>CM062202.1:12892500-14092500 GCA_031216445.1 Lateolabrax maculatus | reverse complement strand
CCCAAAACCTAAATATATTCAATTTACTATCTTTCTTCCGAATTCTGTGTCAATAATTGACTAATCATTTAAGTGAAGGATTCTTTTTGATCGATCTAGTGTTGCTTGCTTTTTCTTGTTTGCTGCTGTTGTCCTTTATTAATCAGCAAGGGCCCCTCTCAGTGACCCCTAACCCTCAAAGAGGATTCACTTACTTTGTTTATCCCAGGCGTCCTGTATTAATTAATTAATTCCTTTCATTAATTGAAAAGACAGTTCTGTGACCTTTTTTAATGAGGGTTTCTCACTTTATAATAACCCATCAAGCCTGCACCCACCCATTCTTATGATTCTCTCCGGTTAAAACCTTAAATAATCTGAAGCTCAGTTTATCATAAGCTGCTGTTGTGACTCTGTGTTCAGTCACAATCTGCAGTGCAGTTATTGTCACTTTTATTTCAAATACAGAAACTAAATCTCTTCAGACCCCATGTGAAAACAGCCCTCATTGTTCATCTAATGTGTGTCTGCACCATCAATCAATGCCAGAAAATGACTACATGGTGATGTCATGTTACAATTTCACTAGATTGCATCATTTCCTGTTTCGGGCCTAATGGATGTGATTCCATTTAATCAAGCAAGCAAGTGCATATGAACACACACACACACACACACACACACACACACACACACAGGCTTGTATTACTATATATGTGAGGATGCTCTATTAAGTTTCACTGATTCCCTGGAGGCTTTCTTTATCCTTTACTGAAGCATTACAGTCACCTTCACCTTAACCTGGTCATAGGAATATTTTTACCTTTGTGTCTGCAGAGAGTATAATTATCCCTGTATGTGACTAAATAAACAGATTTAAATGGGAAGAATAACAATTTTACACACACAATACCACCTCTGAAAGACGCATATAAACATACCCATCATGGTTAATCCATAGATCCCATAGCTTCAGTAATCCACATGAACAGGATTGTGGTTAACAATACAGGAGGGAGAGCAGGGGGGAAGGGGTCTGTGTGTGTGTGTGTGTGTGTGTGTGTGTGTGTGTGTGTGTGTGTGTGTTAGAGAGAGAGAGATAGAGAGAGAGAGAGATAGAGAGAGAGAGAGAGAGAGAGAGAGGGAGAGAGAGAGCGGGACAGGATGAGATGGCTCAGAGCCAATGTGACCAGTTGTGTAGAAAACAACCCCCTCCATCACTTAGTAGCTGTGCTGCACGGTCACATCTGGTCAATAAAGCAGTGCGTGGTGGTTACATTTTGTGTGTGTGTGTGTGTGTGTGTGTGTGTGTGTGTGTGTGTGTTATGTGGTGTTGAGAGAGAGGTAGGGAAAGAGACTAACACACCAACAAAGATAGTGTGTGTGTTTTTAATTGCTACTGTACTCATCCTCTCCCTCTGTCTCCACGGGCTCTCCCATTGTGAACACAAAGAGCAGCTCAATGATGCTGTTCCAGATTGTTTATAATTTTCTGTGCATGTGGGGTTAAAGTCATGTTTATGTGCGCTGTCCTCTCCGAGGAAACAAGACAATGTGGGGCCAAACCTACAGAAAGACAATAGTTTTCATTGTACAAATCATTTAATCAGAAGACGTCTCCAGAGAGTTTCACTGCATTTTCTCAGTGGCAACAAACAACATATTCCTTCCTCAGACCTCCTTAACACAAATATAAATTCTGGTTCTGCAGCCGCAGGACTCATTAATCTTGTATCAGCCTATAACACAGCCTTTCATATCCACATTCCTCTGAGGTTTCTGCGGGACTGCATGCACAGGGACATTATTACACCACACTCACTAAAAAACACACATTTCTCTCTGCTGAGCATCTTTAAAGCTTCTTATGATGCTCTCCTGCCAGAGTGAAAATCTGTTAAAAGGTTTTGCAGGCAAATGTCTGCTTTTTTAAAGCAAAGTGCAATCAAATGGCCTCCACGCACCCTAGTGGATTTCCAGAAGGCAAGGCCAGTTTATTTGTATGTCATAAGACATGTTAAAAAGGCATTAAGAAAATAAAGACCTCGGATGGAGATCTGAGAACTGGGCTGAATGCTGCGGTGTGGTTCTCCACGTCTGACTGGAGAACATCAAAACAATTATGTAGGGCCAAAATGGTGTTCATTTGTTGGGAAAACAGCTTTTTCAATGATTTTACTCAAAAAGGGAGGTTTGATATGGACCTATAACTGTAAGATTGTTCGTGAGTTGTCTAGATTATTCTTTTTTTAGAGTGGCGTAATAACTGCAGGGCCCGTGGGAAATGAGGGGAGAGAAGTGTTGACGATCCGCAGAAGATCTGACTTTGGAAAAAGTCTGTAGGCAGAATATCAAAGCAGCAGGAGGAGGATTTCAGATGCCGCACAATTTCTTCCTAGATTTCATAGGATCAAATTGTGTCTTCTAATGTAATTGGTTTTAAGTGGACACAATACAGATGTGGAGGAACTGACAGCTTGTCTGATTTTCTCAATGTTGTTTTGTTTGGTCTCAATTTTCACCAATGTGTCACTTCTCCACGGTGCTCTTTTCTTACAGAAGACTTACTTCACCTTAATGGGAGCACTGGCATCAATCACATTTATAATTTTAGAACTAAAATTATCTATAAAGTCATTGACTGAGACCCAAGCAGAGGCAGGTGTGGAAGAGAAAGCCTGAATTTTGTTTTAGTGATGTACTGTTTTGTGATTACCTCTGATGGAAAATTTGGGGGGTCTTAACTGGGACGACTGTGTGGGCATGGGGGAGGTGGACACCGATGGGGGGGGGGGGGGTTAGGGGAGAAAAATGGGAGTAGTAGGAAAGGGGAAGTGGCGAGGGGTAAGTTTGGTCCCAGCAGTGCCCAGTTATTTCATCTGGTCAGTGAACTCCAGGAGGGGAGAGGCGAGGGGAGAGGGTAGCTGGAGAGGACAGGCGGTAGTCGGCACGTGGGGTGGAGAATCTCTTTCTTGGCTCTGATGTCCCTCATGTTTGATGACTATGTGTTGCTCTGAGCTTCTAGCCCTGCTGTGTGTGGATGAGAGGTTATCCAGGTCATCCGACGGAGATCCAGGGTCCTGCAGCAGCATTGCTGCCAGCTCACTAATGTGCAGCCTGGAAGGGTACTGCAAGGTTGAGCTGACGATGTTGCCGTGCATATCAGCCCTGCCTATGTACTGCTGACCTCTCTTTTATTTTTCTGAACTGTCAGTGTTTCCTCATCAGCATGAAGGCACTTACGCTTCTGCCTCCTTTACCAACCAGCTAATTCAATTTTTATCTTCTGTTTTTTTAAATTGGGGCTTTTTCTTCTTAAAAGAATTTGTTAATTGTGTGCCATAGAAATCAATTAGGTGTGTGTGTCCTTCAAGATATCTTTGCAACATTCAAGGTCGAGCCATGAAACAAAAACCTTCAGTTAGCTCAGTGGAGGCTGTGGGAGATAAGCCTGACGTTCAAAGCATTACACATCCTGGATGCAGCAATGTGCTGAGCTCCTCGTTTTCATTGTTTGACTGTTGTTGCAAGAAAATAATTCCTCGAGCCGACTTCCTGGTGTTAAATTGACTTCTAATGACTGGAAAACAGGATAACTGAAAGTAAAGCAATCACTTCAACACCTAACCAGCAATCAGCAAGTCTGTCTCTCTGGAACTGCCTGTCTGGGGTTCCTATAGCCCCCCCTTTCCTTCCTCCCTTCTTGCCTACCATCTTTCCCTACCCTCTTCATCCCCTCTATCTTTCTCTCTTCATGCCAGCTGCATGGGTGGGCGTGTTATGCTGACTGCAGAGGAAAGGACAAAGGGTGTGACAGGTTGAGCAAGCGGAAAAGAAAGGCTGGGAAAAAAACACATCTTCTGCCTTTTTGATTTACAATATTACCTTATTTTACTACTACTTCTACTTTATATTTAATAGTAAACAGTAAGTCAGTGTTACAGATTTAAAATTACGGCTTTCTCCTTTTTTTTTTTTTTTTAATTAAACTAGTTTACAATCATTACCCTTGGCTGATTGAACAGACCCATATTTCTGGCAATGGAAAATTGAAATAGGTCAAATCCGTGCCACATTCATCTAAAAATCACTTCCCACCCCACACACACACACACACACACACACACACACACACACAAACACACACACATGCTTGTGTGTGGGTGTGTGCTGAAAGCTGAGTGTGGAGATTCATCTGTCAGTCCCAGAATGGCCACTGAAATGACTGACAGGCCAGACAGAAACGAGCAGTCTGACCCCCACAAGCCTGTCACAGACTCTAAGCTGAAATATCATCGTACATCCCATTACACATTATGTTCTCAAACACTTAAACCATTAGATGCTGTATTGCACTGACATGAGATATAATCCTTCCAGTATCTAAAAATGCCAGTGTGCCACATATCATGTCATGTAATATTTGGATAATCCTAATCACAGTAACACCATTCAGCTTCCTACACTGCTAAAAAAAAATCATATAATCATGCTTTTGATCCGTTTTATTGTCCAATCCAGCATTCAGACAGTCAAGCTTCTGAGTGTCCAGTTGTCTGTCTGTGTTTTTATGGCACAAGACAAATGGATGCAAAGGCCGTCCACTAATGCAAGACATAAAGACATAAATTCAGAAGAAACACAAACTAAGCAATACACAACAGAAAGTCAGTCTCCTTTACACAAATATTCTAAAAAAAACTTGAGATCACTTGAGAACATCTGCATTGACCACTTCTCCAAACAAACTCCCACATCACCTTTAAAATCCACCAGTCTGCAGAATGTTTCCTTGTGAAACTGTAAAAACACTGTCAAAATGTTCGAGAATCAGCCTGAAATCTGCCACAGCGCAGTGTAAAAGGTTATTCAGCTACATCATTGTTATGATAAATACGGCTCTGCTTACGTTGCTTAATGGCAAATGTTTTTTCAAAGACTTTTTGGGGTTCCTGATTGTTTGTGTATCCTCTTGAAACAGATTGCACAGCCAGTAGTTTTTATTTAAGTGAGTATTGATTTCAGTGAGGAATGCTAATAATGCCAATATGTCTTATTGAAGTGACAGTAAAGAACGTTTTTCTCCAGACTCTGACAATATTTATTGGCCAAGTCTTATTAGACAAGTCCCTGACACACTGTCTTTGATGTAAAGTTTCAGATTCAGCTTCATAAATTATGTATGAGCTCACTGAAAATGTGCTAGAAACTGCATCGAGCATCTGTTATGTTAACCAGCAACAGCAAACAGAAAATGTCAGCATACAGCTTTAATAAGACATTTCAGCGCCACTGAGCATCTGTATTTAAACTCTAACAATATGATTTCATGTGTTTGTTTGTTTTTTTATAGGTCTGTCTCTTTAACTGCTCATCCTTGTGTGTTTGTTTTTGTCTCGTATTTTTTGCAGAGTTGACAAGTGAGCTGAAGGTGAAGCCTCCAGGCAGAAGCCAAATAGGTTTGTTATAAAAAAATTAAAAAATCTTTTCAACGCTCATATCCTCCTCCGTACATCTCTTTTCCTTCCTCACCCGCCACTTCTGTTGTCTTCCTCTGCGTTGGAGACAGAAAGACGGACACGTGTTTACATCTCCCTCAGCTTGTTTGTTAACCTCATCCCCCAATCCACCATAACCGTACACCTGCATCCCTCTGCCCTCCCCAACCCTCCGTCCCCCAGGGGGTCCAGATCCCTGTCAGCCACCGTCCTCTCCCCCATGCCTCCCTTGCTCTCTCTCCTTAATTTCCTCACCTTCAAAGAGAGAGGAAGCCTCTGTCAAACCATACACGGACCAAATCATGGGTGCAGAGTGCAATCTGTGTTTCCCTGTGTGTGTTTATCAGCTTTTTTCGCACGCACAGAATGTGCAGTATAACTGTGTGAAAAGAAGTGGCCACCGCTGTACGGCGGTGGCACGCGCTCGCTGTGAAGCCGCTGCAAAGACAGCATGCCGCAGCGTATTTGGCTCATAGCTGACATTTGCACGGCCGTTTGTGGTGTCTGGATGCAGAGATAGGCACCATTTTGTCACGGCGAATTAGAGACAGACCAGGGGAAGAGAAGTCAGAAGGCTGTGTGAACGTGTGTGTGTGCCCGCGCGCTTGTAGAGAGTAAGGGGGGAGTCGTGCTTGGCTGCATTACTCAGCCATTAGACCCCATCTCCTTTTCCAGGACAGGTTACCCCCCGATTCCATCAATACTCCCTGTTCTCCTCCCACCCTGACAAATTGATCCATCCTCTTTTTCTTTTCCTGCTCTCGTTTTTCCCTCGTTGTCCCAGAGGGGGTGTCCGCTTACAGACTTTGCTGAGAACGGGAGAGACGTAGAGCCAGGAACAGGGAGGGGAAGAGGTGGAAGGAGGGAGGTAATGAGAGGTAGCCAGGAGAGCGATTAAGACAAAACACAAGGCGGCAGGATGCGGTCAGCTGCAGACACGGAGGAGGGGAGAGGGCTGTGGAAGGATATGAAGATCACGTTAGGTACTTCGGTCTATAGTTAGCATATGAGCTCAACCTGGGTGTGGTGATGGGCGACAGAAAACCTGAGACTGATACTACTCAGAGGATCCATCCTGGCAGGCTGAGGGAGAAAGAGACCGGATTGGGGAAACAAGGACGGGAAGAGATAATAAAAAAAAATCACAGATGCAAGAGGACTTGAAAGGGGAAGTCATACAGACAAAAAAGACGACTGGTTAGAGAGAAAGCTAGAGCAAGTGAGAAATGCACATCATAAAGCAGTAAGTAGGCAGCTTCAACGCAAATCCAAAGCTTTTATCAATGTATGAAGCACTCCTATTACATTTAAGCCAAATATAGATTCCTGGCTTTATAGCTTCCCCACCAGGACTCACCAAACCGCCCTCTGGCCTTTGGGATTCGCCAACCCAGAACCCAGAAAACCTGACATATTTCTATGAGCAGAGGTATCCGTGACCGACCTTTGTGGATGTAATCTCCTCCTCCTCTGGCAAACTCGGGCTCAGTCAGCCCTGAGGTTGCTGCACTGCCTTTTCATCCGTACCTCCCTCCCCTCTTGGGAATTTTACTGGAAGGAAAGCGCACAAAAGTAGTCTACAGACGCAAAACAAAAGAACGATAAGCAGTATACTGAATAAAACCTGCCCTTGGCAGAGAGGTTAGAGATTATATGGAGAGGTACTGTTTTAAATCTCTTGGGAACAATACCTAAATCAGCCCTAGCTGATATTATAGAATTTAGCCAGTGGACTATGTGAAAATATATTAGATTACCCTTTTTTATATTTGTGTCATTTCCAGCTACTGCCTGGGCCAACCTTAAAGGCACCATACTCAGACTTGGTTGTAAGAAATACTGAATTGGAACCCCTACAGGTATGTTTATAATTAACACATGCATTTCTGGTCCATCTTTGTGTCAGAGTTACAGGAGGAAGAGGAGCTCCTGGAGGCCAGCTGTCGGCACATGGAAAACCGCCTTGCCGAGCAGGACTGCACCTTAGGAGAGCTTCGTAAGGAGCTCAGTCACAAAGGGGCTTTGGTGGGAGCCCTCAGGGCCAATCTCAAGGAAAAGGAGCGCCATTTTCTGGAGGAGCTCAAACGCCGCAGCCACTGTTCCACCATCCTGAACACGGAGCTGCAGAAACAAACAGAGGCAGCAGCGTACCTCTCCTTCCAGCTGCATGCCGCCAGGCAGAAACTGCACCACCAGCGGATGCAGCAGAGGCAGGGACTCCTCGCCAGAGCCAACAGTCAGGGGCCCCAGTACGCTGCCGCGCAGAACTCTGTTTCTCCGCAGGTGCCGTCAGGGGCCTCCCCTTCCTCTCCTGTGGTTAAACCCAAGCGTAAGAGTGGAAGGTCATCCTCAAGGGTGGAGCGTGCCCGGGAGTGTGTGCCCATAGAGAAGGTGATGGGCCCCGCAGAGCCCACAGCGATGCCGGACCCTGCGCTCTTCCTCCACCCTCGGAGGCACAGAGCTCGCTCCAGGCACGCCGTGGCACAGAGACAGCCTCCACTGGGCCTGGAGAAGGAGGGCGAGGAGGAAGGAGGTGGGGAGGGGCCAGTGGAGCCCCAGGATGAGGCTGCCAGATTGGTGTGCTCGGCTGCAGTGCCCCCTGCTGCTGAGACGAAGGCAGATTAGCTACTACTGTGACCTTTGCTTTTAATTGCAGTTGATCACTGTTTGATTATCTTCTGTCAGACTGTTAATGCTGTTAACTGTTGTTCTGCACCTTGACTGAATGGATACTGAAACTGGTTTTAGCTACTGAATTATATTACACTTATCCTAGACACTTTTTTAATATGGACTTTGATATAACCTTAAATAACTTGCAAAGCAAAACTCAGTAAATGTCACTTTATTCAGTCTTAAATGAAGTTAGATAAATGATCTGTTTACACTGGTGGCACATGCTCAATATACTGTGGGGCCTTATTTCAAAGCAACCCCTTTTACTGGTTTATGGTGATAGCAGCCATTTTAGGTACTACAAGTCCTGTTGTGACCTTTCAAGGCCAACCATAAATCAACCATGTGGCCAAACATTTGTGTGGCCACCGACTGAGTCACAGCTGAAACATCTGAAGTGGTGTCACGTCTGTGTGAGTCCTCCATGTGAAGAAATATTGATCTGAAGGAAGTGTGTCCCTGAAATTTGAAGTGACAACAGAATAGACCATTTTATTTATGGTCAGAATTTTAATCGCTGCGTATAACTCTGTTAAGTTATACAGTAGATCCATTGTGTCTGTATTACACTTTATACCTTAGCCACAGAAAATATTTACATCTGATTCGCTTGAAGGTGTCAGGACACTTGTGTCGATATCCCCGATCGATTTGTGTTTCCTCTGACCCTAACCAGAACCGATTCTTAGCCCTAACCTCAACCGCTTCTCTCTGCATCCACTGACCATACGCTAACGTAAACTCTGACCCGAACGACAGAGGGCAACGCTTAAGGAAACACTATTTGAAAACTTAACTTAAACTCAAATCCGAGTGCAAGGTATTGACCGCAATTAAATGTAGCAACAATAATTACCCTCCGTAAGCTTTCCCTGGTGCAAATAAGCCAACCATGGGTTCAAGACTGACTGAAAACAAACCTTAAAAATCGATCACAATTTGAAATCTACTTACTACACGCTTACACCGCTCCTTGTTGTGTATTACCAAGTTATTAATATACTTTATTTCAGACCATCGGGCCATTTAAACATTGAAACAAATACACGTCTCTCCAAAAAGAGAATGCCCACCAACACCCAGGTCACACAGTACATGCAGCTGTCTGAGGTGGAGGACGGATCAGACAGCTGTAGTGTTGGCCATGTGCAAACTTTACATACTGGACTAAAATAAAATATTTTAGCGTGTATGTTTTATGCCATTCCTCTGTAGTGACTGCTTTGTATAAACAGGCCACATTCAGGTGATAAGTTCTGAGCGGTTGGACCGTGTGTTTTACTCAGGTGTGGTTTGTTTACTAAACACACACACACTGCTACTACTTCAACTAGTTGTTTTTTTTTTTCCGTTTGAGGCCGGTGTGTTGGCGTTTCTTTTCACCTCAGGAAAAACGTGAATGGAGGTTTTTGGGTGTGTTTACATCTGAGGCATTGTCTGATTGATTTTGGGGGTGGTCTATTTGCAACGCGTTCCTTTTCCATTTTACACAAATTCCCAAAGTAGCTGTGTGAAAATGCACACCAAGACGGTGACTGTGTACTATAAATGACAAGAAGGCAGGCTCAGCAGAAAGCTGTGTGTGTGTGTGTGTGTGTGTGTGTGTGTCCTCTGTTATCAAAACACGTGTACATGGTGGCCCCTAGCGTAATAAGGAGCAAATAGCATCTTGAAAAAAAAAGCAAAGAAATACCAAATAAACACTTAAATTGGCTATATTTTAATGAACATACTTTTTATGTTATTGCTATGTTATTGTCCACTCAGTACCCTACTGTAATTACTGCCTTATAATAGAAGACATGCTGTGTGGAAACTTCGTTACTAAAATCATTTCTTTCAGAAACAATTTTTTAAGACTCCTTGGGATTTGCATATAAAGGTTTACTGTATGTAATGTGGCACCTCAGTTATTTTTGATTCAGAGTTGTGTCACAGTTGGTTTGTACTAGAGCCATGACGTAACTGAGCAGCCATAACGGCAGTCAGTGTCTTTGAAATGAGCCTTCCTGCAAGACTGAATTTAATTGTGATTCGTTGCTGTCAGGCTTTTCTCGCCTTCTGCAACTACTGGTTAGGAGTTTAGCATTATGTTTTAGCAGTATATCTTCAATAAAGCAATATATCAATATATTTATATATTATTAGTGGGTCACGTCAGCTGGTTTAAAGACACTTGAGATGTTTAAATAGATTTTATGATTGTTTAACTTGTTTAACTGTATTTTGTAATTGTTGAGCCCAGTATGATTTGCATAATATTTTTCTGAATTGCCTAATGGATTATTTGACTTTAAAAAGTTCTGTTAATTGTCACTGAAATGTTATGTTACAGTTTATAGGAGGCATTTACAAGTGAGGACTCGATGAAATGCTGCATTAAGCAAATGGGCATATTATTATTACGCCACATGAGACTGTCTGGATGAAAACAAACTAGATCTTCTAAGTCTTCTTTTTTTTTTTGCAAAAATGCAAACGTGACAAGGGTTTTCATTCACCTCTCAGCTGGTAAGCCATTAGCAGGACTTTGTGCACTATTCCTCAAGTTTTATGAGGGGATAAAAGTACAAAGCTGTATTGTTGACAACTGTTTGTTTTTTACAGCAGGACTCCTGAATTTAGACTGTTAGACCTCATTACTTCACATGTCATCCAAACGAAGCGGCAGGTAGATTAAACTCTCTATCCAATTTCCATAGTCAAGTTAACATCCTGCATACCACATCGTAGCATCATCTCACGTCTTAGATGATCTATACTTATGTAACAGCTTAGATAAATAATCACTGGTTGATTTGTGCATCTTTGTGTGAAGCTACAAAGACTTGTTTGCCTGCTTTGAGGGAAAACGCTAATGAGCCAAAGAGGCCCACCGCTAAAATTAACATGAAGACGAATGGTGTGATGCCTTAATGAAGATGTCTTTTCATGAATATTTCAGCTAAAGGGAGTAAATCCTCACCGCCTGATTTGCTTTCTCTACTTTTCAGAGCATATCACAGTATATCTCGCATCGCTCACACATAGTAAGGAAGTAGATAATTTCCTCACACCCACAGAGAACGTCTTCCATCTTTCTGAACGCCTATATAATAACCCTAATCCTCATAATAATAATAATGATAACCAATGTCAGCAGCAGCATCCTCTCCAGGTCTTGACCTTGTGGTCAATCCTGGTTGAGGTCAAACAAACTTATTTTGTGTATGTGGCTCCATAAAGCATCTTGTTTGACATGTGGTCTCTAGCAATAATGCTGCGTGGTACCCAACATGGAGATGTGGCTCTGGGTTTGTTGTATAGTTTGGTCCTTGGGTGAGCATAAGCTGTTGACTGATTACCGCATATACTGTGTTAGCTTCCTATAGTGACCTACTGTACACATAATTGGAATAAAATGAATGATTGTCTAGCCTGCTGCCTGCTTGTTATTGTTGCTCAGTAGTTTACCAGACAAACCTGATTTGAAAGAAACAGAATAAATGTGCAAGTGATTAAATGATTTCCCTTTTTTAATTACCTTTGATTGATGAGGAGCCTAAATTTAATGTGGTTAAAGTCTGTAATATCATCTTGATCCAAAAGCACAGCTTTAACAAATGTGTATTGTATAACCAAAAGAATGTTACATGGGAGTAATACATAGTTGGGGTAGTAAATAGTGTAAAGATATGGTACCAGAATGATTTCATTTACCACTACATTATCATAAAAGAAAAATGTTTCGGATCCTTCAGAGAAAGCATTCAGGCCAGCCTAATACTCTCAGTATTTTTTGTAAAAGAAGGAGCTCCTGAAAGACTCCTAATACAGTTATCTGTACCCTGTAATATTTCTATTTATTTATTACACTAAGAGACCATTTGGGCTTGAAACATAAACATCTGATTGTCCCTCAAAGGGGGAGACATTGGCAAAGTGCTGAAAGTAGCCTGACAGCTGTTTATCATGTCCCCGAGCAATCATAGAGTTTGGTCTGGTAGAAACTGCTTCCACACCGTAGAAATAGTCATGTAGAAGTCTGGTTTGTACTGATTAATTGAACATTTGGGAGCATGCACAACTATAGTCTTGAAATACGTACGGGCCTTAAAGTGAGCCCTACTTTGTTGCCTGACCTCAAGGGCCCCCGTGTTGTGTCCTGATCTTATTTTGCATATTTTTGAATTGAAGTGTTTGATCATATTACCACACAGCGAATCTGGGGCTAGGTAGTACTGCACCATAGTAACTCTGAACAAAGCACAAAGAGCACAGGGGTCTAACAGAGGCCCCAGAGCCCCCTATAGCAGATTAATCTGGCCATATATCTGCAATTTGCTCAACTAGGAGTTATCAAAAGTCACTCAACACTCAAAGGTCAGTCAAGTTAAAGAAATCTCCTATTTGTGGTGTTAATAACTGTCTTTCCACTCAGCCACTGATCCCATTTTTACTTCCCTGTGCACAAGAACACCTACACTGTCAAAATAACTTCAGAGAGAGAGTTTGTCACACGCGGCTTTCCGTAGCGCCACGCTCAGTGGGTGGGGAAGTGCAACGCAAAGGCAAAGAGGTCAAGAGGAGGAGAGGTGGAAACCACGTGTGCAGCACCATGTACAGCCACTGTCCTTCCTCGGCAGGCTTGTTTTTGTAAGCTCGTACCCTTCGCATGTAGCCACCTAGCCCGCGTCATCCGGAGAAGAAGAAGAAGCAAGGTTTTTTTTTTTTTTTTTGGTTGCATCTCTTTTCCACAGACTCATTCACATTGGGGGGAAATCTCTGTTAGCCACACTGACTGCCGACCATGGTGAGCAAGACCGATGACATCCCGGCGTCAGTGCCCAACTGTGATCCGGTTGATCTCGCGGACGAAGCCGGGGATGGAGCCCAGGACGGCAAAGAAAGCAGCAAGACTCGCCCGAAGGACTCCTGCGGCTGTGGTGAGACCCACCGACCGACTGTCCGCTATTAATACGCCTGACATGCATAACACACACACACACCGACCACAATGCACGCAGTGACACTACCTCATGCACCAGCGTCCCTGTCCACCTTGCACCAAGCGGCGCCTGCAAACTATCTGCCTGCTGTTAGTTAGTTAGTTACTTATTAATGAAATAACGATGAATGTGTCTTGAGTTGTCCGTGGCACCACGGCTGTCTGCGTGTAGCCGGGCTCCCCTCCGGCTCCCCCGGCACCTTAACACCAGCTAACTAGCGCGCAGCCGCTCTCGTCCCCCGGCTGCGCGTTTCTCGCGTCCTGCCCGAAAACACGAGCGCAGGCCCCGAGAAACGTACTTTTTTTTAATTTATTATTATTTATTTATTTCCGGGGCTAAAACACCGTGCAGCGCGGCTCGTGCTGTGCCGCCGCGTACTGACGCACATGTTCGGTAACAGCGGCTGAACTGAAGGTCACCTTCAGTGGAGCGGCGCACTGTGCCACGGGGGGGGGGTCGGACACACGGGGCGGTTTTTATCCGAGGGTCGTGTGGCCGACTGGATGTGCGGAAGTCGCGTTGTCTGTTTTTGTGCTCTCAAAAGTGTAGTTTAGGAGATGTCGTGCGGGTGAAGTGCGCGGCGGCCGGTGGTAACGCTGTAGCCGGCTCCCCCGTCCACCCCCGCCGCGGAGGGTTAGATCATGTGTCCCTCCTCGACCGGGAAGCGGAAGCCGGTTGTCGTAGAAAAAGTCATGATGGTGCATGCACAGTGAGAGGGAAGGTTACGCTAATAATACATGAACAGGCGTGTAAACCGGTGAGTATACTGTAAGGTAAAAGTGGTGGAGCAGCAGCCGAGGCAGATTAAAGTGAGACTCGGACTGTCAGCCGGCGATCTTGACGTTACACAACTTCTGAGCCAGAAGTCTCTGCTGCAGCCTCTTTGTGTGTCACATGTGGGACCTTGAATCGTCTCTGCCTCTGTTATTTCAGACGAAAACACAGGGGAGAGGGGCTCAGTGCTTTGCATGTCAAGGAATGAGCTTGTGCTGCTTTGTAGATGAACTGCTGTGCTGATGGCATGATTTCATTGCATGATTATTTGGCTGGATGACAATTTCTGTCATGTCATGACTTAAGTTTGCTGCTTTTCTTTGTTGCATGTGGTTATAAATTTTAATATATGTAGTTTTGAAGTGTTGGTCAGACAAAAGAAGCAAGATGATGTTGTCATCTTACACTTAAGGAACTTTTGAGCATAATATAGCCTAAATGATTAATGAATTGAGTAGTGACATGATGTACTACCAGCATATGGCAGAGCAGACACATTGAGGTGAGGGTCACTGTTAGTTTTTTTTTTTTTAAGGGGCTTGATGGCCTTCCTGGGGTGAAGAGTGACCTGGTTAATCCCAGGAATCAGTGACACCCTGGCACTTTTCCTCTCCTGGCTAGATGTCTTCCTCACCAGTCCACAATCAGAGCGACTGTATTCATCATCTATCACAATGGTCGGAGGCCTGAAATGAAAAAACTGTGCAGTAATTTAAAATAAAAAAAGCAAAAAGTCTGAAAAATAATTTAGTTTTTCTTATTTCCTATCCAAGTAATCTTCTCACAACTCCTCTTTTTTCTTTTAGTAAAGAAAAAACCTTATCAGAAGTTCTTAGAACCTGAGATGTTATCTTTAAACTGCCTATTTGTTTGCTCAACAGTTGAAAACTCAAAGACATTTAATTGAAAATGAAATTATCATATTTGAGAAGCTAAACCAGAGAATGTTTAGCATTTTTCCTTGTAAATGCTAATTGACTTAGATGTTAATTTCCTGTTGATAGACTAATTGATTAACTTAAACTCAATCTGTATTACAACTAAGGTGTGTGTGATCTTTAGATAGACTTGCAAGCTCTCAGTAGATTGTTGAGTTGAGGAATTTTATTATCATTCTTTGCTGGTGATTCATTTATGAAGTCCGTCTCAAACAGACCTTGTATTCAGCCTGTGTTGCTGTGAAATCCCATTGCTGATGCATGACTCAGGGTCTGTCTGTCCACCAGGGGGTTGCCACCTTGTGGTGCAGAGAACATGATTACGACAGACATTGTGTTGTTGTTGTTGTTGTTGTTGTTGTTGTTTTCAGGGTTGTCTGGCTGGTAAATGTTGCCATGGCAGCAGCCAGTGTCCCCATGTCAAGGGCCGCAGAGTGGATAGATAGCTGGCTGCTGGATTTATTATTTTTTTGTTAAGTAGGTAACTGAGTTAACACAAATGAGCTTTTCTTTAGTATAACATTATCTGAAACAAGATTGGTCACCATGAGCTGGCAGTTTTCATTCAGAAAAAGGTTTAGTCAGAAGGAAAAATGGGTCAGTTACAATGGAAAACCTTGCTTGCTCTTTAATTGTCTGGCTTTTGCCTCTTTTTTTCTTGATCTGATCGGTGTCCCTGTTTCATTGATTACTTACCTTGACCTCGTGCCCTGGAAGTAACTGTACAGACACAAGTGTGTGTGGTTGTGTGAGGTCATGACAATGGTCCCCCAGCTGCTCAATGAGTTTTGGGTTTAAAAAGTTTCTCAGATCTGTTATTTTGTGTATAGTGTTTTCATCTTTTAATGTCTGTGGTTTCAGATGTGAGCTGCAAACTACTGATGGTTGGTCTAGTTTTGTTACAAAGAGAGGCTGGATTTAACTGGTATTTAAGAATTTAATGCTAAGTTGAATTCATGTTAGCAGAATGGATGATACTTAGGCTATAATAGAAAGTCTTTGCTTTGAGTGAGTTAAAATTATTATTTAATATCATGACAATAGGGATTGATGATTCAAAAAACAGAATAACCCAGAGAAATTGATATAGATCATGATAAATTGAATACTTGTATTCAAGTATCATATACTGAAGACACTATTACATACAGAGGAAACTCAATTGATTGACAGTTTATTGATGGACAATTAGATAAAACAGTTTGATGAATTAAATACCTGAAATGTCTGTAATAGTTTATCACAATGATTCAAGAATTTGATAAATTCCAATATTTACTGGTATAATTTAAAATACCTGCCTCTCCCATCAGGTCAGATTAAACTGCTATGTTACGCTAATGTTCATCATCACCATATTATGTCTCAGTACCATTTCAACAGGAAATTCATTAAGGAAAAATCTTGATACATGTTTATTTTTTCTTCCTTCTTTTTTAAAACAATAGCAGAAATGCTATGTCTCCTGTTTAAACTGCTTTATTGTCCCCTTTTATCCTCACTTTCATTACTGTGGGGCTAAATGGGTCAGTTTTGCAACACATAGGTTGCTGGATTGCCACATCTATCACAGTGCTTCTGGCACTTTGTACTCTGGCCTTTCTGATGTGGTGCTTAAAAGTACCTTATTTTATATTCTTCATTAAACAGCACCTCCACACTTTGTCCCATTTGTAACTGAACCACAATTTATTGGAATAAGAGGAGTTAAACTACAAAGACAGAGAGCTGTCATCCGTATGGTAGCGTCATTTTCAGGTACAGCAGGCTGCTGTTTTCGGTGAAAAGCTCCTATGTAAAAGCTAAAAAACTGAACTAAAAACTATCTGGTGAAAATAGTGGAGCATTTAGCAGCTAAAGAGCCAGATATTTCCATCAGTGGGTGGTGGAGACCAAAATCAGAGCTAAAAGAGAATAAATATTGGACTAACATTCACCAAGTGGACACAAACACAACTCCAAATGAATGATAATGGTTCTCCATCATTGCTGGATGTGTAAATGAGTAACTGTTTGCCATATTAACTTAAAAGATAATATGTCAATGCTGTATTCACAACTTGTTTCCACTGCCTCCTTAGTGGCCCAAAAATCAGTTATTGCAGATTTAAGAAAGACAGTTACTGAAGTAAGTTGATAACGTGTCCAGATCTGATAAAAAAAAAAAAAAAAAAAAGAAATGTTTCTGTACTGATACTAAAAAAACAAAGACCGCTACACTGAAACACTTCACACAGAGGCCTCATTCTCTTCTGGTTTGTAACATTATTAACTTGCGTGACTGCTCTGAAGCCGTTGTGTTTGTTGTTTAGAGCGTGGGCGGTCGCTCTGCTCTCCTGTGTTTCCTCCCCCACACCATTTTAGTGCGTTCTTTCCCACTCAGGGTTGTGGTCCAGTTATGAGGCCCCACCCCTCCCTTTGGCCCCTTCTCTTCAGTAACCCTGACGCTGTTTAACCTTGGCAGTGAGCAAGGACACGCTGGCTGGCAACAGTTGTGTCCCAGTGAGAGAAAACAGGTGTCATCCTCGGCCCTGCTCCTTTTCAATTAATGTATTCCACACCTCATATTTATTCATGTCATTTTTGTTAATATAATACATGAATAGTTTGCTGGTCTTTCATTAGTGCAGACTTTTCATGTCATACTTATTTTATAAAGATAATTAGTAAATGTCTTTTAGAGATTGAATGCCATAAAAGAGTAAGGGCAGTTGCTGAAAGGTTTAATAACTAACTTGCATGTATTGTGTTGGACTGATGGTGTTTGCCACCATCAGCCCTGCAAATGACCAATAATTCCCTGTTGTGAATGCTGAAATCGTTTTGTATTCAGTCCCTCAGTGTTCCCTGGCTAAACTCCCCCCGGTGTTGCAACAGTGTTGGTTTCAGCAGGTTTGAAATTAAATACTTTCTGTCTAGATCAGCTGAAAAGAACGTCTGGTTACTTATTGTTTAATGTCTTGATACAATCATTAGTGATCTGTGTGTTGTAGTTTCAACTTTTTGGAAGAACTTTTACTCCTTTTGACAGTTTGCACAGTTGATGATTGGTCAAGTCAAAGTTAAGTCATGGAGACCAGATCATAACACCCATATTGTTTAGTTTGTGTTTAATTCAATTGTATTTGAATTAAATATACTGCAGTGGCATACTGTAGCTGCATAGAGCTTTTGTCGGCTCCATTCACCCATTCATAAATATTTCATAAGGTTACTGTTAAGGTCGTCCAGCTTCTGGGTTTGTGTGCTTTGTTTGGGATCTGGCTGCCTGGCAGCGTCTCTGTCATGCGGTAGAAAAGTCTGGTGATTTTGTTGTCAGGATGACTTGCTTTGCATGGATGATTGTCGGCGGTGTTCCCTGTTTATTTAGGTTACTGACTAATGACAGCTGAAGAGTGGTAGAGAACACAGCTGTTTGTCCACAACACATCTGAAGATTTAAGGGGCAGTTCTCTGCTTGTCGTGCGTTTTTTCAGTCATGCAAGTGGTTTGGGTGCTTTTACTGCATCTTCAATTGTCAAATTCTCCATCACAATCTGTGAAGTTCACTGATGACCCCTTTGTGACTCTTCCATTGCAGGGCACAGTGCAGATACAGCCATGGTGAATGGGGATGGGGCTCATGGGCACACGGAGGAGGCAGAGTCAAAGCAGGATGGGAACAGCGAGGCGGACGGAGGAGAGGAGTCCAACGAACAGGAAGTGATAGTGATCCAGGACACAGGCTTCACTGTTAAGATCCAGGCACCTGGAACAGAGCCATTTGACTTGCAGGTAAGCATTAGCTCTTCACAAGCAGCAGTTAATTAGGACACATGGTAAGACAAACAATAGCACTGAGATTTCAAATAATACCCAAACCGACCTTCCTGGATCTTATTAAATGGAACTGGTACTGATTCAGGGGTCTCCGAACACTGGGTTACACAATTCAACTGAACCAAGCGGGTGATGTATTTCAAGCTGAATATATTTCTGAAGCTTTACTTATCTACGTCTTTTCATCTCCCTCCCTCCTGCCTACATCAGGTATCTCCCCAGGAAATGGTACAAGAGATCCATCAGGTGTTGATGGACCGCGAGGACACCTGCCACCGCACCTGCTTCTCCCTGCAGCTGGATGGAAACGTGCTGGACAACTTTGCTGAGCTCAAGTCCATTGAGGGCCTGCAGGAGGGCTCGCTGCTCAAAGTGGTGGAAGGTCAGATTCAGAGGCTTTTATTCACACCTGGGTTTGTCTTGCACTCATGGTGCAAAGAGGAACATTAAAGCAATGTGTTGCAGCTTACTTTGTACTTAACAGCTTTGAAAGCTTGAGCTTTTATCATATTACTTACATTGTTTTATCCAGGTATGTAGAGCACTCTTACCTCTTTAAGCTGCAGACTTCTACACTTTCTGAGCCTACAGCAAAGATGACAAAGCATCTAGTGTTGGATTTCAGCTCATTCGTGTTGGTATGCAATGAAAATGTCATTGACTAACCAGGTAGTGTGAAAACAAATATACCATTAATGAAGGGATAAAGACAGACCGCATTGGCAGGTGCAACCCGACAAACCTGATCAACATTTCTCAGCCAACAGCCCTTATAAATGTTCATTATTCTGATCTGTTACTTGTCAAACCACTTACTTCCTGCTATTTATATCTATACCCGGGTTTCTTTTGTTCTAGTGATGGGAATTACAGCTCTTTGAAGGGAGCCAGATCATATGGCTCCGTTTCGTTTAAAGGAACGGCCAATCAGTCTTTTTTCCTTTTTTAGGGGGTCAGGTTTAACAAGTTTTTCTGTGAAATAATCACTATGATAATGAGAGGGTAAGATTTGGATTAGATTTAAACTTAGACATCCCACCAATATAATTTAGATTTCCATGTGTTGACTAGGTTTAGCAGCACTAAGTTACTCGTATTGCCAGACCTGATGTCAATGATCCGCATTGTAAACATTACACACAGTGATGCCATATCCCCCTGCTTTGTCAGCGAATTTACCCTCTGTATAAAATGTGTTGTTTAAATAAAGTTGCCTTCTCTTGAATGCAATTTATGCAACACATTTTATTAGCACAATAAATAAACAAGCATAATGAACTTTTGTCCAAAACAACACCAAGTATGACTCGGTTCCCTTTGTTCATACCAAAACATTTGGATTGTTCGCGAGCATAACATTACTATTTTGTTCCTCTTTTCTCCAGAGCCCTACACGGTGCGCGAGGCTCGCATCCATGTGCGTCACATCAGAGACCTGCTGAAAAGTCTGGACCCCTCAGACGCCTACAATGGAGTGGACTGCAACTCCCTGTCCTTCCTCAGCATCTTCACTGATGGAGACCTCGGAGGTATGACAGTGTGTGAGATATTTAGGGTAGATGAGCAGCCTGTGTCCTGCACAGCCATGTTCAACCGTCTGGAGCCTGCATTTTGCATTTTAATGTGCGGAGTTATGCATGAATGTAGCGACATGCAGGTGGCCTGCAGACTTTCACCTTGCTTGTTCTTATGTGACCGCAGAAAGTGGTAAGCGGAAGAAAAAGGGCAACGAGCTGGAGCAGATCGACTGCACCCCCCCAGAGCACATCCTGCCCAGCAGCAAAGAGCGCCCCTTGGTGCCGCTCCAGCCACAGAACAAGGACTTGAAGGTGAGGAAATTATATCTTCTGAAAAGTACTTAAAACAATACTTTCAAAGCATTTATAGGGAAAGACAAACCCAAACTGAAAATCTCTCTCTGAATTTCTAAATTATTTCCGCTGGCTAAATGTCTAAACACCACCAACAGCCTATGCAGTGCCTGAAGGTCCTGACCATGAGCGGCTGGAACCCTCCACCTGGAAACAGGAAGATGCACGGTGACCTCATGTACCTGTACATGGTGACAGTGGAGGAGCGCCACGTCAGCGTCACTGCCTCTACACGCGGTTTCTACCTCAACCAGTCAGTCAACGTCTTAAGCTCGTATTTCATTACAGCTCCATGTTTTCTCTCTACCATTAAGCTCCATAATCTCTTCATACATAGTTGATCCACAAAGTATTTGGCAGTCACTCTTACGCAGAGTGACTTGCAGCACTCCATAGTGTTCACCATTCGAAACGCCATTAAGTGAAGATATTTGGCTGCAGTCAAACCGTGATTAGCTGATCTTAAGTGGTAGCGGTGCTACTGTGAGTAAAAATATTTAATGGAACCGACTGCTGCACTTTCTTTTTATGGACAACAGTGTGTAAAAGGCTGATACAGATGCAAGCACAAGCATTTGTGTTAAACAGTTTCAGGATCCTAATGGTGGATGCCAGTAAGGATTTAAGAATAAAACTCACGAGGTCTAATTGGATTACTTTGGAATGTAGAATTGGGAAAGATGCTGTAGTGTTTGCCATATGAAGCTCCTCTCATGTTTTTGGTAGTTTGTAGCTGGGCATCTGTTCTTAGAAAACTGGCAGAGCTACCTCCCTACAGGGAAACTACTTCCTATCCAGGCTTGTTTAGTTTTTCAGGTTTTCTCTCTAGTTAGTAGACTTTGGCAATCTTGGAAAAAAATGACTTCTGTCCTCCTCTGTCCCTTTTTATTAATTACATAAATATCGGTTACAGATAAGCCATTATAACAAGCCATAATAATGTGAATAGTAGTGCTAATGTGTGTCTGTGTGTATTCCAGGTCTACTACCTACACCTTCAACCCCAAGCCAGCCAATCCCAGCTTCCTGAGCCATTCTCTGGTGGAGCTGCTGAGCCAGATCAGCCCCGCCTTCAAGAAGAACTTCACTGCCCTGCAAAAGAAAAGGTAGAAGCGCAATGTTGTAACTGAACAGTTAACATTAAATATACGTTTAATATCCCCACTGTTAAGTTTGTTAATGTTGCATGTTAATCAATGTCGTGTTAATGTGTCGTGTGTATGTAAAAGCTAGGGAATGCAACACAGCCATGATTTTAGCTGGCTTTGACAGCATTATGCACAACATTAACTTCAGCTAAAAAGAAGTGAGCTTGCCAATCAGCAATGCTGGAAATCATACCGACATTTACTTACTTAGGTGAAGTAGCGTATTAGCAGTAGTCTGATTAAATTTGGTGTTAAGTAATAAAGTCAAAGCAGACCACTCGTCTTTTAATCATGACGTTATGTTGATGAGTTAGTGTGGTGTGGCCGTCACTATTTTAGGATCTTATTGTATGTTGTGCATTGGACTACCAACAGGGCAAAGTTCACTGGGTAGTCTAAGTGATTTGTGTCAATTAGGCAACCATTGAACAGAAACTTTGAATGGGAGTATATGCACTCTAAAGCATGATGTCAGGGATTAACTTTATCTAACCAGAGAGAACAGGTGAGAACACATGTTTTTTTACAGTCAAAATCTGGTCAGGAGGCAGGAGATCAAAGTTTTAAACAATGAGAAAAAAAAATCTTAACAAGATAAAATGATGACTGTGGGGTTTTCCTCGTTCATTGGTTCTAATTTTGGCGATGTCGGAACTGTTCGCAAAAAAACACACTTCAGATAAACTGCCAAGGTTGTGCGAAAAGAGAAACACAGAATTGATGCCTTTTTCTGTATTCTCTCTTTTTCTGTTTTTGCTGCAGGGTCCAGAGACACCCGTTTGAGAGGATAGCCACGCCTTTCCAGGTGTACAGCTGGACCGCTCCGCAGGTAGACCACGCCATGGACTGCGTTCGAGCTGAGGACGCCTACACCTCCCGGCTGGGTTATGAGGAGCACATACCTGGACAGGTGGGCACAGCCGAACACGGCAGCACATCGGGCAGATAAGTAATGTTATTACCGTATTAATACGCTGTTAATATATTTTGTTTTTGGTGCTGATATGTCTTCAGACCAGAGATTGGAACGAGGAGCTGCAAACCACCAGAGAGCTTCCCCGGAAGAACCTGCCTGAACGCCTGCTGAGGGAGAGGGCCATATTCAAGGTACTGAATATCGTACCATTGTGTGAATGTACTTCAAGTTATAGCGACTTTACTTGTTAAAGGGGATCACGTTAAATCAGCCTACAAGCACAGAATCTGCCTTTACACAATCAAGAGCGGAGACCAGATGATGCTGAGTCACTCTTCTGATGGTCAATGTGATGCCAATGTCACAGCAGCTAATACCTCCTTTTTTTTTTTTTTTTTTTTCCCTCCTGCAGGTCCACAGTGACTTTGCGGCAGCTGCCACTCGAGGCGCCATGGCAGTCATTGACGGCAATGTAATGGCCATCAACCCTGGTGAGGAAACACGCATGCAGATGTTCATCTGGAACAACATCTTCTTTAGCCTGGGCTTCGACGTACGGGACCACTATCGTGAGCTGGGTGGGGATGCCGCCGCCCACGCCGCGCCAACTAATGACTTGAATGGAGTACGGGCTTACGGGGCAGTGGATGTGGAGGGTCTGTACACTCTGGGGACAGTGGTGGTGGACTACAGAGGCTACCGTGTCACAGCTCAGTCCATCATCCCCGGTATCCTGGAGCGCGAGCAGGAGCAGAGCGTCATCTACGGCTCCATTGACTTTGGAAAGACGGTTGTGTCTCACAACAAATACCTGGAGCTGCTGGAGAAGACCAGCAGACCACTCAAGGTCAGTAACACGACTATTGTCTCTACTCCAGTGATCATTTAACTTGTGGATAATCCAGTTATTTTACAGTACACATATCTTTTTGTGTTGCATGATGTTAAAGGCTGTTGATATTCTAAATCTTTCTTATTCACAATAAATCCATGAAAAGACCAAAACCAATAATGAATTGATTCTGCTAGTATTTCCTGTGTAGCCAAACTCCTCTGTGACCTCCATTAATACAAAAAACTCCCACATGCATATCATGCTGCCCCAAATAGTTACTAGAGCACCAAATATGTATTAATCCACAGCTGAAAATGGACCCCAATGAATGCATTATTTACTCCTGTTTCAGAAAGGTTTGCCAAAAAGTCACAGTGCCAAGCTGTTTTAGGAAATTATCAATCTATTATTTATTTGTGACCTCTTTTTAAAGACATGTCTTCAGAAGGAAATATGCATCATTGTTGGTGTTGGTCTTTTATTTGTTGATACTTATTAGAATATAAACAGCCTTATTTTCAAGGGCCTGTTTTTATGATTTTGAGTCTGATGAACTGTGTATTCAGATTCTTTGTCTCTCTAACAAGTTGATTTTGCCAAATATTGGGGTAAATTGTAGGTCCAGAGGCACAACGTGCTGAACGAGAAAAACGAGACAGTGGAGCTGTGCTCCTCTGTCGAGTGTAAGGGCATCATCGGAAATGATGGCCGCCACTATATTCTGGACCTTCTTCGCACTTTCCCTCCTGACCTCAACTTCCTGCCAGTGGATGGAGAGGAGCTGCCCCCAGAGAGTCAGCGGCAGGGCTTCCCCCGCCAGCACCGCCACCGCCTGGCTTGTCTACGCCAAGAGCTCATCGAGGCCTTTGTTGAGCACAGGTGGGGGTCTGCGCTGGTGTGCATCATCACATGTCCATCAGAGTTTCTACGTGCATTTAACCGTCAATTCTGTTCCCCCAGATATCTTCTCTTCATGAAGATGGCAGCATTGCAGCTCATGCAACAGAAAGCAAACAAGGACACTAAGACTGATAGACCTGCCATCACAGAAACCTCTGAAACAACCTCAGAATGCAATGCGGATACAACCCAGACACAGACCACTGCATCAGATACTCTCAGTGCAACAGAGGTCTCCACGGACAGCACAATCCAGACAGACAACAACACCTCTGCTGCTTCACAGGCAGCGACTGACGGCGAAGAAAACTCCTCCAAGCCCGCCACAAACGGGCCTCTAGACCTTGCAGCCACCCAAAATGGGGAATGCAAGAACCCACTGGAGGGTAAGGAGCTTGAGGAAAGTATCCCAGGATTAGCTCAGGCCAAAGAGCTGGCGGAGACCTTAGTTGCTGAAGATGGATCTTGTATTGGTATGTCCAAAAACACCCCGAATCATAAGGCCAGGACGACACAGGGAGAGCTACTCTGGTGGATAACTGCATAGAAATGAAAATGTTTGTCAGACAAGTATTATATAACTAAGGATTTGTTGTCTTGAAGCAGCAAATTTTAGAGTGTGTGTGTGTGTGTGTGTGTGTGTGTGTGTGTGTGTGTGTGTGTGTCAATAGCATTAGAGCAGTAGAGTATCAAGTAGAGCATTGAAGTATCAAGTACTGGATTGTAGTGGCTTCTTTCCACCAGACTAGCTGTCCCTGCCCTGTCCTCAGCCTGCAGTGGGGAAGAGTGTTGGCCCCCAATCAACCCATCTCCTGCTGATCCAGCCTGTGGTGCCTTTGCTGTGGAATTTGACCCAATAAACTGAATAATCAGTTGCTGTGTTCATTAATCCAAATGCATTTTGGAACGCAGAATAATCTCATGCTCAATAATTTGTGTGCTGCTCAATCAATCCTAAATTGTACTAATCTGCTTGTCAAACAGAATGATCAAATCTTTAGTGTTTGTGGTGGGTACTCGACAAAGGCCATGTCTACAGTAAGCTTATCAAATCACTATTTTATGATTGAAGTTGTCTGGATAAATACTACAGATGGAAAATAGCCTTTTGGCTTACATTTACAGCAATGTGTATTCATTTGCGCTGTCCATGATAAATAAGAAAAGTGATCAGAGAGTTGGAGGTGATAGAAAATTGGCTTATTTACATTATTGAGCCACAGCTCCAACTACAACTGAGCAGTCGAAGCTCTGTTTTTAATCATAAATACTAAAAAGAAGTTTTGTACAGCTCATTTTTCTGGGTTGGAGGAAGAGAAAAAGAAAACTTACTGTCTTAATGTGGACATGAACACCTTTCGGATTTGTTGACATGATGTTTCTGTCGCCAATACTTTTAACATTTTTGCATCTTTCACTTTTATGTGGTCCCAAACACAAACAGATCCCAAAAGCCGTGAGGTAGTCCTCAATGCCTGCAAGGCAGTAGGCTCCATCAGCAACACATCTTTTGACATTCGCTTCAATCCTGACATCTTCTCCCCAGGTAAGGACAACAAGTGTGATTAATCATGGATGGACTATGAAAAAGCTTGATGATAACTTTACATGGTGTGAATAATGAAAGCTATATATATACATGTATTTGTTTTACTGATATTGAAATGAGCTATGTAGCCATAACAAGGAGGCAATCAAGAAACTTTTTCGTCAAAGCCCCCAGAAGTTGATTGATTAATATTTGGATTCTTATTCTTCTCAGAGCATAAACCTCAAACCGAAAGCCGCAGCACTCACAATTTAGACCACTAGTGTCCTGTATTTGTGCATTATTCAGGCTGATAAGTGATCATACATGGGGAATGATTTAAGGGCAGCTTTGGGATATGTCAAAAAACATTTTTTAATTCAAACAAATTTGTTTTAGGAACAACCAGTCAGAGACAAAAATATTAAACAATAATATAAAAAATATCAAAATTTAAAAAAAAATTACGATGTAAGGTGATAACACAAGAAAAAATGCAACAATTCTGATAACTAGTTAGTAAATGCTGGCAGAAACCGTGTCTGTAATACTTTATGAAACTGCAGAGAATAATTCAACTATTTAAACTATTACAATAGTTGAATAGTTAATGTGTGTGTGTGTGTGTGTGTGTGGTTGAACCAGGAGTACGTTTCCCAGATGACAGCGCAGATGATGTCCAGAAGCAGAAGCAGCTTCTCAAAGATGCTGCTGCCTTCCTGGTGTCGTGTCAAATCCCATCGCTGGTCAGTAACACAGATCCAGGTCATATAGGTGTCGAATTTTCTGGTTGTCTATCTATCTTTTAAAGCCATATATATATGTGTTTGTTTTATGACCAGGTTAAAGACTGTTTGGACCACAGTGCTCTGCCCATGGATGGAGCCACACTGACTGAGGCCCTGCGGCAGAGGGGAATCAATATTCGCTATTTGGGCAATGTTCTGGAGTTTGTGGACAAAACCCCTGCCAAATCCCAGCTGGAGCACTTCTATGTAAGTCTGAACCCCTGAATCCAACCACCACTATCCTATTCTTGTGTTTTCTCATCCTAATATTTCCTTTTCCATACCTTAGAGAATAGGAATCAGTGAGCTGATCACCAGATGCGCAAAACATATCTTCAAGACATACCTCCAGGTTGGTAATATTCAACATACACTGTCAAGCCTCTTTAAAAGACAAACCTACATTTATTTTGATTAATATGTAAAATGTTCTTCGTCATGTAGGGTGTGGAGTTGTCTGCCCTCTCTGCCGCTGTAAGCCATTTCCTGAACTGCTTCCTGAGCTCCTACCCTGAATCTGTTGCCCACCTGCCTCCCGATGAGCTGGTGTCCCGCCGCAAAAGCCGCAAGCGTCGCAACAGGGTCCCCGGCGGCGGTGACAACACGGCGTGGGCCAGCCTGACGCCCAGCGAGTTGTGGAAGAACATTGCCTCTGAGGCCCAGAGCTACTATCACTTCACCATACAGTGGTGAGAGGCCAATCGGTTTATGTGAAACAAAGGTTAAAGCTCTCTTTTTCCACTTACCGTTTTGAGTGTTTATTGGTTACAAATATCCTGTCTTGAAATGTTTTTTGCGCAGTGAAAGTGTGGACCAGGTGGTGGAGAAATACGGCCTTCAGAAAATCACTCTGCTCAGAGAAATTTCAATCAAAACTGGCATCCAGGTAACACTCATTCAGTCTGTAGTGACCCCGGGCACCTCTTTACCAAATCGCCATTATAATGTTTCCTCTACTTTTTTTTTGCGTTCTAGATTCTGATAAAGGAGTATAACTTTGACAGCCGCCACAAGCCTGCCTTCACAGAGGAGGACATCCTGAATATTTTCCCTGTTGTGAAGCACGTGAACCCCAAAGCCTCAGATGCCTTCCACTTCTTCCAGAGTGGACAGGCCAAAGTGCAGCAAGGTGAGGCGCGAGACATGAAAGTGTAGAGAACACAAACATTTTGGAATGAAAAATCGTAACGTTTAGAAGTCTGTATTTGATGAAGCAAGCTAGTCCGTTCAGCTGATTTGGCTAAATGTATCTTACTACCCTTCCTTTTTAACTTCCAGGTTTTCTGAAGGAGGGCTGTGAGCTGATCAACGAGGCTCTTAACCTCTTCAACAACGTGTACGGAGCCATGCACGTAGAGATCTGTGCCTGCCTGCGTCTGCTGGCACGCCTCAATTACATCATGGGAGACCACCCTGAGGTAGGCAGAAATATGGCAACTCTTACTTTGTCAGTAACGTTTACGAAGGTATCCTGTTGATTTCATGTCGCTAAATGACGTTTGTGTATTTACACCCAGGCTCTCAGCAACCAGCAAAAGGCTGTTCTGATGAGTGAAAGAGTCCTCGGCATCGAGCACCCCAACACAATTCAAGAATATGTAAGTTATCCCGCCAAATATAGGAAGTATGCGCACGTTAAAGTTTAATATCCCTCTAACCTATGTTTATTCCCTTTTCAAGATGCACTTGGCTCTGTACTGCTTTGCCAATGGGCAGCTGTCGACGGCCCTGAAGCTGCTGTATCGCGCTCGTTACCTCATGTTGATGGTTTGCGGGGAGGACCACCCAGAGATGGCACTGCTAGACGTGAGTGCAGTCTTTACTTGAGCATCGATACTGATTAAGTCTTTGGTAAAATCCAACGCACTACAGAAAAAAGACGTGGGCGTACAGTGCTGTCCTAACAAAATTAATGACTGCTGTCCTTGTTCTTGGCTCCCGTTCCACAGAGTAACATCGGGCTGGTGCTGCACGGAGTGATGGAGTACGATTTATCGCTGAGATTCCTGGAGAACGCCTTGACCGTCAACACAAAGTACCATGGACCCCGGTCCCTCAAAGTGGCCCTCAGGTGGGGAGAGATTCATCACCCATATGCATATAGTAGGTACAGTACTGAATGACATAGTGATTTACATTATGTTTGCCTTTTTTTTTTTTTTTTTTCAGCCATCATTTGGTCGCAAGGGTTTACGAGAGCAAGGCCGAGTTCCGCTCTGCACTACAGCACGAGAAGGAGGGTTACACCATTTACAAGAACCAGGTAGGCCCTGCAGGACCCTACACTGCTGGGAACTGAAACACTTTTCTCCATCAGTTGTGGTGAAGTGATATCTTAAATATTTCCATTGTCTTCTCAGATGGGCGAAGCACATGAGAAAACCAAGGAGAGCTCAGAGTACCTGAAGTATCTGACCCAACAGGCTGTAGCTCTGCAGAGAACCATGAATGAGATCTACAAGAACGGCTCCAACGCCAGCATCACGCCCCTCAAGGTGACTGCTCCGAAACAAAACATGTTTTTGTGCTTCCATCTGTTTAATCCCCATCATTTGAAAACTGTGCCATGTTTGTAATTTCCTCTTATTTTCCAGTTTACTGCTCCAAGCATGGCCAGTGTCCTGGAACAGCTCAACATTATCAACGGCATCATCTTTATACCACTCAGGTAAAGTGAGAAACATAATGTCCTGAACGCCTGCAAGGACTAGTTGACATTATACACAAAGATGAGAGTTACCGCAGCTGTATTATATTGGGTTTCATTAGATTATTTTAATCTATCTTTTTGGTATTATCCTTTCAGCCAAAAGGATCTGGAGAACCTGAAGGCAGAGGTGCAGAGGCGGCAGCAGCTGCAAGAGCTGGGAAAGATTGAGGAGCCCATTGAGGACACCCCACTGGAACTAGAGGACAAAATTCCCGTTGATTAATGTCTAAAAGCCCTCTGAACAGCTACTCTCTGCTATTTAGTATTGGGGGGGCGGGGAGAGGCTCTGACGTAACAGCCATGTCACTGAGCCTGTGGACATGAGAACCGAGCAATCCGCATTGAAATTAACAGGGGGAGGGATGAGTCAGGGCAGTCCAGAGAACAAACTGTATGAACTGTAGGACAAAGTAATACAGAGAAAGAATTTCCTACAAGGTAGGAAGCGAGGGAGGAGAAAATACAAACAACATAGAATCGATGTAACATGCAATCTGAAAAAAATCCCCCCCCCGCCCAAGAACCTGCTGATGAAGGTGTTAGCTGCTTATAAATATGATTGAGTGGTTGCAGACGGGGGGAGGGAGACCAAGGACGACGATGACATTGTATACCAGAGCCTTATCCACTGTAACTCCCCAATAGTGCTTCTTCTCAGCCCAAACGTCCCACAGCACTGTTAGCCCGGGACCATATTTTGACCCGCCATTCCTTTAAAGAGCCTCGAAGACCCCGGGCATGTAGCCACCCCTCTGCCCCGACCCACGGTGCTCTGAATGATAAAGCACCTACCCTGTCCTACAACTCAGGGGTACTTTCAACTGTGCACTAAGACCAGAATACAGTCACTAAATTTGCGATTTTTTTCAAGTGGGCTTCAGAATGTAAATTCCCTTCTTCTTCGTGGCTTCTTTTAGCCACTTTGCAGCAGTCACTCATCGTGCTTACAAGGCCCCCAAGGTTAATTAATTAATCGTTCTATCATTTGTATTTACCACGTCAGGTTGGGTGCCTGCTGTGTCCTATAGCTCCTGTTTCTCCAAGCAAGCAAACAATACAGAGTCACATTAGAGAGCATTCAACTGGTTTGATTTAAGTTGCTGGAATTCTTTTCTTTTTAGTAAATAAAATGGATTTTGTAAAAGTGCACAGGAGAATTAAGAAGGTATTTTAGACCTGTTGATCATGAATTAATTTAAGCCATGTCTGTTTTATAGAAAATGTATAGAAGTGGAAAAAGATGTAATAAATCTCTCGGATTTAGACAGGTACTTGATTGATGTTAATGGGAAATGCAGATTTGAAACGTCCACATTAAGCAGTAGATTTATCTATCTATGTACTAGCTGTGTTCAATCTTTCTATTTTTACACATTGAAAGAATATGTGCATGTATGTTTGTATGTGTGACAGTGTGTGTGTCTTTGTGTAGTCCAACAGAAAATCTATTGGCCAGGGCTGTTGCTGCTTTTGCTGCTGCATAGTTTGAATAGAGGCTAAGCAAACATTGGCTTTCCAAATGTTTTATTTTTCTACTCATCGTAAACCTGTTGGATGGCTGATGCCTCTTTTCTTGAAACATTCATGGCCACCAATGTTTAAAATCTGTTAATGTATGAACTGGTCCTGAAATGAACCTCTTCTCACCATTGGGCAGGTGCTCAACATTGGCAGTAGTGAAGGATTTATTGTTTCTGGGTGTTTTTTGTTTTTTTTTTCCCTTTTTCCTTGTATTGGGTCATCTTTTCATATGTAACTGAGACAAAAACCAGCCAGGAGTGTCTGTTCATTGAGCAGTGTTTAGTGCACTTTCTCGTGCTGTTTGTTCACAGCACAACCATAAGTGGACAAAAGAAGGGCTGCCTCAATGTGATGTACCAAAAAAGACTGACAAAGATTTGTTTGCGCCTGTATACATGCAATGTATCCCTCCCATGGCAATTTGTTACTTAATTGTTGCCGTGTCTAAATGTATGTGATTAAAGCAATAGAGAGATGGTGCTGGAACTGATGGTTTTTTAAAAATGCAGTTTTTACTTGGCACAAGACGTGCTAGATGGACTACTTGCTGTACTGGCTGAATTGCCTGAAAATAAGGGAGCCGTTATAAAAAAAAAAAAAAAAGGTTCTTCAGACTGGGTGGAACTGTTTTTACAGTGATTTTCCTGATGGTGCTCCTAAAACACAATGTCAAAACATCAATAGAGGAGGGTGCTGTGTATTGTGCCTATTATTTATGCTTCTGAATGGAACCAGGTTGATAACAGGTATTATCTTTTACTATTTATAAAGGTAAACTATGCCACTTGATTTTGTTTTCTGGGTTTGTTGTATCATATTAACTCACTATTTACTTTTTTTTATTATTATTTTACCCCTGCTCCTTAAGTCTCGCTCAACAGTAATACCAACACACTCCATAAGGTGGCACACTAACATTTGTCTCATGGTGAAGGACATGCATGGACCGAAGGACAGGCGATGTTGCAGTACAAGGGCACACACATACACACAGTTTCAGTTGACTTGGAAAACTTGAAATGAGGGAAATATAATTGTGTGCATTTTTAAAATAGAATATTAGTCCTCTGGCCTGAAATTACAAAGACTGCTACCTGTTGAACATGTTCTGAACGTGTTGAAAATCCAGCAGCAGAAAGTCTATTGTTTGGGTATTTTAATAGTTTATGATATAGAATAAACTCACAGGGAATGATTCAACTATTTGTCTGCAGAGATACTCAGAAGAGGAAAAAAGCATATAGTGTAAAAGAGAAGTCTATTATTTAACACATAATTTGCATATATACCATTTGTAGTCCTTGCAAAGCAAGTGTGGAAAATGAATTTTAACAGAAATTGCATATAATTACAACCAGAAAAGATTAGGTAGTCATTTAATTCTCACATATTGGTCCTGTGCAAAATAACTTGATTTTTGTGGCGGTAAAAGAGTCTAATACCTACCTGGAAATATTCTGCACTTTGCTGCCCACTAGTCATATTACATTTATTGTGTCTGTGATGCTCAAAATGATGATTGAGAGTTTTGTGTGTTCTCAGATGATGACATTTCTTCTGCAAAAGGCTTCTTCAGCCTAGTGTTTGATTGTGCTTCCCCTAGTGATGTGTGGTATTTGTGTGTTGCTCTTTGCAAAATAACAATCTAATTATATTTTGGTCTTAGTATGCTTTTCTATTAAAATGAATAAAATAAAACTATCATAAGTTTTGTATGGGGTTTTGATAACTCATAGAAGTAGCCAGTGGTGGAACAACTACTGAGATCATGTAACTACTCTGTAAAAAATGATTTTACTTAGGTAGAAGTCCAAAGTATTAGCAGGAATATGTGCTGAAGGTATTAAAAGTTAAAGTACTCATTCACCTGTAGAATTGGTCCTGTAATTGTTTTATCACTGATGCATTACTGCATACGCAACATTTTATTGTTTTTGCTGGCTGAGATGGAGCTATTTTTAGCTACATACTACTATGACCTGTTGGATAGTTGAATCAAAAATCACATTTTATAGACTGATCACATGTTTTGTATGCAAATCATCAATTTTTAAAGTAGCTATAACTGTCAGATTACAAGTATCAAGTTCTTTATTTGTCATATACACCACAGTTACAGTAAAGCGGTCACAGGCAATGACATTCTTAATACTCAGGTTCCCTCCAACAGTGCTCATACATGTATAAAAAGAAAAGATGAGAATCTATGACAAAATAGTGCAGAAGAAGATAAGAATAAAATGCAAAATATATAGAATAAAAAAATATAATAATACTCAGATAAATGCAGTGGAGTAAAAAGTACAATATTTATTTTAATTATAGTGGAGTGGAAGTAAAAAGTACCATAAAATGGAAATACTGAAGAGTACAGTACTTGTTTCTTTCATTTCTGCATAGTGTATATTGTCAGTGTAAACTTCCAAACCTCTCATCAAACATTAGAAGTCATCGGAGCATCTAAAGTCACTCCTGCAGTTCAGCCATGCAGGAGTTAATAATACTCAAAAACGCATAAATCAACAATAGGTGTTTTTTTTTTGTTTTTTTTTTCTTCTGCTATCAAGGGCGTGCGCGCTCCCGTCAGACCGTGAACGCGAGCTTCGTGCGCGCGCCCGGCTGAAGCTCGAATGCGGTAGCCTGCGAGAAAACAAGCAGGCGGCGACGCGACGGGCGCAGTTTACCTCCACATCACAAGATCACACTCTCAAGCGGAAATTTCACGCCCCGCCGGGTCGTGTTACTGTCGGAGACGGCCGAGGACACTCACGGGCGGAAACAATAGGGTGAGTCCGGCTCGTTTTCAGGCTGCGGGAGCCGGCGCGGCTCGAAGGAGTCCGGCGTTAGGTGGAGAAAATGACGATGTGGCTGTAATTCGTGCACCTCCTTTTTTTTATGTCTCAAAATGGCGGACAGGCCGCTCGGACTGGAGCAGCAGGTACCTTCGTCCGCGGAGTTCGTCCCTGTGTCCAGGCACATACTTAAAGTCGGCAAATGTTAGACGACCGCGTAGGTTAAATGGCGAGGCTGGTTGAGTTTGAACGCGGGCTGTGAGGCCGAGGGGCTCCGCGGAGAGGCAACTTTTTTTTTTTCTGACCGCATCGCTCGGGAAGCTAACTTGGCTATCGTTAACTTCAGCCGTCGGTGTCTGAGCGCAGACAGCGTCGAGAGACCGGCCGGCACCGTCGTCAGGTCCGCCGGCGTCGTCGTGAAAACATGTCGGCGTGATGCGGCCACCTTACGTCGAGGCTGCCGCCAAACTACGGCTGCGTTTGGCGTCCGACCCAAGTTAGTAATAACCGGTAATTAGCATAGTTTGAAGCAGCGTCAGGGTAAGAAAAAAAACCTCGATAACAAAATGAAATGTAGGTCACACGACGGTGCCGCTCACTTCTGACGGGAGCTCCGGTACTGTTCTGTTTGTTTGACTGTTTTTTTTATTGCTATCGTCGTGTGCATGTTTGGCTGTGAGAGCTAAAGCCCCGAGTCGCTGCTGTATCCCCCAATGTTGGCGTTTGGGAAAGGGCGTCATCTGGCCCGTGTGTGTGTGTGTGTGTGTGTGTGTGCTGTGCGGACATCGTCGCAGCTGCACGTCAGGCCGCCGTGTTGCAGTTTTCTAACGTGACATGCTCCCGGGGATGTTTCCTCTGCTTGTTTTTGTCGCTGTCATCCCGCTGCCACGCTCGGCCTGCAGCTCGCCGGTGTGTGCTTCATGCGGTTTGTTGGCACAGCGTTGGAAAATCAGGGTGGAGCACGTCGGAGCCGAGGACTTTGCATGTATTGCGTCTAGGCGGTGCAAGTATGTGGCTTGTTTTCCGATTGCACGTCTTGTCCCTCGTTGTGTGGATGTAGGATTGAGATATTTCGCGCAGGGCTTCACGTTGCACCGGGATCAACGTGAAACCATCGCTGTGGTGCCTCTCGTGGTTGTGCACAAGCGAGTGTCCCTCGTAATTGTGAGCCACCTTGTCGTGATGTCGGATTTATTCATTAAAGCCAGGATCCTTGTCTGATTAACTTTCCCCAGCCACGCCTGCAAGGACCGCGCTGCAGCTCATCAGCTGTATTTATTGGGGGGGCATTGATTAAATTGTTTATTTTTGAAAACAGCTTCAAAAAGAAACACTGACTGTGTGCTCTGCTCTCAGGTAAGAGTATTTGTGTTTTGGCATATGACTGACTTCAAATGCAACCATTTTGAAGAGGTTTGTGAGCCCTATTTCGACTTGTAGTTATTTTGATAGCTATAATAATCTCAGCAGTTTTGTGAATCCAGCAGTACTCTGCTAACACAAACGGGGAATATCTTACCACCTGTGGTCAAAGTGGATTGACTCCTCAGGTTCACTCTCAGTTTAGGATGATGTTGGTTTACTCTGTTGGTTCAATGTTGATTTATGTCTTTGTCGACCCAATTTGCCTATATTTTGTCAGCCATGATGACCTATTACTTAACCATACACACAATACTTACATTTGTTATTAAAGGCAGGCAGATTTCTGATAGACTAATCTATATTTATGATTTGTTTGTTTTTCGGCTCCTTGGTGTTGTCTTTTCTAAATGAAGATGCTATTCAGTTTGAATAAATAAGTTCATATTTCACGTCAGGAAAGACAGATTTACAGACTGACCATAATGTTGAAAAGGTTCAAAGTAAAAATTAAAGTGCACAGACCATGAAACTGGCTCAATTTGTGTTTTGCTAGACCCATTTTCTGTGTTTGACTGCTTAGAAAAAGGAGCTAATATATTAACAGCAGCTCTCTTTCTTGTAAAATACAGACATGCTTCATTTCTTGAACAGTAACTGCAGGGGTTGGTGGATGTGGTCAGCAGGTTTTACTTGAAAGCATTCTTATTCAGTCCCGAGTTTTATCAAAAGTTGATTTGAATAAGTGGATCCTGGCAGCCAGGCTCTATTCACTGCCGTAAGCATTGGAAACACAGCAACGCCAATTGTACAAGCTTCGGCCATTGCAAGTGCTGCTCTGCTGGCACTTGTTGCCAGTTCAGCAAATGGAGAGCAAGGCAAAGGACAGTCACAAATCTTGTAGGGCATTCCTATTTAATGTCGTTGGGGTAGTCTTGTAAAAGTAAAGCCTAAAGAATTTCCTGAAAGGAGCAAAATGTACAGTTTCCCCAAAGGGGCATACTCTTTATTTTGTGTCAACAGACAATGATGAGAGTGACAGGCTGTTTGTCTTTGTGATTGTGGCGGGCTGGAGGGCAGATAGATACCAATATTACTCTCCTTCCCTGAGCTGACAGTAGCACAGAGCTTGACCCTCCAGACAGGCTGCCCTCCAGCTAGTTGACTGGTTATTGTTGACCCGATGCCAGCAGCAGCTGTCTGTCAACCTACAAACGACTCCTTTTGACACACTGTTTGGATGACTCCTTTTTGTGAATTGTGAGGAAACGTGTGACAGTGTTGGCATGAATCTAACACCACTCTCTACAATCTGCAGAGGCTGTTGAATATAATTTTAGGAACCAGTTATGGTGGTTGCCAAAACAGCTTGGAGAATTGAAAAGTTAAATTTGAATGTGCTTCAGACTTGCCAGCATCTGACTGCTTCAGCATACACCTCCAGTGTAAATTTAGAGCTATAATAAGTTCAACTCGTAACTTGTTGGCATGTATTGGATAACCTGGAGAGATTAAAATTTGCCAGAGTTGAACAAGCCTCTAATGGCTGCCAAGTGGAACTTTGCTTGTACTGAACAATTAATTGAAATATGTATGAAATGAAGGAAGTGAACTAGTCTTCATGGTGTTGTTCCCACCTGTGTGTGCAGGTTGGCTTGGCCATGTGATTGATTTGTTGTTCCCGTGAGCTTTCTGCCTGCTCAGTCTTTTGTCTCTGGATGAATTGTGTGTTAACAGACCCTCCTTTTATTAGCCACTGAAGAAAGATGTCACTAGCTGTGTAATTTAACACGGGTCACTGATTGTTACCAACCAACATAACTGACACAGGCACCTTGCAGGTCTTAACGGTTGCAGATTGAAAGCTGAGCCAGATGTTCACTCAGTTTCATCATCAGTTAAAGAGCTTTATCACTGAGTGCTTTTACCAAGAACAACCATTCACAGAAACTGATGATTTACAGAATATTCAGCCTTTCAGTAAGTCCTCCCACTTGAGATTTTTTGAATTATCTCTTTTTAAAAGAATTTAGAAGACTATTGATGAACAGGCGTCTACGCAGGCTAATGACAGAGCTGCCTCAAATTACCTACTTCATTGCTTGGCATAATAAATTATCCATACTTATCCAGCTGATACAGCACAGTGATGCACTTTAGGCACGTAAATTACTCTGTGTGTAGCTGCCTCCTGATGGGGACATATTATGCCACAAAATTATCTTTATCAAAAATGTAATGTTGGCGTCACTGCTGAAACCAAAGTTAAGTTACTATCTAAGAAAAAATTCAGTACAATAAATGATCTTCACTCATTTCCTTATATCTACTTAAATTGTTGAATGTGTCAGCTATGCAGTGTCCAGATCACATGACGGCTTTGTTTTTGTTTGCAAGTTTATGACACAACCAAAGGATAAAACTACCAAAAATTCCATCATTGTTGGCCAAGTTTAAGGCTGAAGAGTTCCTATGAGGATTATGAAACAGATCTGATTCTAAAAGTTGAGTTTAAGTCCTTGATGTTAAAAGTGCTAAAACATCAGTGGCATAATTTTCCATCATTCTTTAATAATATCAAAACAAATCAGTCTTATATTTTAAATACCCTTTTTCATAAATGTTATCCAAAGAATATGAATCCAGAAGAATAAACTACAACTACTAATTCAAAATCATGCGTCAGTCACTGCGCAGAAGCCTTTTATCTCCCCGTTGTATTGACCACGAGTGTTTGTGACAGCTTGTAAATGGCAGTTAAAGATAATGACGTTACACTCCCAGTACATAGGTGATATGAAGGTGAAGGATTCAAAAGAAAACGAAGGCGCTCCAGATTCAAGCTGTTTGAGATGCTTGCTTTTGATAGACGATGATGACGTCATGATGCTAGCAGAAAAACGGTAAAAAAAAGGTGGCATCTGTCAGCATTGTCTGTTTGCTGTGACGGTATGTTTTGTGACTAGCTGCTGGGACACAGTTTCACACCAGCAGTTAGGTTCAACTTTAGACTGCATACCACAGGGGCGTGTTCCTTTTGTTCATACATGGAAGTGTTGATTATCAAAATATGTACACATAACTTGCCAGACAGTAATGCATAGTTGTAATATTGTACTGCTGTCTGATATGTTACGCCTTGACCAGTAATTTGATTGTATATTTCCAACCACTAAAATAACAGTTAGTTTCAGTGTTGTGTATTTACATTATACTGTCAAATGAGTTTTTTAGAGTTTGTTTCAAGTTGTTTACAAGTTACCAGTTTTTCTGTAACATCCTCTTTGAAAGATTTGCTGACACATTACTCCATTTTTTTAACATGGGTAGGCTATTTCCTTTTTTGTTACTTGGTTTGATTTGATTATTATGACTGAAATGTTATGTTTAATGGTCCACATTTTAAAAATACAGTATGTAGGTCTTGATTATATATAAAAAAAACAAAAAAAAAAAACAGATTGTGTGTACAGACAGTGATGCAGTGGGTGTAGTTCATTATACTTTTGACTTGGTGCTTTGTTGTGTCATTCCTAAAATGTGTTTTCTTATTATTCTTTAAAAATGGCATTTTGACAACAGATAACCTGTTAGTACTCATCAGGAAATCAAACAACATCTCTCAGAGCAGTCAGCGCCATTACTGTAAAGGGCCCTTTATTGTGCACTTCCTGCTGCTTCCCAAAGACAAGAGAATCAATGGGGGGAAGACGCATAACCATTATTAACCGCCAGTGGGCAGATTTATAGATGCATCACGGCAGTAACCCATTCCCCCTTTCAACAAGACACGACCACATTTTGTGCCGAGCCAATTAGCCTGATTGGGTGATTGTGCAAACATTTTCCTCAATATTGAAGTCACAAATGAGATTTGCAGAGAGGGGAGTCCAACACATTAATGGATACACACAGCGATGACAGCTGCCAGCAGCACAGAGGGAAGTATCAATATATAGTAGATGACCTAATTTCACACACTACAGCAGTTGTGCAGGTTGATGTAGAAGCCACATGCCTTTTTTTTAATGGATCTTTTGTATGTGGAGTGTTAGAGCCATTTTTAGCTTTGGTGCCATCGCCTTATTGTGTTGCTGTACCGCTGTGACCCTGAACCATGGCAGAGTTTTTGAGTAACACCCAGAAACCCCCCGTGTGCCGTAATCCACACATAGGCAGAGGTAAGCAGACATTTGGACTGCTGTCGGGTGGTGACACCAGGGTCCAGAGGTTAGTCTAGCTTTGGCTACGTTAAGTTGCTTTCTGTTGAACAGTTTTTTTTGTGCCAGATATGCAAATAAATAAGCAATACCACAGTTTTACTTTATAAATTCAGCACAATGGAAGGTAGATCAATCTTAAATCGGCAGGCTTCATTTATTTAATATACGTAGCGTGTCCCTAAGCTGCTGTGCTCTTTTTCTGCAAACAAAAGCAGGAGCAGAAAGGAGGAATTTTTCCTTGTGTTAATGTTGCCCCTGCATCTTCAGCTGAAATGAGGAATGTGTGAATTTTCCTTCATTGCTACTTCCTGGGGTGTTTGCAGTCTTCATGGCTACTCCAGACGCATCACTGTTTCCTACACTGCTCTTTGCCATGCAGCAAATCTCACGCCTAATACACTTTGTCTCCTGTACATGGTTCTGGACGTCTGTGTGTCGGTTTGTTGCAGGTCTCCAGAAGGAGGTAAATTGGCTTTGTTTGTACCTTTTTGTTTACTGGTCTGGCAGAGATTTAGTCAGGCTGGTCCCACTAGACTAAGAGGCTTATTGTAGCGCACAGTTAGTATTCTAGTGGGTACCTGCTTTGGTAAAGTGCTTTTCAAGACTTCGATGCAGTGTAAAAATAGACTTCACCACAGCATTGATAGCTCCATTGCATTTTGTTGAAATTTATTGTTCCTCACATCATTGTACTCCTCTCCTGAGAACAAATTAGTTTTCAAAATAACACTAATAAATGTTTTGCTGACACAAAGGGTCATAGTGAATTCATCGTGCCATCAGTCAGGTCAACTCCCAAGTAGGTGTCATAATGAGACGATATGGTGTGGGAATTTGTCAAGAGCACAGCCGTTACTCGAGCCGCTTGGCTGTGTCCTGTTTTTCTTTTCTGTTGGCAACCTGGGAGGAGGAGTACATTGCTCTGAGAATGTGGGTCAGCTCTTGTATGTTCACAGAGAAAGGAATTTGCTGCAAAAGCAGACCAGCGCTCCTAGACCAGACTGGTGACATGACAGCCAGATGGGGGAGGTAGATAGGAGTGGAGCTGAAAAGCAAATTAAGGAGTGGTTTATGGAAAGGAGGTGGTTTTTATGAAGTATTTGATGGGTTTATGCTGTCAAAGCTTTGCTATGGGAGTCAGACTCAGCACATGTATATTCAGCGTTAGTTATATTTTTTTCCATTGTTGACAGATCCTTCAGCCATTTTATCTGCTTATAAACTGGTGCAGACATTGATGCAGCACTCCTGGCCTATAATCATTTTCATCCCCACCCACTCTTAATGTTATCTGTCATGCATACCTAATGCTGACTTTCCCTCTCTCTCTCCTCTCCAGATGCAGTGTAGACTTGGCTGGTGACTGGTCTGCAGGCTCTCCACTTCTCTTGTCCCTGGAGTCAGGCAGTTGGGGGGCAGATTCCTGCGTTCCCCTTCTCTCAGTCTGAGTCTTTTTGTCTGGACAAAACCAACTGCCTGCCACTGGAGTACACAACTCATCCTCGCCCGTGTTGCTTGGATCAGCACAGCTCATCTCCTGACTGAGGAGAGCGCAGCAGCTGCACAAGATTCACCTTCTACGAACTGATCCCTCCCGACCCCGCCCACACACTTCCCCGTCACCATGGTGCTGTCACAACGGCAACGAGATGAACTGTAAGTTGCCAACACACCTTTTGTAATGTAACTGAGATATGAAGATTGAAAATGTATGGATTTATACACTGAGGTTGAATGTTGCACATCTGTTGCTGTTGCATCATGGAATTAGACATGTTTCATTTCACCTTTTTATAGTAGATTCACTTTCTTATACTCACACACAGCCGCCCAGTTGAACTACATTCTTCAGATGTTGCTGTGCAACTGTGAAGGTATGAACATGGTTAGGTGCTTTTTTTTAAAGGCACTATGAAGGTGTTTTGTTTAAAATGATATCTATAAAATAAAAATAGTGAACAATGCCCAACACAATTTCCTAAAATCTAAGATGATATTATCAGTGTACTTATGTTGTTCAACCAACCCCTGCAAAATCCAAAGTTACTCAGTTTATTATCAGGTAAGACGAAAAAAAGTAGCAAATCCTCACAAATGAGAAGCTGGAACTGAAAAAAGTTGGGCATTGTTGCTTGAAGAATAAGTTGATCGATTAGTAGTTGCCTATTCATCCTCTGTCATTTGACTTCTCTTATAATCGACTAATCGTGGCAGCTCTAATTAATTTAGAATAGATATTTTTGTATCAATTGAATGTTTCATCAAAAACCAGACATGATTTTATGAACTGTTGACTAACTAGAGAGTTAAATATATCAGCAGTTATTTTTAAGAGAAACATATGGGTTCAAGCAATAAGTTCTACCAAGTGCAAACAATTCAGGCTGCATTTATGATTAAAGATAAAAAACTTTGGCTACAGTCAAGAATAACATTTTCTTTGTAGCATTTCGGGGGGGGATTGTATGCCTTTTTATTAAAGCCCATGTTAGTCTGACTCTTCTAATCAAATGTGAGGGTCAAACAAGCAAAGATCCTGTTTTGCTGATCTGAATCAGATGTTTCTTGAAGCTGCCCAGTGACATGAGTGCCAATTACAGTAGCTAAGCGCTTGATGAATGGCTTAAAGTGGGCCTGTTCCAGTGAGCTTTATTTGTATACCCATGCCATTGCAAAAACAGACTCTACTCCTATACAATTGATATTTTGCTAATTTTAAAAGCCTATAAAACAACACCTGTTTTAATTATCCTTGTTATGAGCAGCAGTTTGCTTCCGGGGAAGGATGTGTATTGATTACTAGAATCAGTTTAAATGGGGACATTTTTGTTATTTTTTCTCTTTGGTACCCCTCAGGAAGAATCAATGACTGGTTGAAGGTTCCTGAGCTCCCCTGAGGTCTTGCAGCACAAATGTATTGATCATCATCCTACACTATGTAACCCTGAAAATGTTTACTATTCACAATTTGCCCTGTGTGACCTTAGAAGAAGCTTAGTGTCACCTTTGCCCCATAATAAACGCAATGGGAGAAAAACAGGGATTCAAAGTGTTGTACCAAGCTTCATGCACTTGCTCAGTGCACACTGTCAGTACTCTGAGTGATTCCTTAAGGGAACCATGTGCCCAAGATGTCTGAAATCTGGCTACAAATTGTCTGGCACAGGCACAGAAGTGGCATACAGACAAAGAAATATCTGCACATGTGCTGTGTAATATACAGTATTTTGTGCAAGTGGGAAAGTGAGAGAGACTGCGATAATGGGGGAACTGTAATTTGGCCCTGCTGAGTCTGTGGGCTTGTTAATTAACCCCTGAGGCTGGGGATAAAAAGTTAAGGCAGCTCGATGTGAGATACAAGGTCATGAGAAGGAGATGAGATGATCTTGCTGAGCTTTAGTTCTTAAAAATCCCCCTCCTCTTAAGAAGTATGTTAAAACCACATACTTTAAAAAGGATACGATAGATTTGCCTCTGACTTTAAAAATGAGATGACGACTGTGTTGATTGTCATTTTTGCCTCTGTCCTGCACTGTCATTGAAAAATGCATCAGCGTTCACATGACAAGGCTCTTAACATTCCCATTTATGTTATGTGTTTTTAGATTAGCGCTGTGGGAGGGGTCTGTTGGTATGGAGAAATCTATTGGAATGCTAATCTTCAAGCTATTTGCTATTCAGGGGAAGCTGCCAGGGACCCCCTCCCCTCTGTACCCCTCTTTTCTCCTCTGTTGCACAAGTCTCTGCCCCCATAGCTTACAGGAAACTGGTGTGGGACCATCTCACCACTTGGGTCACATTCAAGCATCTGTTGCATTCTTCCCGTTGGAGATGTCGCTTGGCTCAGTTGGTGCTCTCATTGAGTTTGTTGCCTATAAAGTGCCCCTAAGATCTAATTTCCTAACTGGCGGTCTCATTTTGTATCAGCCAGAGGGGGTAATGGGAACAGTGACCGGATGACTGTCTGCTATTCACGCTAATTTTTCATTGGGGATCCCTTTTTTTTTTGTCACAGCCATCAGGCAGCAAACAAGCAGATTTTGTTCCCATTGCATTCACGCCTCCTTTTCCACATTTTTAAGCTGTTAACTGTCAGAAGAAATCAAAAAAAAACTGCAGGGAAAATCTGCACTAACTTAACTGTGTGTACCGTCCGAGCTAATGGTTTTGGCATTAAATAATTTTCTTTTCTTTAGTGAAATCATAAAGCATGAAAAGGGTAAAATGGAAAGCAAGATGAGGCTTGCTGTTTTTGTTGTTCCAGTAGACATTGACCTGCTCTTTGACATCAGCCAGGGAGGCAGCAAATCAGTTTTATTACCCTGGTGTGGAACAACATATTCAAAAAAGAGAAATAATCTTTGTCCCCTGAAGTGGTGCTATTTTGTCAGCACAGCAGTCAGATGCTGTGATTGCGCAGCATCTTCACAACAACTCTATTTTTATGAACATTGCCAATGAAAAGCGCATTTGTGCTTCTTTCCTGGGTCAGGGGACTCGTCCCCGTCGGCATGTAGTAAAAATAGATGCAGAACACAAACTATCTGCTCCCCTGAAAGACCTGGAGGCACCCATGTGCAGATGGGCCTTTGCTTTTGAACTCTTTACTTAACAAAGAAACTCCCATTGGCCTTCTCCATGTCTTAGGCCAAAAGATGGTTCATGTGATTTTTATGTTTTTTTTTTTTTCATCGTCCCCTGGCTGTGAATGTGGTGACATAACCGATTAAATAAAAGACTTGTGCCATTCAGACATAAAGGTGATTTAACCAAGGTACTATGACAGACTGCATGAGGAGTTTACACTGGCAAAGGACATCTGTTTAATTAATTCCTCGATTCCCAGTGTCCCAAATACTAACAGATATTATGTGTATCATCTTTATTTGGATATGCTGTTTACATGGATATTTACCACACCTAATATTCCGACGTTCACATACATGCAATCTAGTGTCTTTATCTTAAACTCTACCTCCTGCTTCTGTCTTTTGGCCTTCCTTCGTCCACCTCTGAGACCAAACCTAATTGGTTTATAAAAAACAATGAAGGAAGTGCTACTTGGATCAGAAAGTGAACACAAAGCAGATGCTCCTGATGCTAATACTGTCTGCAAGAAAGTGAATCCACTTCCCCCAAATATTGAAACCACATTACTTTGTTAAAATAAAGAAACTTAGGACTCCTAAATGCCATGTGGATGAGGGTCTACTTTCCGTAGTTGGGTCCAGAGATGCAGTATTTCTAGTGGTTTTTATGTATCTGTGGAAGCACTTCAGTATTCGGGTGTGACAGGTGCCTCCTGAGGGCGGATTGCTCTCAAGCATTTGTTGCTGGCACACACAGACACTTAGTCTTGCATGTTCTGTTCCCGAGTCTCTCTGTTGGTGTTCAGTGTACTGAACGTGGCCCAGTGCATCTGCAGGGGGTCTATTAGCAATACGGATCTGATTTTGCCTCGGGACTGACACACAGATGGATTGGCATGGTAACAGTCTCTGTGTTCTGGACCCATCATCCCATATCAATCATTCACCGTCCCCCATATAAAAAGGACTTGGATTCAGATAGAGGACCAGTCTACCGGATGTAGAAACCTGGATCTGCTGCACATTTGAGTTTCCAATGATTGCCTGGTCAGGGTGTATCAGACTTTGTGTCATCCACATCTTTATTGTGTGTGCCATCAGTGGTATGTTTGTTTTTTGTGTATTCATTATAGAGCTGTATCAATCAGAAAAAGAACTAGCAACTATTTTGATAATCAGTTAAGTGTTGTATTAATTTTTCAAGTAACTGTCAAGCCAAACATTTGCTCTTACCAGCTTCTAAAATCTCAAAATATGATGCTTTTTTTTGTCCTATAAAATACTAAACTAAAAACGAATAATCAATAAATTGAGAAAACAATCTGCACATTAGTCAATAGTGACAGTAATTGTTAGTTGCAGCCCTAGTTCTTTATAACCCCTCTGATCATGTTATTGTAAGTTTCATGACAATGGGAACAAAATCCTGCAAATCGAGTATGATAAAAAGTAGTCCTTCTCGTTTGCAGCTCTGCCAACAATAGCATTAATACAAACACAGATATTAAGAAGGATCTCAGTAGATATGATTTAGCAAAACAAATCAGCCTTATTACCCCTTTGTGATAAAAGCCTAGTCTCACATATATCCTTGTTATCCTTTTGTTTACCCAAGCTTGAATTATCACGGCATCATGGGAGTTAAGAAAATAAACTTCACTCGTTAAAGCTCTGGCTACAGCGCAGCCTACAAAGCTCCATCATCACCATGTGACAGAAAATGTGTGCATGCTACACACCCATTGTAGTGTAAAAGTGTGTGACTTCTTTGTGTATTTTGATGTGTAGACCTAACAGCTGGCTTTTCAGCTCCATTCTGCTTTTTTGATCTGAAACCATAGAAAAGTAGAATAGTACCTGTTGTATTAAGTCTGGATTCAGTAAAAAGATCGTCCTGGATTGGACCATTTCTCTCCTGTGAGAGGGAGTTTCCCCTTTGAAGTTTTCTTCTGGCTTAAAGGTTGATTCCCACCTTTTGAAATTGACAGCATTATGACAATTAACCCTCTAAGAGGCTTTGAGTGCAGTGAAAGTTGGGAATCAAGTAAAGTGCTGAAACTTAAATTTTAAACCAAATTTTCTCTTCCATTTTTCTCTTTGAAATTATGTGGTGGATTAATTTTCTGGTTAATCTAGGTAGTGATTGCCCTCATGTGATGTTCTTCAGGTTTAAGCAACCAGCACCTAGAGCTCCACTTCATCAGTCAACAGGATAAATAGTAGATTGGTTACAGTTTTCATGGAGATCCAGCTGTAACTGGGCAATTATGCAGTCATGCAATCCTGTCATATGATTTTTCAGGAATGTTTCTCGTAACAAGTTTTCCTGGAGAAGTTATCAGCTGTTCAGTACTCAGCTGTTAAGACAGGAGGATAAGCTTAACCTTTTTAGCTCTCAAGCGGCCCGCTCCTTCTCTTACAAACCTTCTGCTTGGCTGGATGTCTTTAAGTAGAAGTAGTGGTTTCCTTTCTGTGATATTTTGTGTAGAGTTTGTTTACCCATGACATGACTGCCCTGGACATATGAGATGAATTTGAATGTACCTGATGACTTTCTGTCGACACTAAACAAATGCATGCCTTGGGTAAATAGCAAGGCTTTTTATCCAGACCAGTTCTACAGAATATTCCCTGATTTTTTAGGTCTTGAAAGGGGAGAATTGAAAGAATGACATGGGAGACATCCATGCGTGGTAGAACTTATCTCTGTTGTAGTCCTGAAAGGAAGTCAGTCTTAAGACATTATTTTTCAATACTGCCATGCATTGCTAGTGGCCTTGCTTTATTGAATACGTGTACTTTAGCAGAGACATTGGTTACATCACCACACAGCACTGGACTGTCGTCCTCTGCCGTTTGTACAATGGTTGTCATCACAGAGAACAACCACTAGGTCAATCTCTGTAAGCTTTATGAAGTGCAGTCAGGCCCACCAGAAATTCTTCAGCCTCATTTTGTGGTCGTTGTTCAGTTGTGCTCAAACAGTACATGTCTCTATGTGCTCATAGAGAACAAAAACGGCCATATATGCCTGTGAAATAATCCATTGGAAAGGTGAATTGTATATGTGCCAAGGGACATTTTAGAGTGTAGACTTCAGCTTCTTCCCATTAAACATTCATCAGCAGTTTTGAAAGATTGAACAGGTCCATACACCGTCTGGTATAGAAATACTCGTATGTAAGGTTGCCTGTAGACAGATATATGGCACAGGGCAATGGCCTGACTAGGCAAGCAAAATTCTCCTTCCTCTCAGATTTATTAGAGTCCATCTGTAGCTGATAAGAGTGCTCAATGCGCTGTAAAGGCTAGTGTTTAACATTTAGGCAGAGTGGGTGGGAACGCAAGTGTGTCTGTCATGAAATGTGTCATAAGTGGTGCTTTGACAACAGAGTACTGGTAGTGTCTTCGTTAGGTGACTCATGTTTGGGCTTTATAAGTCAAAAAATCTGTAATTATTGGCCATTTGAGTGTATGATCATTGTATGAGATTGAATCCAAGGCAAAGATAATCCAGCCATAGCGTTGAAATGTTTTCAAGCAGTTAGAAGACATTGCTGTTGGTCTTGAGAACTTCTGATGGACATTTGTCATTAACATCAATGATACACAGAAATATAAACATCTTCACCAGCAGAGGACAAACGTATCAATGACCAGAGACTGTATTGGAGCGACATCAGCATCCTCATGCAGGACCAATTCGCCATGGGAGACCCCACCAGGAGCTACTGCCCCGACAACACAAACCCCTCCACCACCATAAGTTTCTTGGAGGGGATTTTGTTAACTATTTACTCCTTTTTTTTTTTTTTTTAAGCCACAACCTGCTCTGTTTAGCTTCGTGATGAGATTATACTAAGTGGTTAGTGGATAGCAGCAGCCTGTGCCGTACAGGTTGGTAGGATTGTAGGACACTATTGACTAACAAATTGATATTGCAAAAAAAATCAGTTATCTTCTGTAATATATTATTTTCTATTTTGGTTTGCATCTTATAAGCAATACTTTATTGGCAGAGTTTCATAAATTGTTGGCATGAAATTATGATTTACATAGAGGGTGTTCATTGAACTTGCAGTATTATTCTCATATCGCTCTGTGGAAAAAGCTCAAACATGGGTTAATGTTGATCATAATCCAATGACCATTGAAACAGAACGGTCCAGCCACCACCAGGTACAGCTTATCCTAGTTTTGAACTACATGAGATGCGCTTGATGTAATATTATTCACTTCAAGCTGCTTAACATTGTTGAATGTTGTAGTGACAAAAACTGGTCACGTTTGTATCATTTACAGACGTTGGTGACATCTAAAGAAAGGGTTGATCCTCTGTTTGAAAGTGTTGCTAATCTCTAATCTAATGATATGAAAGTGATCATGGAGCAGGAATTGGGAGGAAGTAACGTCACTGGCAGACATGCTGGATGGCTGACTCACCCGTCTTCTCAGAAGGATGAGGTCATCCCTCCCTCATCCCATCCCCATCTCTCTGTTTGTGTCACAGGCGGCTGTTTCCCTCTCCCTCCATTAACGGTTTATAGTACACGAGAGAGCAGCTCTAAACCAGAAGTCTGACTGACCACAGCTCTGATGATAACCCTCACGTAGTCTTTACTGAATGAAACGAGATTATTTGCACGTTTTAAGAAGACATTGCTGTTGTAGTTTGTGAGAACAGAGAAATCCGTTAGATGTCATTGTAACAGCTACTATAAGGGCTTTCAGGTTTTCTATTGTTCTTTTCCCCCTCTTTTATCTGTCCTCTCTGTCCACGTACTCGCCCTGCCCTCTTTCTCACTATCTCCCCATCACGTCATTTAGCTGTGGGCTGCTAGTAACCATGGAAACCAGCCGGTTTGCTCTCCTTCTGTCGACATTAGTACACGTCTTTCCCCCGTCTTTTTCCTTTTTCCTGACAGCCTTTGGGGACTGGACATATTCAAAACTGCATGTTGGTGTGTGTGTGTTTTGTTTTTTTTATTTATTTTTTGCCACATAAGGTGGAGTGGGGGTCAGGGGAGCGTTGGGAACTTTGTGTAGATGTGAGCTTTCAGCACTGAGGCTCTTTGACAGATGTCCACTCTGAGAATATTGCCCACTGCTGCTTTGCTACGCTTTTGAGTGCTTATATTTGAAACAGAATACATTCAAAAACAGAAACAGAAGATGTTATATGTAAATATTAACCCCCATTTTGTTCACTTGCTTTGTTGTGTGGCTGCACTGTTTTTGTGCAAATAATGTAGGTTGCCCCAGTGTGTGCCCTATTGTTCTTGCACCATGCAAAAACACAAAATTTTGTTTAGATATATTTAGAAATACGTTGAATATGATTCAGTATTACCCTTTCACCCCCCTTTGTATACAACATCATGCAAAATACAAAGAAAGGCATACACCCTTAATCAAATGACTTGTCTACTAACGTATGCAGTCTTTAACAACATTACTGTAGTATTATTGTGTCTAGTTACTGTAACGCTGCTGCTCATGCAGAGATGGCTCAGGAGTGTTTTCACAGTCTTTCCTTTTTGTTTTCTTTCTGTACAACACTTGCCTTTGTGGTCTGCATAGACAGGTTTGACTAATGCAGAACCAATGAATGCCTTTCCATAATTTCAGAGAATTTTTTTAGTAGGGGCAGCTCAGAATTTGGTGCATAGTTGGTATCGTCCTGCCAGGTGGTCTTCCTGATTCTCCATCCCCTGAATTAGACTGTAAATGGTTGGCTTGACATCTTGCTGGTTGGTTTAGTGGAAGCGCACCTGCTCATACGCACTCTACTGACACAGCCACACCACATCAAAACCTCCAGTGTGCCTCAGCTCCCCTCACCTGCTTATACACTTTCTCAGACATGCTAGCACACCCCGGCCCTCCCCTTTAGTTTTCTAGACTTGCGGCAGGCAGGCTGTCAGAGGAGTAGATAACCTCCTGCTAACCTTGAGCTGTAATAAGGCCTGCTCCTGTTGTCATGGGGATTCAGGTGGGCCGAGGGAGACGAGGTTTTCAGTGCTCAACACTGACCGAGAGGGTGCAGGGGGCACAGGCTGGGCTGACAGATTGTGCCCCCCACCCCTTCATATTGGCACCTCAAAGCCTAGTCTGCCTGACAGCTTGTCTGGCTTCTCCTGGCATTAGTGTTGGGGTTCGCTGTGCGCAAACACAGGAGGGCTGGAATCAAGGAAACATTGTATTACCATTAGAGGCATTTCTGTGTATTTCAATAGCATTTCTGTCAGATGTTCATGAATTCAGTGTGTTTAGCCCCTTTCACACATGCACTGCTACACTGAAATTATCTGGACACGCTTTATGTGTGAACGCAAATGTCTGAATCAGTTGGAGCAGACTTTAACCAGCCAGCTCCCTAGTACAAAGTCCACATAATGTCTGAGTGAGCCTATGTGGAAATACAGCAGGTAATTGTCTGGACAATTCATGGCCAGCGAGTGGGCATGTTGACTTCCAGCAGCAACTCCCCTCTCATCCATAGCCGCTGTATTTTGCACATACACATGGCACTGGATAAACGCAGCCTGCTAAAAGCTGCATTGTTTTGACCGGGACTGCTTCAACGCTCCACTGTGAAGCTTGCACTAATGGGAGAGAGGACTTCTTGTGATTCCTCATTAAAAAAAAAAGCTATTTTATTTCTGGTGAAAATCTTAAACGCTGAATTACAACTGCAGCAACCTTTTTTGCGTCGTGTCCTGCCTCCGGCACTACTTTGAGTAGGTGAGAACACGTCTGACAGGGACATCTCCTGCTGTGTACTACATGTGTGAAAGGGTACCTCCGCACATTGTCTCTAATTTGTGTTCTTTTTGTTTTTTAAGTCTGAATTTGGTAAAATAATAATCCAATATCATCATATTGTCACAATGCAAATAAACTGAAAGTCAATATACGATAATATTGAATTACTGCCCAGCCCTGACTCAAAGTATTGCCATACTAGTGTTTATACAGTTCACGTAATCTCGCAATTGTATTCTAAGTGGAACATTGTGGATAAAGAAGGACATCAAATAAATAACTTTCTGCACTCTCATGAGAATCTAATTAGATGGAGAATAAAAGCTTGAAGTATTGAGACTAACTCACTTGAACCTCATTAATAACTCTTGGTAAATTGAACTGCTGCTGAGGCGGCAGTCGTAAACCTGACGACTGCAGCCTCAGCGTGCGCGCATGTGTGTTTTTCTTATGGTAGCCCACAAGACAAAAACGGGAAGTGAAGCTGGCCTCCTTTCTCCTCACTCCCAGCTCTCCCTGTTTCGCCTATTGTCTGTCCTATCTGGGCATTTCTCTTCACATGTTTGAAATAGTAGGAGAGTTAGGCACCTCTGCTTCCACCGCCACCATCTTTGTGTCGGCTGCCTGAAATGTCTGGTGTCTTTGAATGTCTGCTCGTAATTGTCTGCAAACTTGGAGACAAACTGGAGTAAAATAGAAGAATCCGGAAGCTTATTCAGTTCACAGCTCTGTCTTTCTTTGTGTGTATGTAGGTGGTAGTGGGATGTACATTGACTCTCATTTTCCCAATATCTACACCATGGGGAGTCATCCCTTCCCATTATATGCCCAAAGCAACAAGAGCTCATTATAGAAGCCAGACAGATGTGCTCTCGATTTGTGTCAAATGGGCGGAGAGGGGTGTGTGTGTGTGTGTGTGTGTGTGTGTGTGTGTGTGTGCGCGTGCGTGTGCGTGTGTGTGTGTGTGCGCGCGCTTGTGTATGTGAGAGAGCAGGAGACTGTCTATGTGTAATGACATAGGTAGTGTTAGTGTCTTTATGCATACTAAGCATTTTTACAGTAAAGCTAGAAGTGTGATAACAGTCTGAATGTGTGAAAAGCATGTAAAATTTACATCTTTGTCTGACACGTTTCCTGAACAACCTCATTTTATGTCTTTTGTTTTACAGTTGTGAATACAACTCCATTACTCACATCGTTTCCCGTGGCACTTTAACAACTATCTTGTCTGCTAATCAGGAGAACTAATTATGGGTCTTTTTTGTCTGTTTCAGAAATCGAGCGATAGCCGATTATCTACGTTCCAATGGATATGAAGAGGCATATTCCACTTTCAAGAAGGAGGCGGAATTAGATAATGTGAGTAAATTAAGGGTGGACACATACATCCGCACAGCCAATCAGACCAATTTATACACACAATATGTCTTGATTTCCACTTTATTTGTCATTCTAGTCAACATGTTCATGAGTGTGACCGGGAGCACCTGCAGCCAATTATGGTGGTCTGTCTCATTAGGGGGTCTATGCTACGTGCTCCTGCTAACTGATCTTGAGAACAGCATTTATGAACGTGTAAATATTACATTTACAATACCACTGTGAGATATATACTGTTATATCTAATGCAACTCTATACAACTGTTCTGCCATAAAGTCTATTTTTATGATGCCAGCAAGGTTAAATTATATGTTTAAGCATTGAAGTCATAGTTAGTGGTGTTGTTTTACTGGACTGCATTACACTGAGGGGCTCCCAACATGTATGCAAATATGGAGTACAAAAAATTAGAAACACCACACACATCAATATAATGCAGTCCAGTAAAACACCATTTTAAACTATGGTCTCAGTAGTAACCGTGTCATTGAATTTACATATTTCCGACAGTTGCAACAAAAACTGGTCATTATAAACTTCATTATAAACTCTTCATACACACCTCACACCTCCATAGTGATTGTATTTTTTTCATATAAAATGTACAGAGCCAAAATGTGAATGAAAATGTGCTGTTGTCTGCACCCCTTAAAAATCACAACAAACTGTGCTCCTAAAATTTGTGTGCTGTGCTTCCAAAGATTAATTAGCTCCAGTGCTCATGGGCAAACTGTTTACGCCTGCTTGAAATGTTATTTCTTATTCATCTCAAGCCCTTTTCATCCAAGACTCTTTTTCATTTCACTCTTTTCCTTCTCACTCTTTTTTTCCCTCTGCCTGTCTATAGCACCTCTTCTTTCACCTTGTGTTCACGTGACACCCCACCCCCTTCTCCTCGGTGTCTTTATCCGTTCTTCCTCCAGACGTTTTCTCTGTGGCAACCCTATGGAAGCAGGCTGAATAATAGATGAATGGCACGGAGGGATAGGTGCACCCTGTTGGGTATTAGTGCTCAGCCACACACACACACACACACACACCTTGGCAGCGCCACGCTAAACAACTAAGTGATCTTTAGCACCATTTCCCCGAGGCCACATTATTATGTTGTCATTGACATTCATTACCAAGGCTTTTTTTTTTAGATTTTGTTCAGAATGTATTTAATGTTCTTTACCGTGGCCCTTTGTGGCTTCTTGAGTAGCAGTTCGGGTTAATGCTATGAGAGCCAGTGTGCACTAGCAGGTTCTCATAGTAGTAATAATTAATAGGGGTCATGCTCTAGTGTTTTATTTGCCTCTCAAAAGAAAATGTACATAACTGCATACACACAGGCATGGTTACTACCCTCTGTCAAGAGACTGGCATGCTGCAGTGAAGTCTGGCACTTGTCTTGTGTGTGTGTGTGTGTGTGTGTGTGTGTAATGGGCAGAGTCTCCAGGCAGATGGCAGATTAGATGATGGCAGACTTGTCCAAACTGGGTCCCTTGCTCTCCCTCCCTCTTTTCTTTCTACTCCATTTCTCTGCAGTGCCTCAGTTCATGTCTTTGTCTTTTTATACACCTCATGTTAGTCTGAGGAATCACCTCTTGTCATTGAGAAGCGTTAAATATAGCCATTGGTGGTGCCTGCAACTCTCCACACCTCTAGGATGTCTGCTTTTGTTTCCGGCTGAGGAGCTAGCTGTGAAATTGGAGCGCAACACTAATTTTCTCCCTCACTGGCACTCGTGGCTGTCTGTCAATGTGGGTTTTTGATGCTTTGATAGTTAGTAATAGCCTCAAGGCATTGTTATACACACAGGGGCATCAAGACTGTTATAAGATTGGGCTAAACAAAGCTTCGCTTTCTTGTGTTTATTTTTTTTTGCCTGATTTTATTTCATTTAAGGAAAAGGAAGGAAGGTCCTTGTCAACATTTAAAAATGTTAGTTATGTCATTATAGTATTTTTGAACATTCGCAACTCAGTCAGAGTTTAAAATCTTCATGAATATTGCCTAATTTGAGTTTTTGGTTTGGAACAAAAATCCCTGGTTTCAGCTTTTTGGTTGTGAAGATTTAATTTAATTTATTTAATTTCTTTGTTTTACTTGATAGTAAATTAAATATCATTAGATTTCAGATTTGTGGTTGGACAAAGCAAGTCATTCAAAGATGTCACCTTAGGTTCTGGGAAATGGTGATTTTCTGACATTTCGTGGATCCAACGATTAGTCAGTTAATCGAGAAAATAATTGGCAGGTTATTTGATAATGAATATAATTGTTAGTTGCAGCCCCAGTTTTAGTTTTAGTTTGTATGTAGCGACGAAAAAAACATGCAACCACATTGTTTTGTTTCATTCTTGGCAGTAAGAAACAGACTGTATGTGCCATGAAGTCCATTATGTAAAACGTAGTGGCCAGCTTGTGGTATTAGCCTGCAGGTGGAATCAGGCGTCTGTCTGCCAGGACTGCCACAAGTTAACTTCCACCGCTGCCTCCTGTACGGAGTGTGTGGCTGTAAGCTGCCTAAGCCTTTCTTGTCTGCAGGAGATTAGCTTGTGTGAGAAGGATTAGGGTGTGTGTGTGTGTGTGTGTGTGTGTGTGTGTGTGTGTGTGTGGGGTACAGTAGGTTGGCGGTGTCTGGCAGTCGGCGTTGGCCAGTGAGGGGTGTGTAAATAATTCCCTGTTCTTTCTTACTACAGCCGAAGACCTCAGCATGCCACCCCAGCTGGCCCCCCCTCGCAGGCCTCACCGATTATGCTGAGCCCGCGACTTTGATTGGCTTTTTTCGCATGTTTGCCTGATTTGCTTTTTTTCTGCATCCCCCTCTCTCCGTAGAGTGAAGAATTGGATAAGAAGTACGCCGGCCTTTTGGAAAAAAAATGGACCTCAGTCATCAGATTACAAAAGAAGGTTTGTGGGGTTTTTCGCTCGTCAGAGAATGCTTGTGGGGATTTTAGTCTTGTGAATGGTTCGTGACATTACTGCTGAATCTACTGTTAACACTGAAAGAACTACCAGCGAGAAAGCATTAATACAACTGTTAATACCTAATCATTTGTTTAAAACAAAAACTTTAACACCCTTAAAAGCCAAGTTTAATCCATCTATGTATTTCCTCCCTGCTGTATAGACATGTGCATGTTTCTGTATACTTTACTTTCCACCTCTGCACTGTTAACTTGTACTTATACACTCTGGGCAGGTGATGGAACTTGAATCCAAACTGAATGAAGCTAAAGAGGAGATCACCCTGGGTGGGCCTGTAACTCAGAAGCGCGACCCCAAAGAGTGGATCCCACGCCCACCAGAAAGGTACGCGCTGAGTGGCCACCGCAGTCCAGTCACCCGCGTCATCTTCCACCCAGTCTTCAGTGTCATGGTGTCGGCCTCCGAGGACGCAACAATAAAGGTCAGTGCTGCCGGAAGGTGGGAATGGTGGCTTGACAATGGATTTGTTGCAGAGCTCTTTTTTTTTGTATTCGAAATGACATTTCAACTGTCAGAGTTTTCAAAACATGTCCTGCAGTGAGCTGAGAGTCTGCAGGTTTTACAAATAAAAGCTGCATCAGGTGATTTCACTGATTAGTTTATCGTCTTTGGGCTGAACGTGTACAAATCAGAGAAATCTCTAATGAAAAACCTACAGGGTTCTGCTCCTTCTTGGCACATGGTCAGATAATCCTGATCTGCATTTGTTGACATGTCAATATAATCACATGCTGCATGTACTCGATGTACGTGCACTTCTCAGAACACGTCAAAGTTCCCAGAGCCACAGTGGATAATGGAAACATGGATGGAAGTCTCACGGTGACCTTGAAACATTTCAGTTTTCTAGATATGAAAAGCTGCCATGTTTATGTGACATATTGGGTTTTTAGGATGTTATTCACTGTGATATCTTTGCTTCAGACTGATTTATAATGAATTAAGATAGTGTTGTTATTAATAGACAATAATAAGACAACAGCATTGATGTCAAACTGAGGTCAGAGATGCCGTCATGTGTTGCAGAGTTGGGTTTAGAATGAGGCTATTCATTAATCAAAGAATATAGATGTTAATGGTAAGTCTCACTGAAACATCTGAATTGAGTACTCTGAAAGAAATACATTTAAGTCAGTTTGCCTATTTTGACAACTCATCTATGCATTCATCACCAGTTTCCCCTCATCTGCCAAAGTAAAACAACGTTTATCCGTCTCCATTATTTCAATGTGTGCTGCCGTTTCTTTCAGGGAATGTAAACAACCCTCAGCTGTGCATGTCCAGTTGCTATAGTAGCAACTGAACTATAAATACAAACTTCTGTCAGCCCACACGTTGTCACTTGACACTTTCAGTTAAAACTGAGCTTTAGTGTGAAACCTGTACAGTAGTCCCACAAGATGAAGTGATCTACAGTATCTTTAGTTTGAACAACGATCCTGTTTTAAAGAAGAAAATATATTTTATTTTAAATATAACTTAATATTGGCTGAGAAAAGGGACATTTTGTCTTTACAGTCCTGTAGATAGTTTTTGTCAAGAATTGTTTCTACAAACCATTATTCAGTGCATGTTGCCTTCCAGCTACACATACCCAGCGTGCACAGCTGTGGCTCTGTACTGGTAATATTTGAGTATGCTAATGTTTTCATTGAAGATGTAAAGCAGCCATTTGTGCTTGTGAGAAATGTTCAAACATAATATTCCATGTGCAGTATGATTTCAAAGACAAAAAGATTTCAGTTGTGTGACTGTGGAGCTTCCTCTGTTCGTCTTTGGATATTGGCCAACAAAAAATTAAGACATACAGGGTGTAGTTCAAGGTCATAAAACACTGCAGGACTTCAGTGTCCTTTTGTTTGTTTGTTTTCACACATCTTCCCCACATTATAATAATAGGATTCAGGTTTAAAACCGACAGTGGTCTTTTTTTAATTTAGTGCCAGCTTGGTGGCAGCTCTACCACACACAGATTTTTCTCACTCTGTTGAATGCTGCTCCTCTCTCCCCCTCCTTTCCATCAATTATGTCTCGCTCTTAAGCATTGCCTCCCCTAACTCTCCCTGCTAGACACGCCCTGGATTATACATCTCTTCCTCTCTGTCGTCTATGTATCCCTAGATTCAATATATAAACTTCACGGTCTGCCTCTGGGCTATTTTTGCAGCAGCAGTTCTCCCTTGCCTCACTGCACAATGCCAATACTCTGTTGAGCTGTTTGTTCTGCATATTTTATTCATGAGACAATAAGAGACACATGTACATCTCCTCAGCTACACCCACACAGCAGGGATTCCTCTCTCCGTTTTGGCATTTTCTTTTATTTTCCAACCCCACCCCTCCCTCCCACTGCAGCCCCGCCTCCCAGCGTCCTGCTGCATTTATCTTCCACTTAAAGCATCAGCTGCCCAGCATCAGAGCCATCCATCCCCCAGGAGGAGTCAAGCCTGGGCCCAAATCTAAAATTCAGCCCTGCTTTCTTGCACCTCTTTTGCTGGCTGCCTCGTTTCTGTGTGTCCTACTTTTCTCCTCCTGAACAGCTCTGTTAAATTTTTAACTGGGGACTAGACCTTGTGCTCTTTACACTCTGTTGCTGTCTGAGAGGCTCTTTGGGCTTTCCACTTCATGCCGTGAGGCTGCCTAGCTTGATAACCAGACAGAACTGCCTTTTGAACTGAACTTTCATTTCATTCATTCAACCTGACATTGTGCTCATGTTAGCCTATTTCTTTTTGGAAGGACGATTTTTTTTTGTTTGTTTTATTTAGCCCAAACCAGTCAGTGGGTGAGTGACGTACCCATCCAGTCAACAGAGCTGTAAACACAGAAGCTGTAGTTGCAGTTGCTTGAAGCTGTTTAGAGCTGAAACATTTAACCGATCATACGACAAGTCAGTCAAAATAAAATTAATCTCAAACTATTTTCAGGTTAATTATGATAGTTAATTTAAATAATTTGCCGTTTTGAACTGTTGGTTGGACAAAACAAGCAATTAGAAGATGGCACCTCGGGCTTCAGTAAATTGTGAGTGACAGACATTTTTCACAGTTTTTTGATTTGCATGTTTAATCAATTAATTGCGGAAATAATTGTCATTGATCTATAATGAAAATAGTGAAGCCCTCGAGCAGTTAACCTAAAGCAGTAGATTGACATTTTGAAGATTGATATCATATCTTATATCTCATCGTCATATCTGTGCTGGAAACAGGTGAAACTCAGCTTACCGGTACCTCTAAAGCTTACCAACTAATATATTGTATCTCATTTGTTTAAAACAAAAACAGAAGTGTAAAAGCAACAATTTGCCATTTAATAGCTATCTAGCTTTGCAGAAACAGGACGTTGCCATTCTGAAACCCACCCGCAAAGCTCTGATTGGTCAGTTTTTCTAACCTGTAGAAACGGGTTTCAACAGGCTAAACATAGATATATTTTTTACCCTTTCGTTTGTGTTGCCTCACTCAGTTTCCCTCACCCTCCCCCCCGTTTCTCCTTGTACTCTCTCATCTGCTAACGTGGCAGATATTTGCATGGCAAGATGTTACCTCGAGTTCAGCTCAACCTTTCACAGTATGTAAATCAGCAGGTCCGGGGCATAGCTCTGTGCTCACTCAGACATGTCAACCAGAGGCTAGGTTAATTTAAACAAGGACAGAGAGCTCTGGTATCAGTGTACTCATTGCTTGCTTCATAAATGGCATATACAAAGAAAGTTGGCATTTGCATGACAAAAAGCCAAGACATTTTCCCTGAAAGAATGTTAACTATTAATCATCATAAAATAGGGCAAGTTTTTTTGGCAGCTGCTTTAATAATGTCCTGGTGGATTGCCAGTAATCACTGGTGACACAGCATTGAGGTACAAGTGGTTAATGGATTGTGCTTCAGATGCTGCTGCTAAATACTCTTTTATGTGTGTAGACTGTTAAACCTGGTGTACCTCCAAACACATTAACTGCATTGATCTTCAGGATAAACCCCCCCCACTGCACTTTGTACCTCGCGGCCATCTGCACTGTCTGTAGCCTCCTTTGGGTGAGAGAGGGGAGGAGAAGGGGGGTGTCTCCTGTCACCGTCTGCCCAAAATCCCCCACCCCAAGAGAGGAACCAAGGAGGGCTTATCCCTCTGTGACAAACCGTCTGTCTGCTTGAAAGCCAGAGACGTAACAGCTTTTTCAGGCTCTAAAATCAGGCTTTCTACTGTTTACTCCATATTCTGTCTGTACTCCAACTGGCAGTGCCATACTCAACACAATAAACTGTCTCTCTGTTTTTATCAGGCCTAACTGTAACCCTAATCGGCGTCCTGGCACATGCAACCCTGCCGTTAGCAACAGTAATGCGTCACAGATTCTGTAATTCAATATACAAAGAGTGTGTGGTGTCTGCAAACTGAGGCCTGCGTGAGCTCTTAAGACGAATGTCATTGCAGTACGGTAATTTTTTATCATTCTGCCATCAGTGTTTTTTTTATTGTTAGGACTGTAATGTAGCTTTTCCTCTCAGCGTGTTGTGGCCACTGGACCGTTCAGCTGAGAAACGAGGTGACACAGGACCACAGATGATGTGACATTTGGGGGGTTTGCTGGGGTTTGGAAAGGGATTCAGTTTGAGATGAACAGCATACGTGTGTTTATATATTAGTTAGTGAAATTTGTGTGTTCTCTTATACTTAGATTCCTCTAAAGCTAATGTATGAATATGTTTTCTTCTGCAGGTGTGGGACTACGAGACAGGGGACTTTGAACGCACACTGAAGGGCCACACAGATTCGGTGCAGGACATCTCTTTTGACCAGACCGGCAAACTGCTAGCATCCTGCTCTGCAGACATGACTATCAAGCTGTGGGATTTCCAAGGCTTTGAGTGCATCAGGACCATGCATGGTATGAAAGGGATAAAAACCTGGAAGATGAGCATGGGCAGGAATTTGCAGCTATGAATAACAGCTGCTACCACTTGTGTTACCTATTTGCACATGCTCTGTTATTGTTTTCCATGTCATTGCATCATGAATGGGGCTTGTGACTGTACGCAGGGCTCAGGTGGTGCAGATGCTGTTCGTTATCACATTTGATGCTGCTTGAGTCTGCCCCAATTCACAGCTCGAAATTCACAACCAGCTCTGACAAATGGACTGTTTTAGCCATTTTGTCTCTGTTAGTACCCACAGTACTCCCAACTCCCCGCCACAATATAATACTGCAGGCACTTGGTTCCAGCTTTTCATATAATATCTCATTTAAATTGTGAAGAACGTACATCTTTTTTTTCTTTTTTGAGAATCTACTACACTACTGGTCATGTCATCACCGAAGCAGTCCTTCGGCATACACCCCCCTCTTTTACACCCTAATTGCCAAGTAAATGATGGCAGCACAGTCTACATGTGCCCTGAGGCCCTGCTGATTTTAAGGAAAAGCATTTGATTTTTTTTTTTCTTTCTTGTTGGAATTGTGAGAAGGCCCCCCATCAACCAGCCAGCAGCAGAACCAAATAATATGAAGCCTCAGCATTTTTCATTTTGTTCTCCTCTTCATAAGTCTGCTAGAAGTGCCCATTAATGTCTGACTGTGAAGCAGACATGAATGAATATCAATGAAATAAATAAGCCTACTTAGTGAACAGACAAGAGGCGCTGCTTAACTTCACACTGGAGTTGTAAATCCTGCATTTTGTGCAAGTGAGCAACAGATTTCACTGGTTGCCAATCTTTTTTGTTGTAAATGAGGGTGTGAGCTGCTGGCACACTTCCTCACACAGATGAGCTGCATTCACACTGTGCAGAGAAACATTTAAGTGCAGAGGTCACTGTCTAAAACCTTCTATTAAACTGAGCCTGCTGTCTAGTTTTGTTCCTCCCCATTTCTCCTCCATCCTTCTTTCTCCTCCATTCACTTTTTGAACCTTTCAGCCTTTCCTCCATTTTTCACACCAAAACTTAAGGCCAACTGAGGTAGATTAGTGCCGATTTGGACAGCAGTTTAATTATCCTCTTCAGCACCAGATAGCACTTCCCTGTGTAGCTGCCACCCATTATTATAGCCTGATGGCATGTGTATGTGCACAGACACACATACTGAGTTAAGCTGGCCTTTTAGAGTATACTTACTGTTGTCTTCATCTGTTTAGCAGCTTAAATATGGTCCAGCGTCTAGGTAATTAAGCATCTCTTATTCTCTGTGGAACAAAGTAAGCCCCGACAAATTGGCCGCCTCACATTTAATTGGCTAATTACGACCAAACCCATCGTTTTTTTGGCGCTGTTGGTGGCTGAAGACGTGTTATAAATAAATAAATAAATATGTATATATTAAAAAATAGTCCTGTTTAAGATAAACAAGGAAAGATGAAAGAGTCTGAAATGATTAGATTACATTTTACACTATCTTAAAATGTTGAGTTGTGTTGCTCAGGAACTTTATACTGGTTTGCGGCTCTTACTGACATTTTGTTTTTGTCTTTTCTGTTTTCCAGGACATGACCACAATGTTTCGTCTGTAGCCATCATGCCCAATGGAGATCACATAATTTCTGCCTCAAGGGACAAAACCATGAAAATGTGGGAGGTGGCAACTGGGTACGCACCCTCCATAGACATCCTCAAAACTACTTATTCCTCTTTTGATATTCAGTTTGATCACATCCCCTCTGACAACATGCTAACTCCTTTTTTACTGTTTTCTGCCCATTAGCTACTGTGTGAAGACCTTCACAGGCCACAGGGAGTGGGTCCGTATGGTGCGGCCCAACCAGGACGGCACACTGATCGCCAGCTGCTCCAACGACCAAACGGTGCGTGTGTGGGTCGTGGCCTCCAAAGAGTGCAAGGCTGAGCTGCGGGAGCACGAACATGTGGTGGAGTGCATCTCCTGGGCACCAGAGAGCGCACACCCCACCATCCAAGACGCCACAGGCTCTGAGGTAAAACGCCGCTCCCCGAAACAAGACCTTGAGGGTTTGGGGGTATCCCAAGCCAAATCTGTTGAACTCTTTCACTACAACCGCTATATTCGAGTTCGGTCACACACTTAATTGGATAGGCTAACCATAAGCAGGGATGGATAGACATACTATACTGTAGCTTCTTACTTAAAAAAACACTACAGAGTTCAATGTGAGATATTCAAACTAATTGTCAGGTGGTGTCAAGTAAGATTAATCATGAAAGCGCAGCAGAGTAGACACTGACGGTGCTCATGTGCTTCCTTGACTGAAAGCAGGCCTAAAAGGTAAACTCATGGTTATGTGCCAAGGCTAACAAACTTAAGTGATTTAACATGCTCACTCACACTTTTACTTTCACACCATCAGATGACTGAGAATGTTCCTTCTCTACTTGCGTAGCCATGTCAGTGAGTCTCACACGTCACTGCTCAGACATGTGAACAGACCAGCTTGAAAAGAAGAGTGTGTGCGCGCATACACAGACGGAGAATCAGCATGGCCTAGAGTCAGCCCAGACTCCCTCCTCTTGCCTTGTGATCTCAAGTGTGTCCAATTGTAGCCTTGTCAGATTAAAACAATATTTGCCCTTGCAGCAGTTGTCCCAGTCTAACCTGCATGCAGTGGAAAACAGTGTTCCTCTTGCACAGAAGCTGATTTTTTTTTTTTTTTTTCTTAACAAAAGTTTCTTAACTGAAGTGAAACATGCACAGAAGTTGCATATTACTGTCAAATAAATGGACTGACCCTGACACCAGATGTTTGCACATGTGCTCTCAAACTAGTTGTCAGCAACGTAAAAGTTGTTTTGTTTTTAAAAGGTTCTACAGACAGAATCATAAAATGTTAAAAAGTTGAACACAAAACAAGGTTGTTGAAAGAAACTCAGGAAATTTAGTTTTATGAATGTTATGTTTGCCCAGAAGAATTTGATCTAAATATCAATTTCATGAATGCCTGATTTCTTCTTGGATCTTTCACATTAAAACATTTTAACAGACCAAACCAGTGAAACGCAGCTTCACGCTTGTTGCTTAGATGCAAATGCCAGCCTGTGAACACATTCTTCACCGATGCAGTTAAAACTATGAGGCATGTAATGACTGTTGGTTCCAGTGTGCCTGACGCAGCTTTTAGACGTCTGTTGTTAAGGTGCCAACAGTACTTGATGGTAGATGTAGCAGTTAATGAATTTATTTAAGATAATCTCTCTTTCTGTGCATGGTGACGGATGATGAGTGGATTTAAAGTGCTTTATTTTCTTCTTCTTTTTTAATTCTCGTGAAACGGGAGTTGATCCAAGGCCACAGTACAGTTCCTCAAAAATTAGACTTCCTTAAATAAGTAGATTCTTTTTGAAGAATTTTATAGTAATACTATTTTGTATGTGTAGTATTATCTGTGGTTTGTGCTTGAGCATAAAATGTATTCTTCAAAGTTTCAAAACTGGACATAATCAATTACACACATGTTGTATTAGTGTTGCACCATTATTGATATCTTCCTTCTTTGTGCCTAACCAGACCAAGAAGAGTGGTAAGCCAGGCCCCTTCCTGCTGTCCGGCTCCAGAGACAAAACCATCAAGATGTGGGATGTTAGCATTGGCATGTGCCTTATGACACTGGTGAGAACAAGCCTTAAAGTGAACGTTTTTATTATTTGTATGTCTATTTAAATATTTTGGTAAAATGTCTAGTGTGAAAGCATTTTGCTTCATGAGTGAAATGAACTGTTTTGCAACTGGTGTCTTTAGCAGCGTCTGTGTGTTTGTCTCACAGGTTGGCCATGACAACTGGGTGCGTGGTATCCTCTTCCACCCTGGAGGAAAGTTTATTGTGACCTGTGCAGATGATAAGACCTTAAGGATCTGGGACTACAAGAACAAGCGCTGCATGAAAACCCTGTGTGCCCACGAACACTTTGTTACCTCTCTGGGTAAGCAGCCCCCCCCCCCAAGAAAAGCTTCATCCTTGTTATTGTTTGACCAGTTGGTCTCCTGAGGTGCAGCAGGAAACTCTTTACTCCACACTCATTGCACAGTGGGGCTGCTTTCACAAATATGTGCTTTAGCCAAAGGTTGAATAATTGTAAAGAAGCCCAGTTCCTCCACCGGCAGTGTGTTGAGCGTCCTGAGGGTTGCTGGCAGCTGGGGTTTAAAAGGTACACAAGTGCTCGAGGATTTTTCCCACCTCCCCCTCCTCGTATCTGCAGCTTCTCAGCAGATCAAGGCTCGGGAACTCTCTTGAGGAGCTCTTCAGCCAACTTTTCCTTGGCAAGCTGTTTGAAACCCAGTCCTCTTAAATCCTACTTCAACCAAAGAGGATATGGCTGTGAGCTATTGATGCGATGAATTCTGGAGCAGTGTGGAAAAGACAAAGCACCTTTGTTTGACATCAGTGAGGGGGAGAAAAAAATATAATTTTTCCCATTTTCTAAAAAGTATTGTCCTGTCTGTACAGGCAATACAATACCAAGTGTTTTTCCCCAAATGTGTTCACATTCTGCCTTCGGTCCGACCTGGGATCGGTCTTTAAAAGTTCAAATCAATAATATTCTGAATTAAACACAGTTTTTCTTCTGGAGCTGGTGATTGAAATAGCTGACAAGAAGCCATCTCCTTCCTTCTCATCAGCTGTTGAGAGATACTACATGCGTAGTAACGATCGGGCAGGATGTGAATCATGATGTGGATACAATCAAACCCCCCCCTTCGCACTGTAGCCCTCCGAATCGCATTGTGAGGTGCATATATTCCCAACCCTAATGCCTGCCGACGTCACCTGTAATCGACGTAGAAACCGTGGTAGCTTTAGTTAACGTTTTTCATGGTGATTATTTAAGAGTTGCTATTTATGTTAGTCAAGTTTGATTGCAACAGTAGAGAGGTGCTTATTTTTAGGGCTCTGGCAAAGGAAGAGGATGTCCCCATTCTTAATCCTGCCTAAAAAAAAAGCCCTGATTGGTCAACTTTTCTCCAACCGGTGGAAACCATTAGCTAATGACGACCTTTTCAGCAGCTGAAAAAATCGGAGACGTGGGCAGTGATTCAGAGGTCTGAAGACTTGATTCCTGGGGAACACTGATAAATGTGTGCAGTAGTCGTGTTGCATTAATTGTTTAGTAATTCTGATCATAAAAAGGGTTTATTTCCTCCTTTCTTTGTTCTTATGATCTTCTCTTTCTTCACAGATTTCCACAAGGCTGCTCCCTACGTGGTCACTGGGAGTGTAGATCAAACAGTAAAAGTGTGGGAGTGCCGCTGATTTGGACCTTGGAGGATTGGACCACCGCCCCAATTACCCAGGCGCTCCTCTGGATCCCACCTCCCCCTCCTGCCATCGCACCTCCCCTTTCATCCCACCTCCCCCTGCCCTCCCCTAACCTAAACCTCACCCGCTCATCATCATCATCATCTCCTCCTCCGGCTGCACTTACCACCATGGTTATTTACCCATTGCGCTCTCTGGTCCAATAACTATTGTCCTTCTATGTAAATTATTCCTGGATGTAGATCGAGCTATTAAATGTTACACAAAAAAGTATTCTTGCATGGTAATCCAAAATTGTATACTGTAAATTTACATAACGTCTAGAAGTACCATAGGTTTACCACGGGGCTGGCCGTCTGTCACGCAGCCTTACCGACCAACCGAAGGCAGATGTTTTTGACTGGGTGTAAAATGTAGGGCACTAAAAACCGATAATTTAAGAAATGACAGTGTCTTTATGTGTAAGATTTATTTTTGTCTATTTTTTTATTTAGGATTTTTTTTTCTGTTATTTCTCTCCTTCACTGTCGTAGTCTGTTGGTGCCTAGCTTGGTGAAACGTTCGAGAGATAAGGCAGGAAAAAGCATATATGATGCGATGAGATACGATTGTCTGTGGGGCTTTGTTATTGAAATAATCTGTAGCTTTATAACATCACTTCTCAAGTGTGCATACCATTTCTCTTCATGTGGAACTAGGTAATATTTTAATGGCTGTATATACGAATGTTTCAAACTGTTGTCCTTGGACCTTGGGGGCTTAAAAACAGCTTTGTACTCTTGTCATGGTGGCACATGAACCACTGCTAGGCTTTAGATAAATTATCACATTTATTGAATCTGCAGAGAAGAATAAAAAGTTGAAATGTTAAAAGTGGCTGTGTGAATAACCCGCTCTGAGTTTTTCACAAGAAGCCCAATGCAGAGAGCAAGTTTGTTTGGCTTTCGCTGTCAGTGAGCGCCGTGGATCACCGTATCACCTGAGCTGAGTTCAGGGATTACACCTGTTTAATCTCAAGCACTTGATAAAGACCTCGGGTGTGTCTCCCTTTAGGAGACGATTTCCCGTGACCTTGCATGTCAGACTTTTGTTGGACTGAAGCCTCTGTCCACTTCTTGTCCCGTGACCAGTCAGTCTTGGCGGGGTTCGGTGCACCATAGGAATTATGTAAAGTCAGAAGATGCTCAGTTGTCCCGTGGCGCCTCTGGAGGCTACAAACACAAGCCTGGTGTGAAATAAACCCGCTAAAGAGAAAACAAAGGCATGATGAGGAGTCAAAGTGAGCCCCCTGGGTTTGATATCTGGGATGTGCAAAGATCTCTAATTTCTGAGGGGTAAAAAATATATGTTCTGCTTAATAAAAAATGGTTTTGAGTAAAAAAAAAAAAATAATTAAAAAAAATCATTTTTCTGTGAAAATATGAAATGTAAATTTAGCTTGTTAAGAGATTTGGCAATTTTGTATTATCGCACTAAAGGATGAACTGGATGGGAATTTAGGATTAGTGAGGAAATGCCAGCAGCAGACATGCTAAGTGATCAGTTGAGGATGTTTGGTCTGCAGAGGGGTCCGATGCTTTCTGTTGTGAAGAGCTCCTGGCTGTAAAAAAGAGGCCGCTCCTGGATCTGATGTGGAGGAGAAAGCCTGAGCAGCGAGCCTCTGCGCGGACAGACCCCACAGACCACCTCATATGTATCCAAACGTCTTCTGAGTGGCTTTCCTCAAATGTTCAGCTTTTGATCTTGGTGGAGCTGTAACTGTAAAACAGTGAGATTTTTTGGAAAAAGACTGGAAAATAACTGTAAACCAGTCCATGCTGTAGAAACAACCATTCCACTCCCCTTGGAGGACAAAAACAATGAAACATCTTGCTTCTAACTGTAGCTGACAAGGTGATTCATTTATCTTGCACATCCCTGTTTTCACTAAATCTTTGGTCCTTTTAATGATGATCAAAGAAAACATTAAAATTTAATGATGTTGATAAATGCATAAACCTATAATTTCTGATTAGCCTTTTCATTCCAATGCAGTTCTTGGCTAATAAAGAATTCCACTGCTTAACTGATCTTCTTATCTTCGCTTCTTTGCCACGTTTTTCCTCTTCCTGTGTGTACTGGATGTGGTGATCTGCTGCTCAAGCTCCTCTTAGTGGCTACTGTGAGCCTAATGTGACCTGTTGATGTAGCACTGCTGCATGTAAACCTGCACCAGGGGCAGAGCTGTCGGAACAATTTAAAAGATTAAATACTGGAGCCTTACTATCAGAGGCCAATTGGTTTGATTAATGAGGCGAGGAAGTGTCTCTGTGTACTTAAAGTAATTCTACATTTTGGGAAATATGCGTGTTTTTTTTTTTTTCTTGCTGAGAGATGAGAATATTAATACCACTCTTATGTTTGTACTGTAGTTGAATATGAAGTTACAGCTGCTTATCTGAGCCTAGCCGAGCATTAAGACTGGAAACCGCAACCCTGGCTCTTTCCAGTAGTAACAAAATCCACCTACCAGAACCTATAAAACTCAGAATTAATATGCAAAACCCGAAGTGCAAAAACGACAATATGACGTTTTTTTTTAGGGGTAATGTACTGGACTATTTCCTGACCAGTCTCCACTGGTTGCCTGGCAACAGAAGTGCAATTATAATATTTGAGAAAAATATCTTTTTTTTTTTTTTAATTATATTATTTTAAAGGTTAGGCAAAAATGTAAAGTCTTGAAATGAAATAGTAAAAATTAATTATTTTTTTAAATTAGAAAATCTACAGTTATGAATAAAGATTTTTTTCCCCCAGTAAAACATTGGCAAAAAATATATATTAATAATCTTTGGGTCTTTACTTTTGTAAAAGAGTCAAGTGAGTGATTTTACTTGATTTTTTTTTTAAAAAAGCGCAGTTGGTAACTCAGACGTTGTTTACATGGCAACGGTCTGGCGTTCGCATCGTGACCGTTTCTCTACACCAGTAACTGGAGTCTCCCTGGTTGCCTGGCAACAGCTCCCTGCTGTTAGAGCCGGGAACAGCCGTTTCCGCCTGCTTCCTGCTAAACTAAGCTAAACTGCTGCAGCTACATATTTATCATACAAACATGAGTTATCAGTCCTCTGTGCATTTCCCAAAATGTCAAAGTATTCCCTTTACATCGCTGTGTCCTCAGTGAGTTCAGACAGCTCTGTTGGTTGGCTGCAGAAAGGCTGGTTTTGTTGTGTGTGTGATGCTATTTGAAGGAGGTTTACTTCCTCCTTCTTCTGTAAATGCAATGGGATTGTGGCAGACTAGGATGACCCAAAGGAGAAACCCTCTCTTTCAGGGAAAATCACTCATGTCTCCCTTTGGTGTGTGCCCCCCCCCCTATAAAGGTCTTTTTTTTTTTTTTTTTTTCTACAAGCTGTTTTCTCTGTCCTGACTTCTTTTGGGTGGTTGAATCAGCTAATTTTGTAGTACAACTTGGCATGGCTAATGAAGATGCCAATGTGTTAAATGTTCTAGCTGAAGCCAAAAATGGAGACATTTGTCAGTACAATCTGGTTCAGGCTGATAAATCAGCCTCCTTTTGTTGGTCCGACACTGTGACCGACTCTTGAAAATGATGCTAGTCTCCTCAGGATCACGCTATGACATGCCAGACCATGAGATGTAAATTAAAAACTTGGTTAATCAAAGGTCAGGACGATGTGTGTTCTGTTTCTTTTGTAAGAATCGGTGGAATGAGCTACGACACGGCGGCTGGTGTTGCGTGCTCGTGTGTGCCCTGTTGAAGAGAAAAAAAAAAAAAAATCCCCTTTTGCCATTCGCAGGTCCCAAGCAATCCCTGTGCTGCTCTGGTCTGGTGTGTGAAGGGACTGACGGACAGGTTTTGACTGTCTGTGGGTCGTTTCCTCCGGGCCTCGAGTCCACCTGTCCTCTGTAACCTGCCCCATGAACCACATCCGAGGGCTTCAGACTGCACAACAAGCTCCTACAGGAGAGCTCGTGATGTTTTCGCCACTATGGTCTCACTCTTCACTCAGCAAACTGTTAACAATATACCTGGATGTCATTATTGTTTGCGATATAATAAAAGAAAAAAAAAAATCTGCATCTGTGTTGTCCTGCTTATTTGTTAAGAGCCGTTAGTTATCATACTGAAGGCCAGTGTATTTTAAACAATGGTATATGGGGCAAACCTGAGCTAAATTTACATTTCACAGTAGTGAGTTACTGTTAATTGCATGTTGGTTATGATTCATGGTTGACAGACACACCCAGAAGCTGTTTTTCAAAATAAATACATGTTATTGTATTTTTCCTCCAAACTTTGTTGATTAATATGTTTCCATTTTCCAATTATCATAAAATAATTAAAGTACAATTAAAGCTTATATATGGAAATACAATTCATCAAAAAGGACATGAACAGCAAAGTAAAAGCGTGCCATTATAATATTTGTTAAATTACTCTGTTTTATGTAAATCAACTGTAGCAAAAATGTGAAGTCTTGAAGGGAAATATAAAACATGGGTATTCTTTTAGAAAAGCAACATTTGTGAATAAAATCCCAGTAAAATCCTAACATCATAATCTTTGGGTCTTTAAATTCAAAATATATTATGACATGTAGATAGTTTTAAGTACTGCTTGTAATGTTGAAATAACTGAAATTACTTTTGTTAAATGGATTTGCATAATTTTTTCTAAAACTTTTTCTTTACTCTTTATTGAACAGAATGAACATATACACATTCAGCTGGTGCAACTCAAGATTACAATGTGTGAAACAAGTAGATATTAATTACATAAAATGCAAAAAGTAAACAAATGAAATCAGATATAAAAAATAATGAATCTAAACACAATCAATAAACAACATCAACGAGGGTAAATAAACTTTAATCAGGCGCTACAGAAAATAATTTCCTAAAATCTTCAATTCAAAAACTCTGAAACTAATGACGTCAGCGCGTAACTGCGTACGGCGCTGACGTCACAGACATCCAGGAAGAGAGTTGCAGAAAGTGAACGACGTTTGGGCAACGTGAGTCGTGTGCGCTGTTTCCACACACTTGTGTAGTCCGGTAAAGTCGTCGCCAGTCGGAAAACACAAACAGGCTTCGTCACCCCAAGGAACAGTCCGACAAAGGTAGGCGGACACGGAAACTGGCCGCACATTAACTTCAGTGTTAGCTCACTGCTCCTAAGTAGCTCTGCGGATCCGTTAGTTTTGGTTTTAACTCCCGTGAACTCCCGCTCCCCACGTTAAAGTCCAACGAAGTCCAGTCACCGTCTGTTTTCTATATTTAGTTTGTGCCTGGCCCACGCTCACGTTTCCCCTCTCCCCTCCTCTGTGAAATCAGTGCTCTCTCATCATGGCTCTGAATAAGTCCATGCATCCCCGGAACCGCTACAAGGACAAACCCCCGGACTTCGGCTACCTGGCCTCCAAATATCCAGACTTCCAGCAGCACGTGCACACCAGCCTCACCGGAAGACCCGTGTAAGTGCCCGAGACTTCAGTTGTTTCCTCTTTCCCACAGAAGATCATGTCCGAGTGATGTGCAGTGCATCGTACTGGCTGGTTCCCAAATCTCTCACCATTAACCATCAGTCACATTTCTGAGTGGGACGTGGCCGTGGTCACACAGCAGCTCTGGTACCTGGGAGCTTCTTATTTATTGCACAAACACTATAAAGTCCCTGTCCACGTACTTTTGGACCGATTCAGCATTGTTTGTATTGACTGAAATGGAAGAAACCTTTCTTGGTTGTAGAGAATCAGGTTTTTTCACTGAGTGAAATGTGCAAATGATGGGGAGGCTGATCGTGTATTACGTAGTTCGATGGTCGTGGTTCAGAGACGGGTTGGACGAACAGTTTCGGGAAGAACCATTCCTAGTTCATGCTCAAAGTCGGGCCCATAAAGAAATGGTTTTCTGAGTTTGGTGTGGAAGAGCTTGACTGGGCGACGCAGGGCTCTGACCTCGACCCCATCCAACGCAGACCGAGAGCCGAGCCTTCCGCCACACTCATCTCATGCCATATATTTACGGTTATTACTGGTTTCAGACTTGTAATGACTAGGGATGGCTGATCTGATACACCAAACTGGTATCAGTGCAGATACTGACCTTTCAAGTGGATCGGGTTTTCATTTTTTTTTTTATGTTTCCACGTCTTGATTCATTCCGGTTTTTAACACCACAGTAATCCTTGACCTCATTCCAGTGAGCTGTGTGCACTGAGCCATACAGATCCTACATCTGGGGAAAAGAGAGTACTGGTATGAGGAATTGATATTGGGGAGGGAGTTGGATTGATACGACCCTATTAATTACAACTGGGAAACTCATATTGCTTTTGGCCATATTCTGTGTGTGTGTGTGTGTGTGTGTGTGTTTGTACACACACACAAACACCAGTCGAGCCCAGAGGATCCCATTCAGCAGCGCTCCTGCTGCCGCTGACTCGGTCTGATCTTTACTGCTCGTTCAGCTTCTGGCAGCAGCTGGAGGAAGACGACTGGACAAATGATTAATGGCCCGACATCAAAAGATTTTTTTTTTTTCTCTTTCACTCCGTCCTCTGTTTGCTGCTCTCTTCGTTGATTAGAGAGACACTAAGTATGTGGGAGTGACAGTTTAAAACTCCTAATTTAAAAAAAAATACATTAGTGTGAAACACTATATGTGTGTGTGTGTGTGTGTGTGTGTGTGTGTGTGTGTGTGTGCGTGCGTGCGTGCGTGCCAGGTCCTTCCCAGTGAGATGCTGCTGAGATGTGAAAAAGTCCAGGCAGGAGAACTAAGAAAGAACATGTCTGGTGGGATTAGTCTCGTTGACGTCAGTGTGAACGCATCACAGCTTCCCTTGTTCTGTACGGGCCGATGTGGCGCTGAGAGCTGAGGTTTGAGTGCAGAATCTGTCTTGTGTACTCAGTGGGTCACCTCCCCCTGTCCTGCACTTTTCATTGGCACTTAAAGATAAATATGAACATCCAGCTGAAAAATGAATACTAACATTGGTTATATTTTAAATTTAGAAACGTGGTGCAAACCCCATTCGGACTGGATTTATTTCTGTAGAGTGTGTTGGTTGATTCTTACTCTAACTCTACCTGCGCTGATCGGTGATTATTTTTTTAAAATCCTGTCCAGAGAGCGCATGTGGCTAAATTAACACCCCGACCCCAGTAATAATTACAGCTGTAATTACCTACCCTTCTTCAGCGAGCTTGCTTGTCCTCCAAGCGACGTCCTTGTATTTTAAAGTGGATCTCTGAGGTACTTTTACAGAATTTTTGCTAATCTGAAGATACATGTTAACACCACATAAAGATAATGTGTAACTGTCATGTAGTGAAATTTGGCATTCTCAGCCTACATATTTCCTCATATAGATAATAATAGAGGCAATGTGCAGTTAGTTTGTAGAAAAAGTTTTAGTATCGGCACTGAAACTCGGGCACTATATTGACGCTGTTTATTTTAGTTGATAAGACGTCCAAAATACAATTTACAATTTATATTGGCTCTTTTTTAGCAAGACTTGTCGCCTCAGTCATTGTTTTTATTTAGATGTTTTTTATTATTATTATTTCTCCCGATACAAATGGCCGTCAAAACAAAGGAAACTCCCAATGAATGTGAGAGCTGACAGTTATTGTAAGACTTGTATTTGAGGTCTGCCGTTCATCCGTCAGGACTGAGACGCTCTCCTCCCCCTTTGTGTTTCTTTGAAACAGGTACCAAGTCTGCTCAGTGAGGAAATCGCTTGTTATTGTCTGTGTTTATGCAGATGAATGTGGACATGGTGTCACTGCAGCGAGTCTGAACATCTGTGTGTGTGACTGTGAACATATTGGTGTGGGCTGATCCTTTGTGGCTGTGAGGTGGCCAGTCAATCATCTCACAGCGGGCCGAGCGTGCATGTGTGGGCACGCTGTAAAACTCGACTTGATGTCCTTCTGTGACAGGTGTTAATTATCAGTTTGTAGTGTCTCAGTGTCTGTCTGAGGCTCACCGACCGACAGACAGACAGGTGACAAACAATGGGCTGGAAATTGTATTTAGACAATTAGGGAATAAAACAAGTAGCCAGTAGTTACGTGTGTCATTTTTTTTAAACCACAAAAAAAATATGAAAAGAGACAGAAATGAAACATTGGATGGGAATCCACTGGGAATGTCGTTACTTTTTCATGTATTTGGTCATAAAAGTATTGGACCAGCTGAAATTGTGACCGGCTGGTGGTGCTAGAGGAAAAGTCAGGGAAGCACCAAAGTTACTACAATTCATCCTAACAAGGGCGTACATGTCTTTACAAATTTTCATGAAAATCCATCAAACAATTGTTGAGATTTTTCAGTCTGGACCAAAGTGGATGACTGAGCGACCGGCATTCCCGTCCCTAGAGCCGCTACCACGGCTAAGAAAAGAGAGAGCCCCTCGCATGTGTTTAGTGTTGTAAGGTGTCGTATGACCAGCGCCTGAAATGAAGATTGGATCTGCACGTTCTTCCTTTTAAACAAATTGATTCCAGTTCAATCTCTTTGCCTGCTACATGAACGCATGTCCATGATTTGCGTCTCACGTCGTGTGTGTGTGGGGCTACCGGCTCTGGTTCGCCGTCTGCAGAAATTTGGCTCTTCTTCGCCGTCAGTCTGTCATTCCATCAGTGGAGGGATTAGTGTGGTTTTGTATTTCCCAATGAATTCATCTACTGGGTTTTTTTTTAAGTATTTAAGCAGTGAGTTAGGGATGAGAGTAATCTCGGGGAGACACTCACTCAATCCTCAGGGGAGATACGTCTCCCTTCATTTAGGGATCGTCAGTGGAGAGGACTGATAGTGGGCAGAGAGTCGAGCTCAGACCAGAGGCAGTCGGAGAAGAAATATGGGGGATGTGATTGGAATTGAAGTGAGGAAGAGATAAACCCCAAAAATGGTCTGAGTGTTGGTCTGTTTCAGTTTTTGGGGGGAAGGAGTAGGGGGCTCAGATCAAGCAGATAAGGGGGTGGGATTAAGAGGCATGAATGGGTATTAAAAATGCAACAGCCTGGGTGACATTTAATTTGGTAGTCATATTTCTTATGGTGCAGGGAGACGATCATCTGTGGAAGGATTTTCACTTCCGTAATTAATGAGATGTTACATTTTCACACCAGTTTTGCTCGGAGAAGTGTTATCAAGCACGTTCTCGGCAACAAAAGGAGAAATGAATGAATAATTATGACCTCTGATGCCAACATTTTTAATTGATAAATGTACGATGATCAGCTGCGGTTCACTCACTGGGAAGCCCAGCAGAGCCATTAGTTTCAATGTTTTGTTTCAATACTTGGGGGCAAATGCACCGAAACTCCTGCGTAACAACCAACCATTTTTTTTTTTTTTTACAGCATCAGCACATCTGCAGAATTACAGAATGAGCTCAGATATTCAAAGAGTCAATTTAGCTTTAAATTCATGTCGATTTTTAAGTGACCAATCGTTTCTGCTGTTGTGAGGACTCAAAATGTGAAACACCTGACACGAGAAAAAGAAGCTGCTGTTAATCAGCACTATTTTTTTTTTCCCAGCACACTGAAAGTGAAGTAGATTTACCTTGAAGGTCACCTCTCAGAGATTGAAAGAGTGTGTGTGTGTGTGTGTTCTTTCATGCTGATCATGTAGCGTGGAGGTGAGAACGAGCTGTTTGTCTCAGCAGTAAACTCCCCTCTGGTCTAATGATGTCGTCCTCTTCATCCTTCTGCACCAAAGACTTTCCTGCTTCTCAGCACTTAAATCTCTTCTTCTTCCCCTCCGGAGTCTCACTGTACATCTTCATTCAGTCCGTCTCTCACCTGGTCCGGTTGCTTTACCTGAACGCAAGCTGGAATCAGGTTTTGAGCTATAACTGATTCCTACCTTTTCCCCCTCCTTATAGTTGTCCCATTGTCACAACACCACAGCATATTCAGTCCCCTCACAACTTTTTCATTCTTTTTGTCCTACACCGAATCCCGTCGGCCACATTAATGTCGTAAGCACGCAGCGCTGCACCTGCGTGGCAGCAGAGACGTAAATCGCGGGCTCGCTCACGCTCTCCGTCTGGCATCAGCCATTGCTCCAGCGTGGCCGGATTTGCGTGCTCTCCTCATCTGTTCAGTAGGTGGGGTTGCCATGGAGACGTGGCATTCGCAGTGCTGCTGATGGGAGTGATTGGTCTGCATTGCACACACACACACACACAGACACGAGTACGACCATACACACGCTCATCGGGGGCTAAAAATAGAGGGCTGGCCTGAGCGGGCTCCCTCTCTGAATATTGATCCTTATTTAATGATGCCTCTGAGGAGAAATGAAGAGGGGGGGCAGAATATCTGAGAGCTGGACGGATGAGAGAGGCGGGCTTTCATTTTGGAAAAGAGCGAGCGTTATGCTGATGTATCACTTCTCCCTCATTAGCCTGATTCCTCCCCAAAGCTCAGGCCGTTTTTTAAAAGTGCACATTTCCCCACTCGTTCGTCTTTTGCAAATGTGTCGCACATCCTCATAGGAGCCAGGTGTTCTCCAAGAAGTCACGCTTGTCCAGACGCCAACTATTAACCTAATATGTTCATTAGGGGAAGAAATGCAGGTTAAGATTGATGTCAGACTCTACAGGTAAATCACTTCTCATTTGTATCCGTCTCACACCTGACTGCTGCGGGGGTCGTTTGTCTTTGTTATCTCTGCTGAACGAAGATGCAGAGTTCAGTGACCAGAATCACCTCTGCAGCGAGGCAGGCACAGCCTTACTTATGAATTGAAAATCAGATACATTTTTTATATATATATATATCTTACGGCATTTTAAGCATTTATTAGACAACTGACAGCAGATAAATGATTAGAAATGAAGAGAGAGAGAGAGAGAGAGAGAGAGGGAGAGGGAATGACATTCAACAAACATCCCCAGTTAGACGCCAAAAAAGGACGTTGCGGCCCTTCACCTACATTTTACGTTCCATCCACATCTGTAGTTCAGTTAATTTGGTCCTTACTAAGGAAGTAAATGATGCAATGCAAATGCAGACGCTACCTGAGGGCTCTTTTCCAACGCAGAGGGCTCTACTTCTGATGTTTACCTCATAATCGCTGAGAAGAAAGATGAAATGATTGCCACCGCGAAAACTTTACATAGTAAAATCCTTCCTCACTGTATTACCATTATCATTATAAACCGTTGTGCAAAGTTTTGGCCTCTGATAAACCTTCTAACTTTTAGATCTCATATTCAAACTTGACTTCCTGGATAATATTTCATGTCTTACTGGTATCTGAACCAACACAGGACTGTTTTGAGCCTAAACACCAGCTTCACCGAAAGAGAAGCTGAATACTGAGAGAGCAAAACATTTTAGCTGTTCATGTGTGATGGATTTGTGGAAATAAAATGAAAATAAAAACGTGGTTAACTGCTTTGAAACTCAGAATTATTTCTCCATCTGTACCAGCCGTTTTCACTGGAATATGCTCACACCAAACTAGTGGGGTGCCAGACGCTCCACACATCAACAGGATGTGTCTAATTACATCTGCCAAGGTGCGAAAGGGCTCAGCGAAGCTTTAATTATACCTATCTCGCCCACTCGTTTTGTCTGCCGCACTCATGCCCGCTTGTGTGACAGCTGAAATCATTAAACGTGTCGAGAGCCGACTGAGTGGGACTGAGGACTGGGAGTAAGAAATGTGAGGTCTTAGCAATGTTGAAAATGTGAATTTCATTGTTATTAGCAGGGGGATTGTGCAATGATGGGCTGCTTATCTCCCTATTGTCCTTCTCGTGTGTGTGTGTGTGTGTGTGTGTGTGTGTGTGTGTGTGTGTGTGTGTGTGTGTGTGTGTGTGTGTGTGTGTGTGTGTGATGTGAAGTAATGGGGTTCAGTGCAGAGAGCTGCGGAGGGTTAATGAAGTGCTGCATTAAGCGCAGTTTGGTAATTGATTGCTCTCAGGTCGCCTCATTGGTAAAACAAAGAGGATCAGCATGTCACTAAATTGAAATCATCTTTAAAGGGAAATTCTGGTTTTATACAACCTCGGTTTTATTTTTGTAGCTTTGGCCACTATTTGAATAAAATTATCATCCGAACTGTAAACTAAACTTCAATTTCCAGGACTGGATATTATTTTTATACTTGTTTTAAATAATGCCACCTTACTTTGTGAAATTTAAACCTGTGTTTTTGTTTTGTTTTGTTAACAAACCCTTTCATTATTTAACAGAAGATGCCAAAATTCTTTTAATTTAAATCATGAACTGCCTGATCAAGCAAACTGGATTATGTTATACTGTCATAACAGATGAAATACTGGCTGAAACTACAAAAATAAGACCCAAGCTTTAATAAAACAGATTATTTTTTCAGATTAACCTTTTTAACTATCAGATGCATTTTAGGGTAATATAATATATTTTCTGTTTTCTGTGCAGCTCACTTTTAAACCAAAATACAGCGTTTTACTGTAGGATTTAAACGCTGACATGAACTCATTCAGCCATGTTTGTTTCTCCTGTAGTGTGAACTTCAAAGAGCCGGAGGCGGTGCGAGCGCTGACCTGCACCCTGCTGAAGGAGGACTTTGGTTTGAGCATCGAGATCCCCCTGGAGCGCCTCATACCCACCGTCCCCCTCCGCCTCAACTACATCCACTGGGTGGAGGACCTCATCGACGGCCAGAAGCAACCACGCAGGGGCATCGACATCGGTACCTCCACCACTACTGTTTGTGTAATTTCCTGTACATCTTACAGCATCTTTAAACATAAAAGAGCACAGGCAGTTTCAAAAGGGGTACACGGTTGACTTTTTTTTCTTTTTTTTTTAAGTTAAATCTGACTGTTATGTGTCATCTCAAGGATTAGGATCTCAAACAGCAGCTGAACTTAAATAAATATGCAAAGCTGTATGTCCAGGTACAAGTAAGAGCCGAGGAGAAGACCAGTAGCTCAGCTACTTGAAATTGAAATTCAGCGTAGAGACAGAAATACAAAAAACTTGTAGAGACTTCTAGTGAATGGCCCCCGGTTAATCTGAGTGTGAGACCCCTGCTCTTGTTTATTCTCGATGTGGCTGCCAGCAGCTCAGAGCGGCACACGAAATGTCAGGTGGTGCTTCCAGCTGGTACACATGGGCCCCGCCATTCCCAGTGTTCCCAGCACTTACCAGCCAAATCCCCATCCACATGTCACAGCTCGTTTGCCTTTCTGTCTGTCTTTGTGCGCGTGTGTGTGTGTGTGTGTGTGTGTGTGTGTGTCCTCTTTAGGGCCTCAGGTCACTGGTTGGTGACCCTGAATCTTTCTTTAAGCAGATTGAAGCTGTCTGCTCCCTGATGGATCACCACTTCCTTTACTAACGGATGCCATCTTCGTCTGAGCCCGGACCGAATTATGCAGCTGTGGTCATGTGAATTATTTAATAACAGCCGCTGGAACTGACCTTTTTATCGTCCTTTATGGCCACCAGTTTAAAGATAACTCGTCAGAAACACACCATCTCTTGTTGTGGGACAAACTTCCCCTCATACAATCATTTATCAATCAGCTTTACTTAGGGTTATGAGAGTCATAACCATTCATCATCCAAATGAATATACACATCATTAAGCTGCCAAAAATATATATGTGTGTGTGTGTGTGTTTCATCAGGCACTGGGGCATCGTGTATCTACCCCTTGCTGGGAGCCACAATGAACGGCTGGTATTTTCTCGCCACAGAGGTGGACGACATCTGTTTCGACTACGCTACGAAAAACGTGGAGCAGAACAACCTGTCTGACCTCATTAAAGGTAAATGTGGTCCACTCATCCCGAACAACAATGTATCTCAAGACATAAGACCGCTACATGTAATAACAGCTATCTTGGAGGTTATTTGCAGTATTATTGAAATATTGTTATTTGGATAATCAATGAATTGTTTAAGCCATTTGTTTCGGTTTCCAGCTTCTAAATTGTGAGGATTTGCTTTCAGACCCTGTCATCGTTTTGACGTAGTCTTTAAATTGCGTAGCATCTCATGATGCTCGCGATTTAAGGCCTCCGTTCAGAACGGAGAATCAAACATTTTACCAGGTTTTTGTGTCTCATGATTAGCTAAAACATCCAACTCATAAAATCCCTGCCTCAACTCTGTTGTAGTTGTCAAAGTCCCTCAGAAGACTTTACTGATGGACGCCTTGAAAGAAGAGACGGAAATAGTTTACGACTTCTGCATGTGCAACCCTCCTTTTTTTGCCAACCAGCTAGAAGCGAAGGTAAGAATTTCCCTTAACATTTACAACGTTTTATTGATATTCTGTCTGAACATTTAAAAGGATAGACTTCTTTGAACTGACTCATTTGACTCGCTGAGAGTAAACACAGCACTTGCTGACTGGCCAGAGCAAGCCTGACATGAAACACTATTTGTTTACACGATAGTAACAGGCTTCTAATAGGATTTTATCTTAATCTCTGTCTGTCTTGTTGCTCTCTCCAGGGGGTAAACTCCAGGAACTCACGGCGACCTCCTCCCAGTTCAGTGAACACAGGCGGGGTGACAGAGATCATGGCAGAGGGCGGGGAACTGGAGTTTGTTAAGAGGATCATTCATGACAGCCTGCAGCTCAAGAAACGCTTGCGGTGAGAAAAAAGAGCCAGACTTTGACCTGCGTTTTTTGCGTGCAAAATCAGATTTAGGAAGCCCCAGTCATATACAGAAACTGAAAATTCAGGGTTACACAGCCACAAACCTGAAGTGATGGATGAACAAGACCGCTGCACGTTTGTTCTCTTTGGAGAGGCTTTGAGCGTTTTAAATGGCCACTGAGAGCGCCAGTGAAGTGGGGACGCGAAGAGTGAAATGTGCAGATGGGTTGCTGCACATTGATGGAGCTGTCACCCAGAGTTGGTTTAATGAGTTTGGCACGCACGCTCTTTGCCGTATCCGGGAGCCCACAGGGAGCAGCTGTGTTTGGGTGGGTGGGTGTGGGTGTCTCCAGCGGCCGTATCTTTACCCTCCGCCGTTACCAGGGCTGTCACCGGGGCAGCGGAGTGAGACACGGATACAGGGAGCTGCAGAGTGGTGCTATTAAAACTGATTAGACATGCCACACCTGCTTGGTCTCCTACTGGGGAGTAGTTAGTGTGTGTGTGTGTGTGTGTGTGTGTGTGTGTGTGTGTGTGTGTGTGTGTGTGTGTGCGAGAGAGTGCGTTCTCTGCAGTGTTGTGTGTTTGCATAATGCGTCACTGGACAGATGAGCGGCCCTGAGAGGGATCTGATCTTAACACCTGCCTGCTCCCGTGTGGTTCTGTGTTTTTACTCGTGTAGCAAAGAAAGGAAGTGAGAGCGAACCCGGTCCCACTGAACAGGTTTCAGACTCGGGCCAAACCAGCCGGAGCCGGCTGTCGCTCCCAAAAGCATGCTGGGACACCAGAGCCACCAGGTGTCCATGGAAACACTGCCAGCTTCACCCATTGGTCCTTTGAGACACCCCACACCACCCCGCCCTGCTCCTCTCTCCCTTCTCTTTCCACTGAAGTGTAATTACTGACAAACAGGGGCAAGCCACCTTAGTTCTCAGTGTAACACTCATCCAAATGCCCAAAACCCCAGTTAGAAATGAGGTAATACTCCTCACTTATCATGCCATTGATATGAAAATTACCATCTCTGGTAATAAGCTTGTAATCATACGCCCGTGCTTCAACATGTGAAGAGGATGAATATGGATGCTAATGCAGCTGCACACTTTGGGACGTCTGAAAAGCCGCCGGTGGAGGAGGGAAGCCGGGGAGCTGTTCTGGTGGTTCCTCCCCACTGTGTCGGAAAATGAGGAACATCTGTGAATATTAGAGCTGTTCAATATTTCATTGTGTCAGTTGAGGTTGACATGTTGCTCTCCCCGCCCCGTCACCCCTCTCGGGCATCTTCATACCTAACCTGATGACAAATCCTCATCCTTTCTCACTGTCATTCACAAGTTGAAACTGTTTTTTTAGACGTTATTTCACATAAAGTAGTTTTCCTGCACTTATTTACATTTAAATAGATCTACCAAAAACAGGTTATCATGCAATATGTATCTATCACATTTAGTCTCCTTGATAGAGACTTCATGTTTAATGATACATTACTTTGTATTTAAATCTTTATCACAAAGATATATTATTTTTCTTGATTAATTGATCAGTTTAGTCTATAAAATGGCAGAAAATAGTGAAAAACACCAATCAGAAAGTCCAAGTTGACCGGCGTCTTGTTTTGTCCGAACAACAGCCTCAAATCCAAGACTGTTTTTCAGCCCCGAGTAGAGCCTGCAGTCGTCCTCACAGGCTGCACAGGGCGCCTACAACCTCCACCAAGAAGCGGAGAAAGTATGTGGCCTGAGAGGCGAAACACGGGGCATTAAAAAGGCAGAAAATGACTTGTTGGTGCTTGAATAGCTTATTGATGTGACTGCACATTCGAAGGCGACTCAGATGAGTCACACAGTCTCAGATGATCAACATTTCGATCAACTCAGAGCTTCTTTCATCTGAATTTTGGCAGCTGGACTGTCAGAGGAAGCTGTGTAGCGAGATTTGAGTATCTCAAATGAACCCAGAAAAGTGAGAGGGACAAAACAAAGATGAACGTGCTTGAGTTTGTGGATGTTCCCGCTTTACATATTTATTCATCACACTTCATGTGCATTTTACACCGTTTTGAAGCTGTGGAGATTAAATAAACACCAGGTGATTAGCTTTAATAATGTCAAGTGAAAACTAAACAAACCCTGATAAGATTTGTGAAAATTGGCCGGTCCTCCTTCCAGGCCGACTCCCCGATGTGTTCATCTTTCTTCCATCTTCCCCAGCAGGACTCTACTGCTTATTGATCAGGACCAACCTTATCTCTTTATTGCACAGCAGAGATTATTGATCAGGCCTCCACCAAGGGATGACTTCAAAACAGCTTTTTCTCCACTGTGGACCGTGCACACCCAGATGTTTTTTCCTGTCTCTCGTGTTTCCCTCGGCCTTTGTGCTGCTCCTCAAAGCTCACCTCCGCTCGTCTTGATCTCTGCTTGGTAGTTCGTGCCCGGGCCGTCAGCCGCCAACACAGCGACGCACAGATTGTTAACACGGACTCCTCTTTCTGCAGGTGGTACAGCTGCATGTTGGGGAAGAAGTGTAGCTTGACACCTTTGAAAGAGGAGCTGAGGAAGCAAGGGGTGAGTACCAACCAAGACGAATGCAAATTGATCTGCGTCCTCCCCAACCAGTGAGAGTTACAGAGCAGCTTTTGATCTCAGTTTGTTCATGCAGGCACACGCTCCCTTCTGTGCAGGGTTAGATAATAGCTTATTAAAACAATCTTTTCCTCCCTCCCCCCAAACAAGCACTCTTCTGGGACTGTGTATTGACGTTAGAAGCAGCCGGTCGTCACTGTCAGGGCAGCAGATACCCAGAGAAATATAACACATCAGCTCTTTCCAACGTGTCGGCCAAGCAGCGTCACAAAGGAGCCGTGAATGAGCTGATTTCTGTTCGCAGTGCATGACCGAATCACACAGCACTCTGTAGCAAACATGCATTAGCATCATCAGCCTAACTAATAGCCCAGCACATGACTCCTGACTGCTGCGGGCCTCTGGTCCTGTGCCAGTCACTTCCCTCACATGCTTTAAAAAAAAAAAAAAAAAAAAAACTGGAGAAACTCAAGTCTCCCCTCTGCACCTGCCCTCCCTCAGACGTCCTCCTGAGGCTTCGGGGCGCTGTCGCTGCTCATCAGAGTGAGTGCAGCCTTGGCTCACGTCCAGAGAGGAGACCGCTGCCTCATTTTAAAGTGTGTGTGTAAACAGAAACCTGGCCTAGTTAATATGCTAATGCTTTTATCACCCATTACTCGATTTTCTCTCCAGTGTCTCCTTATCTATCTTTTTTTTTTTTAATCTAGCAAATGTGGATGTTCGTTACTGTCTCAGATACAGAGCTTCGACCTCTGACCTTTATCCTAGTGACCCCCCTCCTCCTATTTACAGAAGCAGTCATGAGAGGCAGTTAAAGTTCTCTTTTAGCACAAAGGTGGTCACACCATGTGTGTGTTTTATTTACATCATGGATCTTTGTTTTGTCACCTACCTAAAGACGTGGAGCTCACTGAAGGCAGTCACGCGCTAAGGGGTCATTGTGTGCTTTCTAGGATGAAGTTTTAGAGTAAATTCTTGGACTGTTGAAAATGATTTGGTTATGTAGAGCTGTTTTACATTTTGTCACGTACTTTACATATCGTAATCTCAAAATCCTGCCTCACTCAAAGTAGCCAGCTGCTTCAGTGGCTCCAGCTGTTGGATGTTTTAATTATTGAATATGTTGTTTTTATCTGTTGTTATATTTTATGGGTATTTATTTCACATTTTTCAAATCTGCTTTGATTGATTAGGATGGGAGCACTGTCTACAATAACTGTTTTCACGAATTGATAAAATGAACCTTTGATAAGGAGGAAACAATATTTCTTCCAACAGATGTAAAGTTACAAGATCAGTATTTAGAGTTATTTTAGAAAGCACCATTTTGTGCAAATTTCCTCCATGTTTTTTTTATAAGTTTGTCAAGATATTTACATCTAGCCCCAGCCCTGACACGGCCAAAAATAAGTAAAAACTGGTATCAGATTTTTGACTAAGTGTGGTCGGTTTCTGTGTTATAACTTCCAATCAGTATTTGCTGCGTACGTCACAGTGCTGATCATACCTGACTGTTCTCTGTTTTCTTTGGTCTCAGGTGCCTAAAGTGACGCACACAGAGTTCTGCCAGGGACGGACCATGCGGTGGGCGCTGGCCTGGAGTTTCTATGATGATGTGATTGTTCCGGTGAGTCTGTGCAGGTTTTCTTTTTATTTATAGGAACTCCAGTCCTGCTGCACACTTCCAACTGTTTTGTGGTTGTTATGGCTTATTATGGAGGAATGCAATTCAGTACCTTCTATGGGCACCGTCTGAGGTGCTTCGATGCTACAGAGTATTGAAGAGTAGACTTGACATATGGTACCATCAGTCAATACACAGGTAAGTAATCTCAACAGTGTTGGTCATTTTTGCTACTTGAGGTGCTGTCCTCCTTCAGCTGGATGTTTCCAAAACCACAAACCCTCAATTATGCACCACCTCTGTCCCGCTCCGTCCTCTCGCCCCTCTCCAGACTCTACCCTCTTTCCCTTTCAACCCCTTTCCATTAGAAGCACTTATTCCTCCCTCTGGGGAGATGTTTATGTGATTTTTAACATGCTGTATCCAGGCAACAGTTTCCAGGGCAGGACTGTGTGCATACAACACAGAGCCATTGTCACGTCTGAACAGTGAGAGAGTAAGAGATAGAAAGCAGGGACAGTTTAACAGCCAAAACAGTTAAAGGACTAAGAGTGATGTTGGAGTGACTACAGATCAAAATAAAGGCAGGTGGGAGGCAGTCAGCAGGTGTATCAGCGGCTGTGTGACGAGGAATGTTTGTGTTTTGTTGGACTCGTCTCTGTTTGGCCTTTCCAGCAGAAAAGCAGCTGAGCAGAATGATTGGCCTTAATTTTCTCCTGCGATCCTCCTCCTCCACTTTCACATCATTTTCACTCGGGAACTGCTCTCCATCATTACAAGACAGACCCTTCGAGCATGTGTGTGTGTGCGTACATGGTTACGTGACACAAGTTACTGCATATGTAATTCCTTGCATGATTCACTACCTAATTCTGCCTGCATGCGTGTGTTCTTATGGACGTCTGGTATGTATGTATGTACGTATGTGCATGGGGGTGCTCATCAATGTTACATATAGACGATAACATATGTGACCTGCATGCAACTGTGACCTACTTAACGCTCTTATTACCAGGCCAGCCTGCAAACTACTATTACTGCCATTACTTTACATTCATCCTTTTTCATTTAACCAATTTCCTGAACAGTATCAAGCCGTTGCTCTTTCCCAGGACGATCAGCTTTAAAGGGGAACTAGCATAACACACCCAAATCTCTGAATGAAGTCTGAGGTTAGTGGATCAGATGTATTGTGGGTAATGTAGGCGTCAGGTTTTAACAAGGAATAAAATGGAACAAAAGAGACGATATCTTCTGCTGCATCGATTTTGATCTTCCCCTTTGTCTAAACTGTCCATCGTACTTTTTGAAATCAATGTCTCTAAATAGCTTTATTTTTTTGCTGGTATCTGTCTCTTCCTCAATATTTTTTAAAGTACGTCACAGCACAGTTGTTTTTTAGTGGCGTGTCCCATAGTGTCTTTTATGGTTGCCTTTACTGTACATTGTCTTAGAAAGGCTTCAGAAATCATAAGTATGGTTTGGCCTCCGGCTCACCACAGAGCCTCTTAAATAGTAGTTATTTGCTTTTGATCTGCGGTGTTATAAATAAAATGGACATTGAATTCTACTTTTTAAAAGTGAAATAATAAAAGCCAAGAGAGAAAGATGTAAATTATTGATTTAAAGGGAAAGGAAGGATTGATTAGATTGAAGGAGAAGAAATCCAACAAAACAGACAAAAGGATGGAGACTGTGGATGGTAAAATTACAGCACATGTAGAGAGAATAGGCCGATCAAGGCTGCCCGGCTTTATCTGAGCCCCGAGGCGTGCTGTTACTCATACAGGCCTCTGGCAGGGGGGGGTTCAGGAAGGTCCAGAGTTCAGGAGTCCATGCAGGGGTTTTGGGACTTGATAAAGAGGAAATGTGAGGTTGGGAGGAGAAGGGTGATCAGAGTATGATTTGTAATGCTTGCCTGGAGGTGAAATCCCCAGCATTTTGTTTATCGTGTGTGTGTGTGTATGTGTGTGTGTGCATGCTTTCAGGAGATCGAGATGGATGGTTGAATGACATTATATCTGGAGAGAACAGCTCTTATTGGACTTGTTGGCTTTTACTGTGCCTGGTTTAAATTAGGCCAGGCCTTTATTGTGAGGTTGTCATTTACCCACATTGTGTGTGTGTGAGAGTGGGTGAGGTGAGAGTGGGTGAGTGGGATTAATAATGGAGTGAAAGAGCAGCAGAGTCAGAAGAGGATGTGATTCAGTGGAGAGGTGTGTATGTAAAACTGTACACATGGCTTTCTTGCTCTTTGTCTGTGAATCTGTGTGTGTGTGTGTGTGTGTGTGTGTGTGTGTGTGCACGTGTACACCAATGTATTAGTGCAAGAATCTGTGTCAAGGATGCTCCATACAAACAGACAGGTTTGGCTTGATGGATTTTATTGATTTCCTTTCCTTGTACAATGAGCTCTGCAGGGCTGGCAAAGCGTGGAGGAAACAGCGGGGAGAGACGTCTGTGAGAAACAATAAGAAATAAAAGAAGCTTTAACAAGCAGGCAGACAAGGCAGCGTCCATCGTCAACCCACTAATTAAATGTGTCCATCTCTTCTAGACATGCATCTACAAGGACCATAATTTGAACTAAAAATCAATAGATGATTAAGATTGAAAAACCTTTTACTGGAAGTGAAGATGTAGCTTTTTTTCAATGAAAATGATGCAAATGCAGGGAACGTATGTGAATTTATTTATTATACTTAATTTCAGATTCCTCTCTCACTCTTAAGAGCTATTAGAGAAAAATAATATATATATGTATGTGTATATACACACAAACTAATTTAAAAAAAGACTACAATGTCTTCTGATGCACTAAAATGATAAGTAATCCAAACGTGACTCACAGATCAGTGCAGCAGTGTGAAGGTCACAGTCTGCTCCTTCCCTCTGCTGTTTGTAGGTCAGTCGGCCATGCTGTCTGCTCTGCTACAGTGCGGCTGCAGACCCCCGCTGTCTCCCCACTCTGTCAGCCTGCACTGACTTAGGAGCGCAGTGTTGACATATTGGCTGCAGTGGAGATGTAGGGGAAGGTCGCTGCAGAGGTTTGGTAATGACCTCCACCGCCATCCCAGCGTGACATTAGAGGGGATTGGAGATAAGAAGTAGTGCTTAATTCATGGTTCAAGGGGAGTTTATGTGGTTTGAGCGCCCTCTTGTGTCTTGTGGCGTGTAATGAACATCCATCTTGAGTTATTATGTGTGTTTCATCACAGCTCATGAGGAGTAACTTTTGCTGAGCAACAGACCATTAACTATAGGTACATCTATGTGCGTGGAAGTTTTCTTCTCTTTGTTTCTTTTTTTGAGTTGTGCATTCTGTCACATATTCAGGTGTGTTAACACTTTTTCAATTCTATGAAGACAACAAAACTAGATGGAAGAGAGTCACATCCAGCCATATTCAAACTGGACACTTTGCAGTTTATGGTCGTCATCTTAACCCCAAGCCACAGCGGCACCCCCTGTTTTTTTTCTTTTTGTTGTTGTTTTACCATGATTTTTAAAACATTGCATATCACATCTGGTGTCGCCTGCAAGTATTTGCAAGTTTCCCTCATACATCTGTTCTTTATCATTGGCTTTATATCTATCTATATAAGATAATAAAACAATTATAGATTGTAGCAACTGTAAATGTAAAAGAAGACTTTGACTGTGAATGAGAGTGATAGAGAAATATTTTACTTGACACGTTCTTACTGGTTAAAAGAATCTGTGCACCCCTCGCTCGTTATTGACTGTTAAGTTATTGATAGTATGTAACTTGTTGTAAAGCTGGAGATCTTTTTTCTTTCTTGCCCTCTAACTCATACAATGAAAGACTGATTTGTCCGCTTGTTAGCCCTCTGCTTTTATAATATTTACAGTTGTGTTAATATTTGTTGTTGGTTTTACATATTTTGCTTATCTATTTTGTCAGTTTACACTACGCTTTTGTGGTGGAAATAGAAGATAATGCAAGAGGAGCAGTGTCCAGGTGAAAAATCATTGGTAAAAACGAAGGATATGAGACAGCTTTGTTTTCAAAAGAGGAGATAAAGCTCAGATAAATGTCACACTGGTTTGGAGTTCATATGTTTCCTGTTGAACTAAAATCAGAAGAAAATATGGTTACCTAACTGAATCTTATTTGTGGTTGTGGATTTTCACAGATCAAAGGTGAGACTGCATGAAGTATGTAGGAATTTGTTGAAAGATTTTTCCTTCAGTTGCAGAAATAAATACATATTGTACAATGTGTGAACCACTGCTTTCTGTGGCAGCCTTTGTCTGAACACAGTATTTGGACTACTACTACTATCACTTAAGTCATGTCTAGCTTCCGATGGAGATTGTCTGAAAATGTTAACGATAACACTGACTGTGGTCTTAATCAGCTGTTTTGACTCAAGTCATGCTCAAGAAGAGACCAGATAAAAGAAATCTTATCCTAAATGTATCTAAAGTATAAAAATACACGAAACATAAACATAAAGTTGGGTGAGAACAGCGTGAAAAGAGCTGTAAATGTTTTTAAGTTAAGGGAGCTGGAGATCAGTGATATCTTATCCTCAGAATGAAAAACTGTTTCCTTTGGCTGGAACGTAAATTCCCCTCTATTGTCATTTGTAATGTTTACTATCTGGTGGTCTAGAATCAATATTTTCATGCATATTTGAGAATGAATGATGTGCTTATCAACCTCATTTGACTATGGTACCACAGGTATCTTTGGCATTGTTTACATTACCCACACGTCCCAGTGGGTTTGTCTGTCTGACCCCCTGCCACTTTTTTTTTTCCCCTCTGTGCATATCCAGAATACTTTCCATTACAGACTGTTGGCTAATTTTCTCCTGATGTCCCTCTTTTATCTCAGTCTCCTCCCAGTAAGAAGCGTAAACTGGAGAAGGTGAGGAAGCCCCTGTCGTTCACACTACCAGAGGCCGGACTGAAGGAGCTCCAGGCCAAGGCCAAGGCTGTAAGCGGATCTGCCTGCAGCCCTGTGGACAGCATCGCAGCTCTGCTGGAGAAAACACTCACTGACCTGCGGGTAAGCTTTAGGGCTGCAGTAGCACAGTTATGAAAGGACAGCATAAAAAAACTGTTAACCCCAGATTTACCCTTGCTAAAGGATGTTACTGGTACTTAAATTTTGTCTGTCAGGTATTCTGTGCCCAATGACCTCAGTGTAGATTTGGCATGAAATTGCTTTTATAGGTTTTCCTTGCCAACAACAGCCTGAATTTTACAATTAGTAATAAGATTAATCTTGGATAATCCAATCACAAGGGAACAACTCTAATTTGGGGTGTAATTGCACCCAAATTGTAATGAGGATCCAAAAGGGGAATACTTTACAATATAATGTGACATAGTACTGTAAAACCATAAACGACCACAACAATGGATCAGTTTAATACATCATACATCTCCAGTAAACCTCATCATTAGTCTTATTGTCTTCTGTGTGTGGCTCTCCAGGTGCTGCACAAACGTGTCCCATGCAGAAAGCAGGAGCAGAGCCTCTTTCTAACAGCCGTGGAGAACACTTGGATCCACGGTCGACAGAAGCGGCGTGAAGGGTCGCGTCAGTTGCGCGAGCTTCCCAGGGCGCCTCGCGGTGCTGGAACCGGCTCTCAAACCACTGTGGCCACAACCCCAGCATCTCAAAACCAGTCCGCCTCCACACAAATCGGCAAGACCCTGGATGGTAGCACTCAAAACAAAACTACGCCTGCACAGGAGACACAGCAGGTTGGCAACAGCGCCTCTTCGAGCGAGACAAATAAAGAGGTAACACACGACCCAACGGGAGAACAAAAGGAGGTCTCAGAAAACCTATCAGGTGAAGATGTGGACATGGGGTCCTCTACCGGTGCAGAAGCAGGGCAGGAAACTGGCCCAAAGGAAGCAACAGCTGCAGCAAGTGAGCTGCCCTCTAAGCGACCCCTGAGCCCCGGTGCTGTCGAACACTTCCTGTTTAAGTGTCTGCTTAATGTGATTCTTGAGGAGAGCGATGCAGTGATTGAGATGCACTGGGTCGAGGGTCAGAATAAAGACCTGATGAACCAACTGTGCACTTACCTGAAGAACACACTTTTAAAGTCTGTCTCAAAGTCGTAAATGATCAGAAAAACAGGTCCCTTTCTTTTAAAACTATAAATTCAGATGTGAAATGACACAAATATTATTTTTAGAGGTGATTATTAAAGGTGTCAGTTAGTTGGGAAGTTTCTTTTTGGACAGTTAAAATAATTATATTGTGCATAAATGTATACAGCTTTTTTAAAGTTTGGAAAATATTCTCTGTGACGTCAGGAGATGTATTCCAGTAGAAAATCACAATGATGTGTTGCCAGCACGTCATCTAATTTTGTAGTTTCTACTTTACCTTTTTAGGTAGTACATACTGTATATTGGTATTTTGTGCTCAAATGCGTCAAAACATTTGCAATAAATGTACATTTCTATAACATGTTTGCTACTCATGTTGCATCTTTTATACATAGTGAACCATTTTTCGGTTGTCATGTTAGTACCTTTAAATGGCCACAAGAGGACAGTGTATTTGTTTCTTCTCTGCGGGACTACTCCTGTCAGGATCTTTTGTATTAAGATTTAATCCTTTAATTACCTCTTTATTAGACATTGTTTCTGTGAATGGCTTTGAAATGACTCATTGATCCAACTGTGGCCTGACAGTTGGCACGTCTTTAATTTGCAGCCTGTGCAATTCAGGATGTTCCTGGAGCCCCTCAGTCTTTCCTGTGTGGTCCACTATTATTACTCTGTTGTAGCCGACATACTTCCTGACTACAGCTGAATGAATAACAGGAAAAGAGGCCAAAATATGCTGAGTGAGATGTGTATGTACGTGCACAGTCATTGTTGGTGCATTGTAAGCGACAACATAGTTCCTCCTCGTACAGCATGTCCCTCGGTTGTACCAGGACTTTGACTCCACCAGCGTGTGTGTGTGTGTGTGTCATGTGAGAGCAACAGCAATGTTAAAAACAGGCATTTAGTTAATCAATTAACTCACTGACAAACTGAATCTGGAAGATCGTTGATTTATCTTTTGAGTCAATCAAACAAAAATGCCAGACATTTGTTGGCTCCAGCCCCTGAAATGTGAGAGTTTGATGCTTTTTAAACAGTTTCTCAGCATTTTAAATTGAATATCTTTGAGTTTTGGACTTGGCTGGACAAAAAAAAAGTAAGTAGATGTCCCCTTGGCCTCTGGGTAATTGCTTGGGTATTTTTCACAATTTTATAAATGAATAATACATCCATTAACTGAGATAGATAATCAGCATATGTCTGCTTATCTATATTTCTGTTCTCCCTGGAAATAAATCTGCTTGGTTTAGACAAACATATGTTATAACAACATATATGTGCTAGGGTGTAAGTTCTCAGATCTTTTACTTAGAAAAGTAAAAGTAAAGAAAAGTAGTAATACTTCAAAATCTTGCATTCAAAATGTTGCTTAAAAGTACAAAAGTATTGGCATCAATATAAAGTACAGAAAGAAAAAGTAGTCATTATACAGGCTCATTTCATAATGTATATTATTGGATTATAATTACTGATACATTAATGTGTACATCCCATTTTAATTAAATATTGCTGGTTAGCTTAAAAATTTCCTCTTGGATCAATAGTCTTATTTAAACCTATAATAACACATCATAATTCATTTGTTGATTATATTTTGTAATATTCATTAGAATCTGCAAATTAACTTCAGTAAAAAGCACATTATTTCACTCTGAAATATAGTGTAGTATTAAGCATGGCAGAAATCAGTACTTTACATCACTGGCTGTATGCTGGCAATTGGGGTTGTTTATGCCACTGGGATGAACACTAGTCAAATATTTCAAAAGAATCATGTCCTCTGTTGACTTGTTACAATGTCGGATGGCCTTTACTGGCTGGCTGTCGTTATCAAAACTACTCCCAGTTCATCCATTGTCTTACTACGTGCGATGTCCTCCTCTGAAGCCTGTGGACGCTGGGGAGAGACGCAGCGCGACGGCACGCCGCCTGTATCCATGTGTGCGGACGCCATACCTTGTTGTTCCTCTCGCTGATTGGCGGGTGAACAACACATAATCAACATGTAAATTCGCCGCAGTCATGGTAACCCGTAAGTTACGGAGACGGTTGTCAACGTGTCCTGACGCTTCCACTGACACCCGTCGCCCGGCAACAAGTGCTGTAGTTTAACACGGTGAAGCAGAAGACACCCGTTCAAAGCCAGCCCACAAGTACGCATTATATGGCAGGATTTATAAATATGACACGAGTGGAGTAGGACATACTAGTTATTTAGGAGTCATTATTAACCTTAATCGTTAGTAAACGTTTCTTTTGCGCCTTGTGAATAGTCAAAGAAACGCTGCTTCCTTGTTGAGCTACAGTGGTTGCTACGCGACACATGACAGGCTCCTGACCGTCTCAGGCAACATTTTGTTGCTCCATTTTTTCGCAGCAGTTTTGCTACCGGGACGGACGCTTTACAACGCGACGTATCGGCGAGGCAATCCCGTCTCCATCTCTGTCCGTGTTTTGTGTTCGTCTCTGGTGTGGGAGGGAGGGAGGGAGTCTGTCTGTGGGCGGTTACAAATGGTGCGTGATTCACAAACCTTATTTGTTCCCACTACTTTGAGCGCCATCTTGTTTGTAACTCTCCTACGTAAGTGGTAGAGTTTCTGCTGAGGGGGTATCCGATTACCCTTTTTTCCAGCTTTAGACTGGGAACCTCTCCCTGTGGTGCTCAGGCGCGTATTGCATTTTGCTTTATCGCCCTTTCTCTTAAGAAATTCAACTGCAGTTTTTCCAACTGGACAGAAATGAGCATCGAAACGCTCCTGGAAGCAGCCAAGTTTTTGGAATTGCAAGCCCAGCAACAACAGAAAGCACGTGGTAAGTTGGTATTTTATTAGAAATATAGTTAACATTTTTCCAACAATGGTAACTATGAAATATTAAATGTAAAATACTCAACAATTCAGTGAAATGTGTCTGTGAAATATTTGTCTTTTTAGTTGAAGACAAACCCCGTTAGTCGTTTATGTGTCAGCGCCATTCATTTACTAATGGACTATACACATTGTTGCTTTTAAATGTAAATGTAACCAGCTACTGGAGAGGAATGTGTTCCTGTCTTTCAGTGACATTTTAGTTTTACTTTCATATTCATTTTGGTGTGCAGACGCGTTGCATGATTGTGCTCGGTCTTGCTTTGGGAAACGCAACTGTTTGCTTTTGTGCCTTAACCCTAAGTCGTAGCCGTCCACAAAAGCTAATAAACACCGGCTACACGGGCTGCTGCAGTGTGAGGGGTTACTGCATTGAAACCTGCTGCATAGACGGGGGCTGCTACGGTGGTAGGCTGCACGTCAGCGTCCCCGTAAAGTTCACAGATCCTTATCCCTTCCTGGTTTTTCGTGTCCGTATATTTACGACATGCTGCACGCACCTGCAACGAAACATTTAAAAACAAAAGACCAAAACACACGAGGGGGGGGGGTTGGGTGGGTGTAGGTAAAGGGCGGTGGCGCAGGGAATGCCAGGCTCGTTTTACATAATGACCTGACATCGTCCGCCGGGGATCAAGTGACTCTGGCTTTCAGGCTTCCCTCTACACGCGCCTGCGATCTGCGCTCCTAAATCATCCCCGCTGCCTTTTAAAAATGTAGCGTGATGTAGTACTTTAACGCCGTGTACGTGTGCGCCAGTCTGCTGGTTTGAGTCTTGGGGGGGGAAAAAAAAGGGAAAAAAAAAAAACAACAACTCCCCTAGCCTTTCAGACGCTCGTGGACAGCTTTGAATGTCTGTCGATGACGTGTACCGACCAGCCACGCCTCCATGTGTTAACGGGGGGAGGGGGGGGGGGGGGAAGATGGGGGGGGGGGGGGGGTCGTCCCACCCCTTTCACCACGTGCGTGCTGGGCAACCCCTCCCAAAGATTGTTTCTGCAGAAGATGAGCCACTACTGTGCGCGGTCTGCAGGAAAACCTGCACACCTCCAGCTCCTCATTGAGGGGTTTGTGTGCTACTTTTAAAAAGGAAAATTTCCAGTGTGTTTCAGCAACAAGACAAACAGGCGCTGCTGCAGCTCAATGGCTAAAACAAAGGCATGCAGTGTGTCCCAGTTCAGTACTAAATATTAATTGTAGTTTGTAATATATTAATAGGCTACTACTACTATTATGTCAAAATTATTGATTATTTGATACCTTTTTATGGTTTCCTACAGTTTTCTGTGGCTGTTTCAAGCTCTATTCTATATTGTATCCACTTAAATATGTTTAACCATTGTCTTCGTAAATGCACATGTACAGATCTCAGCATTAGAAAAATGAGCCTGGTTTGTGAGTAAAATTGATTGGGGGGGGGAAGCTGAGATGTGTTTAACCAAAAATAAGTGCGACAGTGGAACATATCCTTCGACCTTACAACTGTATTAATAGTACATGTAGAGAAGAGTTGAATGCATTAAGCACCTTTCACACACGGGACTGTAATCTGTAAACACAAGCGTGTTGTGTCAAATTGAGCCAGGCCGTACCATGCAGTGGAAAAAATGCATTAAATCTGTTAAGTAAATGAAATAAATTGAGCATAAAGGAGTCCTATGTGTGACTTTACTTTAGAAAAAAAGATGAACGCCGCAGTTTTACAGATTCTGAAATCTGTGGTTCTCCATCCTTTGGCATTATGGAGACATTTGTGATATTCAGAAGGGCTCAGAGTGAGCTCTCCTGCTTCTTCAGTCTCCCAGCTCCTCCCGCCATGCTGCATTGGGAGAGCAGAGTCCTCCCCCTCCTCCTGCCTCCTCCCTCTCTGCTACTGTAGGGCAGGTCACTGTGGAGAAAAGTAGGCCAGTGTTTCCAATGTGCTGCTGCAGTTATATAATGTCTATAGAAAACCCTCTTGTTTTTATAAGTGTTTCAAAGGTTTTCTCTCAGAAAAGACACTCCTCAGTCTTGTGTGAGTCGGCTCCACAATACTAAATTGTAAGTCTCTCATACCAAGGCATTCACCATCTTATGAAAGCTGGCTAGCACAGTAATCAGAACATCTTGTTCTTTCTTACCTTTTTTTACCATTTTTCAGTGTAACCTACTTGACTGTTCAGTATGTTACCATTAAATTGTTCTGAAGAGCTATTCAAAGCTGGAAATGTCTGCTTCCTCTTTCACATGATTTTACAATGGTGGAACATGTCCTTGAATATTTTTGTATGAACAGATACGTGTGTGTGTGTGTGTGTGTGTGTGTATCTGAATCACATAATATCTAATTTGCACCTTTCTTCGTGTAATAGTTGGGTGGTCCTGAACTTTGAACTCTTAACTGCTAGACAAATACAATTTTGGTAGATTGAAGAAATATTAGACAGTATCCCAATATTCAACCTGCTTTAAATCTAGATAACTGAGCATAGAGGCAGACATAGTATTGTATGTTCAGTTGCCAGTGTATTAGGTACGCCTATCTGAAACTAATGCAGTCTAATACAACGGTTCTGTAATAAATCCTGCCATCATGAAGGTTATGATGTTCAGTCTTTGTTGAAGATGTTGTTAGAGATGTGTTGATCCAACTGTGTGATCATTTTGGAGGCCGTCGTTTGTGGTGCTGTTGAACTTTATTGCCATGACACTGACATACATTGTCCATAGGGGACGGTCATCCTGTGTCATTTGTCCGTATAGTCATGATATTTTACATACAGTCTTGTTTTGGGGGAACCTAGTGTTTTTAGTTTGCATGTTTCTATTGGCTATATCCTTAATTGATATTATCATGTTTTTCAATTGCTTTATAATAAACTTATTGAGATGTAGTGTAAGTCTAGGCTGGCATCGCCAGAGTAATTCACAAAAAAAAAACTCTCAGTTCATTTTCTGTTTCAAAATGGTGATATCGACGGACAGAGACAACCAATCAGAGCAACAAAACGCCGTTCTGTTGTAAAGTACGTCCTGTCAGAAGTACGGCAAACATATATTTCTTATCAACATAAAGTGTAAGTGCAGTTGTTTTTTGTTCTTTTATTAAAAAATTTACAGTCCAGTCTGTTTAATATTGCCGCTATAGCCGACCGTGGAATGTTCCGCATCAGTGGCCGCCATTTTGGTTATTTACGAAGATTAACATATTAAACCCGCGTCATATCAGAAACGGTTGTGATTGGTTCGCCTGATAACAGTACAGAGGAAATCAGCCTGAATGGGAGAGGGCCAGATCTATCTGCCAGAGCAAATAAAACAGGAGCTCGCAGATTTGTCTGGTCCCCAGGCTAATGTAAGTCTATTCTGCTGCTGAACCTATAGTTCTGCAGTGAAATGACCAGTGTGTAGTGCTGCAGTGACCCTGGTCCACTTCATAATGATGTTAATAACAACTACTTGTATCTGACATCTCTTAACACTCAACATCACAGCTGCCATAGCAACTAGAGAGCCCCTTTATCCAGCATCCATACATTATGGAGAGGGTGTCTTGAATATGATTGGATAGTACGACAAGGCTGATAATGCTCTTTGATTCCTCCTCAACTCCTCTTTTATTGACAAAATTCTGCAATATTGCACATATTGTCATCCTGGTCAGTGAACTGTGACTGGGATTACATTAGAGCAAGATGTACCTCCATTAGAGCAACAACCATCTTTTAGAGTGCGCTTGAAGCTTGCCAGGATCTTTCAAATGTAAAAATACACCTTCTTTTATAAGAAGTGCTACTAATTAAGACATTCATTTCTGTTTCCCTGTTCTAATTCCCTGTTTTCCCATATTAAATTCTGGTAATAGAGAAAGTGATCAAATGCAAATTAATTGTCTTCTAATGATGGAGCACTCTCTGCTTTTGCTGTAAGATATTCGTCCTTATCTTTTTGATCATTTATTTTGGATTACTGCTGTGTTGATAAACCGAAACCTGCTACTGACATCATGTTACACGGATAATGAAGTTAAAAATATTACCTTAAGATACCTTTAGCTTTAAATCTTGAATTGGGACAATCAGGACAGGAACGTGGCATGCAGTGGGCCTTGGTTTGTTTGTGTAATGTTGTATGACTAATGATTTCTCAATGGCTTGTCAAATATTTTGTCAGTTGTGGGTTTATGTTCAGTATACGCCAGTCGCAACTGAAAATAGGCCTGTTTTATTTCCTCTCACATACTAGTGTGTATAGAAGGAAACTATGTTCTGTTAACCCGCCTATTTTCTTCCACAGATGAGGAACTAAAGGAAAAGCAGCGTCTGAAGCAGTTGGCAGAGCAGAGGCACTCTGATGTGAACTATAACTCAACAATCCACATCAACAATGTTTCTAAAGCAGAGGAGCTTGGCAATGAGTGCCGCCCGGCGCCCACAATGCCCTCTCTGTCTCCCCCCTCCATGCCCATTACTGTCATCCCCATCCCCGTGGTCACCCCAAACGCTACAAGCTCACCCACTCTGCCTATCGCCACGCTCTCCCCTCCGGTTGCTCCACCACCTGCCGCTACTCTGCCACGCTCTCCACAACCCAAACCTGACCACCTGACCTCTGTGCTGTCCGCCAACCACAAGCAGCTGATACAGAACCACCACCATCATCATCCACAGCTCATCGCCCAAAGTAACCACACTAAACCGCAGCAGCAGACACACCAGCAGCTGGTTCAACGCTATGCTGGGACCATCGTTTCACCCCCCCAGCAACACGCCTTACTCCCCCAGTCGGGCTCTGTGCTCCAGCAGGCTCCTCTACAGAACGGTCCCATCAGCCGGGGGAGTCCTCCTGATGACGGCCGCCTGCTAGACAAGAAGAGGCCTGGAGGGTAAGTCTAAATATATTAACTTGTTTACATTATAATTCAAATAGGGCTGCCACTGAGCATTGTTATTAACTGATCTGTTACTTTTTGTCAATCAATATATAAGTCTATAAAATGTCCTTAAGTACTTTTGACCTGTAGCCTACTAAAACCCCTCAAAACATTTGTCTTGTACTAATTTCAAATGGAGAAAAACAAACAAAATTTAGCATTTGTTAAGCTGTTACATTACTGGTATTTCACCGCTAAAAGATTTAAGTTCAAGATTTAAGTTTAAATTGGACATGCACAATTGGACGGAACATTATCACAAAAGTACATGTAGCAACAAAGAAAAAAAAAAAAAAACTCTTCTTTGGTTGATTTTGATTATTCGTGTCACATTGCCCTTTCGGACACCAAATTCTTACTGTGCTCTCATTTGTGCTCTTACAGGGCAGGCACAAGAGAGGTGCATAACAAGCTTGAGAAAAACAGGTGGGTTCGACCTGTCTACCATAGGGCCTCCTTAAAGAGAGAGACAGATCTCAGGTTATTTGTATTGTTACATTTGAATAATAGTGCACTAGTTACTTGGCCAATGGCTTCTGTTCCATAGATTTAAAGTTTCTCTGAACTTTACTGATGCCTTTGTTAATTTGCCACACTTTAATTTTAATGCTAAGCTTGATCTTTAAGTCAAAAAAACCAACTGAAAATGTTGTTTTGCAATCATCTGTTGTTAAAATAAGGCCAAGTGTGGCTTTACCATTTCTGCTGCCTCAAATCCCCTCTCTGTGTCTTGTGTCTGTCAGACGAGCACACTTGAAGGAGTGCTTTGAGACGCTGAAGAAGAACATCCCCAACATAGACGAGAAGAAGACCTCCAATCTGAGTGTGCTGAGAAGTGCGCTGAGATACATTCAGGTAAGCTGCCAGTTTGCCTTTCTGCTAAATGTGTAAACTTTGTGAGGGATTTAAAATGGAGTTGGGTGCCTGGTTGTGCTGACTACTCCAGAACCATGTATAATATTTTACCAAAAAGCCACAAAAATGACTCTTCTTAATTTTAGGAGAGGTGAGTCAGTGCTTGGAAAACTTGGCCTCCTTTTTATTGTTATGTTATCTTCAGACAGGGTTTTTAGTTAGGACAGATTTGGCTTAATGCTCGTACAAATTCTGAGCACAAGTCAAGTCTGCTAATACAAAGTGTTTGTTGTATGATTTGTATCCATAGTTAAACAAAATGTTCTAGCACCTGAGCAGTTATCATCAGCATATAAGGTTAAGCCCGAGTACTGCATTCGTGAGATGTTTGTGAATCTTGCCAAGACTCGTTTGTACAGTTTTATTAGCACTCATGATTATTACTGAATAATGGAGCCTCCATTCTTTTACAGGCCACAGTGCAGTATGAGCTAGTGTGTGGTACAAGAGAAGGGGTATATTTTGAAATAAAAGGGAAAGAAAGCACAACTGTAATCATTAGGATTTGCATAATCGGTTCTGACCTTGAAGAGAAGTGATGTAAGGGTGTGTGTTTTCTCCACCAAGCTTACTATATAGTCAGACCAAAGAAATTTGAGGATTATTAAAGGGATTATCTTGAAGAATATTTTCAGCTTCCTGCCACAACATTGTTTCCTACTTATCATTCGTATTAATTTCAAACTTCTTCTACCTTTTCTTGCATTTCCAGCCTTTTGTATGTCTCTGGTTGGATCTTTCTTTACAGAGAAATCTATAACACTTCCTCATTTGTACCATTTTTAAGTGACTCTGTGTTTAATATTAGGAATGTGTCCCATATCCACCAATGACTCACCATGTATTTGAGTCAGGCACTCGCTGCGAAAGTATCCTGGTTGTAAACAGCTGGTGCAGAGGTCCACCACTGGCCTAGTTTAACTCTTTCAGACTGTGACTGTGCTATTGAGCGTCATAGGATTTACTGTGGGTCATTTTTCTTCCCCTATAGATTAGATACGGTAGGGTGGCAGTTTTAAATCTGAGACACAAGTTGGCACCGGGTTTTGCAATGTAAGAATGGCTGTCTTTTGTGTGTGTGTGTGTGTGTGTGTGTGTGTGTGTGTGTGTGTGTGTGTGTGTGCATTTATGCTGTAATTATAATTGGATAATCCAGGTACATTACATTAAAGCTTTTTTCTGCAGTAATGACTGGGGCTGTATGTTAGGTCTATGTAATACCTAGAAACGTATTTGGTTATACAAAGCAGTAATATTTTGTCTGCACATTGATAGCCCTGCTTGGTTATGAGCTATTAAGGCCTCTCTGAAAGAACCAATCCTGTAGATGCTTATATCCCTCAGTGGTGCAGGTTTACTAATGTAAATTCTGCAGAGGACACTGTGCTGTTGATGCGATGCTCCGAGTAGAAGCAGTCTGGTTATTCCTCTCTGCGCGTGGATACTGAGGGAAACTAGGACAGCGTGGGTGCAGAGCTCGTCATCCAATCTCCCTCCCTGACCCCCCTCTCTGTGTGATTAAGCAACATGGTGTTCAGTGTGTTGCGTTCCACTGGCAGACTGACCTGTCTCTCTGTTTTACTCCTATCAACAGCTGAGCTGAGCAAGAAATATGTTTAAAGAAAATAGACTGGGGAGAAAAATCACAACAGACCCTCATCATGTCCAGCTAGAACGACAACCTGGTGCTATAATAGTTATCTGTTGTAGGTCAGAACAGTTTAGCTGCTTTTGTAAGTGTACTTGTGCGTGCCTCTTTGTCACAAAGTGGCTTTTTCTCATTGGCCTTGTTGGGGATGTTTTTGTTTTGGAGGGGGTGGAGTAAAAGAAAGGAACTTAAGGTAATGGGAAGCCAAAAAAACACGTGTACACACTGTCATCTTGACATGGGTGGTACAGACGCGTGTCCTGTCTGTATACACCCCTCTCCCTGAGCACTGCCTCCTCCCCGCCCCTGTCCTTGCCCTCCTCTGGGCTGGCAGCCCAGAAGCAGCCTGCACACAAAAACACCGAGCTCAGGAGAGGTTCAAATAAGAGGCTTTGTGCTCAGCATCACATTTCATTTGATTCATCTTGCCTGTTATCTCAAGTGTCAACTTTGAAATGAGTGCAGTTATAGTATTGATTGTTGTTACGTAGTTCCACTTCCTCATTTCATTTTATTGCAAATGACTCAGCAAATATGACCAGAAACCTTGCATGCGAATACATTAGTTTGCTTTTCGATCCTGTCAGTGTTTTTACATTAACAGAGCCATACATGGGTTCAGGTTTTTACTTGTATTACATCTTGTTCCTTAAGGCTTTCCCCTGAGCCTGTAGTGGCGCTGCAAAAGACGAGGCTGTAAAATAAGCCCTGATGCATTAGAGCTCCTCCTCTCTACTCCCCCTCCCTCCCTCCATCCTGCCTCTCTGAGCTTTTAAGGCCACATGAGCAGCAAGCACATGGCTAGCCTGAGCTGCGTGACGTCACCCCCCCCTCCCCTCCCCCCCCCACCCCACCCCGTGCAGCACTGCAACAGGCAGGACTCGTCGTACCACTAGGCTTAGCTGCCAGCAGCAGGGAGGGAACATGGAGTGGTAAACACAAGGCTCAGTTTACTCCGTTCGAGCTTCACTTCCTCCTCAAAGCTGACTGAACTTGTTCCTCCACTACTTGTGCCCGAATGCCAGAGTCTGAAACGTGTTGTGCCATCTGGTGGGGAAAATCTGAGTCTAGAGATGGAGGAAGGTGGATGTGTTTTTAAATATGTTGAGATGGCTTTGACATTTTCCTATTCATTCAGCCTTGAACATTAAAAACAATCAGTCTTTCTTAGCAGTCGAGGTCCCTGCTCTTTAATATTTCAGGGTGTTTTCAGGTCTCAGTTTAGTCCTTGTGAAAGTCTCAGTGACTGTCAAGACTACAGGAAGACTCAACAACTGTTACATTTGCTGTGGTATGTGCAGTATCTTTCTCTAGCAAAATGATGACTTTCTGGGGAAAGAAAAAAAAATCTTAAACAGTAAGGGTGTCTCCTGCCCAGTTGTTTTACATGATATGAACAACTATATGGCAGAGTACCAAAACACAGCTATATAAGTGGAATGCAGATTTGCAGTGCTTTGACTGTACTGGAGCATGGTCTGGACTATCAGCCAGTCTTAAGCCGCGATGAGGTAATTAGATCAGTTATGACCAGCACAAGCTTGCACACAAGGAACGGTGTGCAGAAGTAGGCATTTTTTCCACGGACAAGCCTTTTATTGTTGAAGTCAGGCGCCACGTGAAGTCCTCTGTTCCAGCTTGAAGGCACAGTAAGACAAGGGTTTATGGTTACCACACTGTCACAAGACCTCAGTGCAGAAGCCTGATCAGTCAGCCGGCTGAGCAGCATGTCTGCAACGTGGCCTCCTGTGCTCCTGGCCCTTTAAGAAAACCCAGCCTTGTGCCGTATGCTGCAAAAGTGAGTCAGTGAGTACAGCTTGTATTGCTCTCTTTCAATCCCCCGCTATCTGCCGCCCTCCCTCTCCCGTTCTCTGTGGGGCCATGTGCTCGGCACTCGCATTGCTTGTGACGGCGCTTGAGCAGTGTTTACCTTCCACACAGACACATAATGCTAGTCTAATCTAGTTTTTTTACACGCAAACAAGGGCGAGGTGGGGCCTCGTCTCTCTGAAAGGAGGAGATTCGGAGGCTCAGGGGGTGCGGCCATGTGCAAAGAAACAAAAGGTACTTGGCACCTTGTGTCCTACCAACCTGGTGACATGATTAACAGGGTGATGAAGTCATGTGCGATCCATCTGCGGCAGACTCGGTTATCAGGTTTATATGTTTAATCTCAGACTAGCTGTTTCTAGAGAGACAAGCTCTGTCCACCATTAGCACTGTAACAGGGAGAGTTCAGTGGGTCTTGGTGTTTGTGGAGCATTTTCTTCTCCATGAGTCATAGTTTGTGGCATGCTCAGTTGTGGAGCCACTCACTTAAGGCTGGCTGTTAATATCTGAGGGTAAAAGGGAGGCAGCCAGCCCTTTTCGGGCCATGTGTCACGCACACTCTCTAAAACTATTTAATTCTGGCTCACTGACAATCCTTTTGGGATACTTGCTTTGTATGTGTGTCAGAAAATCGATTCCCTATGAATATGAATGATTGTTTTCATAATTACACCCAGGCTGAGTCTTCAATGTCAGGGAAAACTACACAGCACCTTTGGCACATAAATGTGTAAATGGTCTTTTAGGTCACAGTGGAAACTTAAAGAGGTTTTCAGCTGTTTCCATGACAACCAAAGATGGGGACATTTCACTACACCGTGTTGAGACCAAGGATACCATTAATGTGTTTGGATTAATATCATTAGCTCCTCTGGGTAACCGAGAGTGGCTGTTGATGGCTGGTCACAGGTTACACATCTGGGTCCAGGTGTTCATGCGTGCATGGTAAGGTACACATGGTATTCATTAACCAGTGGGTAGCTCATCAAGCTATTGTACAAAAGACAATTACAATAACTTTATTCTTTGAATACCAGTTTTTGTGACTGAGAAATGGCGCTGTACTTGAATTCTTGTGGTTTTCCAGAGGCACTCGACCACTGTCAAAATTTCACAAGTAATGAGATGTTTATACGGTTGGGAGCCAAACTCGTTTACAAATTATGTCTGTATATAACGAATACCGATTCACGTCAAATCAATTGGTGCCAAACTTCAGTATGTGGGAACATATCTTGATAGACTTGATATTATAAAGTGATGTCATTTTAGTCTTAATATCATTTCATTTAACTTTTTTACTTATTCACCTATCAACTGCAGATAATATTTTCCTATCGATTTAAACTTTGAATCACCATCGTCACTGTTATTGCCTTGATGACAGTCACATTAATAGTTTTCATTATCCTTGTCTTTACTAGGCCTATTTAACACTGAGTTAATACAAAGCTACACTGAATCAGTCAAATTTGTTTATTATATTACATGTTTTTGATTTATTTCAGTAACAGCTGAATTTAATTTAGAGATTAGATTTTAATTAAAAAAAAATCACTTTCTTAAAAAGGGAAATGTAGTTAGGCTTCTTGCAGATACCCCGTATATCCTGTTACACTGATATGATGCTGGGAAATGTCAGTAAATGCGTTAGGTTACTACTGAAATGGGCAATTTATGGACAATATCTTCCTGCCTGACAACACCGTGAATGATAATGAAGAAAATTAAGATGCTGCTCACGTTGATAGATTGAGAGAAATCACTCTCATGGCTGCTTGATTGTTGTAGGATAACTTGATACCTGATGCCTTTCGAGTTTTTATTATACATTTTTTTTTGTTCCACCGCTGGCTGGATTAACTTTGTGATGTGAACGACAAAACGCTGAAGACACGGCATCAGCGATGTTGTAAAATTAGAGAGGATAATGTTAGAGCTTTCAGGGAGCAGGTAAGTTGAGTGCTGGATGGTAAATTTTCTCTAAAAGAAGAACAAACAACTGCACTTAAACTGTGTTTAAGTTAATAAGAAACATGTTTGCCGTACTCCCGACGGGATGTACAGTACGACGGGATGGCGTTTGCGAATTAGTCTGGTGATGCCAGGCTAACAAGTATACAAAGTATATAAACAGTACTAGGAAATTACAAAGTGTCACTATCATACATAGTTTTATTTTTTTGTTTTTCATAAACAATCTGTGGATATTCAGATACTGGCTCTTTCAAACTCCCAAATATCTATCAGTTTTGCCCCAAATTTTAATGTAGTGTTTTCAACCTCCAATAACCATATTAAGTGGCTTGTCTTTGTGGATTTAATTGGGCTTAATTGTGTTCTTGTCATATCTTTCCTCTGCCAAACGAACATGTGAACAGGACTTCCTCTGTGTGTGTGTGTGAGTGTGTGTGTGAGTGTGTGTGTGAGTGTGTGTGTGAGTGTGTGTGTGTGAGTGTGTGTGTGAGTGTGTATGTGTGTGTGACTGAAAACAACTCCAGTGGGATGCAGCCAAAGCTCAGACCGCTTGGCCCGTGCATTTCTAATCCTGGATAAGGACTAAAGACAGGTGCCGAATTACACAAGGCCCGCCTTTTGTCCCCCATTGCTATTTATGTACATGTATATTGTACTGTAGCTGCACACGCACAGACCATGCTGATAGAAACGTCTCTACATGCAGCTACATACAGAAGCCCTTTTTTCAATCCTGCACTCTCACACAGGATGACTTGCACACGTACGGTTCACACACACACACACACACACACACACACACACAGTGGCATGAATACTACAGGAAGTCCACCCTTTGGGGAAATGGCTTTATGATCCTGACATCAGGTTGCTGGTAGCAGATTTCACACTGTCATTTCCCTGAGCCTCTACCAGCGGGGCCAAATTACACTGTTTGACCAAGCTGAACTTGACATGTAATAAATAATGTGAAGTGTTTAAACAGCATACCATTATCCTGTCTGTATTGCTTATCCTGTAGTTATTTATTTGGGAATAATTGTCTATATATTGTTTAACATGTCTTTGTGCATTTGCATTATTCTTAGTGTTTTGTCATTTGTTATAGTTTTCATACATTTTTGAACTTTTCCTCCTGTTGCTGTGGGAAAGTGCAGCTCAGTTTGTTTGGTTTTGCTTATGTCAGGTGTTAGGGTAAATTGGGTCACCAAGAGCCACTGCCTGGAAGCACCTCCTACTTTCCATACTCGTCTCCTGCCTCCCTCCTCCACCTCCTTTTTCCCTCCTGCTTCTGTTATTTTGCTCCCTGCACACAGTCTCTGGACACAGGTTTATTTTTAAATCATTATTTGTTGGACCTATCCCTTTTTAATCAGTCGTAAAGACAGCATGGGCATTAATGCAGGTTTTCTGTTCCGGTTTATTGGAGTTATGTGTCTTGTTTTTGAACAGTAAACATCATCTTTCTTCAGGGGTTAGACATCCATTAGAAGTCATTCCTTTAGTGGAACTGAAGCTTATATACATTTTTTTTTCATGATACCGGCCATTTACATGCTGAACGGGGGGAACATAATTCAATATATCACAGTGTAATACAAAACCACCGACTGAGGCCTCAAACATTAGCATGGAGTTCAACACTGACACACAGTCAATAAAAGCAAATCTTCACAAAGACAGGATTTATCGCGGGGTTGTTGTATTGGATTAATGAATTACACTGTTCATGTGAACTTACTAAACTGGTAACAAGGTGTCCGTGCATCACGGAGTCACTCAGCTCACGATTCAACAGTTTTACCATCTCTTGCCTTCTCCTTTCAGACGTTGAAGCGGAAAGAGAAGGAGTACGAGCATGACATGGAGCGACTGGCCAGAGAGAAGATCGCCACGCAGCAGCGATTAGCGGAGCTGAAGAACGAGCTGAGCCAGTGGATGGATGTGATCGAGATCGACCGCGTCCTCCGACAAACTGTACAGCCAGAGGAGGACCAGGCCTCAACCTCCACTGCCTCAGGTAGGCTTACGGTCATAGTGGGATTACCTGTATACATTTTAAGAATATATTATTATTATATATAAGTCATGCAAATCGCTAAAATGTGCATCTAGTAGTATTGAGTTAATTCTCTGCATCTGTGTTGCAGAAGGTGAAGACATTATGGACGATGACCTAGAAGACGAGACTGCGCCGAGAGCACAGACTGCCTTACCCACCGTGCCTCAAACCATGAAACCTGAGCTGCACAAGACTGCAACACCCACTCAGACCCCGACCCCCACCACCAGCACTACCTCCTTCATCACCCAACACATCTCCATCAAGCACAAAGCTCTGCACCAGCCTCAGCTCCAGCCGCTGCCGGTGACTCCTCCGCAGCCGGCGTCCAAGCCCGCGGGCCCATCCATACTCGCGGCCACAACATCCAGCACTCCCCTGATGCCAACCCCGACACAGATGGTGACCATGCCCAACCTGCACCCCACAGTCATCGCCCACGCCTCAGTGTCCCACCCCTCAGTCATCCAAGCAGTCAACCACGTCATCCAGGGAGGGGGTCCCAAGCATATTGCCCACCTGGCTCCCTCCACCACCAGCACTGTCCAGTTAGCTCCCGGCCACCAACCCATCGGCCACATCACCGTGCACCCGGTGGCTCACCTGAGCCAGCACCTACCTGCCCTCTATCCCCAACCGGTGGCCGTCACGCAGCCCGCCATGGTCGGTCACATCACCCACACGCTGAACCACGCCCACCCTCAGGTGAACGGCACCGTGCCCAGCCAACCAGCTGCCGCCATCCTAGGCAAGCAGACAGCAGTGAGCACCCAAATGGTGACCCACCACCCGCAGCTGGTGGGCCAGACGGTGCTCAACCCCGTGACAATGGTGACCATGCCCTCCTTCCCCATCAGCACTCTGAAGCTGGCCTGAAAACTGCCAACAGGACCACCGGGCTGGAAGACGGAGACGCCCCCACCCCTCGACGGGGGGGAGAACCACAGACCAGGCCGCCGACGAGGCCTCAGTGAGGGCAGGAGAGCTGCTGGACGCCTCGCTGATCCAAAGCATTACATTATCATTTAGAAGCGTTACAGCGGATACAAAGCCGGGGGACATTCCTAAGACAAAACTCAAACCTCTGTCAGTACCAGTCTACCACAGTGTCCTCAAATCATGATCCTGAGTTTAGGAAACGCCAGGCTGCATGTGGTTGATAGTCATCATGTTGAATGTGTGTGTGTGTGTGTGTGTGTGTGTGTGTGGCAGTATACAGTGGGCAGATGTGCAGTTTTAGACCCTCACTTGAGATCCATTGTTACAGTTGTAATTTTCACACGAGCTTTACAGAAACAGCGTCACATTGGGAAATGTTGCACTGCCGGTGCAGTTTCCACGATAGCAGCCCGTTGCAGCTGGTGGTAAGACACTGTGACTGCTGTGGATTAACCAACAGTTGATAATGTACTTGAGAGGCTACATTGGGTTTTGAGGGCTGTGGCTGTGTAGAGCACTCGACCCGCCATAACCAGCACATTGGGAATGTGATTTAGAGGAGCTCCTCCTCTCCAGCGGAGGCACATGCTGCAGGGCTGGAGCTACATCACGGCCTGGACTCCAGCTCCTGAACTGGAGCTGCAGTCCTCGGTGATGGTGCACACAGCAATAGCTCCCCCTGCTGGTTGCGTTCGATGTAATACTCCCATCGCTGAGACGATGCTGATGGATGTTATTAAAACAACAGCCAGTCAAAGTAAAGGTATACAGTTTTGTCAGGGTTTGTTTTTTTGTGTTACTCAAATTGTTACTTATCTCTAGTATTTCTCCTTCAAACATACTGGCGATTGTACACTGTGCACAAGTACAAGTTAGTGCATAAGAATAAAGTTACATTTTTTTTGACACAGCTGCTAATATTTTAAAATATTTTTTGCCAAACAGGATCTACATGGCCCCTAAATGTAAACACCACAACAGACATTGGTGTGTTTAAATACTAAACATCCGGGATAAAAACAGTCAGATGCTACGAGAGGAGGGAGTTGAGTGTTTAGAGATTCTGAATGTGAATTGACAGAAAAGGTCCATGAAATATAGTGAAGTGTGTTACATGCTGTCTTGCAGGTCAACTGGTTGTAGGATGTGTCTGCATGCTGTGAATGCATTTCGTGACTGTGCTGATTTAGTGATGAGCCTGAAAGTGAGGATCCATGACGCTTTCATCAAGTTGCAGTAGGGATGTAAGATTTATTGGCACAGAGTTGAAGCTCTGTCATCCATAACTTTGGGTTGAATCACTTTTAAAGTGACTTCAATAAAATCCAATCAGTGTGTGTTTTCAAGACGATCATTTTCCAAAGCTAGCACTGTGAACATTTATATTAGTCTCAATGAGCAGCAAACCTGCAGTTTAGCACAGCAACATACCTAATTTAATCTGAATGTACTGACCTGTGAAAGGACATGGAGTAGCGCACTCATCAGAAGTAAAGCCCTTTGTTTTTTTAAAAAGAAAAATGCGATTACTTTATTAAAGTATCATGTGTATGTAAAGTGTAACTGATTTTGTATTTTAAGATTTACTGATGCTTGTTTCATCTGGAGAATAACTTCTTCTGTTCAGTGTAAATTTGATAATATAGTTTTTTTTTGTTTTGTTTTTTTTTTCTGGGACCATGTACAGTTCTGTATATCAGGCGGGTGAAGACTACACAGACCTCTTCCCACGTTGATATCGCATTCGGCCACTTTGGAAAGTATGCACCCCTTCAATTTTTGGGATTTTGTTCTGATGCAATATGATTACAGCAGGGACTTCATGGTTTTTCAGTAACTGTGCAAAGAAGAAAAGAAACCCTTTTTTCACCTTCAGATTTTATGCACATTATCCTAAACAAATGCATTTTGAAATCATATTGTAGCAAAACAAAATGTGTAAAAATGAACAGGGATACTTGAAGAAGCAACGGTATACTTGTGTGTTTTCCCTATGGAGAAAGTTTAAGTTGTGTATATAGCCTGTAAATGTTGGGCTGCATTTAGATCTAACTGTATTATGTAAAAAGCTTGGGAAAATATGTAAAAACAAAAATTTATAAAAAAGATACTTAATAAATTGTAATATGTTTACAAATGTCTGAACCCGCTTTTTTGTTGCTTTTAACCAAATGTTACGTTTTTATTACGTATTGCAGCAATACAAAGACGGTTTTCCTTATTTTGCTCAGGAAAGTGATGTGAGCCTCTCAGCCTCTCTGTGTGCACTTTAATGAGTTTTGAGAAGTTGGACTGAGTAGAAATAAAACTAGCCCATACTTTGCCAAAGCTTGGAAAATGAGGCACACTAGACTGAATAGTACATGCATACAATGAGATATGTTTATCTGATGCATGTTTAGTATGAAAGTATTAACAATACACTATTCATGTTTACCTATAATTGGTATATTTGGTTTCATGTCTGTGTATGGAAATTGATAGTCTGGTTTTAAAGCCTGTTTGTGCTGGGCATCTATTAATGCAAGACACAACATTGATATCAGAATACAGACTCCCCATCTGGGTAGGTTTTTTGTTGTTGGACATCGAAATGTAAATATAGTTTAGCAATTTTTTAGTTGTACATATTTTTCTAGTATGACTTTATGATCAGAGGGAACAGTAAGGTAAAAGTAATTTGAAAATCTGCAGGGAAGTGTAGTGGTTGCTTCCGTGCCTGCAGTACAAGGGGCAGAAATAATAAAAAAATCATCTCTGTTTGATGTTACAGTGAAGAGATTCTCTCTCCCCTCGGCTACATACTCCATGTGTACGGGGAATGATCTCCCTGCTGGATATTTCACGGTTTACCTATGAAGCACCTGTGCTGGTGTGAAATTTCTGATTGATCGCTATTTACATACCGGCCAGGTCAAGGCCCTGCAAGACGCAAAGACGCAACCTGTGAACAGAGTGGCCCCTCAGATCAGCCGGCAGGTCACTATGCTGACCGAGGGAGAACGCACATTTTTAAAACTAGGCTTGGCCTATTCCTCTACCTGTGAGTCCCACCCAGCACCCACTCCCCGAAGGAGGGACTGGCTGCATCCGAAGCAGGAGCCACCTACTGTTCCACCCAAGAGAGGCGAATCGCAATCAGTGAAAATTGAAGAAGCACTAAAATCCAATATTAAGAGGTGTGTCCTATTTGTCTAGCGTACTTATAAATCCTGGTACTGATTTGGTGTCACATTACATGGAAGTTATGGAAAACAATTATTTTTTAATTCAAATATTTTTGTAAAATAAATACATTACACATCAGCAACCTAAGTGTGCTGGATGAAATACATTTTGTATATTTTTTTTTATCATAATATTCAGTAATATTGTCAAGTCAGCATGAAAAACATTGTTTTTAAATTAAATAGTAATCTAGTGATCGTCCCTGAATCAGCCTCCAGCAGTTAAGCGGGAGGCTCTGGAGGTGAGCTGACCGTCCTCCTGCTGCCAACACCGGGGAAACCAAGAGAGAAGACGCTGCTGGGTCCGGAGTTAATGTCTGAACTTCACCACGGTGCTACACCCCCCAAAACTACTAATAATACTGACAGTAATGTTTTGTCATTCCCATTTATATCAGTAATGGTAGAGTAAATGCAAGAAACACATCTCTGTATAACACAGCACAGCACAAACTAAAGCTTTGAAGAACCAGTAAAGTTCAACTGTCACAAACGGTCTAATTAAGTATGCGCAACGTTTTTTCGCCTGAAATACTTGATGAGAACGGTGTTTCATCTGGTTAAAGGTGTAACAACCAGGCTAGAAGTAATTAAAAATTAAAAATGCAAGTAACTTACAGTTTTTCTTGTGTTCATGCTGCTTCATCTTCTGGCCCGCAGCGGTAGAGCCAAGATGGCGTCAGCTAACCGTGGAAAACTGGTGGAAAATCTGATTTAGGATTAGTTGATTCAAAGTTGTTTCAAGTTAAATTTACTGAAATCAAGCCATCAAGCAAAACCCAGTGTCTGATGGAGACATGAAATTATATTCATATTTTATTACAATATTAGAATTTGTACATATTGTCCTCTCCATCCGCATTTCATTTATAAATTTAATACATAAATATGCTCCAAAAAGTAGAATAACAAAAATCAAATTTAATATAAAACAAATTCAGAAACAAAAGTAACACCCGACTCTGGGACAGAAGCTGGAGGAATGTACGTTCACACAACAGGGCAGAGTCATTTCATTTCCAAAAAAAAGAGGGTTTGTACTGGGAACATAGAAATGATAAGCAACAGAATCAAGTTCATTCAATTATTTTGAGCATTGGCTTTGATACGTTTTCCTTAATGTCAATACAAAACAAAATTCACACTTTGAAAAGGAAAACCCAAAACTTAGGACAATTAAATTTGGTTTGGTTTATAAGATAAACATTAAGGTTAGCACACATCCAACTTATGAGTTCCCTTGAATTGAGGACAAAATTATAACCAACCAAAATAAAAATAAAACATCCACCTCTTCTCAATATATTTCCCCCAACAATTAAGTAGTTACATATTTCCATTGCCGATAAATAACCTTGTGATCACTTAATTGATCTGCAGTCTGAGTAACCTTCACAAAACACATGCAAAAATAAATACACTGCACAGCCTTTGATGCGACCCCCCCCACCTGGAGACTCACCTCATGCAAATTAAGGGTCTTGTCTTATCAGATCACCTCTAACAGCTGTCATGAGATGAACTGACTTTGAAACAACTCTTTTTTGGGGGGAATTTTCATAATAACAGACTCCTTTGTAACGTAAAAAGTTAGGTTATTTTAAATGTTGATATGGCGATCAGTAAGCGTTGCAGTGAGTTGAGACTGGCCGACACTGAGCGGAGCCACGAACGTCAGGGCAGCAGAGGGGGTGACTATGATAAACATGCAGACGCTGATAAAACCAAACTTAAAATGAATCTAAACAGTCCTCAGACCAACAGGAGAATCAGCTGAGGGGAAATCTACACAACCATCCATACAAGCGGAGTAGCAGGGTGTAGTTAAATAAAACCAGGAACACATAAAAGATGAAAAACAGTGTATTATAGAAAAATTAAATTATTACAGTATATATGCATGTTGACCTATAGAGATAGTAAAAATAAACACTTGCACCAGAAAAGTGTGCTTAATAAAAAAATCTGAGCAGGTCACCACATGTAAACCTCATATCAGACCTTAAGTAAAAAAAAAAAACATAAAATAAAACAACCCTGTGATCATGTGACTAAATAAAGTTCAGATATTTGAGAAATCTCCTCCTTACCATTACAGTCGACTAAAAAAAAAAAACCCTCAAACTAGATGATGTTTTCAAACAAACAACAAACCTGTTTCTTTTTTAATCGTTTTAAGCTTTTGACAGAACAGAAGACAGCAGAGTGGAGGGTCGAGTGTTTTCGCAGCAGTGGAGCCATAATGTCAGAGATTATGGAGAGGATGAAGGGAGTTCGTTAAGCTGCAAATGTCAGAGCGTCTTACCACCTCCCCGCAGATCCTCGGCCCAAGCGTAACCGTGCCGTCGGTGAGGTTGACCGGTGGTTGGGTGGACTCGTAGGGATGGCAATGTTCGGGAGAGGAGTGAAGGTTCCCTGGGTGTCTTTTTTTTCCTTTCTTTTAAATCCCAGCTGAAGAGAGACATGTACACAGTGTGACCGACGGGCCTGCGTTAATAAGCGTCCTTCTGAGTTTGCATTTGATCCTGGATCCTCTGCAGCATCTCCTGCATCCGCCGCAGCTGTGGGGAGAGACGGGACAAGTGCTGGTGAGGACCACGGTGCGGCCTTTAATACAAGATCATTATTTACACACGACGGCACCGGCGACAAATCGATAACACTCAGTTTGTTCTTTCTAGATCACGTGATGAACGACGGCAGGGAACCACCGGCTGCTCCACCTGCCTCCTCACCTCACAAGAGTAGAGTATTTAAATATTCTCATGTCCGTTTTCTGGTTAATCATATTGAGTTCTTTAGTTGTAGGGAGGTCAAAATAAAATTCCCAACACATGGGTCAGATAGTACAATGTCACAGTCAGGAGTATTCATAAATTATTATTAGTTATATGATTTTAATTTTTTCATGATTATTTTTTCGAGTAATCGATTACTCATTTGGTCTACACAATATCAGGACACGGTAAAAAGAAATACTGACACTCTCTTCATCCCGCAGTGACATCGTCAAATCGACAAATTCTCACATTTGTGAAGCTGGAAATGTGAAAAATGTCAAAAAGCAAATCTAAATAGTTGCATCGACTTATCCATTAATCGACCGTTGCTCGCTGCAGCTCTATCGTGATGTTTTACCACGTTTTAATGCTGGTCACACAAAAAATAAAAACAACTGAGGAGAAATGATCTCTTTATTTGGTAAAATAAATAGATTTAGTGGGGGAGAGGGAGGGAACTTGAAGCATAACTGCTGTGATAATTCACCATGGACAGATGTAACCGGCTGTACTCACGTTGGCTCAGTTCATCTTCTGTTACCTTAACTGGTCAAAGTCATCACAGTGACTGGGCTCATAATGTGTGTGAAGATTTTAAAATATTAGGAACATAAAAGGAATTTTTTTTCCATCAAATGATATTTCCTCTAAGAATACTTCTTCTATTGAATTTTCTGACAAAAAAACAAACAACAATCTATATTATATTTTATACTAATTTTCTTTACCCATGAATATAATTTCTGGTGAAGGGAAAATGATTGTTGAATTCTAACAATAATACTACCTTGCGTTGGGTGTTTGCAGTGCTTTCAAACGTGGGATTATGAAAAGTTGCCTAGTACAAGATTCGACCTGCGGTTGTGAAAATCTGGACAAAAGCTGAAAAAACCTGGAAATGTTTAGATAGGATGACCTCCAAAGATTTACACTTCAGCCTGCTCCTGGTATCAGGGTGAAGACACCACAAGTGTAAAGCAACATATTCAGTGATTCCAATATCAGTGTTTCTCAAAATGGCAAGTTAGCTGGATGTAACTCTGGCTTTATGACTACATGCACGAACAAAACAGAACTGAATCATGCCTTAAAAGCATGATTTTTGTGTGGCAAGCTCTTTTTTTCGTACCCACAGTTCAAAGGTCCGCTTGTGAGGACAGGGGAGTTGGGGTTTGAAAGCGTAATTGCACCAATTCATGTTTTTTGAGGCTACTCATTGTCAACCCCAGAAAACATGACCCGAGTGTGCTTCACAGAAAGCTGACGGAGAAACAGACTCTCAGAGGGCTTCATCGGCCAGGTGATGTGAGTGTGTCTCTGGGTCGGGCTGCTGAGGCTCTGAGTGCTCGTGCTGGTCCGAACTGTGTTCAGACTTGAGCTTGTGATCGTGTTGGTGGTGCGAGTCCGGCTCGTGGTCGGCGTGCCGTACCTCCTCATCCTTCTCTCGGATGAGCTTCTCTGTCTCGGTGTCCGCCACTCCGGGCACCACGGGGATGGGGAAGTCTGTGCCGCTCTCCCTCGTTAGTTTACTGCAGAGAGATGAACGGTGTAGAGAAGTTCAACGTTTAATATTTACTGTGTTTCTGGAAAAAGTGTCAAAATGATCGCAATCATTAATGTAGATGTCACTATTCTGTGTCACAAAGAGTAGCAGATAAACATACTGTGTATCTGTGTAGTGCGTGGCAATATGATAGTGCCCACACATCAATGTCTTGATGTCGAGACAAGAGCTGCAAGTTTACTTATCACAAGATACAAAAACCTCATCATCTGCACAGCACAACTCATACCAAAGTACCCTGGGCACTACATAATTAGTTTCTCTACTCTGTCTACCTAATGCTGTTGACAACACTTTGATCCCAAAGGGTATAAATCAGTCTTAAAAGTGAATAAAGCAAGTAATGGATTACAGCACTAAGGAGAAAAAAACATATTTTAAACTGATTTCCCTTCAAAAAATATTAGTCTTTAAATGTCTACATTTCCTTTTTTCTCATCTCTTGATATTTAAATGTCTAACATTTCTCCCACACGTCATGGCAGTACGTAAAGGTCTGCGTACTTGCGGTTGCGCTCCTTCACCACCATGCGGGTCATGCTCTGGATGCAATGGGCTCTGTAGTTCTCGTAGTGAGTCTCCCGGGTCACGTCCTTCAGGTCTTGCATGTGTGTGCGAACGAGCATGTTCCTCAGCTTCACGAAATCACAATGTGCCGAGTTCTCCACTGCGAACAGTGTGAGGGTCAATTTCAACAATACGTAAAACATTCTTCAAAAACTGTTCATACTGTATCATGCTGGCAAATATGAATAAGAATGTAAAAAGGATGAAGCATCAATGAACACACCACTGGCATTCTCACTCTTACTGTTTTTACATTTAGTTTCTACAAATCACTTTAACTTGTGATGGATCAGGACCTACCCTCTACGATGCCCCAGGGGTAGAGACGGCCTCGCACCCTCTTCCCTTTGGCCTCCACCACTGTGTTGCTGCCAATTACTGCAAAGGGAATGCTTTCCTTGTTGGGAGAACAGAAAGGATCATAAAATTAAGACAGTGTTTGTCACCGGAGGGTGTAGATGGTGAGCGTTGCAGTGCAGACGTGTTTGTTGTTATGTTTTTACCTTTAGTGCCATCTTTCCTTTCATTCCTGCTTACTCTCATTCGAAACTACATTCCATGTTTTTGTAACTTCCTACATTTTTAAGCCTTCCCATTCGTTAGTTAAATCCCTCTATCTTTCATTCCCATTTTTCATGTCTCTGCTGCAGTTAACGCAGTGCTCTTATCAGAGGCTACTCAAGGACAGAGGCAGAGAGATATACTGGGCCTGTGACTGCACCCTCGCTGCTGGCTGATGATGCCAGAAGAACAAAGAACGGTTGACTCATCAAGACTGTGTCGTCATTAGTGGACTGACAGTCAAGGTCTTGTATTACATAGTCTGTATATTCATGTTAACATCACTTCACTCTATTAACTGGATAATCTTTGTTGATGTGATCAGGACTACAAATGAGTTTTGTGTCGAAAATTTAAAATCCTGCTAAATAACAGTAAAAACTTATCATGATATACTTGCTATTAGTGCTACAATTTATTCTTGTTTATTGAATGATCCATGTGTGTATCCAGTTTTCCAATGCTGTATGTTTCCCAAAGGTTTAGATGCAAAAACTCTGGTTGTTATCATAATGAGCCCTTACTCATGCACATGTCCACACAGTGCAGTGCTGACCTCAACACCCTGCGGACCTCAGAACTGTACAAAATATAGTGGGAAAGAAAGTGCAGAGAGCAAAAGACAGCTCCCTCTAACCTTCAGCTGAAGGTCCTGCTGCTTAAATTCCTCGTCTTCGTCGGAGTCACAGTCGGGGAACTGGTATATCTTGATACCATACTGCTCAATCTCCTCTCGGATCTACAGAGAAACACACGAAAGAGTAAAAACATGTATTTTGATGGTAAACGTGTCAATAATTTGGTCAGTGCTGATACAAGTGGAGGGTTTTTGTTCACCAAGAAACTGATAAATGAATTCTGAGAATCTCTGCTGTGTTACTACAGTTTCATTTATGGGTGGAAACGTGTGTATAGATCAAGAGCTTATTCAGTGAGATCCGCCTTGCCTTGATTTTCTTTTTCTTGACCTCAGTAGGGGTGAGCGTGTCTGCTTTGGCCAAAATGGGGACGATGTTGACCTTCTCATGCAGAGCTTTCATAAACTCCACATCCAAAGGCCGGAGGCTGGAAGACATAAGATATATACATACACATTATGTACAATGAGACACTACACTGAAAAATGTAACACCTAGATTGTTTTAACATGAGCGTCACTATTAAGAGATTTACAACATTAAATAACAGCTGTTGGGATCATGACACAAGTAATTTATCTTGCAGAGGATCAAGATGTGTGTTTTTCTACCATAAATATGTCTGTTTTTAGCCTAAAGACATTGATTGACATTAAATTTAAGACATAAAATGAGTCTCTGGTCAATCAGTGGTGGCAGACGTTTGCTCTCAAAGTGACCTCTTGGTATCCGATGAGTAATGACTGAAGCTCATCAACAGAGGGAGCAATTTCTCCATTAGTATGACTTTCCAAATGCACTGCACCATTACTTGAGGTTTATAGTTGATTTGTTCTTTAATGAGCCCGGTGCGGTGGAACAGTGCATGTGCACAAACGCGGTGAAAAGCACCACATCAGCACTCAGCACCGACAATTGATCAGAGCGAAAGCACTGCACCAGATGTAAATTCACCTGAAGGCAGCTGAGAACTGCTTTAACTGCATTAACAATTTATGGGGCTGAATGCAAGTAAAGTAAAGTAAAGGTAGTCACTGGTTGGATAAATGCCAGCACAGACATTACATGCTGTAATAGCAAGGGGTTAATATTCCTCATTATGCGGAGCAATAAAAGAGAGAGAGAGCGCTAACTAATCCCTGGGAGAGCACTGCAGCTTTGTCATACCCATGACCGAAGGGTGAGATGAAATAGAGGCAGCAGTGTACGCGGTTGTCCTGGATGTTCTTGCGGTTGAGGCCACTCTCGTCCCTGAAGTACTGCTCAAACTGCTGGTCGATGTAGTCAGCCACTGACTTCCAGCTAGAGCAGAAAGACACGGGGACATTCAGTCTCCGAGGCAACGCAGAACCGCTGCACATCACTTTTTAAACACAGCAGAGGTAAAATGAGGTCATCGAGCTGTACACAGGTTATTTTATCTATTAAATATGTTTGACATGTACCATTCAGTGTTGTTTACAGCGTCCCCAAACCCAGGGGTGTCCACGATGGTGAGCTTCAGTTTGACACCTTTCTCTTCTATATCCACTGTGTGTTTGGTGATTTCTACTGTTTGTGTGATTCGCTCTAAGGACACAAACACACCACTGCTTTTAATATCTGCAATAAAATATTGTAGGACAAATATTTATCGAGCAAAAACAGAAAAAAAAAAATCCTCACCTTCAGCATTGAGCAGCTTCCTATCTTTGTAAAGGTCTGTGAGAAAGAGACTGTTGACCAGGGTGGACTTTCCCAGGCCAGACTCCCCTTCAAAGAAATAACAACAAAGAGGTTTAAGACTTAGTGATTAGAAGGCTCTTCAAAGTAAAAGGTGGGCTTAAGATCAAATGTCTGCTAATGTGCAAACGAGGATTCACCTGCCACCATCAGTGTGAAGTCAAATCCCTTCTTGACTGACTTGCGGTGCACCTGGTTTGGCAGCGTCGCGAAACCCACATATTCCTTGTCCTGATCCTAAAATGACACACAAAGATGAAATGTTACACCAGGGAAGCACAGATCATCATATATACAATCAACGCTGTTATCACCTACTCCAAAAATTCACAGTATGTTTCCCACCTACATAAAGTCAACAGCACAACCACAGAAAAAGCAACGCTACCATCACAGAGCCCAAATCTTAACTTGTTCCACTAGAAGACTTTAAGCACAAATCAACCTTTTTTTTTTCTCACCACATAAAGCAACATAATAGTTTTAGACTTTTACACAATTTTGCACAACTCTGTGACATTCTTTCTGTCTGAGGATGAACTGTTCAACACATCACAAAACAGCATCGCCTTGAAAGCAGAACTAAACCACGCAGATCTTGTTTGTCCCCTCTGGGTTTCCTGACTGGACCTCCTAGTGTTACCTCATTATTGTTGTACGGGTCAAATCGACCCCAGGGACTCTTGGGCCTGACCGGGGACGACAAGTCAAACTCCACACATCTGCTCTGCGGTAGGCTGGGGTCTGACCCTGAATCCGACTGCGACCTGCCCGCCACAGGGGGGCGCAAATATGACGGGGTGTGTGGGCGATCTTCGCCCTCAGCTTCCCTGTCTGCATCATGAGGCTCATGGCCATGATGGTGGTGGGGTTTGTGGTCATGGTGCTGGTGGCCGTGCCCTCCTTGGTGGTGAGGGTCTTGCATAATGTTCTCCACCTCTGAGTCTTCTGAATGGCTTGAATGCTAGAGAGGCGCCACAGTTGAAGCGGGTGGATGAGGCGGTGCGGAGGAACAGGTGGGAAAATAATAGAGGGCGGAGGCAAAGATAGGTAGAGGTCAAAGGTCAAGTGTCGGTGTCGAGGGGAAGGGATAGAGATCCAGAGGGTGGAAAATGCACACTTTTAGAAACGTCGTAATATTTTATGGTGATGGAAAATAATACATAGCTTTAAATTCTACAGAGGAGCCACAGAGTAACGAGGAGATGTGATGTATCTTACTGAGACAGAAATTTACAGTGCTGAATATTCATCCCCACCAGTGTTTCCTACATCATGGATTATAAATCTCCTGACCTCTTCATACATTTTGCGAAAGTTATTGTGAAACAAAAAAAAGGCTATTTCAGGCTTACATAGCTTATCATTCTCCCAGGATTTCCAGGTGTTATACACACTGAGCTGTCGCAAAGCTAAAATAAAAAATAGTGTTACTTCTCCTGCAAGCGGATACACAGCTGACGTGTAGGCTGCGGAGCATATTCTGGCCTCCAGTTACCACAGCTCTCCCAGTTTCCCAGACTACAGTCTCCCTGCTAGTCGAGCACCAAGATAAATAATGCAGTGACCCTCAGAAAGCAATGAGGCCATTTCAATTCTGTGACTCATGTTGTGATTATGAACCATACATTAGCTGAGGGGTAAAAGTAGGAGCAAGCAACAAGATACAACTTGTTGTCTGAATTAATTATACCGATATATTGCTTTTTGTTGAGGTTAAACAGGTAAATTTAAGTTGAGATGTGGGGTGTTTGACCAAAAGATGAATCATGATTTAGTCTGAACTGTACAGTATGTTTGCTGTAGCCAAATCAATCAAGACCGTCACTAGAAGGGGAGTTAAATAAAGAGTTCAGGAGTTGTTGGGTCAGTGGTACCTGTTCAGCATCATGGTCCCTGCTGTGATTAGGGGAGGCAGGGCAGGAGTCCTGCTCGTCTGATGAAGAGTGAACCTCATGGTCACTGTCCTCCATTGCAACTGGGGCTACAGTGCACTCTGCAATCTCCAACCAGAAGGGAGCACACATGTGGAGGGGTGGGGGGGTAGGGTCATGTCAGGGGAGGAGGGAGCAGGACCCCCAGAGAGTCCACCATGAGGAAATAAGTTGGATGTGGTTCAAGAGTCGGGAGCGGCACGACAAGAGGAGTGAACATGTTCAAGGCAAGACAGATGAAGACAAGAAAGAAAAAAAAAAAAATTATAAAATAAGGCCAAAGTAATGACATATGAAACAACAACATACCATTTACCACAGCAAATGGTATGAATGCAGAGCAGATAAGGGACTGTTTGGTTGAGTAACCAGGGAGATGATTGAGTGATCCATAATGGCATTTTGAGGGCAGTTGTTTCCACAGTCTTCTAATATGATGTTCAATCTGGCTTCCTGCCATTACAGCACCGCCTATGTTATTAGTTCCTCTAATATTCAGTCCCATTCAGTGTTTCAGACACCACCAAAAATGCACCAATGCCAGTGCCCACAGATACGTTTATGTGTGCCAGCTGCAGTTACATAATGCAGAAAGTCATTTAAACTTTGATGGAAATTCAAACACCAAAGTTAAACCGAGACACGCTTCTGCCCAAAGATTTCATTCATGTTTAGAGCCACTCTGGGTTTTGTTTTATTCCCTTACACATTAATATCCCCACTGGAAAGTAGACTGGAAAGTCTGATGCTAGTTTTTGACAGATTTTTACCAATTTTTTAGTTTGATATCCCTCAATCACTGTTCATCCGGGGTTAAAGAAAGCTTCTCATGTAATCCCTACATGCTTTACGTCCTCCATCCACAATTTTAATTATGCTGGGATTTAGAGCTTTAGGGCAGAGGAGACATTGATAGTTTCGCAGTTTAGGAAATCAGTGACCTGCTTTCCTGTGCTACAACCAAAGCACAGAGATCAATGTCAACATGGTGGATCCTGTGACCTACATAGAGGAGATGGTCGATTTCAAAGCTTTGACAACTTTGGAGCAGAAATGCAAACAAGTTTATTTTTTAATTTCCTACCTTTTGCTCGATTTTGGTGTTAAAAAGCCTGTGGGACCAAGACGAACTCAGATGCAATCTCTTACTGAAGTCACAACGGCAGCGTATAGAGAAACGACATTAACACACAGACCACGTCTTCCCTTTAGAGAAGCGGATCACAAAGGTCATCACAAACTCACAAACCTCCCCCACCCTCCGTCCACACAGAGCCTCACCTCCTCTCTTGCAGGGCCTCACCTGTGGTACCTTTTATCAGCGTGTGAAGCCTCTTCCTCTTGCCTCTGCAAACACTGCTCTTCATGCCGACTCCAGCGGGCGGCAGGAAGCAGAAAGCTCCTGCATTTATACGCCTCCGTCCCAGAGGACGCAGCGCCCTTCAGCCCCATCGAGCCACTCAGCGCCCCGGGGGAACTGATCAGTGGCATTGACGAGCCACGCAAGTACATGCTCTAATGCTGAACCTACTCTGTGAGACAATTAACACTATTCACAGCTATGATTGTCCATCTAACATTAGGTGTGACTGTGTCAGACACACTCCAACAAACAAAGTACTAAAGCCAGAGTTACAACCAACTTATATACTGAGTGCAACCTGTGTATCACCACGTTTAGCTGCTTGACGTCCCATTATGATCACAAATGATATATTAAACATAGACTGCTATGCTAATGAGTTCACTAATTAAGCTAATAAATGAATTCATTATCAACTATTTATATGCCAGCGTACTCGTCTTCACATACCACATTAAGCATTAAGGAGATTTCCTCATTCGTATGCAGATTTATGCACCAAGTTGCTCCAAAATGTAATCTGACTATCGACTCTACGGTTAAAATACTACAATGATGAAAAAATGTCTGGAATAAAACCTTTCACACACTTATTATAAATGCTCAGCAGATTTAATGTGCATATTATAAACTTAAAACATAAATGTCCATGTATGTTACCTTCTGCAGGAGTGTGTCTATACTTTTCATTAAGTGAAACCACTTTCCTTCAGCGACATTCCTGGATCCTGACCCTAACTTCTGAGCTGCTTTCTTCTCTAAGCCACACATACTATCTGGTTACACTGTCTTTAAATCTAAGCGATGAGTCTGGAGCAGCTTTGTATAGCGAACTGACGGAGTTAAAACTGGAACACCGTGCAACTTTTTCCTCTCCCACTGAACCAGCCAGCCAATCAGTCCAGTTACAGCAAAAAGGGTTTTACAGCATTCAAGAAGGGAAGGAATTTGATTGTAAATGGGATGGCATATTTGATTTTATGACTGTCAGCTGGAAGAAAAAATAGAAAGATGTAATGGATCAGGAAAGAGATTCAACACAGCTCGAGAACAAAAGAGTTTGTTGTGGAGAGTAGTATTTATCAATGACATCATGCTTTCCAACAGGACAGGCCGTCCAATCAGAGCTACTTAGTGTTCCTGTCACACAGCTGTGTGAAGTAAGAAAAGATCAGGGTTTGACGTTTGTATTCCCTCGTTCAGGAAAAAGGAGTTATTACACTTAAGTATTCTTAAGAAGTTCAACAGAGATTTGATCACTTTGTGCAATTTTCCCACATGCAAACCTTTCCACTAGTCCAGATCCTAACTTTATTAAGCCATTCGCGTTTCTCCTGTCACACAGAAGCAGTAGCACTTGATCCTTTGCTGGAATTTAATACCACTGAATTGCTACTTTTACGTCACTCACTGAACTCCCGTTTTCCACAGAGCCACCATAATCCATGTGGAAGTCTGACTGTGCAGGGTCGTCTGCTATAACTCGACAACTCGTCCAAAAATGACACAAAAACTAACATTACATAAGGCAAATTATTTGGCCTACTTAAGTGTCAAATGTAGAACGTTCTTATATCATCAAAAGTATTATAAATAGTTTGAGTAAACTAAAGTAAACCTGTTTAAGCCTACTTTCAGACCACAGCTAATAGGAAACCAAGTCAGGCTGTGAAGCAGATAAATCAATATACTTGGGAAACATACGATTGACTGGGGATACAAACATCAATGAAGCTATTGTAAACACAGAAAAGCCATACCATGCACAGTAATGGATCTCCCTTTCAAAATAAGAGCAAAAACCTGCAGGTTAGTTGATTAAAAGTTTGGAAAGAGAACCAACAAACAAAATGCTTGATGTCTAAGACCCTGACATCTTTTACAAAAAACAAAAAACTGTGGTCTAACTTGGTGTAAGATTAACAGAAATGTTTCCTCATCTTTATTCGGCAATATTAATTACACAATATAAAAACAATCCTCTATAACTAGAATAAAACCTAATGGGCTCTGACATCAATTTCAATTTCAGTCTCCCACTGGGACGAGTCACAGCTGAGACCTGAACCAATTACAATTTCCATAACTGGCCGAACTGACATTTCAGTTCCTCTTGAGGGTTGGTTCATCGTGACTAATAAGCAACCTTTATCATTAGTGATGCCATGCAGGGTTTGTCAGTGATGAAACAGAATAAATAAGTATCAGACCAGGTGAAACCACAGTGTGGCTGGTTCACGTCCAAAGTGCCATAAAGTAGCCAAGGCCCTGGAGCGAGACACATGACTCAGCCAAGCTAAAAACACAAAAGGCCTAAGAAGTACTGTGTGACAAATATGTATCCATATACAGTGGGACAACTTAGTCCACTTAGTTTTAAAGACTTCCTCTCATTACTTAAAAATGACATTCATTCACAAATAAATGAGAAAGGGGAAATTAACCAAAGGTATGTGGACGGGAACATTAAGCCTTTGGTAATGACAACATATCTTACTTTGTCAACAGCTGCTGCTTTGGCATTTCCTGCAATACATGTGTTGACGCCTCTTAACGGACTCAAATGCTGAATTTGTGCCCAATCTAAGATCTCCACTCTAGAAGAGATGCTGTCCTGGAATGTCCTATTCTTCATGTGAATCAAGTAAAGTGGGACTAAGGCAACAATTTTGTCCACAGAGCAGCTCATTGCATATACAGACCAAAGGATCCAATCATTTTTAATGAAATTTAATAAGCAGTCTGAAGGGCAAATGTCAGGTTCCTGCACAACTACAGAAACAAACGATACCCTTTTAGGTCAAAGCTTATCAAGGCGCCCATTGTAAGAAAAGTAACCTCTTGAGTGTGTCAGAGAGATGTGGGACATGCTTTACGATGGCACTAAAACGTTAATTGTGAGCCACATTCAGTCCCTGAGAAACAATTGAAGGACATGAAACCCAATTCAACATAAACAGATTGTGTGGTTGACTACGCTGCTTTGTTTCTGTTGGATCGTGGTAGTGGGTTTGGCTGCCACAGTGCTGATGGATGACGATTTGTTGCATGGAACTCAGCTCTCAGTAAAAACACTTCAAATTCTCCCTGTATGACATGGGAAATGCAATCAGAAGCTGCCAGAAGTCATAAAGAAACTATACGGCATGTTGTTATTGACCTTCTATGATGAAAGCTGGTTTCAGAGTCATTTACAATCCAGCTAAAATAATTGCTATGCTATTATTCAGTGAATGATAAATCATTTTTTGCTTGGAGGGATTTGCGCCTGCTGGCAGGAATGCTTACTTAACTGTACGCAGGTGAAATGTGGGAGAAGTTACGAATTACTATGCACTATGATCTTAAGCTCCTCGTGAATTTTAGGTAGTATTTCAAGAAAAGGCGTGAAGATAAATGTGGCTATTCGAAGGCATTGATAGCAACGCAAATGTTTATTCCTCTTTAGTGAATGTTGTGGAATGCAAAGACTGAATACCAGTGAGGTTTCCCCTTGTGGCGAGGCCAGTAGCAGGTGGTGAATTGAGCCATGTGCGCTCTGTGTGAATGCTGTGGTTGTTTGGATAGTTATAGCAGGGCTCTGTTTGAAGCTGGCTCAGTACAGAGAGAGAGAGAGAGAGAAAGAGAAAGACAGAAATAGTCCCCCCTCACCACACACTCCCACAGCCATGGAGCTGATGCAAATTTCCATGTGACCAAAACGCCACAGATTCAGTGCAACAGAAAACACAATTGAAACAGTTTCTCTGTGTTCATACTTTAAGTCAAAGGAGCCCTAAAGGAGCAACTGAGCAACTATCTCTTCCTCCATCAGAGGCTAAACGCTCACCACACTCTCAAAGCCTTGAGCTGTCACACCTGATCAATACATGTGTGTTTTAACATCTTAGAGATGGACTGCGGGGGAAATATCACAAACTAATCAACTCCACTGCAGTCAAGTGGGAAACAGATATTCTAGTAGAAAATTGTCATTACTTGTGCAAAATCATATTTGAGCTGCACAAAGCCTGGTCACATGCATTCACGTGAATGGTCCAGCCCGTGTAGATCTTTACTCTGATTCATGTTTACAGGGGGAAATCTGTAGCTGCAGACAAACATGTTGGAAGGTTGGGGAGAAAAAAAAAAAACACAGAGCAACTCCTACACACAGAGATACACTTAATTGCAGGGTCAGCAAGAAGGAAAGCAACATGCACATACCTCTGTGTCACTGTTTGTTTCCATATTATCCCTTCAGAACCAGTGGTATTCCTTTAGTTTCACCAAACAGCCAGAGAAGAGACAGAAACCAGTGAAAAGGCCGTGGAAAGCTCCTCAGACTGCTCAGAGTGTCACTTCTTTGGTTTCAGGGCACCCCACGTTACATAAGCACACCTATTTTCCCTGCCTCACCAATCCGATGGCATCCAGTTTCCTTTTCCAACCCCTGCTCCCCCACCCCCCCAGACTAAGACTGGAAGCGTCTTTTTTTTTAAACAGGTACACCTTCGATCTCTGCCACTCTGCATCTGGAGCATTTCAACAGCTCCACCCTGCTCTCGGGTTTTGGCCAATCTGCCGCTGATATGCAGATGAGCTGCAGCTGAAGTGTCGGCAGCTCGTGTCTGCAGAGCCGTCCTGACTTCAGAAGAGGTGATGCTCTGTGGGGAGCTCGACAACATCTGCCCCGTCGCCTTGCTTACAAGCCTCTTGTGCCCTCATTCTTAAAGCCACACATGTGAGATCTCAACACACAAATGATCGCACACATGCTCACAAGCAAAATCACACGATGCACATGCATGACTGATGAGTGTAGATATATATTTAACCGTGACTGAAATAATAAAAGGTGGAGAAACATGAATCTATCAAATCAGGTCAAAGTTCAAAGACGTGGGGTCTGAGCATCAGAGGAAGACAACAGCAGTATGCACATAACTTCTTACAATGGCCGTCACATCCAACCCAGACCTCCCAGCTGGCAGTGCCAGGGCCAGAGTGGTACAAGAGGAATCAGAGTGTGTGTGTGTGTGTGTGTGTGTGTGTGTGTGTGTGTGTAAGTGTCCACGGCGGGAAGAGAGGTGACTTGTGGCCTACATGCTACAAATAATCTTTTTATCTAATACACACTTTCTCTGTCCTCTCTCTCTCTCTCTCTCTCTCACTCACACACACACACACACACACACACACACACTTAAGTGGGCCACAGCACAAAGCTTTTCCATTAATCTCGATGGATCTCTGTGCCTGGCAGGTCTTATAATACTCACTCATTCTTAAGGAATTAGGATTTTATGATTAAGTTATTGGTTTGGGTTTTGTACAAAAGTGAATGGGCTCAATGGGTGTAAGCCATATACTACATGACTTGTCAAAAGCCAAGTGGTGAGTGAAATAAAGCACTATATGACTGCCTTCCTGCATTTAAAAGAGCCAGACACTGTCTAAACAACAAAGACATATCTAGTTTGAAAAGCTCAGCTTGTGTCTGGTCTGGGATCTAATCTTCAGTGTTATAGTTTAACATGAGAAAGAAGTGGAGAGCAAAAACAAGCAGAATTCAGCTGAGAATTCATTTTCTGCCTATGGGAGGAAGAACTAAACGTAACATGATCCCAATCTTAATAGCTCTCACTGCATGTGTGCCAACTTATACAACAGTAATAACTACCATAAGTAGTAGACAGAGAGTAGTACAAATAGTATCAGGTCAATGGACATGCCAGTCGAACAAACCACACAGTAGGCAAATCTCACTAAATCCCCTCTTAATGTGACACATGTACAGAATTGGCCTGGATGAGAGGGTGCAGACAGAAACGTAGGCTAACAGACAGGAGAGGTTACTTCCTGTAAGGAAAGATGGTGTCTGGGGAGATGACTTCAGGTCTGCTTTAATCCTCTCTGGCTGGCCCTCATCATGAGGGTGATTATCATGGACCGTCTGAAAGGGCTGACAGTGCCCAAGGGATGGATGGCTTTAGATATACAATCCCAGGCTGCATGCACACACACATGCATGTAGATTCATTAACTTATACGTTGGCCTGCACACACACACACACACACACACACACGAGGGTCAGACACACTAGACATGACAGTAAAGTGCTGTCTGTGGTGCTGTGGGGATCACGTTGCCGGTCGTAATTAAAATGTCCTTTTGTCCCTGTTTACATTGTGAAGTCATCTGGCTCGGGTCCAGCGGGGCTGCAATGAGTTCCTTGATAAAAGCCACTGCGCACAGACCAGCTCAGCAGCAGCCAACAAACACTAGTATTCACAAATGTCCAAGACCCCAGCCAACAAACCAGAGAGGAGTCTGATCTACTAATTGCATCTGCACAGAGCATGACTGTCTGCGTTATACGTGTATGAAGCTGTGTAAGTGCAAAATGTGATTTACTTATTGCAGAGGATGCAGTGTTGGCAGTGTCCCGTGGGAACACACAGTGGATGGAGGGCAGTGCCACCTGCTGCTCACGACTGGAAAAATCAGCTGGACTTTGCTGTAGATGCTCACAGACATGCAGTGGCATACAATTAAAGTTGTTATCTCTGATTAGAGCATCATGACAAGACACTCGGGCAAACATTGCAAGTCAGACGTTGGTTTTGTAGTACAGGCAGATGCACACTGTACACAAGAGCTCTGAACACGAGGACAACTTTCACCCCAAGCAGCGACAGTCATGTGACTTTGTCTGCAGCAGGGTGCTCTGTGCACGTGAACACTGGAGAGGAAAATCCAGGAAAGAATGAAAATCTGTGTAGTTAGAGGCAGGCAGGAAATATGCAGAAAATATGAATTGGATATACATTTTCTCCTAAGCTGACTGAGAAACTTGGTGAAATGTCTTAACAGTACAGTAGCACGCAGTGGACGCTGACGCCCTCTGAAGCAGATATCCACCACCTCTGGAGGAACATAAATATTATTCCACAATAGCGAGGAACGAGGAGACGCTGGATCTGCTGAACTTACACTTCCTACACTTCCTCCTCCATTCAATTAAGGCTCTTTATCTGACGCAGAGAGATTCCTGTTGGAAAGCAGCTAAAGAATTTTCTCACTTTGTTTTTTTGAGGCAACAAAGGCTCATGTGGCTCTGGTGAGGGAGGGGGGGGGGGTTTCCGCTGGACGACTTCAAGAAGGGGAGAGGCTTTTCCAGATTAAAAGCGAGGAATTCCTTTGTTCATTTTAATCATACCCTATGTTACAACTAAAGGTTTACACATGTCCAGGAGAACCATAGCTGGTATCTACAGTATGTTCATGGGATGCCAGATTTATACGTTCAGACGCTGTCACCTACGGCTTGTGTGTCCACTAATACACATGGACTCACACCAGCTCTGCCTGCAGAGAGCGTGATATCCAGCTGGCCCAGAATCTGTCTCTAGATCATTTTTTTTACTACATTTTTTTCTATTTTACTGATTACTCCTGAGAGAGTGGCAAAACAAATGCACAAAAAAAATCAGAAGGAAAACAGCAGAAAATAAGGCAATTATGGCCACATGAACTGTGTTTCAATCTTGGGGTGTTTGTACTGTTCTGTTTGTAATCTTTTCCAACAGTTTGAGAAGTCTGAACTGCATCATTAGCAGAAGCATGGATGGTGTAATGTAACATGGCTAAATTACGAAAGAATTGTTTGAAATATCAAGCAGATTTAGAGCTTATCGAGATCAGCACACACAAGACGCTGAAATTACACCTCTGAACCCACAACAAAGGGTCCGGTTTCCCTGGAACTCAGTAATTACATTTTATTCCACCACCTTTGGCAGAGACAGACATTTTAATGAGTTGTACTTAGCCATAGCCATTATTCAAAACGAGAACCAGGAATTATTATGTCTGTTGGTTTCCACTGACTTCCACATAGCTGAACAAACTGTAGCTAAATCACGAAGAAACCACAGAACAAATGGCACGACTTGGATCCAGTCCAGAAAGGTGCTATATTCATATTTATTTAGGGTTGGTGCGTTGCACCCAAACAGAGCGGAGAAAAACCAACACCTGTGAGACAAAAAGGCCACCGCAGACAAAACAAGCCCAACATCTGCTGGGTGGTGAACTCTGTTTGCCCTGGTGAAAGGAAGTCAGTGGGTTGTTTTGTGGCCTCACTTCTGCAACACTGAATTCCAGCCACGTCTGAATCCCACATTACATGAACACAAAAATACCTTGTGTGATTTTTGGCTCCTGCTGGGCCTTATCACAGCGCTACTGAAGAGGGTGAAGTCTTAAGTCAGAGCCACAGATCTGCTGAAACAGTGCTGGCATTGTGTCTTAAACAGATTCAATAAGAAAAATTAAATCAGTGTCTGGACTGGGTTTCCTGTCTTGCCAAAGGTACCATTTGAGTGGAAACAAACACAAAGCAGCTAAACTAATCTCAGATTCATTACTTTTGCAACAATAGATTAAGAAACCGCAGTCAGCAGTCCAGAGGGCAGGCGATGTTGGAGGTTGACTGTTAATTACATCATGTGCAATATGCATTAGAAAGTTTGCACTACAGGCAAAACACATGCCTGGGAGATAATCTGTGAATCTACTGTCCGCATGTCAAAGTGTCCTTGAGCAGTACACTGAACCCTAAATTGCTCCCGATGGTTAGGTCAGTGTCTTGCATGGATGAATTTTGGATAAAAGCTCTTTACATATGCGGTTTAAGAGCTACCTCGTGGAAAAAGGTTCAGTAAAATTTAAGATTTTTTCTGTGTAGATGAGAAATTGTACAGTGTCTACAGGTAATACAACTCCACCTGTTCTCCCACACCACAGGCCTCCCATTAACACAACATCTTATAAAGTCATTCTTGTAACGGTGCTGGCTCAGACAAAAACATTTTTTAATCCAAAAACAGGTCATAACCTCAGCCCAAAAGTCCGGGAATCAGGCAGATGTTCAGGCAGGCAAGATCAGGAAAACAGGAAACAGTGAACGCTGTAATACTGTAATACAGAAGACAGGCTGTGTTTGTAATCGCACTGACATGCAATGTATGTAGTGTGTTCCAACTGCATAATATGTGGATTTTGTGTACTTGAAGAATTCGCAGATGTATACTTGATTAGCAGTAATCTCTGAGAATGTGCTGTGAGTTTACTGGACATACTCAACTGCCCCAAAATGCATTGCGTTTCTTCAGAATGTCCAATGGCGGACGGTAAGGCAGGCAGTTCTAACAACACACTGTGGCTGGTTAGAGGCATAGTTGGATAAAATAATTGCAACTGATGGTGAGTGAACGTGAAGCAGGAGCGACTCAGGACCCAGGGCGTGTAACACACACACACACACACACACACACACACACACACACACACACACACACACACACACACACACACACACACTTGAATACACACAACAGGCCTTAAAGCAGATGGTCAGTGTACATGTACACTCTTTACAGTACAGTCATTACACAATAGTTCTCACCAACACTATACAGCAAAAGTGTTACTTGAAGTGAGAAGTCCGACATCTGAAAGCGTTCTTATAAAGCAGAAAATACTTGAGTGTGTGAGGGTATAATCCTCTGTACCAGCTCCCTTCTAAAGAAAAAAACATTTTAGAAATCTACCACATAGACATTTTTTTGGTCTGTAGACTTCCATAAATAAAGTTTGGGGTAACTAAGCAGATAAATATACAATAGGTTAACATTTCTTCCCCAAATAAACAAAATTATGATGTTTCATCTGGATCCAATATTTGTCAAGTGCAAAGCTGCCTCGGTTTCCCTGCCACGCCTCCTGGGCCGTCTGGGGTCATCTCCCTGGTGACTGAGCTGTTTATCTCGTACGTCAAAGATTGTTACGCTGCAAACAGCACCACTCAGCCCCCAGATTGAGCCTACAAGAAAAATGTGACTGACACCACATGAGGAATCCCTGTGTGCTCAGGATTATGAAGTTAATAAGCAGGTAAGCAGTTAAAAAAAAATCTCTCTACATGTCGGGGCTAAAAGCTGCTGTAAAGGCCGGAGGAACATGGCTGTTGCATCTGGGTTTCACCGGTGAATGAGCCAACTAGAGCTGATTTCCCACCATGTGGCCTCAACAGTCTCTGCCCTAATTTGTAGTTAAGCAGTGGGTCTGTTCTTCAGGCATATCGAAACTAAAGTCTTCTAGTGTGTTTTAAAAGTTCCCATTTACATTTAAACAAGTCTTTTACATGACAAACCCATTATAATAGTAAAAGTAAATGATTTCTGCTAACTCTTAATAAGGATTCAGATAAATGCGTCAATCTGCGACATGTACCTTTAACAGATGGCGTTGGTGACTTCTGGGGTGGTGCCTGCACTGGTCTGGGCTCCAACATGAACTACACATAATTGTCCCCTTCCTCCTTCTCTTTCCATCTGTTCTCCTCCTCCCGGATGTAATCTGCTTCTCTAATCTTGATGCCCAAATACACCAGGAGCCATAAAACACACACATACATACACACAAAAAAAAAAGCCTGGACACCTCAACACAATTACACACACACACACACACACACACACAACGCCTTGCCAACTGACTCATCAGTGATGCCAGTGACTTTAGCACATGCAGCTCAAACATACGTTCCCTTCATGTAAGATTCACACTCCTCTGCCACATATTTGATTAACCTCCTTGGTTTACAGCTGCCTTATATACTGTACAGCTGGAATGAAACATCTGCATGCCAGGAGTATTCCCATACAAAGAAAAAGCCCCAGAACTCACTATTGTACATCCTGTTGACCTCAGTAACACTGCCGCAAGAAAATATCAACCCCAAGGCTCGCACATTGCAGGTAGACCGAGTGAGTCCAGACAGTCATCAGCACATTATTAAAAGCACAGTGTTCCTATTGCAGACTCCTGACTGGTTTGTGGTTTCACTGATGAAAACATGACTGGCGAGTCTGCCTCTTCACATCACAAACCAGGAGACGTTGTCAGTGACAGAAGGCTTGTGTCGTGTAGCCGAGCTTATCTTACTCCTCATCACAATGCGGATGACACGCTACACTTACCATTGTGCAGATGGCCAAGACAGACACGCACACACACGAGGTCCGGTAGAGGACAGCGACCGACCGCGAGCTGCTCCAGGTCTGTGCGGACAAACCTTTTGCGCCTCCGGCTCCAGCAGAGCTACACAGTCTTACAGCCGGACATTAATAACGTAATGCTGCACACAGACGCGTGCTGCATCCCGGGCTTGACTGGCTGGTGCTGCTGCAAAAGGAGCAGCGATAGTGGTAAAGGAGAAAAAGGGAGAGGTCTGCAGTGCGAGTGTGATAGATCATGCTTACTGACAGATCTCAGGGAGAAAACAGGTGGGAGTCGGGATATCAAACACCAGACACAGCTGTGGTTTAACTTTCAGAGAACTAGAATCACTACAATCTAATAATCTTAATATTAAAGTACCAAACAAAACAGAAGGCAACAGAAAACATGTTCTCACGTGTAAATGTTTGGGATAATTATTTAACACCAATGTCTATAACTGGGGATGAGCCTCTATAACTGCTTAAAAAACATACTAAACATTTTTTTATAGCCTTGAGAATTGAAATTTTATGAGCATTACTTATAACCTGATAACATGTTTCAGAAGTGTGAAACAGAAATGATAAAATGCTTCTGTTTTTGGCTGTAAAACATGATTAAACACAATGAATGTCCAAATGCTCTATACCAGTGTAATTCTTACAACTTTGTTTTTTCTCAAGTAATTCAACTCAACCAAAGTCCCCACTTTTATGGTTTGTTGAAAGCAAATTATAAACCCAAGGTTACTGTGGTTACTACTACAACCAACTTTTGCAATGAGCTTAACTGCTACGGTTTAAAAGCTGCAGAGAGGGCTGTCACCTCTGGTTTGTTGAGGTAACTCCTGCCCAGGCTAGACCTTGTTTGGGTACATTCAGTGGGGCATGATAATATTTGTTTAGGCTGTGCATAGCCGGCTCCCTCACTTACCCATGAACAGTAGCTGAGGGTTAGTTTGACAGCCTCTGATGGTGCAGTGTCAGTGTTAGCACCTCTGTCACTTTGAGCTCAAACTTGTCACTGGACTTGTAGGTAAAACATAGCTCATTATGTTCATGTTTGCAACCTCAGTTGTGCTAAAATATTTACCGGCCACTATTTCCACTGAGCTTTACTGTTCAATTATCTATGAACCAAAGAAAAAGCAGTACAAGGTCACACCAAGTTGCGGGAAGAGTACTGCTGCAGACTTCTGAGAGAGTGCTGCACGATTCATGAATCCAAGTCAAAAAGTATGAAATTATGTATAGCACATGGTGTGCGTCACCAGCATTCACACCTCAAGCGAACGAGGTGTCAAAGGAGCGTCACAAAGAAATGGCAGAGACTCAGTGAGACACCTGGCATCCTGCAGAGTCTCGCACCGCGTGATGTTTAACCCAGAACCCGGGGCCAGCAAACTGAACTAAATTACCAATTGTGCTGTACACTGTGATGATTTAATTATGAGTTAATTAATGTTATTATTTTGACTTTTTTCATTAGTGTTGAAGTTAACATGTCTGCTGCAGCACTCCACTGCATGGATTAAAGTCCAACTGGCAACCCATCAAAGCTGCCAGCTTTTAATTTGGAAAAAAAAACTGTGTTTCAACATCAACATTTTGATTTTAAGTGAGACTGAGTTTTATATTGGGATTTTTGCAGATGTGAAAACACTTGAGCAATAAATGTCAGACAGTAGCTAGCTTTATATTATGTGCTACTCGCCTGGCAATGGTGAGTCAATAACTGTCACGGCCACGTTTCTGTGGAAAAAACTGTCAACAGCAGAAAACAATCTCATAGTCGTCCTTATTCTTAAACTGGGTCACTGCACCATCAGAGAGGTCTTGTGTATGGTCAAGTAGATCCAGGATTTAGTGTAGTAAAGTAGGAAATATAAATGGATGGTTGCATGGTTAATGGTCAACATGTGCAGTATAGAATATAGAATATTATCATTAAGATTTGCATCTGCTCTCAAAAATCTATTTGTTCTTCTAATGATAGAAGGAAAAAAGTATTCAAACTTTTAAATCAACCTTTCTCTGATTTCCTTAGTTAGAGGCAAACTTTTTCTTGCACTCATTAGATGCTTTTATTTAGCAGCCAAGATCCAACACACAAATGTGTTATGGCTACAGAGTCTGGAAATTAATTGAGTTTAACCTGGCAGATGAGTGACAACTGGCATAGAGCATCGCCTGGAGAGACTTTTTCAACTCATCTGGGGCTGTAAGAAGCCTCTTTAAGGAAGCTGCAGTCAGAAACACACTGTTCTGTGAGCCAAGCTGAATGGAGTGATGAACTCCACTGTTACTCAGCCCTGGGGACTTCATGGCTGCTGGGAATCAGCTGAATGACAGTGATGTGGAGAGAAGGATGCGGGTGAAGGGCAAGGAGAAGCTTTGAGCAATGCAGAGACTGATGCACAGAGATCCAGAGATCAGAGGCCCAGAATCAAATAACATCTCATAACTCTCCTCAAGGGTTGTTTCTTTCTTTTCTTTGGCACTGTTCACTCTATCCTTCGCAGGCATGACCCCAAAAGGACAAAAATTATCAGCTTGCCTATGAAGTGCTTGCGTGTCATAAAGTTCACATTCCTGCATTTCATTCAACTCTGCTCGATTAGAAAAAGTTAAACATGGCTATAATAACCATAAAAAATAGGTTAACTTCATACAGCAAAAGGCCTCTGCCACTTTAAAAAAGCGTTGTTACTGCAGAAGCGCTCACTGTGGCACTCAAAACGTCATTCCACCAGATGTTCAAAGTATAATCTCCATAAACCAAAAATAGCAGATTTATGTTACACAAAGTGGCTGAAGCACACACTCAGACACAGCAGAACAGTTTACTGTCACTGTAAATATACAGTCATGAAAAAAAAAAAAACAATCATATGGTCATTGTCAAACTGACACTCGTGCAGTATTTAACCCTTCAACTGTGTAGATTTGGAGTGGATTGTAATCTGTGTGGGTCAGGTTGTACAGACTGGATGGACAGTCGGTGACATTAATCTGGTCGGGGCCGTATGGGTTCATGCAGACCATCTGTGATAGAGGAATAAGCAGTCCTGTGTTGATATTTGTTTAAATTAGTGTGTGACAGTCGGCCCTGTGTGGCTCTGAGTTAAGCTGTAAACTCCAGATGTGTGTGACTGTGTGTTTATGTTCAGTGACGCTTGTGTGTCTATTTATCTATCTGTGTGAGTGAACAGTTTGCTGACAAAGCTGCCATCGTCTAGCCAGCAGCTGTGCTGTTGTAAGAACAATAATCCCAGTCATCCACATCTGTAACGTAAAGAAAAGCACAGCTATGTTAGAGGAGAAATAAATGAAATGCCATCTAATCAGAATCAGAATCAGAATCAGGTTTATTCCCATGTAGGTTTTCACATACAAGGAATTTTCTGTGGTGTATTTAAGTAGTGCAAAAGTCAACATAGCATAAATATAAAGTAGTATTAAAATACTAAAGTACTAATATGAAAAAATATTACTAAATATGTGCAATATATATTTTTAAGATGAAAATTAAATAAAACTAAAACTGTGCAAAATATCTTTTGATATGAGTGCGATCTGTAGTCCACAAGTGTGCGTTAATGTAACGCATTACGACGGGGGACTGTACGTTAATCTAATCACTAATGTTACAAGGAATGGACATTTGCTGCATATAATGTAATGGAAAATGTGATAAAAACTAAAAACACAATTACATAACCTAGCAACTTGTTGCATACAATAAAAATATACTAATAAATAATAAGATATTATATTTTGCACTGGTTACTACAAACATTCACGGAGGAGCCGACATGCACTTCCAAACATGCAGCTCTACACATCAGGCCAATGTGTAACTAACTTTTTTCAAAAATGTTACTTAATTTCCAAAGGTGTTTAGCAGGAAGCGGTGGTCACGCTGGCAATTTAATTTACCATACACACAGATGCACTCATCTAAGCCACCAGTTTTAATCCATTAGATTCACTGATTAGACTGTTGTTAGTTAATGGAGTGCACCTGCAGCATGCAGAACCCAAATATTGACGTTTATTGCTCGTTTACTGACATTTTCTTTCTCTTTGAACACAAACCAGAAGGACATTTCACTCTGAAGCCTCTATAGTAGCTACAGCGAAGCACAGAAATACAAATGTTTCACCTCATGAATTAAAAATACATAATGAAGCAGTAGTAGTAGAGCTAATGTAAGCAGCAGAACACCACAGCTGGCACTTTCAGGAGTGGGTACCCCTACCTCACAGTACAGACATCCTGCATCAGTGGAAGTTTACATACATGAATAGAAATGTGAAAAATGCATAATTTCTGGGAGGGACTTTTCCTACTTGTTCCCTTCCACGATTTGGGAGCAGGAATCTGATTGCTGACCTTAGTCTGAATTCTCAGGCTAACTCTATTAATAGCCCAGACACCAGCGAGCGCAAGACTCCTAAGTCAGCAGCCAGAGCTCGCTGACCAGGCCAAGCTTTAGTCTGGCTCTACATGGACCAGGCCGTTGATTAGAAAGAAAAACAAGGCTTCCGAATTGCCTTCCCAACTCATTCAAGTTAGTAATTCTTCAGAGTTTACGAGAAAAAAGCACAATGCAGCTAAAAATGTACAATAGTCCAAACATGGCCGAGATCTTGAATTTCAGTCTACGCCTGTCATGCACAATCTATGATAACAATATCTGAAACTGCACTGACATGAAACCTTTTTCTTTAAAGCAGAATGGTATGCTCGTAACATGACAATGCACAAGCGTTCAACATTTCCCTCTAATGTTAATGCTGCAGAGAAGGGGACACCCCTTTTGGCATGAATCCCGGGGAAACTGGGCAGCGATGCAAGAGACACTCCTATGCCATGCTGCTCAATCAGAGCGGGGAAACGTTTGTCTCCACAAACTCTGAAAAACAGAAAGATATTTAAAGAATACTGGTGCACTGCAGCTCCAACACTAACAAGCTAGTTGTAAATCAGTTGAAAACTTGCCTAAATCCAGCAAGAGATTAACGACTTCTGACAGGCTTCAGAGATATGCCCTCAGACTTAACTATGACTCTGTGTTTTATGATGACAGCAATTTAACGTTCAAGCTTCTCTGTGTCACACAGGAATTCCTACCGATATGTTTGTGTGAGGTTTGCTTTCTTTAAAGCACCGGGGGATCGGCGCACATTGTCTTGGGATGTTACGCAATGCCAAGATATATTTTTCCCGACCCACTCATGCTGTAGTTTTCCCAGTGAAAACAATGTCATAACCAAAGTGGCTGAGTGGAAAAGGCCACATGTGTCATTTAAGATAAACATGGTCTCAGAGTTACATCTCACTGTCCGCCTACTAAGTTTCTCCTTGTTGTCTTAAAAACCAAAATGACATGAAACCTACACTACTTCCAGTGCTACTTAACTTTCACAATGCCTGAAATACACACTCATGTCTTCTTTAAGACACTCAGTCATAATGTCATGTGTCGCCTCAGAGACCCATTTTAACTGCGTAAATGAGAAGTTACACAGTGCGCCTCACCGGTTACAAGGTCACATATTTTAAACAGCAATTTTTAAATGTCTGTGTGTGTTTTGTAATTTGATCCAACACATTATCAAAGGTTAAACACATTCCACCTCCCTCAGGGTGCTCCTAAAATATGTCAGATTCCTCACAAACACAAATATCACAAACAGGCAGCGCAAGAGGGCGGCTGGCAGTCTACCGTGGCAGTGGTTAACAGGTGGAGTGGAAGGGCAAGGACACCGAGGGTGTTTATTTACTGCCCAGTGGTCTGCTCTGTCGTGGGAGACTCCAGGAGCCCGAGGGGGTCTTTCAAAATTATTTATTTTTTTATCACTTGACTTTAAATGTGGATTGAAAGGAAACCAAGACAGCAGGGACAGTGTTTATAAACACAAACATGAGCTTAATCACATATCTTCTGTGATAAATATGAGAATAACATTCAGTCTTGGTCCCAAAATCCTTTCGTAGATTATTTTTAAAGCTGCTAAAAGTTAATGTAGCATCTTTGCAGGTGAGCCAAGAAGCTGCCACTGCATCAGTAAAGCAGGTAAAGGACCTCCAGAAGTTAAAATTGTATCCACTATCTATTCAATAGTTAATCAGAAGCTAAAGTGTGCTGCCATCCCAGTTTCCCCCAGCTTCTCTGCCAGCGAGAAGTCTGATTTCTATTCTTTTCCCTGGCGTCTCAAGGAAACAGACAGTTCCAGGTCAGCTTATCTTATACACGTGCACATACACACGCACTAAAGTGCGCTATGATAATATCATCTCTATCATCCAAAGAAGCATCGGGTTTCAAACACACTCCTGCAGAAACCAGTGACAATGAGACATAGATCACAGCAATAACACAGCCCTTTTATTTGAATATGCACTCATATACAGACTAATGAGGTCACATAAGACTCTGTGTTCAGTGAGACTTTGACAGTGACGTAGATTTGCTTACAACTGGGCAAAGTCAAACCTGGGTCAGGTCCAGCAGGTGCACAGCAGTTAACAGTATGTGAGCTATTTGGGAGCCTGTCTGCGGCTGAAAATACAGTTCGCTTCCACAGGTAAACATTGTTTTGACCTTGGAGGGCTCTAGATTTTATGGGAAATTGATTTGATTAATTTAACTGGAAATAATGTGGTCACCCTGAGCAACACAGATATTCTTATGTAATAGTTATTTTAAGACAAATAAAATGGTTTTGGCTCATGTGTTTTCAGTTTCTGTTTTTACATCAGCGACTCTCAAAAATATCCAGAGGTGAGTGTGATCCCATTCTTCCATTCTTTTGTACAGACATTTTATGGAAAGCTATGAGAGGGGATCCACCTGCTGTAAAAACCCTGTTTCCTGTGTTTCATTAAAAAAACAAACCAAAAAAAAAAAAAAAAAAAAACCCAATAAAAACAAATACTGGAGATACTCAGAGAAAGGTCTGAATAAGGACTGCCAGTGTGTATCACCCCATAAAGAGTTGCCCATGGAAACCTGTTAACCTGCTAAAACTACCGGATGTTTTGCTTGGTTCCTTTCAATGACCGTGGATCTAAAAAGAGACTGGAAGAGGTTTTCCAACAGTAAAAATAAGGACGTCATTAGCTGCTTATGGTGCCTAAATACTAAGGCCAGCTCCATAAAGCAGTCAGTAATGGGCATCCATGCTCTGTGTCCTCTTAACCCATGACGATCATATGCACACACACACACACACACACACACACACACACACACACACACACACACACACATGATAAGATAGACACCTGTAATTAAAACTACCTCACACAGAGCAACAGTAAATGAGTATGTGGTTTCCTGCCAGTCAGAGGTTCTTAAACACTCTATATTTTAGCAATTTTGGTTAAATCTCAAGCAATATCACTGTAGATTTATTGTGAGTGCCCCTAAATTAGGAAATATAAATAGAAGAACAGGTATAAGGGAAGTATTTGTGACTTTTTATTTTATTGTACCAAGAATCCTATCATGATTTAACACTGTGATCAAACTTTTAAGGCAGCTGTGGTAAAAAACAAAAGCTGTGTGATACAGAGATGCAGCAGTGATCATGGGAGGCTCATGACACAAGAAAGTCAAACTAATACTACTTATGCTTATCTTATGCCTAATGGACGTTACTGTAAAATACATACTGCATGAGTTATGATGGTCTAAGACAGGCTCTTTCCCAGAAAATAAACATTCAAACATATACCTATTTCTAACGGTTTATTTTGAGCTCGTTGGCAGCGAGGGTGGAGACTCATGGGGAGAGATGGGTATAAAGAGGGATGCTGGTGTGGTTAGAGCTCCTGGATAATAGGGAGGTCAGCATGCCACAGGTATGTGAGTGTGTTTATGTGGAGGTTAAAGAGAGAAATCCTGAAAGCCAGACGGGAGTGAATCCTGTAAGTGAGTCAGACTATTTCAGACAGACGGGGGGCTCCGTTGTACACCGGAAGACAAAGGGAAGAAAAAAACAAGTTGAAAAAGAAGGGAGCACATAAAAGGGGAGAGAGGTTAAGGGGAGAAGGGGGGGGGCAGGCTGTAGGGGTCGAGGGAGGCAGGAGCCACATGTTTTCCCTTTGATCCTTCAATGAGACGCACATGTTGTGGTGTTCGCCCGGTTCGTATGATCCCAATTCTCACAGAGGCACACTTCAGACACTTCCGTCCCAAATCTCAACACTTGCCACTGCTGATTCCCCAAACACTTCATATTTCAAAGCATTCTTTCAGACTACTTTACAGTCTCTTGACACAAAACAAATGATGAGGACCACAGTTGTAATTTCACAGAGCGAACTTGAAACCAATCAATAAACCAGACTCAAACATGTCATGTCAATATTGGTCATATACTGTAGCAGTAGCTGACCCTTTACACCCCATTTAAATGGGAATGTCAACAAGAGATTCAAAAGACGAAAAAGTCTCAGTAGAAAAGCTTAAAGCTGTCAGATTTCGAACATAGCTGTACAGATCTTTTGAAAGAAAACAGACTGACATGACAAGAAAGATGAAAGCGATTTTGGCGCACGTGTTAACATCACTATGCGGAAGGAGCAGATCAGATCACAACTGATTCTCAGTATCATCTGGATATTATGTGCTACTACCCGACTAGTGAAAAACAGCTACTCCAGCACCAAATACAGTAAATCTGTTTTCAGATCGAGAAAAAGAGCAGAAAATAGCAGTGAATCTTGACTTATGGAACTCCGAAACTATTTGCATAAATCCACTCGAAGAGTAGTATATATTCACTGAACAGTGGCGTGTGTGTCGAGTACTGTTGTTATTTCTGGGTCTGGTTTCAAAAGGGTTGGCTGTGGTAATATGGATTAAGTCACACACGTGCTCTCTCTCTCACACACACACACACACACACACACACACACACACACACACACACACACACACACATACATGAGTCTCCTACTCTGATGTGGTGGTCAATAAAAATGCACCTGGTCTCTGCCTGCCCACCATTACATTTCTGACGCTGGGTGAGCAGCTACTCTGTGTGTATCTGTTTGTGTCGTGCCTATCGATCTGCAGCAGTTGGGGTCTCCTGCTGTTGGCCACAAGGTCCGGAGGGTCTGTGACGTTGAGGGAACAGCAGATCAAAAGGGCCCCTCTCGCTGATTAAAAAACTCACTGATTGATTCACTCACACTGATTTCCTCTTTCTCTCTCTACCTCTCTCACTAAAGCACTTCCTAAATCCCACTTACAGTAACTATTCTCTAAATGTTGTGGTTGTGTCTTGAACTCCCAGCCTCCGCTCTCCTCCATCTATCATCGTGTCACAGCATGCTAACACATTCCATGCTTTACTTACACCCAAGTGCTTGAATCTGATACCACCATCTGTTTAAGTATCTGTTTTGTCTGCGTGTGTGTGATGGCTAGAATACAGTAGGTTGAGCAATCAAGCTGGTTTCTTTACTGTCATCTTGTATTTTAGATACGGACATGCTAGATGCCGGTGTGTTTCTTTCCTCTGGCAGACTGAATCAAGATAGAGGATTTATATTCTCCAGGGACATTAAGCATCCTTTACTACATCCCCTGTCCTCAAGAAGATCTCCACCATCTCTCCTGCTCTTCCTTTTGGCTTGCCTGGCATTTCCTCTCACTGTCCTGCAGCATGGTGGGAGCATCTGGAAGTGTTTTCTTAAGAGGAGTGGAGGGTGCTGCAGCGGAGGACCCTGCTGATTCTGGACACGCAGAACTGTCATCTCTATGCATAAGCACATACACAGACGCACACGCATGCAAGACTGTTCACACACAGACTTCAGCACCCACTGCCACCATCAGAAGATGTCAAACTCATGTAATATTTAAATCTTAAGTGCCAAAAATAACTAAAAGGCCAAAGGCAATGTCAGTGATATGCTACTGCTGATGGGTTAACATGCGTTGAATATGATCTTGAATAATTACATTAGTTGAAGTCTACATGAAATATTCTTTTTCTGTAGCCGTCACATCGTATCTCACACACGTCAGATGCTTTCCCTACAGCCATTTCTATGTAGCTGGTCTGATACCAACAATTTAACTTCTTCATTTGTTATCTGCCTGATGAGTAGTTGTGTGTTCACTGTGCTGCAGTTAGAGTAAACTCTCTGACTTTGCTCTCAGAAGTACAAAGATTAGATCAAGGCGCCTTGGCTCTCGGCCCAGGCTACTGTCCATCCTAACGAACATCAATCTGGTGGATGCACCACCTTCACTGACACACACAAACTATGGGAAGTTGCAGTACGAGAAGACATTTCCTAAAATCCCTTGTAACAATACTTACAGAGCATGCCTATATCTGCTTCATCAGACTGTAGGTTTTACATGACAGCAATAGCAATAACTGAATTAACAGCATGACAGTGAATGGAAAAAAACAAGGGGTCGTTACTACTGACACTTTATAAAGCTTTTTTCCTTTCCACAGTAGCTGGAATGGAAATAATATGTCACTTCTTCAACGTATTACCACAAATAAATGCGAAAAAGACTAGTAAACCATCAAATGAGGAAACATATCAAAAAGTACAAAATGCTAATATTTGTGCTAATGTTTTAGCTGAGCTACACAGCATCAGGGTGAATTTTCCCTTATGGTAAGCCTCGTAGTCACCAAATACAGAATTATGGCTTAATGACTGTACTCGACACACATAAAATACACTGTAAGCACATTTTCAATAGGCTGATCCCAGAAGGATTAGACATGCCTGCACTCCAAACCACAGATTGAAAAACTGGAGGAATTTGAGAGTCGTCCCATGGGGACTAGAGGTTAGGGATGGATGCTGCAAATACTATAATTTTGTGCAATGTGAGCATTGAATCTGAGTATGCCAAAATACACTAGAGATGTAAATTTGAATGTGATAACAAACCATGCAGTCAGCTCCACAGCTACATCACTGACTGCCAGCGTTGTAGACGACATGCAGTCCTTAGATGGACAAACAAAATACTAATTATCTTTATACAGAAAGAGTCCTTCACTCCCTTTACTCATCGTGGTCAGACCCCTTTGATAAATGCTGCCGTGACCTCAACACCTGCCGCACTTCCTACTAGAAAGCGAATCAGCCCTGGGTTGGTAGAACAGGGTGGCGCTCTCTCTGGTGTCGCCGCAGCATTTCATGCATTACTAGCCGAGTGCTGGGACCTCGGTGGGGGCCATGGGAACTGGGCTGAGATTATTTATAGCGGGTGGGGGGCTTGGCAGGGGCCACCTCTATGAGGCTTAAGAGGAATGTTTAAGGTCGCCCCCTGACCAAAACTTCTGCAGAGTGCTGAGGCTGGAGGTTGGAAGGCTAGCTCGGGCTGACGTGGGACATCTGCAGAGATGAAGACACGAGCCAATTAGTTTGAGGGTCGGGTGAGCAGGCCCAGCAGGGACAGGAAGCAAGGGGTGAGCATAGGAAGTTAGAATGTCAGAGGAGGACCAAATAGGGCAATTCAGCAAGCCATTTTATCTTTCACAAAAATGAGGCAAAGACTATTACGTTCAATGGCAGTCTTCAAGGAGATATTCCAGAGAGGTTTGTCAGGGAATGCATACAAGGAGAGGGGACGGACCCAAAATCATATTGTTTCTGTAGCAATTTTACAACTGTAAAACACATATGTGTAAATGAAAATCTGCATTATGTGTGTTGCATTTGGTTTGAGTATCTGTTGTGTAACAAAGCATTAACTATCTAATATTTTTAGAGCTGTAGTTGGTGTTGTTGTATAGGTCTTTCTCACAGCAGACACAGTGGGAAAAGCACAGTGTCACAGAAAGCCATGACAGCATGCACAATGGCTAAATGAAGTACACCTGTTTTTTTTCTCACGCTACACGTCAAAATGTTTTCTGTGAAAAGGGCCTGTTGGATTGCACTGTACTGATTATACTGTATGGTGTTTCTAATCATTTTGCACCCTCATTTAGTAAATGAGCTCCGACCAAAATAAACCAACACAGCTTTGTGATTGGGTTAGATGATTGCACCCTACATTAACCTTCACAATTCATAATGACTAAAAAGGTACATTTGCCTCAGGATATAGATTCTCTTCCGGTGGAAAAACCGGCTCTTACAAAAGAACACTGAACACATGATGGTGTCTAATGTTCACAACAAATCCCTCTTTAAGCACTCTTCTTTCACCATCTCTTTATTGCTGTCTTACGGCAGCCTCGCATTCAGTGAAATGTTGCGTGCCTGCTCTCTAACCCGATTGTTTGCCCTTGCATCAAACTGAAAAAGCCCAGAGGGCTGCCTGTCAAAGCCAAACCCACAGGCCCAAACCCCGCCGCTACAGCCTCTGTGTCTGCATCACCATTGGGCCATCACACAGCAAATATCACTACATCCTCAGAGAATAAAGCCCACACACACTTTACCCAGTGGAGAGTTATACGAAATGATGGGTCAGGTTTCACTGATGAGTGATACGCCACCCTCTCTCACTGAAGGGCTCACAGAGTAGAGTGGCACTATTGTAGGTGTGTGGACTAATGTAATGGATGATAGAGTTACTGCACAGGCAAGAGTATAATGCTAAAATGTTATACTGTATGGTGGTTTGGATTCACATGATAACGAATATGACCAGATCAATGTGAAGGAAGAGAGAGAACGTATAATTAAGTACAACTCTATCAGAAATGCTTGAGTCATGTAACACGTAATGTTTTGAACGTACTGTGAGTAAACCTTCTCAGATCACACCCATCAACTGACATTCCCTTGGCTTAATTACTTGCAATGTTTTGTTCGCAATAATATGTACTGTATGTGTTTCTTAAACAATGAAATGTCAGTCAATGGACAGACGGGTGTGGTGCAGCATATCTCCAGATTCTGCCATTCCAGTTTGCATACAAATGCAATGAGTGTGCGCGCACACCAGCAGGGACAGCAAACGAGAAAAACAGACACAGCTACAGGGAAACTGAGGAAAGGGGAAAACCGGCCTCCACTGCAGCAGCTAGCGAGCTAATAGGCTAATAAAGTCCAAGTTTAGTCGGCCTGCACTCTGGCTGCAGTGGCATACAGCAGTCGAGGGCACAGGGAGCTAATGGCTAGTTGGGTAAAAGCCACAGAGGAATGCACCATGGTGAATGTGCGTGCGGAAGGACAACCGTCTCAAGAGAGACAACCGTCCCCTCCTCTGCTCCTCAGTCCACAGCTGACACTGCCCATGGACAGTGGCATCATTCTGTGTGTGTGTGCATGTGTGTGAGGTTATGTGGCATTCTTTAGGCGAACAAAAGGAAGCCACAGCCACCCTCTTGCCTCACCACACCCCGGAGTCCTGTGTGGTTAACAGCCACAGGGGAGGGGCACTTTAGTTAACTTAACCTGGACTGAGTGACTGCTTTCAGAGGAGAGACACATTGTGTTTAATTACAATCACACAACGGGTGTGGTTTGAAGAGGGAATTTATGTAGACTTGGATATCTGCTTATTTAATCACATACCCAGTGAGGGATGTGCCAAACCATCGTGAGAGTAACCAATGAATGCCGTCGCCCAGCCAGGAGCAGCAGCAGCAGCAGCAGCAGCAGCAGCCTCGGGGCCTCGGACAGATGTTGACAGATTTCCTCACAAGGTGTCCCCCCTGTTGGCATACACTGCAGCTTTGTCACATAGGCTAGGAATGTTGCTGAGGAAGGAACCAGGGTTTGTCACACCCGTACAGATCCACTCCTCTCCAGCCGTCTGTGAACTGTTTGGGCTTAAAAGCAAACACGCCCCTCTTTCATCCCCTCTCAGCCGGGCCAAACACAGCTGCAGGGCTTTGGGATGTAGACAGTGACACGGAGAAGAGGAGTAAAGATGGGGGGGGGGAGCGGGGGGCCGTTTTGACACTGAGGTGGTAGGCCACTGGCTACTGGAAGGGGCGATAACAGATGAGCACCATCGCTCTAAAACTACGCTTTAGGAGAGCTGCTGACTCTGCTGAGCGATGATCAAGCTGTCGGCTAAGAGAAAAGGCGACTATAACCGCTAAAATGTAAAGAGTGAAACTCAGACAAAAGCAGCGGGTACACAAGCAAAGCCGACACACAGCAAATTCTCAGTTGTCACTTTGGAACAAGAAAATCTGGGCTTTGAGAACACACCTATTCTCACGCAGCTACTGCTTTTGGGTTTTAAGTAAAAACCCCCGAAGCACATTAACACAGATAAGTCACACAAGCTCAGAGTATTCGATTGCAAAAATCCCATGTTCGGTTTAACCCTTTAAAACCTAAATGCCTGGACATAGTTTTACATTTTTGCCAACTCTGAGCTTATTCTTTCAGTCAGTATCAGGTGTTTTACATCATATGATTCAGGGGAACCTGCCCTTTTTTTTGGTGCAGTGTACTATGCATTACCTTTGTGCGAGCATAGCATACTTGACATAAAAAATAGGGGTTAGTGTAGCATCGCTGCAACGCCGGGTTTCAAAGGGGTTAAACACCTTGTGAATGGAAAACATTTGTCACAAGCCTAATTATAAAATATTTCACTTGAACAGTAAGCCTCTGATTTCAGCAGAGTTTGAATTACTAAAATTTCAAGGTCCAATGACTTTTCCACTTATTTAAAACGAATGCATTAAATTAACACAAACTGCACAAAATCCTACGTGAATAGCAGTGGCTATCAGGGGTAAAATGGGCTGACATCAACAAACCACAATGTCCTCCTTTTGGTGAAATAATTGATGCCAAATCTCCCTTCACCAATGACCTACTTTGTCTTCCGCAGCAAGATTGAGGAAAACTTTGGTTTCTTACCTCATCGTCTGGTCAGAGGAAGATGATTGATCAGCAGGAGAAATAATTTCAAAATCCACATCCAATGGAGGTCAGACACATAGAGAGGAACAGAAACACAGTATTGTCAAAATAATAAATCAAAGACTGGAAAACAACAAATTGAGAGAACATTTGGGATCGAAATATGAGCTTTCTGTGGTAAACAAATAGTGTTTGACACCTGGATCATCCAGTTTCAAGAAAGGGAGACCCTACAACATGATTAGACATGTCACATAAAACAGGTCCTGCGTCATGGACCGGTTAAATTTGTGTATTTCTCCCTGGGCTTTATTAGTTGATTGTAGACAGCCAAGAAACTTATTGTTCTACTAATTGGTGGTGCAGACTTATTCAAACATAAATAGCCAGACAGCTGACTAATCAGACAACCTAACCACAAGTCTAACTTCTGCACATCTCTAGACCTGTTAAACAGTAAAGTTGTGTGGATCAGGCTCGATACCAGGTTTCCACACTGATACTTTATAGCACTGACTTCATTTTTGCAAAGCCGTCTAATGTCAAATGAGTTCATTTTGATTAAAAAGGGCAGTGACAGCGCTAGTTTGTGAGTGCACATATGTCTGTGATAAAGCTTGAGTGATAATATTGCAAAAGTATCCAAGTAGGCATGCTTCAAAGATTGCATGAAATTCATCCTTCAAAAAGGCTGAGTGTTGTTTGTGTTCCCCAAATAAATTGGTGCAGGGGCTCTTTGTAGGTTTTCAGATTTACAGCACCAGTCACTTCTCCAGGAATTTGGTTTTACTGAAAAAAAGACAATGGGCCGCAGCAATACAGGATATTAATTATTACTGGATGATACATTTGGAAAGCTACCATTTCCACACAGACAAAAACACCCTGCTGGCCTGTCTAGTAATTAGTCAAGAGTAGACGCTGGTCCAAATTATTCATGATGCTGGCATTTACTGATTCTGTCAGTTCTTGAGAAGCAAAACAATTTTCTTTACTCCAAGCCGCCTGTCCCGGGAAACTTACTGGCAGTGTTACAAATATTGATTCACTACTTTAAACTCAGGACTGGCTGTAAGCTCACAGAGCAGACTGTGCTGAGACGCAGGTCAGGGGACTGAAATATCATTATAGCCTCTGCCACCATTTACAACCACTTCAGGAACAGCAGAAATGTTAAAGCTGACAGGCAGTGCTTTAGTAGTCCCTGCCTATGGACAATGTATAATGCACGAGCTGCATACTGCTGCTGCAGTTGCTCTTCAACAGAATTGGCATCAGTATGCACCACTCCACATGCACTTTGAGTAAAATTACTGTGGCAGGACGACATCTCCTGTGCACTGTTGACAAAGCAAACAAGTGAACAGATAAATTAAACATCCACAACCACAGTTCGGCAGAAATTTCCTGCAAATTTAGAGCCGAAAACATCTTATTACAGAGATGCAGAACATGTAATCTACATTAAATTCCTGTGCTGTACTATAATGGCTACTTGCTCGAATTGTTAATTTTTCTTGTGGCTCATTTCTTGACCTACATGCTGAGGTCGTTCACCAGTGATGCTGTCAGCGCAGCCACAGGCAGCGGCGATGATGGTAGCATCTCTCCACAAGGCTTTCCCTGAGGAATGTTAGCCACTGCTGACTGTGCCACCCATCCACACCACTCACTTTCCTACTGGGAACGTTTTACACTTTCTTTTTAAGTGAGGCTGGGCTGATGTCAGGGGTTGGTGTTGTTAGAAAATGGGCATGCTTCTTTATTTGTTAAATAGGTTATGGGCTCTTAATACAGCAGGCCTAGATTCTAGTCCCACCTACAGCTTGTAGGTCAGTTCAGCTAAAAATGGAGTGTAACTGAGAAATTAAATGTTAGATTTGTCTTGCTTGCAAGGTCTACAGTCCTCTGGCTGATATGTATCAACAGCTCTGCAAAGAAAATATCACTAAAGAAAGATTTTCCAGTGAGCTGAAACTGTCATGACACACATGGATGTCAGACATGGAAAAACTAACATTTGAACTTATCACCGAGATGTAAAATCTATAGTGGCTCCACAAAGGTGAATCTTAGGGCGTACAATTTTGTTTTCTGGTAAAGAAAACATAACACATAGGACATAAACTCTAAAACCAGCAGCATAGATTTAAAATAGGTCTGTTTCTCGTTGTCTATTAAGGGGTACTTTCATGGTTTCTGGTTAAACCAATGCAGTAATATAAACTGTTATATTTAGATCCATTCATGTACGTTAGTCATATATCTATGAATACAGCACTAGTGAGTGAGTAAAAGGGCAATTGGAGACAGAAAGAGACCAGTTAAAAGCTTCTACCACGGACTGTTGAGCATTTGAATTCCCTCTAAACTTTGGTCGATGTTTGTAGTTAAATATAATCGTCAAATCTGAGATGCAACATGGAGATTCAGCACTATCTCTGTCCCTCTGCATGAGAGCTGTCATCACGTCTGCGTCTTTCTCCCCTCCATCTTTGTCTCCAGCACACCACCCCTCTACACATACAACAAGCCAGATGTTTCAGCCTGACCGCAGCCTCCATTACTCCATATCATGAGACTGACGTGCCTGAAAATAAACCTTCGTTGCACAGACCGGGAGCTCATAAGATGGGGGACAACGCTGGGAGCTAACATGGTTTTCAGACATGATAAGAAACAGGTGATCTGTGTTTGATACAGTTTGAACTAGGAAACTAAATCTCTTTGATGCCACCCCAGGCATAAACTCTACACTGAGAAGAAGTATAGAGCAGAGCTAGGCCAATATATCAGCTGATATTAACTTATTGCAGATGTATCATACTGGTGTATATATATATATATAAGTGGAAGAAATGCCAAGTGCTTTGTGTCCACCACAAAGCACTGACAAGTTATTTTTCACCTCTACATGCTTACTGTGGTCTCAGTTTTAGGGATCATTGTCTTAACGTTGTGTATTTAGTTTTTTAAATGACTACCCGCCCATATATAATATAAATAGGCTGCAAAGCTTCTTGAGACAACAAACAGAGCCAGAATTGCTTGTTTTATGAGTGGAGTAAATAAGCAAACTGGGAGATGGGGCGAGTCTTTCATGCAGGCCATCGGGCTGCAGCCCCTCACTCCATCAGTGAAATGCACCTGAGTGTGTGGTGGGTCTCGGTGCCACTCGTGCGTTACTGCGGAATTACAGCCGCCGCCGCCGCGTCCCGCGTCCCGCACGGGAGCTCCGGCTGCCGGGACGTCCCTGGATCTTTTCGTTCAGCAGGACGAAGCGTCCAGCGTCTGTGCGCACACGCACACACACACACGCAGTCTGTATTTTCATCATAAAGCCCGGAGGAAACGCGACCTGTGGCCCCGAATCAGGCCCGATGTCAGGACAGCGACGCGCGGGTGTGCGTTACGGCTGCGGCGCCGTGTGTCCCTAATGGACACAAAACGCGATTTTAAAGGGAAGCTGTCGGTTTTCATTTATGGGGGGAAATTTAGGACGGCGGGACGAGCGTCACCCGGAGTCACGCAACATCCCGCATGCGGTGTCAGACGTGAGACTCACCGTGGTTGAACATCGCGGACCGAAACCGGTTGTTGCCGGACGAATTTTCCATCTCTCAAAGTTTCAGTTTGCGCCAACGGCTGCGACCTCCGTCTCCGTCTCCTTCTTCTTCTTCTTCGTCTTCTTCGTCTTCGCGTTGTTGTTGTTGTTCTTCTTCTTCGGTATTTCCGTAATTTCCTCTCTCAATCTGAGCACAACTGCGGTGAGATGACAGTCTGAGTGAGTGAGTGTGTGTGTGTGTTTGACCGGACAAACCCGTCCCCCCTGTGTGTGTGTGTGTGTGTGTGTGTGCTGGTGGCAAACACACACACACACACACGCACACACACACACACACACACACTCACGCGCAGCCATTCAAACGGCCGAGCCCAGCCAGGCCGGTGACGTCACGAGGCAGCAGCCGTTGCAGCGGCAGCGTCGGAATGAAAACAATCGCACGTGGAAGCGATGGGAGAAGGGTCACGTGCACCTGCAAGAAAACTCAAATTCTTCCTTTTTCTTCTTTTTTTTTTTTTTTTTATTTTTATTTAAGGCTCCTTTCCTCGTGAAAACGTGCACCTGCGGTCAGGTAGGTGTTGGCATCAGAGGGAGAGCACACAAATATAAAAAAAAAAAAAAAACATAAATAAGTGTATTTTAATGCTACAGGAACCTACACACTTTAATCTTACCTAAAGACTGTTTATTATTATTATTATTATTATTATTGGAATATTATCATCATTATCATTCAAATCTCATGCATTTAGGTGTTAGGTAAGCCAATATGCTACAATGTTATCTCCATAATTTATTTTTATTAACAGTAGTGGTCAGTGGTGTAATGTATTAAAGTATATTTACTTGAGTACAAGTCGGTCTTGAGGTACTTGTACTGTATTTGTCATTTTTACTCCACTATATTTCTAAAACAGCTGTGGTTACTTTTACATACAAAACATATGAAAAGTTTATGAAATTATGCATTTTTAAAAAATAAATAAATAACTCCACCACGACCAACTGCAACATTAAAAAGTCTGCGTACACAGTATTGATTCAGTATTGCAATCCAATAACATAATAATATAATACATTAGGAGTACTTTAAGTTAATTTTGCTGATATCTGTGTAACTTTACCTAAAATTCAAAAGTTTTTACACTGTGATAAAGCCTTTTAATTAAGTAAAGTATCTGAATACTTTTTCCACCTCTTTATTTAGTGTTTTGATTATACTTAATGAGATTCTTACCCTTTTTATGTCACTGTAGAAATGAACAGCATAGATAGATAGTGACATCTGGTGGTCAGTTTGTTAACATATTTCTAATTAACTCACTTTTTTCTTTTTCAAGCACATGCCAGCACTATTTTCACCACTTTAATGTGGCCCACACATTTTCTCTGGTGTGAACTCAGTGAACAAGATTTTGCACATTTTATTAGAGCTGTCATACTTGTTTGTGCTTCAGTGCAAATGTGTTTTTTGTCACCTGGATGCAATAGACTAACTGTGACAGAGACATTGTCATTACTGAACAAACACGTTGAGTTTGTTTTAGAAGCAACAGTTTTATTTTTAGCTGTGACAAAAGGAAACAAAAAAAAAAAAAAACAGTCACCTCCTCAAAATCTAAATGTTCACGTTCAGGATTAAAGTGCAGAATTGTTTTCACAGCTTGTGTAAAAAAAATTAAATAAGACACAAAAAAAAAACTGAAATATAATATTAAAATATCAAAACTGACAATGGAGATCTGGAAAATATAAATATAATACAGAACAAGATGAATCTCATACAACATAGTATCAGCAATGATATTCAATCTACTTGAATCAGGCTTGCACTTATGATACATAAAAAAGGAAATCAGTTCACGTTTTTCGAGTCGTTGGCAAGGCTAGCTTACAACAAAGGCACAGCATTGTTCAGAGGTAACGATCCTTTGCAAAGAAGTGCTGCGGCAACATTCTCATCGATCATCGACACGTCCTCACAGACACACCAAACATGCTCGACATGGCGCAGACAGAAATGGAGACAGAAACATGGCAAAGCCACTCATGTGCAGCACATGCCCACGGACGAACACATCAACCAGGAGGGGCTGCTTGTTCTATAGAAGCGTATTTTGTGTTATCAGCCTATACATCAACAGAGGGTTTCATGCTCTTTGAGTCTCACTAATGAATGCTGCTTTGCTATTAAGCTGCTGAATTAACTGAATTGTGAAGTAAGCTCCAGAAAAGTTCGGCCCTGAGCCATAAGAGTATGATGAGGAGGTGAGGGGTGAGACAGGCCAGTTTAAGTGCTCTATTATCAGAAAGACCAGCAGTGGTTGCAGCCTCTGTGGGCATCACGTATGAAACCAAGCAGTCAGAAACAACGCAGAACATCATTCACAAAGGACCGGTCTGTAGGCTGCAGGCAGACCTGGGACATCACATCCTCTTGGGAGCAAAGACCAGAAACCTGATGGTACTTTAAATTTTCTGCCAAAGGCTTGAAGATGAATTTATAGTAATTATTTAATAGATGTGACTTTACTTACACTAAGATCACAGTGGGATCAAACAGACTCTTGCCAAAACTGTATTTAAAAGTTGAAAGACGCAGAAAAAATGCATCCAAATAATCAGAAACTTCACTAATCTTCACATGGTCCAGTTTGCTATCAAGAGGATGAACTTCCCAGGTCCCATTTTTACAGCTGAAAGGCTCTATCAGTGTCTTGCATTCATATATCAACCTGAACCGACATTATTTATTTCCTTATCACAAGTAGCCCGAAGAGGAACATAACAAACATGGCTTCAACCAGCCAGTTGGTAATATAGTGCAAATTAAAGTACTCAAATCTATATAAAAAGATTTCAGTGGTTATATATAAAAAAGCAATGCTGTGTTTTCTTTTCTCATCTCCTTTTTAGCCTGGCTTTCTGTTGACTTTTTTTGTCTTTCATTCTTTGTTTTCTTATTTAAAATGACAAGAACAGCTCCCTTTAGAAGCTGAACAGACCTAGCTAGTACATCATGCAGCTCGTGAAAACAGCAGGAAATTAAAAAAGGTTTTTTAGAATAGAGACAGAAAATGTATTTTAGAAGGTGCAAGAGAGAAATTTGAGAGTGGAAGAGAGAATTTCTGAGGAGTGCGCGTATTTATGCAATGCACACAGACAGAAGTAAGGACAGATGCATACATACAGTGATATTTACAGCTAGCATTTACATGTAAACACACAGTGGGTCATCCACTGGAGGAGAGACAGACGTGGACAGACATCTGACATGATGAGGCAGTACCTGGTGACATTGTTCTCACACCTGAACTACTGTACAGTACATGAGACGAGAGTGAATAATTAACAACAGATTGATTACCATCAAAAGTCTCAAATCACATATAATTAGAGTTGATCATAATACGCAGATTTAATTCTAACAAGTTTGATGTGATTAGATGATCCAGGATTACAATTAAATTTACTCCACCACACCTCTATGGGTACATGAAAACTCAGATGACCAATCAAATGTTGAGAAATACTTACTGTATGGAGGGAAATGACAGAATGTAACATTTACCGAGGTTAAACTGAGGGAAGGAGATTTTTGTGGTAATAAGATTCCTCTCATCTCAAATGCTAAAAGCCCCAAACTTGCCACAGTTGTGACAATGTAGAAAAAAATAACAACAATAAAGCTTTCGGCTGTGCCCTATTAACTGCAGTCAAACTTTAACTCTCTTTAATTTTAACTGGTCAGCCAATAAAAATATGGCAATGTAGCATACGTATATAAAATATGTCTGTACATTTACAATATTTAAAACATTTACAATGTCGCCAGCTATGTACACTGGTATGTGTTTGAATGTGTAAGATGCCACGTCAATAGGAATGAGATACGCCAACAACTCTTAAAATCGGGAGACAAAGTACCAAATTTATGCAAAAGGTGTGTACCTCAATGTTAAGTCAGTGCTACACAATAAATGAGGGAGAGGAGCGGCACCACAGACACATGTAGGTCTAGGAGTTTGTGACCAAACGAGGTCAGAGCGACACGATGAACCAGGATCTGACCTGACAGCATTATTTACAGTCATGCACTCTTCAGTGAGCTTTTTAAAGCTTGAAAGGTTTTGTTTGACTTGTACAAGTGGACAGCAAGTTGATCTCAGCCTTTGTGTCTGAAATGACAGACGGGCCTCTCTCCTTTGCATTTTTGCAAGTTCAGTTTTGACATCCAAACCAAAAGCAAAATCAAACCAAACTCACACAGAAACACCTGCAAACACAAACTGCACAATGTACTCTGTAGAGGCCCAAAGTGAAGGTTTGCCTTATGCCTTGTTTTTTGGACTATATTATCCACATGAATATACACACTACAGTAAGTACAGTAAGTTTTCTTGAATGTAATGACCACTAATGTTAAATCTATATGATTCAAGCTGAGTCATGATTTGAAAGTTGTGTCTGATTGCATATGACATGTTCCGCTTTAGCTTCGGGTGCAGCAGAATCACGCTATCGTAGTGTCTCTTGATTTGATTTTGAATGTGTGTGTGCATCTTGCACAGGTGGCTTCAGATCCACATTTTCCCCCTGAGTCTACTCGTAAAGCCTGAGCCAGCTTACGCCCACAGCAACTGCGTCAAACATGGAGGAGTATTTACACCTCCAGCCACTGCCCCGCCTGAGGCAGGTGATCGCTGCCCTTGTGGGGTTAACTCTAATTTCCCACTCCTCCGGTCGTGTTCAGCCTTACTCCAACTGTTCAGGGTGGGTGTGCAGGCCGTTTTCAGGGCGCATGATGCTGTGGTTCTCCCAGAAGGCCTTGTGCAGCTGGTCCAGTTCAGACACCAGGGGTAGACCAATGTCCAAGTGCATCTTCATGTTTTCCAGCCACTCCTCCAGTTTGGAGAAAGCAGGCCTAAAGATTAAGAAAGAAGCAGATAGGGGTCTCAGTTTAAAATTCACCACAAAACACAATAAAACTTTGTCCTCTTACCCAGAATTATAAATAAAAAGTAGATTTTTATGTTGGTGAAATAACTTTTCATTGTGAATCTATTGTAGAGGTCTAACCGTTTATCAGCATCAAGGTCGCAGCACACAGCAGCCACAGGGAAGAAGGCGCGGGGACAATTAGGGGGACAGTAATGCTCCAGGAAGCCAGACACGTTCAGTCCGAAGTCCATCGCCCTGGGGAGGTAGTCTGGGTCTGCGTTCACCCTGCCAATTATCTGAAGAGAGCAAGAAAAACAAAAAGACAGAGAAAGAGTAAGCAGAGTTAAAGATAGAGCTGTCAGAGCAAAGGGAATCCTCCTGTATGCCAACCTGCTGAAAACCAGTAAACCCTCCAAACTGAAGCTGATCGTTCCCAACAGACCACAACTACCATTTGTCTGCCTGTCAGTAACCACATGAAGACAACTTTGCTTTTCTGCTCTCTCTAATCCCTGCACTGTTCTCTGGCTAATGGTGTCCATCTGGGGAAGTCATATTCTGAGTGACTCAACTGAACTGTTGAAGCCCAAATTATGTGGATGGTGTGTGGCCAGGCCCAAAGCTTACCACACTTTGGGGCTGGGTTTTCATTTGGAAAGCAAATATCTTTTATTTTTTGGGGCCCTGGAAAGCCCTACCGAGGAATATGGAATTTTGGAGAAGCAAGACTTTTCCCCTCATAAAATGAAATGGTCTAACTTCAAAATTCAGTAAGTTGCTAGACCAAGAAGTGGAATGAAGTGAAGAGCAGTTGTGCACAAATGAAAATTATAATCTTGTATCTGAATGGAAAAGATTGTAAAAACAGTTTTTAGGTGGTAAACTTTGGCCAAATTTAATGACTAATAAAACTGCTAAATCATCTCAAAATCCAGAGGGTTTAAAGGATTCAATATGAAAGTGACTGCTACCTTCTATTGCCATATCCTAGAAATTCAACTTTTATAAATGACAGGTAAGCATAATTTTAAGCTTTTTGGAAAAGCTGCAGTTTGAAGCAATTTTAGTTCAGCTAATCAAAAAAGAACCTAGTTTGGTTTTTATTAGTACTGAAAGTAGAAGGTCGCTCACCTCACAGAGCATGATACCAAAGGAAAAGATGTCCACTCTCTCATCGTAGCTCTTCCCTGGGGGGAGAGTTAGGTTGTGGTTAATTTTTAGCATGAGTTCAAGTGTAACAAATATTCAGCAAGAATGCCACATATGGTCAACAACTGTGAATGGGTTTAAATGAATAAATCAGTATCCCAATATTATTTGAAAGAAAAAAAAGAAGAAGAAGCAAACAAACAAGTGTCCCTGTGGATCATACCGTGGATCATCTCAGGAGCCATCCAGTAGGGGTTTCCCACCACGGTGTACCTCTTTCTGCGGTCGGGCCTCTTTAGCCCGGGCAGTTTACCCTGCGACAGCTTCTCCTCGTGCTTGTCGTCCACCATGAGCCGAGCCAGCCCGAAGTCTGCCACCACCACTGTGTTGTTCTACACAAAGAAAATGGAACATGTCATAAAATGTTATTGAGATGCTGCAAGGCTACGCGCTGCCAGTGTTCAAGTACTTTAGAAAACTTGAAATTCAACTCTAAGCTCTAATGTCTTTTGTTTTCATGTGACACATGTAAAATGCTCTCTCTGTTTGAGCAAGTTACTTCTGTGTTATATGAAGGCTAACTCTGTTATAGCTACTGCTAACAAAGCTCTCCTTTGTTTTTGTATCTGGAGTGTCCCAGCGAATGACAGGTGCAGGTGTGTTAAATCCTCAAAGAAAACATACTGTATATGCACAGGTATGTCCACACACACACATAAAGTGTAGAGGAATAGTTCTTACCTCTCGGACTAGACAGTTGTGTGAGTTCAGGTCCCGGTGGATTATGTTCATGGAATGCAGATATGTCTGAATGACAGACAGATAGACAGATAGGAGAGGACAGAAAGGCAGGAAGGATAAAACAAATAAACAGAAAAAGTAGAAGCTTTTAGTGGTAATCTAAAACCCGTGTCAAGAGGAACAATCCTGCCTTGTTTCATCTGAAATCACTGGTGTTGTAAATACAATAATCCAGTCATGCACAACATTCATCACTGTACTCCTATCAAGGGAAAACAGTGAGAACCAATGGTCTAATCCTGCAGGAATTCATTCTGTAATTTCCATAGAGGGGGATGGAAAGGATTGTGCACATTATCAGAAGGGTTGTATTTCACTAACACGACCACAAGAGGGAGACAGCAGTCCAGATAACAGGAAACACAGCGCCTTAACTTACTGATGCACCCTTCAAGAAATGTCACTGAATTTACAAGTGACATTTTTATATATATATATATATATATATATATATATATATATATATATATATATATATATATATATATATATATATATATATATATATATATATATACACACAATAAACTACTACAATTACATGCACTTTTCAGTCTTTCAACTCACCATCCCAGCAGCTATATCCTTGGCAAAACTGACCCGCCGGTTCCATGGATAGTTGCTGTCCTGTAAGCAAAAATCACAATTAAATGTTACTGTCTTCAGTGGCAGGTGCTGCCAATAAAACACCTGCAAACTACAGGGACTACTGAACAGGAAAAAGGCACACTCGTATGTCTGCAGGCACACACTGCCCTCTCACCATTTTCTTGATGATTTCCCTCAAGGTGCCTCCCTTTATGTACTCTGCGATGAAGTTGAGTCTCTTGTCCTTGTAGAGGACTCCAATGAACTTGAGCACATTGGGGTGATCCAGGCAACGCATGACCTTCACCTGATGAAACAACGCCAGACATTTTTATACACTGGTGACAAATTCACAATCTTAATCTCAGTTTCAATTGATTTTGATACTAATGATACCAGTAAATAAGTAATTGGCTAAGAGTCCTATTGTCACTGAACCCCACGACACATGCTGACACCGCTTACAGGTTTTTTGCACTTTTTATTTTAATATTTTATTTTAAGGCAAAAGAGAAACTTTCTCCATAGGTAAGAACTGCTAAATAAACTCAGTGCTAATAAAAGGCAAAGCTGCCCACAAAGTGTGGTTACGTGCATTCAATGCATGCAAGTGCATTCATTTCTAATCTTCACCAGAGAGGCTGAGGAGCACCAAACAAGATCAGTGACGCGCGACTTGGGCCACCTACAAACAAACAGCCAGCAGGAGTAATAAGCATGCTTCATTGTGGTCGGGGGTTTGTTTTATAGCCGCTCTTTCTACTCTGTCGTCGTCTACACCAATTACAAAGCGAAGACTTGGTATTATCGTAACCTAATAATAAATCTAACACCCCACACATACATACACTCAACCAGACGGGAACAATTTTCCTGAACTTCAAACATCCCAATTAGAAGGTTGTTAACTGATGAGTGAGTCTACGATACTGAACATCAAACAGGAACATCAGCAGTAATTCAAGGGTAACAATAACTCAAATGTCTAAATTGGTGCGTATGAGTCATTCTCTGTTATCTTTTCAAATTAATGGAAGGACTGGGGAGGGATGAAGCTTTGTGTGCGAAGTAAAGTAAGTTCTGCTCATCCATCATTTTTGCGAGAAAGGACTGTGTTAACACTCCCCTTCGTCCTATTTAAGAGGTAGTTTTATGTATTTCACTTTGATTCATTCAGGTGAGAGAACACTTCCTTTGTGCCCTACATTCATACAGAAGAGAGTTAGTTTTACCTATAATATTCGGTGTCTGCTCATGTACAAAAACATTTTACTTCCTCAGCACAGATTTTTCCAGCTGGTTCAGAAATTCCTGTAAACAAACTTGCTTCACTAACTTTAGGGTACTGGCTGCTCTCATTTTAACACTTGGACTAGCATCAACTAATCCATATTATCTGATTAAAATTTTGTTGGTATTTAAGGAAAAGATTTATGAACATACTGGTTATTTTCTGATTTGAAGTCAACACTAACTGATTTCACCGTTGATTCAGCCTCTGAATAGAAAAATTTAGTTACACTCCTTAATGACATAACGTGGTATAGTCCATTTCCACTCACCTCTTTCAGGAATGTCCTCTGTGTCTCGTCATCAAAGCGAATCAACTCCTTCATCACCATCACCTCTCCTGTCTCCTTATGGGTCACCTATGACGAGGCAGACGAATCAAGTTGAAAAACAAGCTGGGGGACATTATTCTGATGTAATGTTAACCATACAGTGTCTGAGATTTTGCCTCTCCACTCTTCTCTTACTTATCTGACTGCTGCCATCTTCTGGACAATGCAAATACGACTACATTTGCTTTCTGCAAATTAACTTTACATACAAGCTGGTATAAAAATATGCTAACAGTGTCTTACCTTGATGGCCTGTCCAAAGCAGCCCTTCCCCAACACCTCTCCATGGATGAGGTCAGATGGGCGGAAGATGCGGTGCGTCTGATTGGACACGACACGGAGTGACTCTGATCGATTGATGTCCTTCCTCTGGGAGATGGGGGACGCTGCGTTGCTGGAGCCTGGTGACTTATCAATGCTGTAGCTCCGCCTGGAGGGTGAGAGGGGAGACGGGAAGTGTGACAGGAAGAGAAAGAAGAGAAGGAAAGAGGAAAAAGAGAAATGAAGGAGGATGGAAGGGATGTAAATGAGGGGAGTGAAGTATTTGATTACTATTTGCTGCTGAAATAAAAAATAAGGTAGGGCAGATAGGGTATATGCAAACAGGAGGGCCATAAGAATCTCATAGATACACTAAATACTTTTTTATTTTGTTGCTAGCCTGACTTACAACTGAACCTAAAGGAATACAATTATTTTTTGGAAATTAAATCCTTAATCTAGGCATTTGTGAGAAATTAAAAGACTGGAAACCGCTTCTTTTCAGAGAGTTTGCTTCATTTCTGCAGTGAATACACCAACGATTTAACGAGAGGCTAAAACAACTTCCGCTTTTGATATGATTGATGATATTTTCTGTGTTAAGGTGTTAAAAAAGTTTAACAATAAACTTAATTGTAGAGCACATAGAAGTGAAACTGCTGCCATTCCGAATGATACATCAGATTGTAATTTTCATTTAAACTCCTTGCTCATGCATACACAGTAATGGTACAAAATAGCAATTAAGGTTCAGTAAAAAGTAAAAAAACAACAACAAACATCTGTGCCCACAGGCTATAGTTCCAAGCGTCACCACTTCTGTAATGGTCTTACGTGATGATGCGGGATCTCAGGCTGCTGATGTCGGGGATGGGGGGCTGGGTGATGGGCAGGATGGGGCTGGGGCCCTCTGAGAGAGGGGTGGACAGGGGGCCGTCCACTTGCTCTTCAGCCTCTGAGGAGCCTCCCTCCTCCCCCTGACTGTGAGGGTCGTGTTCGATGGTGAGCTGCAGCAGCCGGCTCGTCTCCTGGAGCAGCAGGTCGATCTGGAGAGGAAGAGGGAGTTAAATGGGTTAGTCAGGCCAAAATTAGAACAGCAGAGATCTCTGTTATAGCTAAATAAATGCTCTAATGGATGAAGTCTGTTGAAATGTGTTACAGTGCAGCAATGAGTAAAGAATGAGAATTAACCATCACATCCCATGACCTAAAAGTGAAAGTTAAAGGTTACTAGAAGGGATGAATGTTTGACATCCCTTTAACAACAAAGTGAAAGTGAAAGGGTTAAAATGGTCATTACTCATTCACCAGGTTCTACAGACTGCTGCCAAACTACCATTTGCACATTTACAGTAAACTAAAATATTTCCATAACAAACTGTGGGACAGTGTGGTGAATACCTCATCCAGTGGGACACTGTGAATGGGCGTCCCGTTGATTTCAAGGATCTTATCTCCAACATGAATGGAGTTCTTCACATCTGGACTGATGCAGTCTGGGTCCACCCTGAATAAAGAAGAACAATAAGCAGAATAAATTATAAAGAACTCTTCATATACCTTTCTCTGTCAGATCTCAGCTCATTTGAATAACAGTGACTTAGATTTCTGCTCATTTCCTTTTCCTTCCACTCTATTATACATTTTAAATGAATCTCATCCATTACACTGTCATTTTTAATCTACCCTTCTTCATCCTTTGTCCTCCACCATAATGACCTCTCCTAGTCTTAGTGTAGACTCCCTTCTTCAAACAATGACCACAAAATATGCAAACACACAAACATGAACAGATAGACTCACTGGGAGACTCGGACAGTGTGTCCATGTTCAGGGCTGTAGCCGTTGGTTGGGCTGAGCGGCTGGTCGATGGCCACAGAGAAACCTCGCCCTCTGCGTCCGTTGTTGCCCTCGGCGGAGGCTGGGATGGACACGAGTGTGACAGTGTGGGGGATCCGTGAGCATGGCGAGTCCGGCAGCGACACCGGGGTGACGATGGTCTGGTAGTAACAGTGACCACTGGTGCCAGAGAGGAAGGGGAGAAAAGGATGAGGGAAGGAAGAAAGGATAGATGGAAAGGAGGAGGAAAGTCATAAAAAAGAGGATGTAAAATACAGGAAATGGGAATCCTAGTGAGGTTTCAGCCCCCCCATGCAATCATAAGGGGAATGTCAAGTTCTCATTACAACAGTTTTTACAGCATCACATGTTGTTGACAAGATGTTGCTTTAGCTGGGTTCGGTAAAACACTGTGCAGTCATTGTTCAGATTTGAAGGTCAGCGTGACCTCTGATGAGTCAAAATCTGTTTCATCAATTTGACAAACAAGACTATTTTCCCCAAAACCTGAAGAATGCTGGGAATGTAAGGAGGTCTCATGAAATTTGAATTTGAATGACCTTTTCACACAGCACACTCTCTCATTTATGCTTTACCTCTATCGGGCAAGCAATTCACGTAAAAGCTGATTTTCTTGCCTGCTGTCACCTAAATCAGCTGAATCTGGTAAATCTCTCAATAAATGTAATGATCTGAGACAATCACACTGTCATCATCCACTTCCACTCAGAGAAGAGGACAAAGGCCGTTCTGTCTGTCTGGGTCTCTGTGTAGTGCAGCTTGTTTCACATTGAATCTTGTTGTTTTTGAGGCATGAGGCTTATGACAGTCAGACTAACACAACCAACAGATACAATAAGTGACCTAATGAATTTCCTTATTTGAATTTGCAGGTTTACTATTAGAGCCATCAAGACTGAGACTGTTGGAGCTGTTAATATGTTAATACAAATTATCTTCTCTGATTCTACCTCTACTTTGAGTAGTTCTCGTATTTATCCGGCTGGAAAATTCTGTGTGCAAAATAGCAAAAAATGCACCACATTTCAAATAATAAGCTCAAACATCTGTGGTAAAACTGTGGTTGCTCCAACTGTGGTTGGTCATAAAGTCCTTTGAAGCCCAAAATAAGCTGCATAAATTGAACATTTTGTCAATCAACTGCAGCTTTGGCTTCTTGTGCGTTTTTTGCGGCTCTGGTTGCACTTCAAAGGGATTTCAAGTGGATTAGCTTGCGGGAATTGAGAAAACTAACAATAAAAAGTAAGAGTTTGGTAAATTAGGGGGGAACAGAGCTACCGTACCACAAACTGTACAAGCTTTTATTTTCCAGTGTTAAAAGATTAGGCTTTTTATTACATCTCACAGTCTGATTTGATTTTGATATACTTTGATATTCGGGTGTTTGCATTTCTTATAATATTGTGCCTGAGGCTCACCAGTAGAGTTTGGATCTCTCCACCAGAGCGTATGTGTCTCCATCACCAATGAATGCCCTGCAGTTCAGACAAGTGAAGCATTCTGGGTGATATTTCTGTTCCCCTGCGACCTGTTAAAAAAAAAAAAAACACACACACACAGTTAAAAGGACATTCTGCCATCTATCTGCTGTGAAAATTTGATGTACACGGACGTCAAAGTGATTGTTTTCTGAACTCTCATTACAACATTCAGGAATTCACAATAGTGTTTCTGATGTGACCGGAGCAACAGGCAACATGAGGCTTTGATAACTGGTCAGGGAAGTAGGGCGAGGTCCGGTCACTGAGGGTAATGCTGTGAGCTGGGGGATTGAATTTGCTGCTGCCAGATCCCCCTCCAGAGCTTAGGGCAGTTTTGCAAACAAGAGAGAGAATTGAGTTATAGCCAAAAACAGAGCAGGCAATGAGAAGATTAATCACACTGGCAGATCTGAGGATGATGCTGCTGCGGGAGGTTTCAGCTCTGGGTGTTCTTCAAACCAATGGGGGAAAACAAAATGCTGTTCACATGATCCGATAAATCACAATAAAAAAGGAAAAGATCAACTGTGCATCACCTCCATTGAGTAACAACCTTCCCACTTTTTCTGTTGCTCATTAAATCTGTTTGTCCTTGCTTGTTGAGACTCTGATCGACTGAGAAATCGATAAAGTGGGCGCACACCTCCACATATATCAATATCGACCCCTTTTAACTCCTTCAGGTAATTTTGTGCCCTTTGATGTAAATGACCCACCCACTAAAATACTTAATGACTTCTATGATTAAACATGAGCTACGATGTTAAGCACTAAAGGTTGAGTCCCTCAGAGCTGTTTGCTCCCCTGAGGCTGTGCTTGTGGTTTAATTTTGTGCTTTGAATGGCAGAAAATTTTGGAGGGAGTAGGCCCCCTGACAGCACTTCTCAACTGCAATGATCTGCAATGCTAATTTAGTATACCAAGAGTGAGGAGGGGCATTGCATGGGCGAGTGCTGAACAAAGAACACTCGATTAATTCCAAAGGAAAAACATAGAAATTGAAGACTTTTGTAGTGACATTATTTAAAGAGAAAACATAGATATTTGCATACTATTTATTTAATAATACAATACATAATTCAGAAAACAATTCCTGGATCATTAAAGTTTTTACATTTGTATTTGTGAAACAGGCTTTCATATATCAAACCAATATCACGGAAGGGCAAACAATAGGCAGGCTCTTGGGCAGCTCATAGATGCAGGCACAAAGATGCAGCCTTAAAAGTAACTGGAAAATTAAAGCAAAACTATAAATCACCCAAAGAGAGAAATGCTACTTCTAAATGGTACAACAAACTGAAACAAAACAGGGAAACATGAGCCATAAAGGAAGACGATGTGAAGATCAAAGAATCAATAAAATCACTGCGTACAGCCATATGTCTGCTGCCCCACCCTCCTTGGAGAGCAGCAGCGAAACCATGAGCGCACACAAACAGATAAACACATGCTGAGGGGCCCTCAGGCTGCAGGGAAGAAAATACTGTACAAGTATATTAATTAACCGTTTTTTTTAGTAATTAATCTGAGCAGCTCCTTCCAGCTACAAAACAAGAAAACATGCCATCACTTGGCCTTGAAACAAAGAGTAAGATAACATCCAGACTTTATTGTATTTTCTGAGGAAATGTTTTTTTTACATTTTCCTGTTTTTGGAGTGAGAACAATAAAGTTTGCAACAAATAAAAGACAAAAAAAATAAAATAAACTTGCAGATGTTTAACGGTCATGCTCACAACACAGCATCATAGCCCAGAGACAGAGAGAGAGAGCGAGTGGAGAAAACAGGGACATAATGGCTTTGTAATGGACAAGGGAATGAGGCAGCTGTAGGGCTTAATGACGGACTTAATTTCTTTATTTGTCCGCCAAGCAGACTCATAAAAAGGAGCCATAAAACAATTACTGTCTGACATCGACAGCAAAAACGGATCAGAAAATCAAAAGTATGAAGAGCTGAGTAGAGAATCTGAGGCCTTAACCAAAGTAAAATGCTTTTTCAAGATGACCACCACACATTTATCATAATTTTAGCATCAGATTTGTTTGCGGATAGCTGTGCATATTCTCTCTTTATGTGTGTTTTTCACTTAGGTGCTGCCCAACAAATGGGAAAGACAGGAAGAGAGGACAGCTGGACGGAGATGAAAAGGGTGTGTGGCTCTGCACAACCTGACACTGGCTGCCATTTGCTCGCCATGCAGGGATGACACACACACACACACACACACCCATATACACCCATATACACCCACACTCTCTTTAAAAACACATTTGGCTGGCGACAGCTGCTGTCCTCACATTTAGGACACTCTTCCTCTCCGGAGTGTAGATACAAAGACAGATAGAGGGAAAGAAACAGCATTTCCGCTCTATGTGATATCAAGCCATGTGACTGGTTGACAAACAGCTTTCAAAAGACGGATTCAAGAAACATCACATGTACTGACACACCACCGGTTCCACTTTGTATCTTCACTCCACACAGAAGCTGTGTCTTACAGCCTCTGAGAGTGTATTTAATTATTTGTGTATTAGCTCATGAGTGTGTGACTGCGTGTTAGCTGCTCATGTAGCCTCGTGGTCTCACATAGTGCACATGTCTCCCTGAGGGAAGGATGAGCGGGTCGACGGGCTCCAGCAGTAACCGGGTCAAGTTGCAGCACAATGCTCAGTTCAGTCACATAGTTACCTTGACTTGATGTGCCACCGCTTATAACTGACAGAAGTTTTTTTTTTTTTACCTTGAGTTAACAAAAAGAAACATCTTAGTCCAGTATTTCCAAATCTTTCTTGGTGGTGACACCTTAATACAAAGTTCAATCCAAGTGATTTTCCCTCCTCAGATTTTTTTTAAGTTTATGCCCTTTAAAGTTCTTTGTAACTATCTTTCAAGTTTGGGTTGTACCATTAAAACTTAATAAATGTCTTAAAGACTTTAGAAATGTCTAAACTCAGAAAACGTCTATAGGACCGTTCAATCAAAAGAAATTAACCACAAAACCAACACAAAAACTCACTGTAGCATCACGAAGTTGTAACATATCTGCTACTTAGGTTAGATATGCAGCGGTGACACCTGGCAAAAAAAGCCTACAAAATAAACATTATTTTAGTAGCAAACTTTTGTTTTCTGTTGCTTCTTACTCCAGTAATCTTTTTGTAACCCATTAGTGGTTCCCACCTACCAGGTTAGGAAGCCCTGTCTTAGTAACCTGTTAGTACTGGAGTATGATGTATCATTCGACTTGCTCTGATTAATTGCCTCCCACACATTTACACTAAATAATACCTTGCTCAATGCAAACCTGCTCAAGCAGACAAGGACTGACTTGAGCCATGAGTTCTGGACACAGAAAAAACTCCAGGCGGTGGTCGGCCACAGAGACTGTGAGCTTGGTGTGTCAGGGCCCTTAAGCTTTATTTGCTTTTAATGATTTATATGTGTGACCTTAAGTTGGCTGTGGAATGTGAACAGATCCTTTTCAGCCATTTGCATGGAATTTATGATGGTCTAATGCTCTCGGCGACACTAAACAGCTAAGAAACATGGTGGTGGTAAGTCAGGGATGCTTGACAACTCCTTCAGGACATCAGTCACCTATGTTGACTTTTCCTAAGCTGAGGTCTGGGTGATTACTTATCTGGGCAAAATAATTAGTTTGCACCTTATGTTAAAAGTTTAGATTTAAGTTGAAAATTATAAAGTGACAATCACTCAGGCTACCACATGACTCAAAAGGAAAACTGGAGATATGAATAATAATACAGAGGTACATAATTTAAAGAAAATAAACAGTTGATAAAACAACTTCTCTTTTTATTTGTCATGTTTAAAACTGAATCATTTAGGTCCTATTTCTTAACATTTTCAACACATTTCAGATTTCCCCCATGACATTCTCCAGTTTCCTAACATAATTTCATCCTTGATTATATTTGGTAAAGAAAAGTGTCAGTAGTAAATACAAAGATGAAGACAGCAACTGTTAGTTAGAAAGTTATTTAGAAATGCAGGCAAAGTGATTGTCAGATCTGTTGAGTGCATCAGGAGGCTGATACAGCTGAGTGAACTTTTATAAAATCATGACATGTAGAAGCTAAACACTTTCCCCAGACTGAAGTAGACGAGTATCTGTGTATACTGATCTATCTAATACATCACTGTCCAGGCACTGTACACACATAATCTTATTTTCATAAATGCAACATGGAAAATGGCAACTGCTGCATGGAGGAAATGAAAATAGTAACAATCAATACTCAAGATATTAAGTTGTAATATTTTAACTTGAATAACAACTTAACAACTATAATATTTAAATTATTCATATTATTTGTTTATGTATTCATTTCTACGTTTTAAGCATCAGGGCATCTGTTGCTTCTGTGACTCCACAGGAACACAGTAGAGAAGGTCATTTTAATTTAAGCTAGAACAATTATTATTATTAATCAGCTATTTTGCTAAAGTTGTTTTTTAAGCAAAATAATTCACTGTTTCCAGCGTCTCAAATGTGAATATTTGCTGGTTTCCTTAGCCCTCTATGACAGTAAACTACATATCTTTGGGTTTTGGACTTTGTTTTTAGAACGTTCGACTTATGATCTATAGGACACGTGTGTTATTGCATGTGTTTGTACTCAACAGGAACCTCTACATAACTCCTGAACCCTTTCCCTTTACAAGTCCCACATAAACACCACTTGGACCCTCTGACTTCACTGTGCTCCGGCTAAATGTGGAACGTTGACCTCATAACAACACTGCCGAAGGTGCTTCTGAATGGCCTCACTAAATTATGGGAGATCTGGCTCTGCTTAACTTCATGTTTGATGTAATTAACTTTATTCCAAGGCCTCCTGCATTGACTAAACTCAAAAACACGTACCAGAATCAACACGTAGCTCAAGATCTGTGCTTAAAAAATGCCTTAATGCAGATGTTCAGAAGAAATAGTCAAATCAACACGTGTATTAGCAACCCGATACTCCCTAGAGAGAGAGCTACAACTGGTTCAGATCCCAAAAATGTGTCAAAGGGGAATTCCTAAAGCGCCAATAGACCGATAAAATCACAATATATGATCAAGATGTTTCACACTGCTGCAATCAAGGCTATCTGAGTAGAAATGAAGTCAAAGGAAGACATGATCCTGGTTCCCTTTTAGAATTTCTATAGCAGACATCATTTAGGCAAATACAATTAGACTGAAAGCCTGAGAGAGAAGACAGTGAGCCACATTGATGCTCCCTGAATGGAAACCCCCCTTCAGCTACAAACAGTACAGTACCACAGTATCCACAGGCCTCAGCTTTAGAAATACTGTGAACATATTCAGCTTCTTCACTCCTCTCTGTAAGTTTCACATCCACTGTAGTAAAATAAGGAAATGGTATAGTGTGCCCTGCATGTAGGTGGTAAATAAAAATACACCTCCATCTCTGAATGTGTGCATACATGACCTCAAACACTATGAATCTACTACCACTACTTTTATCTGAGAAAAATGCTCCCTAAAAATAGCACGCAGGCCATGGCTTATCAGTTTTACATGACATGAAAAAAAAGACAGGAGCGCGGCACAGAAAAAGAGGAACAGCTCTGTAATTACTAGGCAATACACTAACCCAGTTTTAAAATGACACACAAAACGCAGCAGAGTACAGTATCATGCCTTAGCTTCAGTTTTAAAAATTAAAGAGATAAAGATGGAAAGAGTCTCCGCAGAGGCGACCGGCAAACCATCTCAACCAGTCACTTGAGACTGTCTGCCTCCCTGCGTCCTCGCCGGCTCATGTATGACTGTATCACCCATTAGACACCCAGTAACCCAGAGCAGCAGCAGTAAACAGCCTCACCTTCTTATCCCTCTTCCAAAGCCTGAGACAGCAAAAGCTCCAGAAAAACAAGTCTCCAACCATGTCAGCAAGGGCTGGCGTCTCTCCTCGCTGTTCTAGTTCATTCTACGGAGGCAGGCGAATCCCCCGCTGTCACAACAAAACACTGGCAGCGGCCAGTTTGGCCGGAGAGAGAGAAAGCTACAGGGGGAGGGAGGAGAGAGAGGGAGCAGCCCACGCCTTTGCAGCTGAGCTCATCTCTGAATCAATGTCACTCCTCCTGGCTCTCCCCCCCCCTCCCTGCCTGCCTTCCTCTTCTATCTCACTTTTGCTATGACCTCATCGTTTCCTGTTTGGCGCCGCCCACTCTTGCACACGTGCCACCCGGCTGCTTCAACCACACGCACAGCCCTCCACCCCACCCCCCACCCACCCTCTACCCCCTGGTGTCTTCAGTAAATTCCTCACTCCTCCTCTTCTCTCATGCTGCCCCCTTTCCTGCAATCACATATCAAAACCAGAGGAAACTAGCAGGGTGACAGTAACTCTTTGACTTTATATATGAGGGAATAATGTTTTTCCATTAGCTACTTTGTTCATTCATTCATTTATGTTTATCTATTTATTATTTTAGTATTACATATTTCTTATGTTATAGTTAAATCAAGGCACAAAAGCATCGTCAAGTATATAGATGGTAGAAAAATAGATTGCTGTACACTGTAGCAAATAGGTTAACTTACAGTATACTGTAACTGCTTGTCATTCTGTTCACCTGATCACTATAAGATGTCTTTATTATATCTTCATTATCAATTAGTTGGTTTAATAGTGAAAATATTTTTAAGACATGAGAATTAAAAACCCAACTCAATGATATGAAACCAAGGGAAAGAAAGCCAATCTTTAAATTTGAGGGGAAGAAACCAGAAAATGTGACATTTATGCTTCATAAATGACTAAGGTGAATCATGTGAACTAGATACAACAAAACAATCATGTGAACTAGATACAACAATTTACGCATGGTTACTTCTTCTAAAACAGTGTATGTAACTTTTTTTTTCCTTAAAACCGCTTAGCTGACCAAGTAAGTCCCTAAGTCCTTGTTTGTAGATGGCTTAATTAAATAAAATGAAAATAAAATAAATAAAAATGAAAATAAATGAAATAAGCAGTAAATAGATTAACAGATAAGGTGATTTCTCTTGTACCACACTAAGCAGATGATAACCTGCAGGATTTCACCACATGAAAGTGAAACTAGGAAAATGCCAAAAATGTCTGCTTTCAACAGACACAGTCTTTAGTCACATGTAGAATAAATGTAATGTTACTGTCTTTCTTTAAATGTAGAGAACAGATCACAAATAGCATAAATTACAACCGCTTGTGTGATCTTCCATAATCGCAGTTAGCTATCCTGTGTACTTTTCTCTCCTCTCCAGCCTCATACAATCTCTCATCCCAGGTTTATCTTTTGCTGCTGCGTCACTCTTTCTTCCACGCTCTTCCCTCCCTTGTCCATGTTATCTGACTTTGTCCATGTCCCTGACATGTCCTGCATGCCAAGTGTCGATCTCATCAGAGTGGGTAGATATTAATAGATGGTCAGATGCCATCTCTTCACTGCCGGTTACTTATGTTAAAGCAATGGAAACAGACTGCAGAGGCAGCTGGTACACAAAACCTTTACTACAGTTACTGGGGGAGTTATGGAAGCTGCATCAGTAACTGCACCACACTGCCATCAACGTCCAGGGTAAAAGTCAACAAGCAGAAGATTTAAGTTTAGTTTTAATGATCAGATTGTTTACAGATCTAGTGACTGACACAGATCGAATGTTGATTCATTGATACACAATTAAAACAATGCACTTTGGCATCAGCTGTAAAACTGGCTAGTTATTAGGGTAGAGCAGGTTTATTTCTCGCATCACGTTAAAAAATAACAAATCTGAAAATACATTTCTGTCTCTAGGCAGCTGATAATTTGTCTGCCATCACCACTGTACAGTAGATGCCATTATAAATATCTTTCAATCATCTGCATTTGGCCAACGATCAATGATACTTCAAGAAAGGGTAACTGCAGAGTTGGGTGATGATTCTTGGTTCATCTCTACGAGCAACACATACACATATTAGTATTCACATAGTTAGTAACATAAGCTCACTTATAAGCTTGTATCAGTGACTTCATGTTCAATAGGTTGTGGTCGGGTTTAGTCAAACTCGCTGGCAGTCAGCTCAGAAGTGAAACCCGCAGCCCAGAGCCTTGCCACAGGGGGGGGATTTCAGCCCACAAGGGCTGCTGCTTTCGTCACCGTTTCCAATCTGGAAAGAGGAAATGCTAAACAAGTTTTAAAAAAAAAACACTTAATGGAGATATCTGGTCAGCTTATGATCTGTCTATATCTCAGTGTTGATATTAATTGCAATATGTACAATACAAAATACACATCATGACTTTATACCAAATTTCACTGTGAGCAGAATATCAAAATGAAGTCTGACCTCTGACCTCCCTGAGGCATTTAAATGAAAAAACATCTGTCCCTTTTCCTGAATATTGTGCAAAAAACAAGTTTCTACACTGTGACAGAGCGCTATGTTCAGACAAGATCGATCCCTGTGTTCAACTTCACTGATGAGATCATCAGCCACTGATCCTATTGCTAAGATAATAATGTCACAACCTGAACAGAAACATCTTAACCAACACCATTTCCCGACACTTATTACACATGTATCTGTCTTCAGTTAGTGGCAAAACAATCATCAGGCGTTTACAGAAACAACTGGCGGATTCCCACTCAACCACAGAGCTACCTCACACCAGTGGGAGTTGATGAAGTACACTGTAGTTATGGGACTTTCCACTGGGCTGGTGGCCTAAACATCTACATTTCTCAATATTAACCATACGTAGGACAGTATATGTATACCACTCATATAGTCAGAATACAATTATGAAATAGGTAGGTACTGAGCCCAAATCTGCAGTTACATTATGAAAGTACCAACAGAACCAAGGTTGCATGTACTGGAAACAGCATATAATGAGTAAAATCATAATTTAGCACATTTTAAATTAAACACATCACGAAAAACCCTCAAACTTAGTCTCATGAATTCATACCATGTCAGGTCTGGTATTTAAAACAATGCCCCACATGATGTCCACGTTTTACTCACTTTCCTTTTGCTTTTCTTTATGTTTCCATGTATTATTTGTAAGAAAATGTCTTGTTTTTCAACCATGTTTAAAGAAAAGATCCAAATGTATCCATCAGACTGAAACAGAAAACAATAACCGGTATACAGATGGTATGAGGGGAGAAGGACAGCACATGGTGTAACTTTCAGAACATGTGATGTGAATTTCATAAGTGTTCGTATAATGCCAAAAAGTCCCAAAAAAATCTTACTTCTTGCAATCTCAGAAAAAAAGAAAGAGAAAATAAGAAACAAAGAAAGTCCCTTGGACTATATCCATAATGGGGCTGAAAAAAGTTTTTTTTTAGTGCTCTTTCCCAATTTGAATCTGTGCACCTCACTACATGAAACTTATTGCAATCATTTTTATCTACGTATCAACGTAACATGGGGCTCACTGTGACAATAAAAAAACTGAGTTGGTGGCCCATGATAACAGAATGAATATAACTGCAGAAACACAGTATTACATAAAAGCACACACCCAATATGTTCAGTATCATATGTGCTGCGACGGTCCCAGATGAGTCCAGAAGGAGACAACTGTATAATCTCTCAATTGTTAAATTAAAGAAGGTTTGACCCAAGGCCAGGTAAATGTCTTGCTGGTCAACAATGAACTGATGTACACAGAGCGTTGTGGCAAAGATAACACAATGAGGGTGGGAAACCGTGAAACCAGAAACTTCTACCAAACTCAGGACATCTAACAGGCCCAGGTCGATGTCTGGCCCCGTTCCCGTCAGCTGGCTCTTAGCCCTGAGTTGTTTGCAGAAAGGCTGACTGACTCTAAACTGAATGTGGGATTAGCGCACATTCATCTGCTTCAGCTGTGGTCACTGACAAAACAATGAATAAGAGTGAATTTCTTTCTATGTTCATTGACAAGAAAAAAGTTATTTTGAGACAGTTCATTCTTGAGCTTGGAAACAGCAGTCAACTGAACAGTTTGCAATCGAGGTCCACTTACTTGCTTGTTCTGGGGCATTCAACGGCTCAAAAATTGAGCCAACATGGATGAGAAGTGCTCAAAATAATGGAAATCATGAACATCCACAGTTCCACGAGAACCAAATCAAACTCAATCTGCTGAAAAGAACTGTGTGATACGATCAAAAGCTCCAGAACAAGTGATTAAGTGGACGGATGATGATATGGAATTACTCGATTTTTTGGGAGGGATCCATTTTTGCCTTTATTGGATTGTAAAGCCTGACAGGAAAAACATAGATAGGGGGATGACAAGCAACAAAGGTCCCCAGATTGATCCAAACCAGGGAGATCTAAGGCCAGACTCAGCTTGTATCCCTGTGGTAGGAATGACGGAATTCCATGAAACACAAACACATATCCTTCTTACGTTCCTTACTCATTTATTATCAGTTCTACGTTTCTGTCTGCAGACTCTGACTCATCGCTGCATCATCGAGCTCAGTGTTTTCACTGACTGTGACAGCAGTTTTTTCAGGTGCGGTAGCATCAGTGAATTTTAAAAATAGGATTGTTTCCCTGCTAATCTGCACAGAGTGACTTTGCAGGACTGGAGGAGACTTCCCCTTCTTTCTGGGTGTAGCACAGATGTAGGAAACTGACCTTGATCTTGGCAAGTAAGGCCCGATAGGCTGATTGAATCTCAGATTTACTAAAGTGTAACTGCAGAAACAGTCCATCCAGTGTCTTTGCACTGTAAGAGGAGCAATGGACCAGAGACGGAGAAAGAGGAGAGGTGGTGCAGCGATCTCTCCACCTAATTCACTTTAGAGTCTCCTACATGTTTCATTACTGAGATTGCACTGCAAAGGGCAGGCTGTCTGGAGGCAATGTAAATGATAAAACACGCACACACTCTGAGGTGCAGAGAACGGCCGACCCACAAATGATTTCTGTTCATCGTGGCCATGACACATGACCTGCCAGAAGCTGCTGACGGCTGTATCTGACCGAGAGGTAAATGTGTCAGAGAAGATACTTTATGTGCAACGACTGAACTGAGCTTTTTATTTTAACCAGCTTCTCCCATCAAAAGGACCACCAGCAGTCAGTGAATTATTGATTTAATAATTCATAGTCTGGGTTTTGGGTGGCTTGAGATGCAGTTAATTGCCTCAACTGGCCACTAAAGATATTGTAACTATGACATTTTTCATCTTTAAAATGATCTAAAAGGAAATTTAAGTACCAATTTAACAGTGCTGATATCTTGTCTGAAATTTAAACTAAAACTTGAATAACTGTGTACAATTTATACACAAACTGAGATAATATAAGTTAAATCCCACTTCAAAAAGCACTTAAACATTTTACGGTCAGCTAATGACACCTTCTAAAATGCTAATGATCAGTTAGTGTGTATAATTTCCCTGTCATATAAACTTCATGCTAAGTAGACAGGCAGTCGTCCAGAAAATGAGCCTACATCTGAGCATACCGTCTGCTGCCTGCCATGGCTGATAATTCTAGTTTTAACTCACTGGGTGAACACAACAAGGATTACCAAAACCAACTCCGCAAAGTTTACAGTACCAGTGATGGATGAGCAAGGAGGAAAAAGAAACTTAATAAATCTAGCTCTTGTTGAACATTGAAAACTGTACACAACAACAACATTTCTATATAAACCCACATTAATGCAAAATCCTTCCTTTATCAGGTAGTGAACCTGTATATGAGTCCAGCCTCTTTCAAACATCTTCAAATGTGACTCCAAAATACAAAGATATTGAGTTTATTATCACAGAAGACAAAGAAAATTTGCAAATCCACACAAATGAGGTGCTGGTACCCGAGAATGTTTTTCATTTCTGCTCAAAAAAATAGTTGCAGATTAACTCTGTGTCGATCAACCAACTAATCCTTTCAGCTATATTGATAAGATGCGGCTTAACTGCATAAAATTGATTAAAGAGGCATAATTCAACAAACATCACAGGTGTTTTGTGAGTGATTTTGGAGAGGTCCGTGTGTGTGCCTCCGCAAACTAAAGCCCCAAAAATGGCCTTGCTTTTGTACAAAGAGGTGGTCTGAGCAAGCAGAAAAGCAAGCCCCCCCCCTTTTTGCCGAAAAGAGCACCAAAATTACATTGCACCACCTAATCAGCATAAACACAGCTTCTGTACTCAGCTCTCCAACCACCTTAGCAGAGGTGACTTTATTTGGAGCCAGGAGATTACTAAACTGGCACATAAAAATAGATTACTGCCAGACGAAAATTGCATTGCACCTGCATTTGTGCTGCCCCTGGCTTTGTGCCTGCAGGGCCCTAGGACATACAAAGACAACATATTTTATTACACAGACATACAGTATTAATCAGTTTCTTCAAGCTTTGAATGTGTGTGATTCCATCACTAATCAACAAATAGACACAACTCTCCTTTGATGCGGTTATCTTGTCCTTTCTATAATGCAGCAGCACTTATCAGCAGAGGCTCAGTCTATTGCTGATTTGCTTTCGGGTGCTGTGACCACATCTATTCTGCACATGAGCCTCTCCTGCTCTCCTGTGTCACAACAACAGCTCCAACTTTCACTGGTGGTCTGTAAAGCAATCTGATAAATCAGCCAAAGGTATCAGTGTCAGTTCTGGCACTGATCCCACATGCATGTACGTAAGTTTGTCCATATGCCTGATGTGCGAGCTGTGAGTGTCCCAGATCCAAGCTGTAACTCGAGGTTTATCAGCAGACAAAGAACCAGGGAGGTGATGAGAGATGATAGCCAGCAGATAGATCCACTTACCATGATGAGGCCGGTGGTGATCGGGTCGTTGCAGCCATGGCACAGCTCCCCGAATTTGGCCCAGTAGTCCTTCTTGCAGAAGAGTCGTCCATCTTTTTCATAATACCAGTGGGACAGCGAGGCACTACACTCGCAACACCTGACGGAAGAATAGATACACGAGCAGTTTAGCATTAAATAACACTTTTGAATGGGCATTTGAAGATAAAATCGTGCCATTACTCTTTTAGATCAACACTGAACCCGAGGGACACATACAGATCCAGACATGCCAGCAGAAACAAGAGAGAAACTCATAATTACGCAATGCTTGATTTGTTTCTTCTAAGTTCTGTGGAAGTCAACCTGCAGTAATATAATCCTAGATAGATGTTTTCTGCCTCATATCATATGTTACATCTGTTGGTTTCCAACTAACTATGGTGCTCTGATTATTCCATCAATCATTGATTCTCTAAAATTTCAAAAGAGCACAAAGTGAAAATATGTTGAAACTTGTTGATTAATTGTCTTTCGATAATCAATTGACCAACTATTATTTTCAACGCCCATGTAGCATATTTCTATATTTGAGTAGGCAGAAACAGCAGATAACACAGCGTCCTATATATCATCAGTGTGTCAGTGAACCAGCAGTTCAGACCTCCAGGAAAGTGCACACCAAATGAATCTTGTTTTCGCGTTGACAGAACATTAAGTGTACCGTACTTTAACCCTCCTGATGACACCCTGCCGGGCCCCAAATGATAGTTTTCGCGGTGATAATGAGTCGCTCTGCGGATCTATCGCTCGCCACCCCGACCGAGGCGGAACAGACACATGAGCTCACGCCAGAAAAAAAAAAACATGACTGGGCCTTACTCAGACAAACACGGCGAGGGCAAAACAAATCAGCCGCAACACGTGTGCGTTCAAGCCACGTGCACGCCAGATACAAACATCTCATCAGCCAACATCGAGCCCAACTTCATTTAGACGGAGTTTAGTAAATAAATCAGTACATGTGCATCCTCGGTGTTTGTCGTGACAGCGTTGAGGCTGCGGGATCGTGTTACCTGTTGCTGTTATTTTCGACAGTCGGGACGTTTTCCTTCACCGCAACCGAACCCATGAAAGAGAGGCAGCCAGCTGAAGCTCGCCCCCCCCCCCTCTCCCTCCCTCCTTTCAACAATGTCGGACAAACGTACCGAGCTAATGTGAGCGAGCCGGGCTACTTATCTCCTTACGAGTGAACGCCGGCTGGTGTAGTGTAAATGTAACCCGCCGAACAGCCGTGAGGGGGCCGTGCGCGTTGAGCAGCTAAAGAAACGCAGTTCACACTTATTGTTTCAACTTTCCTGCGATACGGCGACAACGTGTCTCCTAGCAACGCCAGCTCTCAGGCGTTGCCATGGGAAACGCCCCCCAGAGGCCTGAAGCTGAGATGCTGCTTTTCACAAATTTATGTATCCCAAAAAAAAAACGACTTTATCCTCTTTGAAAAACTGTTTTGTGTGTGTGTTTTTTGTTTTTCTGAAAATGAACCTGTGTTGTTGAGATTATGCTTGTTTCCAGGTTGTATTTGTCAGTGCAACCTTTTAAGTGCTGAATCAATCTACTTTTTGCGCAGACAGTCTGATGCCGAGCACCATCACACATATTCATCTGCAGGGCTCTGTCTGGTCTGTCCATCTGCCCGTCTGAGTTCAACAGCACGCTGCTTTAAAAGTCCACAGTGAGGTCCGCCTGATAGACATCTGATGCTGACAGAGTGAAGGGCGGATGACAGAGAGTCGGAGGCAGACGGGGTGATAATATTGTGATAAAGAGTGTGTGTGTGTGAAGGGTAAGACAAACGCACTTTAATTTAACTTACAATACAAATAGCCAAACACAGATTGCTTGCAAATACTGATTTGACATTCAAAATAATTATGACAAGCAGGTGAGTAAAGGTTATTTCCTGGTAAGTGAAGATAGACAATAAGAATGATTTGAAGAAGATTTAGCACCTTACTGATTTTCCTATTGATTAGAAAATGTGTCTCTGTGTATTTTTCGTTATAACTAGTTTGAAAACATTACGTCTTCATGTATTTGTTGATGTGGGTAAGTAGGCACATTTTCTCCGCATGTGGCCATAAATCGAAATCTGTGCTAATCTCTTTGCTTAAAAAAAGCATTTCTGTACATGTGAGGGCTCTTGCATCTGCGTGCTTGCCGGCTTGTTTGTAATCTGTATAAATCTCTGTGTCTAACGGCCATGACTAAGTGAGTGTCTCCACTCCTTCCCAGCGGAGCGTCCCTCCCGTCAGCCACCGTCTGGCCTCGTCCCTGCTCAGGGCAGCTTAAATCCTGGCCTGTTTGCTCTGAAAATATTAGACACTGTGCATGGCTTCAAAGGCTGGTGCATAGTAATTCACTTTGTCCCTCAGCTCATCCAAATTCCCTGCTATTTACATTTAGATAAGATTAAAATGGCTATGATGCGGTCTTGCAGGTTTGTATTCCTGAAGAAGCCGAAAATATCAGGTTTGCATTTTTTACAATCTTCATCGATATGTTGTGCTCATTTCCCCTTACATATTTCACACATTACTCCCTCAGGCCAGGTCCGAACTTCATGAAACATTACATGCTAACAGTAAGAATTATGTTCTCATTAAAAAACAACAATACATTGATTACAGTGCATACACTGTCCTTGTATTAATTCATTTTATACACACACCTGTGTTGTGCAACAACAATTGATGGAAAACTAATTGGCAATTATTTTTCAATATTCTTTGACATTTAATCCCCCAAACAATTGATTACATAATGAAGAAATTAATCAGCAGTGAAAATATTGTTAGTCGCAGCCATGCACACACAACCCCGTAGCAGAATTGTTCAGCAAGGGCTTAAATCTGACCCGAATCTGTGCAGTTACATGTCTCCCCTTCCTTTCAAACTACTGTAGGAGTCATTAATAAATTTAGCAGAAGCAGCAACTCTCTGACTTTGCCCAAGGTCTTGCACCTACTGTCAGCCTGCACATACTACACACACACGCACACACATAACCTCCCAGCACATACAGACACACATACAATTTATTTATTAGACAGACAGACAGACCCACCCACTTTTCCCAGCAGAGCTTCAGTGCAGCTCAGCAGATTGTGGCAGAGCTGCTTCAGTATGCAGCATGTTTGGGTGAGCTGGGGGGAGTGGAAGTGGGTCAAGGCTTTCAGAAAACGTCCGCAGCACCGATCCAGGAGCTACTCGGCTGTCTTGGCCTTTCACTCACACACACACACACACACATCCTGCAAACCCCTGACGGGGCAAAGTCATACCCGGGGAGGATACATACAGGAGTGATCTTAGTGCTCTAAGGTTCAGTTCCTTCATGCTAAAACCTCTCGGAGCGGAGCTGGGAGCGGCAGCAGGGTATTAAAGATATGAGTGAATACATTAGTGACTCCCGGATTGAGACGCCTTCAGGACAAGAATCTTATCTCAGAGGTAGAGGAGACAGGCAGCAACATTCAAGACTTTCATGAATATGAAAAACCCCACCACAGAAATAAAAAAATCCAATGCTTTTTCCAGTTAGTGTGTTAACATGCATGTTTGTGCTCACATTTGGGCGTTTTTGTGTGACTGTGTTTATGTGTGCATCGGCACGGATGAGTAAGAGGATTATCAGTGTGAAAGACTCTGAGTCTTTGCCCACTCTGCTATGATGCTGCGAAAATCTAGCTGGATGAAAAGCTTAGCAGTCTCTCTCACTCTCAAACGCCTTGACACCTTACCGTGAAAAAAAAAAAACAATAGAGGTAAAGTACACATTACACACCCTTTAGCAAAGCAATCAATAATGATGTTCAAGGTCAGAGAACGAAATGTGAAAAGGCTATTATGAGACAAAAAGACAATAAAGACAAAAAAAAAACGACATTTGATTGATATAAAACAGACATAGGAAGACAAAGAAAAGGCTTCTCAGACATAAATAACTGCCATTTACAAGTGAAAAGCAGCAGAGCAGATTTCAGACACTGTGAAACCCAGCTGGACACCCCGAGGTCAGGAAACAACCAATGAAAGAGAAGATGAAAACGAAGGAGTGGAGTTAGTAAATCTGCAACTGTCCCCCCCTCCTGCTCAAATCCCTGATGGAATTATCCAAAAGTGTCTGGGAGAGCAATAAATTCCTTTTCAAGGTCAAAAGGAGGCAGCCTTTTCCCTGGCCTCTCCCCTTCCTTCTGTCTGCATTCAACTTTTGACTCGAGATGAGTACTGTCACAGTTACTTACTCACTGTTTGTAATCTGCAAAGGCAAGTTCTCATACTCTTAGAGAAAATCTTCTACCAGAATTGTTGAGGGGGCCGGGACCCCTCCAAAGGTTCACAAGATACTGTAAATCACAAGTGTTTTGCGATAACTAACAAAAGAAATAAGACTTAAGGGTCTACAGTCATGCTAGAAGCTCTGTGAGGCAATAACTCATACTCATTATTCCCAGTGAGATGATCTCATTGGACAGTGTCATGATGTAATATGTTTTGAATGACTGTGTATCCTATTTATCATGCTGCCGGTCTGACCCGGGTCAATACCTAACCTGATTAATTTGTCCCGGTTCATATGAATGAGCTGAAGCTGAATGAGAAAAACATCAGGTCTGAACGAATGATTGGAATTAAGTTCCCTGAGGGGCCGACCTGCTGGAGGGGATGAAAATGTAAATATACTGAAAAGAAATTATGACTCACAGGTGCCTTAACTAACATGTCTCCTCTGCATTATGTATGTAACCTTTCAGCATATACAGTAGATACATGAAAAGACATAACATGATATATCATTACTTTTTGTTTAAGTGTGTCTTGAAGCTGAACTGATGTGTGGAGCTTTGTAGTTTAACATGTCAGCTGATTCTCAAATATATAATTTTCCCTGCAGCTGCTTAGCTAAAATGGTACTAAGATGATGTGCATTTTATTTTCTGCCACATGTATCTACAATAATCCACATGTGAACTAAGGATGCAACTAAAATTATTTTCAGGCTAATAATCTTGCAATAATGTTTGTTCACCGACAGTACAAAACCCAAAGATTTTCCATTTACAATGATGTATGACAAAGAAATCCTCACATTTGGGAAGCAGGAACTAAAGAATATTTGGCATTTTTTTCACGTTTTTTGCTTGAAAACTGATTCATCTGAAACGATTCATCGATTATCAAAATAATTACCAATGATTTTTCGTTCGATCGACTAATCACTGAATCGACTAATTGTTGCAGCTTTATTCTGGACAAAGCAGTAAGTGAAGCTGCTATACATGCAGCTCTGTTCTCCTTTTAAGACAAACTCTTGAATACCTTGTGGTGAAATAAAACCAAACCAGAATTTAATGTCACTCCCACACAAACCTTGCTGACCATCCAGTTCCGTCAGCTTTCCCATGTTGTGTGTGTGTGTGTGTGTGTGTGTGTGTGTGTACATGTAGCCACAGGTCATTAAATGACGCGCAGAGTGACACCGCTACAGGAAGCAGGAGGAGGAAACGGTTTGTGTTTTCTGGTGGAGCTGTGAGAAGGTTCATTTCTAACTGACAGATGCAAAGCTGAAAGATTTACGAGGAGCCACACCTCTCAAACCACACACACACACACATACAGACACACACCGCGGCGTGTGTATGTCCTCATTTATTATTAATTCTTCCATCATCTGTGTCAAGCTCAGAAGGACATCCATCTCCTTTCTATCTGCAAAGACAGCAGAAACGCTCTTGAGTACTTCTGATCAATAAGCCGATACACTGGTCTGCCCAGCCTCAAAGTAAAATCAGGAATATTAGACAATAAACGTCAAGCGTATTGAGCCTGAAACAAATGTGTCTACTGCATGAAAAAGTGCTCAGCTGTTGTTACCGTACTTGCAGGCTAAGCTAAAATCCTCACAGACAAAGAGAAAATACAACCTCTGGGAAAGAGACGAGGGGGTTGTGGGTTAGAGGGATGCACACACACAAACACACACACACACACACAGATGGGTGAAAGTCAAGCTGAGGAAATGGCAGACATGTCTGGGGGAGACCCCTCTCTTTTCCCCTCAGAGGAGACATAAATAGATGGAGCTTCCTGGTCCAGTGCCAAGATTTACACCGCTGATATTTTCCAGAAAACTGAAGGATTTCCCGTCAAGAGTCAGGGATGAATTTACCTGTGAGCACATTAACAAACAAATCCACCTATTACATTGATCTGCTGGATTACTTTGGTTTGATCCAGTCTATACTCACACATTAACACAACACATTACAGGACACATTCATCCCATTCCCACGCGCCCCTTTTTGTTCCCCCTATTTCTTCACCCCCTCCCTCCTCTCCCTCCCCCTTCTCCATGGCAACAGAGAATGCCATTGCAATGATGTCACCCTCTCACATAAAAAAGAGGCATTACCTCATCACCTCTAACCCCCCCCCCAGTCTCTCCCGCTCTATTGGGTGGTTTCTGTCCCCTTCACCTTGCCAAACACAAGCTCAGCAGCATTTACACCAACATGAACCCCTCCAGTACTTGGTTTTTGCTACACTTAAAGAAGTAGAATAAAGCAGGTTGTGCATTTTAAATTGTAGCTATAATTGCCCCCTCTATCGCCTTGGTTCTGCACTGGCTGCTGAACAAATGCTTCAGACTGTGGGTGACAATCTCTTTATTTGTGGCCCGGTGGTCTATTCAGCTGGTAAACAGGAGCCCTGGCGGACTGTGAGTAAATGATGTGCACGGCAGCAGTTTCCTTTGTGACCGTTAAGCCGACCTGACTGACCGACTGTCACCACAGTCAGCCTGGGGCCATCTCACTTGTTCCACTGCGGGGAAGTGATAAAAGGTTTCAGCAAGCTCTGGGAACCATGATGAGTGTTGTTATTCATTATCAGGTCTCTTTTACAAAATAATTTAGAGTGTAATCTGTTTCTCCGGCTAAACACAAACAGAGGCTACGAATACAGGAAGTGGACCAGACTGTGAGTGAACAACCAGCTCAGTGAGTCAGATCAGGTAGCAGAAAGAAAGAATTTCATAGAAATAAATAATAATCAAAACTGCAAATTCAGTAACAATCTTTTTGATTCAGTTTCTCAAGTCCTGAAAACAAAGTTTGGAGGGTTTAGTGTTGGTTACACAAGTTTTAACATTCTTGACTTTGAGAACACACATCAGTGTCAAAATACTCTCAACTCAAAGTTTACTTACTAGCATTCTGAGTTTAGAATATTTTATCGCACATAGCTAGTGGTTTTAGTGATGCAGACTAGAGAACAGCCCTGCGTTAAAACACTGCAGGGGGGCTGCATAGGTCAGGGCACGTTGTTAAGGCCCTGGTGAGACAATAGGCTTGTTTAAATCTCTCTCAAACTACATAAATATGTTAAAAAACATTGGTCAATATTCAAAATACACGGGGAGAGGGGAGAAAATATTGATCTGTCAGGTATTTAGACTGTCCAGGCTTCACACTTGTACAGATGTCATGTTAGAGGTTATCACCTTTTTTACTGGGCCCCTAACCACCAGTGATGATTAACCTCAAATAAACAACTCACTATAATGAGGTGATGATAATAATTTGTGTTACATAAAAACATAACCTTTTCATATTTCTTCAACATATTACAGTATAGTATAATATACTAATATTGCAGAGTATAAGATTTCAAAAACTGCCTTTAATGCTTAACTTTTAAGCCAACACAGAACTCCTAAAGGTGCCTTCACGTCAACAGATTATCTTCATGACATCTGAGAAAACTCTGCTGCATCTGCTGATGAAGACTCCAGAAAAGATGTAGGTGGACATTAAGTTGGTGTACTTATTCACTAATTCAATAAAAATCAGTGTAGGCTGGGTTTTGTATGATGCAGTATTTTAAAGTCTGACTGCATATTTTCAATGAAATGTCAAAGGTCAAATATAAAAGTGACAGGACTCAAAAAAGAAAATGAGGGCGTTAATCTTCTTTTCTTTAATCACATGCAGGGTTTAAGTCTGGAGTCTATCTACTCCAAATGCAAAATTGAATTTCTAAAGTGTGATTAAAGTATTGTAGTCGGAGCCAAAGGTTGGAGCTTGGGAACAGGTGATTAATCAAAATGGACCAACGCACAGGACGACTCCTTTCTCCTCTCTGAAAATGTTATCAGCAGGTTTGAACCCTGGGACATTATGGTGAGGAGGGAGAGGAGTTCTTGGTGCTGAAACAGAGCAAAGTCTCACTGGAAAATGACAAGCGTCAATCAAATCTCAGTTTAGAAAATCAGCTTAAAAATACAGTTTTGGTGCAATAATGAAATTAGATAGAATGTTTATCAAAGTTTATGTGATGGACTGGAAGTGACACAACAGCACAGACCCTTTTCTCTCATTACACTTACCCCTTACTGAATCAATTAACATATTTTAGATTTTTCATACGAACAGTCCATAAAAACAGACTATAAAACTGAAACATGGCTATATTCAAATCTAGTTTTTCATGTTGTAGCACAGTTTTACGCAATTGAGGTTTAAGGTGCGTAACATGCATTTGTAATAAATGTGCATAGATCTAAGTATGTATAGCCAAATTTCCTTTATATGAACAAATTTACACACGTATAAATAAATATACTCTAAGTATGTATAAGCACAATGTTATTTCTGACTTCGTTGGAATAATAGGAAGCAAACTGGACATCCAGTGAGATGAACAAGTGAGTTTTCCCCTTTGATAGGCTGGTTGTGCTGGATAACATGCTTATCTGCTTTCACACATACACACACACACACAGAGAGAAAGAGGGGGGGAGAGAGAGAGAGAGAGAGAGAGAGAGAGTTCCCCCGAGATAAAAAAAAACTATGCAGTGCAGAGTCATCCTTCAGTATTTTGACTCATGGGAAGCTGATGATGAAATCAATCATACGCTGGATGATATTAACAGTATGGAAAACGTTCAATAATAATAATAAAGTCCCCACCACACAGACGATCAGTCACATGTATGCCACATGACAGCAGGGTTTGATTCATTGTCTTTCTTTGTAAAAAAAGACGGAAGTCACAAACAAATATGAGGTTTTTGGATCCAGAAAGACAGAAGTGTGACTGCTACAGGACCGACGGGTGCCCGGTCATAAGGGAAGTGACACAGATACTTACAGAGACAATAATTAATCAGCTAAACCCAGAGTGACACATTTCACAATTACATATTTATACTGCAGATTTGAATGAAGACATTGAGTGTAATTTATTTTAACCACTGAATGATGAAACTGTTGTGCTTTACATTTATGTCTGTTTGTGAGCTTCTGTGTGAAACATGAGGGGAAGTGAAACTGACCCACCTGACTGATCACACCAAGACAGAGCAGGTTGTCAGTGTTGGATTTTAGTTTCTGACTCTTTTTATACACCAAACGATTAATTAATCCATCACGAAAATAACTGGCAGATTGATCGATAATGAAAATAATCGTTAGTTGAAACCTTTTTATTAGGAAACAAGAAAATACCTCAGAATTTAGTTCAAATTTGATAATATCAAAGTTTGAAAGAATTTTGTTAGCTTGGTTTTGTCCGTTTCTTTGACAGAAATGGTGGCCATTAATCTGTATTCCTGTTAAATTCAACAGTAGAGCTTCAGTTATTAGTCGATTAATCGATTAGTTGAAAGAAAAAGCAATCAGAAACGATTTTCAAAATCGATTAATCGTTTGTCATTTTTAAACAAAAATGCTTGGTGGTTGATGGTTCGCACTTGTACACATTATAGGAACTCTCGCACTAACAGTACAGTAGGTCATGTACCTTGTAGTAAATTGAATATTCTTGGATTTTGGACGACTAGTTGGACAAACACGACATGTATGACATCTCATTGGGCATTTTTCATTTTCTAATGTTTTATGGACCAAACGATGACTCAATTAATCTAAAAAATTGTCTGCAAATGATTCGATTAATTGATTGATAAAGTTAAATTGATTAAAACAAATAGACAAAAAGTGAAAGTTTGAACATCTAATAACTCTATGACAATTAAGCAATCTCTTAAACTTTAACTGTTTTAAGTTAAAGCTCCAGTTTCACTTTATTAGGCCTGAGCAACGTCGTCATAAAAGTATGAACTCAAGAAACACGCAGCCACATACTTCGCCTGGTCCACTTACTTTCTGTGTTGCTTGTTGCTGCGTTGGTAGTTTGCTGACATGTCACCCGGGGGAGCGTCGGCCTTGTTTTGACAGTCCGAAGACAGACTCATGTCAGCAGCTCTGAGGTTTAACTCGTACAGCTCCACCAGCCTCACTGTCACAACCATCAATGGCTCTCTCTCTCTATCTGTACTCTGTCTCTCCCTTCCTCTACTTCCTCTCTCAGTGCAGCTGCACAGAGGGGTCACACTTATTTATCAACTGTTTCCGTCCTCTGCCCCACCTACCTCATGGCTGCTTATTTGACCTTGGGAAGAGTCTGCGTAGAGCCGCCCTTATAATGTGAACTGCCCATTTCCTGCACTGTATAATACACTTAAAGATCCTTGTAGCACAAATCAAATCTCCCTATTATCTATCATCTATTAAACCCTCCCATCTCCTCTCCACTTATTTGATTTAACAGCCTCTTCACAAGAGCCCTGGGGTGCTTTGTTTCCTGAGGATGAGAGTGTAACCTCACTCACAGACACCAAAAGAAGTCTAATTTAGGCTGTAACTCTGGTCTGTTCACGCAGCCTCAAACACACCAGCTGAGTCAGATATCGTCTATACTTCTGCTCAGACTGATCCAAACATCCTCAGACATCTTGACCAAGACACACGGTAGAGTCTTGCTGATAAATTGGCCGGGCCGGTACAGAATATCAGCCGATATTAGCTAATACATACAGTATATATTGGAAGTGTGTTGGCTAATAAATAAAAAAGAAGTTAAGGCACAATAATGTGTTTGAAGTAGTTTAGAAACAGTGTCCCAATCACAGTTTGTCCACGAAAGCGCACTGACTTTTTAGTTTAGTAAGTTTTTTAATTGTAAAATATAATTTAAATAACTTTTTGAGGCCCCAATTATCCCATATTTCATAAGCATGGCAAATATTATAAATGACTCCAAACATATGTGGGCAGAACTTTTCTTCTTTCCTGCCCCATTAATCATATCATGCCCACTCAGATTTATCTTGTGACTCTTTGTAGGGACTTAACCCCTGGGTTGGAAACCACCAGACAGAACGACCTGACTGTATATAAAGAAGACAAAATGAATTCCACCTGGAAATGCTACAACAGCAAAATACTACTTACATATTGATGCGTTACTATAAAAATCTAATAATGTCATATATCATAATATCGACTGGCAACATATTGTAAGTGTAAATATAAAGAGCCATGTAATTCAGTTTGAAGATATAGATCATTATAAAACCAATAGCACCAAACATTATAAAGAAATATCTGAAATACACTGACATTTTCTATGGCTTCAATTGAAGAAAAACTGCAATATATTTTTATCTGATCTATGGTAAATATATATATATTTTTTTTTTCCTACATGTTTCTGGTCGTGGACATCCGATTATCTATTCATTATTTTTCAGCTTGTGACACAAGTCATCGTAGACACACGTCCTACATTAGGAGAGGCCGTACCTGGGCGGCTTAGTCACTGATCATCTCTATAATGCCATTATGTATTATGTATTCTCACTTGTGTATATAAACTGTCATCTCTGCTGGTTTTGATTACCCTGATGATGGCTTATAGCTGAAACACATTAGTTTTTTTGCCCACGTTAAATAAGAAGACTATTCATCTGAGGGTGCCAGTGTTTTGTGTTGTTGTGCTCCACAGTATATCAAAATATATCAATCACAGGGGGTCATTTAGACCATTATTCAAGTATTACTTTTGACACTTTCTGATAATACTTCAGTGCTTTTACTTTTGCACGTGGCATCAGGTGGCACAAACACACAAACATATTTCCGTTTAATATAATATATGACAAAGAAAAGCATCAAATCCTCATTACTCATTACTGATCCATCAACTAATCAATTAATCGACTCTCCTAAACATCCCTCAAATTACCCAGCTTTGTTTGTTTATCAGCGCTTGTTTGTTGTGACTATTTATAATACCTCTGTGCTAATTAGCCTCCATAATAACTTGTTTTCCTGGAGGAGCCGTCACTGTTTTCACAATCTCTCCTCATTAAGATTCCTGAACCATCAACACTGTAAGAGTGCTTCGTCGAGGTCATGCATTAGGATTTATTTTCTGACTCAGCTCAGTAAACAATCCAACACACCACGAAACATCCATCACGTCCTGCAGCTTCTGTCACCAGGCAGAGTTTATCTGCAGGTAGAAAACAGCTGACTCACTGCAGCTCTTTATTTTGTCTGTTCTACTGTATCACAGAGCTGGAAGGAAAGCTGTGAGATGATACGCTTGATTCTGGTTGTAATTATGTTGTGATCTTTTGTTTGCTTCAATCTTCAGACAAAATGCTCGCCATTTTCAACCAACTCATTATCAGAGGCATATTTTCTCGTGACAAGCAGCAGAAATGTTGCTTCTGCCGACGTGAGTCAGGGTGTAGAGGGACAGATGGAGACAGAAATGTGTCCTGCAGCACAGGGAGGCAGTGGAGGAGCTGCCGGCTTTGTGTCAGCTCGTCCTTGAGAAAGAGCAGCCTGGCCTTGACCGCTTTAACTCCTGCGTGTGTGTTTGTTAATATGACCACGGGATATGTGAGCACATGAATGTGAATCCGACATTAGAAAACGCTGTGTTTGATCAGACTGTTTGGGCAGTGAGTGTCGAGCAGAAATAGTATTTTTTTGGGAGCAGGACGGTGCTGCACTGTGCTGCAGAGAGACTGCAGCACAGGTTGAGTTTTCAGAACTCGAGCAAAAAAACATATCGATAAGATGATGATTTTCAGCATTGCTATACCTGTAGCTACAGAAAGGTGGAAGAAATCAATTTGCAATAATCTCAGACATTATATAATTCAGATAACAAGACAAGAATATATAAAATGCCAATTCCATACAGTTAATAAAAACCTGAAACCAATAGGATCATAGAGGATGCTAATAAGACTAGAAATCCTCTTATTTCTCATTCCCACGAGGCAACAAGAGGTCGGGAGTGACTCCAGAGTTGTATCATAATGTTGCTACACACCTTCTTACTACATCTGGTGTCTTTTCTCAAATGTCAAGAGCTACTTTAACTTAATCCTCTCAAATCCACAGTGAAGGCAATAAAACGCTTAATGAGCATCTAGAGAGCCTTTAGACTCCTTGCAGCCTTCTAAGAAATAATGAAACACTGAGTAATTTAACAGAGAAACAGGTTTTTAGTCAAGACAAGATGAAACTGAGTAGCGTCTAAATTAGGTGTTTGGTAATAATTTACCGTTCGCATTTGTTTTCTTGCAGGTAAGTTTGTCTAACCTGTTGGTTTATTTACAATAAAACCTTCCTGATTGTCTGGCTGTTCACGTTTCTTGTCCCAGGTCTCAGGAAATAATGTTGTGAGTACAATGTTATCATAACCGATGAGGGCCACACTTATAAAAAAATTATCAAAGTTATAATAAAAACATAATTTTCCTTTGAGCAAAGACCTTGGGGCTTTTCCTTCTTGATATTCACATTATTTTCCACCATCTGTGGTGTTGCTCCAATCTGGTGATGCTTTTTCACTCTACTTCACAGAGAGTAGTTCATAACCTCTGTGGTATATTTTCTGGTCATGTTTACTGCTTCGTTCTTCTTCTGTTTATTATAAACAAACTAGTGTTGCAGTCGGTTTTATTGTGCCAGAGAAAGTTTCCTTCGGCTCACGAAAGAGCTGTTCAAGTTATATCTGTGTGAATCTAACGAGAAAGCAGAAATACTGAGATGTATTTATAAAAAACAGCTCTCACAGAGGACACAACATAACTGTTAAACTACAGAACAAAAATCAATATGTTTTATTGAATGATGGGAAAGTAACTGCCACAGTCAGATGAACAAAAGCCAAGCTGGTAATTCAGTGTGGTATGGCTGCGTTCCTCATAAAGAGAACACAGTCTCTGTTTTTTTTTTGTCTGTTGTGTTTTGCAGTTGAGCTTTGGGACAAACAGAAGTCAGAAAAAAATAACAGCCAATGTGAAAACATCTCGGTGAGAACGCGGCTGCATTTTCCCATGGAGGCTAGGGTATGTACAGCAAGCCGCTGCTATTTTCTGAGGAGATTTTTTTTTCTGCACCCAAGGGACTCCCTACAGTCTTCAAATAACACTCTGGGCACTTTTAATTTTGCATTCCCCTCTTCTCTTATCATCTCCACTTCCTTTTAACTAGAGTAATGCTCCGTTGCTGCACCAGGCCCTGCAGTGGGACTTTTTTTTGTTTGTATTTAAGCTCCAGACCCACTAGTCAAATTTCCACAAAAGTCTTGTCTGACTAGCGAAGCCATCTTAAATCCTCCTTTTCTATTCAAATTCTGTTCTCCCTCAGGATTTGGATCTGGGTCAGAAAAAGATTCCCCCTAATTTCTAGTCATGGTGTCATACGCAGGGAATCATGATGATTTCTAGGAGGATGCAACACTTTTTAGGAGACTACAACTCTATTTTTTACAGCTTTAATTACTCACATGGCTCCACTCCTATTAATCCAACACTGCTGATGTGTTGTGTCACTACATGGTGGGCAGAAGGGCTAAAAGCTGCAGGCTGATATCCGACACCTCAAAATGAGTGCGAGGGAGCCGGCACAACGCTGGCGGCTACACAGACATCACACCAAATGATGGTGCCGTAACAAAGAAATGCAAAGTAGTGCTTTTATTTTCAAAGTACATAAGTGCATAAATATGCAAACAACCAAAAGGTGTGAAATGAGTTCACACAAAGAAGCGCACTCAAGAGTGAAAATTCAAATACTGTATAGAAATAGAAATAGATTATTCTCTTATCACACTCACACACACACACACACACACACGCCACAAAGCCACTGTGGACTTGCCCATCACTGTGCCCAGATACCCTCCTCGGATTTCCCATTCATACATCCGGCCGGGGGAAATCATTAATGGCATACTGAGCGGTGAGTTTTCCATGAGGGGGAGCCAATCTGCCGACCGGCTCAGATTAACAAAGTCAAAGGAGGAGTGACACGCACGATGCATCAGCGTCCTTTTACATGTCTCGGGGAGTAACACTGCACATGGGGAAAAAGTTGTATAAATAGCCTTTTGTGGCTCCAGACGGTTTTGACAAAGAAGAAGAATGTGTGGAATAAAAAAAAGACACTGTCTCTGGTTCTGCTGCATTTTAAACTGTCCATAATAAGTCCAACAATGTTGTAGGAGTGTTATGCTATATCTGTGGAGTGTCTTTTAAGATGAGCTTGAGATGTCAGCAGCCATGGAAGTTAACAGAAAGCAGACAGGTAGTGAGCAGCAACATTTACGTGTCCTGCTAATGTATTACAGTCTCTTTGTGCAAAATAAGAAAAATATTACTGATTGCACCTTTAATTTATAGCCTTCTCTGTTCAGAAAGGGTGTGGACCAAATGCAGGTTTCTGAATGATGCAAGTGGTTAAAATGTCAAACAACCACAATCTGAATGGTTCAGTTAGAAGTCCTCGACGAGGCAGTTTGATCTCCTGCTCGGCAGACACGAGGTTAGCTCGATGAAAGATGTGAGGGACGGGAAGACGAGCAGGAGATGTTTCATAAGATCATCAGAAGCAAAAACTGCAGCAATATCAACAACGTAGTCCTATTAATAACACACAGAGCCCCACTTTCAAAGTAAAATTACTTCTCCTGGCTGAACTTAATGAGATGATCAGCACTAATGGGAGTTGCCCATGGTAATGGTGCTTGGTAATGTTTTTGCTGCAGTGTCATGGCAACAACACACAAAGACACTAGCATGATGCTCAACTGGAGCAGTCGGTGTGTGAGAGGAAATGCATCAAAAAACATGTTTTGATTTAATAAAGGGAAATACCACCATAAAAAAAACATTTGTTTGATTCTTTGTGCTTCCATCTAAGAATGTAAAATCTCATAAAAAGAACCGACGTGCTCCAGCCCAGCTCGACAGAAGCTGTTGGCGGAAGTCTGACATTACAAGAATCGACGGCCATTAGTAAGTTTCAACCATCTGTGAGTCTCTTTTCATTCATGTTGTCAGATGCATTGTGTTATACGACCTGAGGTAACTGTATTGATCTGAAGATTTAGTGACGCCTGAACTTTCTTTTGAAGTCCAGTCAGGACAACATGTAGCAACAGCAGTAAGGCAACTGGAGTAACTCGATTTTAATCTGTGTGGTTTCATACCTGAATCCAAAAATATTTAAATCCAATCATTTTGACTGGCTCAGATATACTGTAACCTGCTCTCTCTACCCTCGACTACCACTCAGTTTGAAGCCAACATGAATGTGTGAAGGGCAGGGGTTGTATACTAACAATGTATACAAATGACATAATAATAAATCTATTACATGGTTTTGGAGGGATGTTTCAGGCTCATAAAATTAATCTTTAGTCATCAAAATGTCTTCAAACATTTTTGTCTGCTAGGATCAGATCAGTTCAACAGACAAGCCACTGGTGAAATTTTTTAAAAATGTTAATAGGTTTCTTTCACACGGAGACACATTAAATCTCACTGCCCACACACACCACGTGCTGCGGTTTTATGTCCCGGTTTTAACGTGTCAGATATGTACTGCACCCAGACTTCCTCATGTAGAGAGTAACCTGCCTGAGACTGAAACCCAAACCTGCCTATTCTTCCCCCCCAAACAAAACCTTTGGAAAGTAAAACCAAACACACGGACTGCTGTGGAAATGTCAATCATGGTGGCAGAGTCTCAAGCTACTTTTAAATCAAAGTAAATAAAGTCTTTGTGAGTGTCTCAGTCTCTCTATGTATAGTTTTTAAACACTATTTAAACATATATAACAAGTTTTCGGGCTGTTCAGGTCGGTTTTCGTGGCAGTCAAGGACGCAATAGCAACCAAAATGACTGAGAGCGGCAAGATACTAAAGAGAAGTTTAATGTGAACCAGCCAAGACCTACTTCTGCTTCTTCTTGTTCAGTGTCTGTGGTTTCTGTACATGTTTCTACAGCCTGAAGACAAATAAGAAAAGGATGGTGGCAAAGCATCTGCCATGTTCCAATTAGAGTAAAAATTCGGCTGAAAGAAGAGGGTTTAAGAAAGGTAGAAGATGATGCGAATATGTGCAATAAAATGTGCTAACGCTTCCTTTCTCATACAAGTTAGCAGGTACAAACGTTCCTGATGTCATGAGAACATGATTAATGATTATTTTCTTTATTGATTCATCTGTGTCTGAAAACAGTGAAAAATCTTGTTATAATTGCCCAGATCAGACAGTGAAATCTTTAAATTCCCTGTCCAAAACCAAAAGTTATTTGATTTACTTTGTCACATTTGAGAAAGAAAAGCATCAAATGTAGTATATGTATTAGAGAAGCTAAAACCAGCAGATATTTGGTGCTTTTGCCAGGATAAAAGACTGGAACTGCAGCAAAGTCCAACCAGGGATCTACACTTCTCCATTCATTCATCCACTCCAGCAAAGAGACACTCCATCCCTGCCCTTTAAAGACATGTGAACTCGTGAAGTTTGTGTTATCATGGTGGGCAGTGAGTGTGTGTTGAACATACCTAAAGCAGACGGTGTGCCAGTCAGCGTTTAGGGCCTGGAGGTATTGCTCATCGTAGATCCTCTGTTTGCATCCCGCACAGACGGGCAAACTCCCTCCAGCTGCAACGACAGCAACACATGAGGTCAAAGGAGGAACTGATATCTATGATTGTATAGCTCATTCAGCATAAAAATCAACAACAGTTCTTTGATGAGATGTAATAATAGCTGAAGTGTGTTTGCATGGGACTGCTATCTCTGTCCTTATCTCGCTTCAATGCAAATCAATATCCGCTGGTGAATAATCCTCAATGAGGCTCCAGAGCAAATACGCTTTCAACATGAATATCAGCACCGGTGAACTGCTCCTCGTGTGCTGGTGTCCAAAGATGGCCGACAGGCAATTTCAATGACAGTAATACTCGTTGCACTGTTTAATGGAAAATCTTCAGTGTTTGGAATCAAATCAAAACATTTAGTGAATTGTGGAAACTTTTTGCCTCCAGTTTTAAAATATTAAAACATTTTCTTGCCATCCGACAAGTTTCACAGTTTCACATGACTGTGCTTTACTTAATGAATTCAATGAACTTTTGGCTAATTGCTGCTAAATTTAATTGTATCTAAAATCAAGTAAAATTGAAATCAAGGAAGAAATTATTATTATTTACATCGAATAGTTTTTAAGCTGAACACTCTGTACTTTTGTTTAAACTTTCATATCCAACACGAACATTTGAATAATGCAGTAAAATAAAAGCATTCATCCCTTTAAAGTTTCTCCTTTGACTGTTTCCATGAGACGATCCTCACAATCTTTAATAAGGAAAATGTTAATTATGATTAGAGTATCTGGAAAAAGCAATTTCGCAGGGGTGGAACAAAATATATCCGTAATGCATTAAAGATAAACAAGCAGTATGTATGTGTGTGTGTGTGTGTGTGTGTGTGTGTGTGTGTGTGATGTTGGGATACATAAAGCAGTTTTTATTGTTGCTGCAGTTAATTTAGAACACATCACACAGCCTCCATTTTGCAATGCAAATGACAAATGTAAATATGGCGGTCGGGTAGTGACTTTTTCTGTTTGCAAATGTGTGTGCGTGTGTGACATTAGCAGGACTAGAATCTGTGAGAGGATTACTGTAACTTCCTCGTGTAACTCCAGAACTATTCTTTATTAGCATTATTGCTGAATTCTCGTACTTTTATTCTTAAAATGTCTGCAAGTTGACGTATTGCCTGAGATCCTAAACCTTCACTTAAAAGTAACACCAGGAACGTCATTCAAAAACCACTTTGTCCCAGTGACAGTAGGGCCCTGTTCAGACCTGGTATTAACCTCCGTCCTGGGTGATCCAATCACACGCACGTGGAGACGCATTTAAATGCCAGGTGTGATCTGATGGACTGAGAGCTCTCCACTTGTGATCGGATCACCCGGGACGGATGTTAATGCCAGGTCGGAACAGGGCCTAAGTGCATGTTGTCACCTTTAAACATCCAGCAAAAAATATCCAGCAGATATTTAAAAAAACTGTTTTATTTTTGGATAAGACTTGATGGGAGCAGACCGCTGAAACTAAACAATGTGTGACAAAAACATATACCTGCAAGCCATCACTCAAAGTGAAACACTGAACGCAGATCAGTATGATGTTGTATCACAAGAGAAGGTATCGTTGCAGCTTTGATGTATTCGTCCATCCATCGATTTGAAAGCTGTGTTGGCAGGAGGAGCTTTGGTGGGGTCAGATCATTACTGTAATGCCTGAGTGAACAGCCCTGCTGTACTGTAGTAGTTTTATTGATCATACTGGCTTGTTGGCAAGTCTGGTTTGTGCTGATGCTACCTTATCTCTTTATCATGGAGCATTTCTCTCTTCGATAATTGTGTCCTCTTGAACTCTGCTGTCTGCAAAGGTCCCAGAGAGGACACGCAAATACCTCAGTAAAGGCAAAGAAACACACACCTGCATTCTTACATGCACACTGTATTACCTGTGGAGGTGCAGGACTGGATGCTCCACCCTCCCAACTAATTTCTCACAGAAACTTGCAGCACTTCCTCCTGCGGATGAGCTAAACTCACTGAAATGCAAAGCGAGTTATCACATAAAGGGCCTATTGTGAAGTTCGGTGAACCTGCTGGTGGCTACAGTGCACGGCCACAGAGGAGTGTACAGTATCTCTAAATGTATATACAGTAACATCAGATGCTAATGCAGAAAATAACCAAATATTCACAGTAATGCACTGCTTATTATAGCAAAACGTGTCCTGGAGCTTTTGTTCCCAATCTTTTTAAAAAAAAAACAAAAACAAAATGACTTGCATCATTTCTGACCAGTTCAACCAAAAACAGATTTTTGCACATGTTTCAAAGTCCTGAATATGCAACAAATATAAACAAACATAGCTTTTAGGGGTCCCAGGCTGGAAACTGTAGAGTGATTTCTCCATTTAATGTTATTTTCAATTAAGAAGATGAAAAGGGGGCGTTATTGCCTGCTGGTATTATTAAATCCATTCCAGCCACACAGAAGGAAATAGATGAGGAAAGTTTGGGGGTGAAATTAATATTTTAATATGTTGTTCATTTAAGTTAAACTTCAGATGACGTTGGCCAAGCCCATAACTCCAAGCTGCACCCGATGAGGTCGTGTAACGTTGCGTTAATCACCCGAAGGAGTGTTTATGTTATTTTAGTAACGTAACAACACGCGGAATACGTCCGTGCCGTGCACGGCCTGGGGCTGAACACCGCATCCAAACACGACGGGTGCATCAGCGCGGAGAGCAAACATGGCTTCAGCCATGGTCGCTCCCTGCAGACGCACCGACGCTACACTGCTGCCTGCTCACGGCTGACAATAAAACGCGTATCACATTAGGAAGAACTAAAAAAAAAACAAAAAAACATTGTGCAAAGCATCCTCCTGTGTTCCGGGCTGCAGAGGACGCCTCTGCATCTCCCGCCCCGCCGCAGCCGCCGCATGCAGCCGGCGGCTCTTCCCTCACCTTCCTCCTCTCCCATGCGTTCGTCCTTCCAGGTGCAGCAGAGCAGCATCAACTTCATTCACTCTCCGACACCGAGCTCCGGGAGAGAGCCGGCCGCCTCACGTCCACAGATGAACCGGTGTCCGACCCCAGCCGCAGCCCGCCCCGGCCGCTCGTCGTCGCTGTGCGTCGCTCGCTCGCTCCCCGCTGCCTGCGCGTCTCTGCGGCGCTTCATTCAAGAGCGGCTGCCCGGCCAATGAAGCTGCAGGGCCGGCCAACCAGGAACACTGGCCGCGTAATGAATGCGTTTCTTCAGGGAGGGGGAGGAGGAGGAGGAGGAGGGGGAGGAGGAAGACCGCTGAAGGTTCAGTAATTACAGAAGAACTACATGATAATTTAGACCCGTTTGTTTTCCAGACAGTTGCTTGATCTTTCCGCTTGATCTTCTCTGGAGGGGTTCAGATGAAAGCAGGTGAAATGTTAAAGAGTTAAAAAAAAAAAAAAAAAAAAAAAGATGAGAGAAGTTAAGATGCCAGTTGATGTGTAAAGCTGAACAAGTACAGAGCAATAAGTCGGAAGTCAATGACAAGTAAATGTGTACTTGGGTTTAAATGGAGCAGTTATTTTACCACACTTTAATATACTGTGCCACTTATTTTAGGATAATGCTGCAGTTCCATAGTGACACCGTGGTATTTGTGAAGTAGGACATTAACAGACTGCTGATGGAACAACTACAGGATGGATCATGGGTCAGTGGTTCTCCCAGGAGATCTTCAGCAGCAGGAGTTCATTATTTCCAGCTGGCACAACAAGAACAGAGTATAGCCAGCACTGAGGCAAAATGTCTACCTTTAATTTGGGGTTTGTTGTCATTAGAATGAAGAGCTTTGCAGATTTTTTAAAAGACCCTAGATGTGAGGGTTGCTGATTATTTTTGCCCAGTGATGCAACAAAGATCCCGAGCAGGCAGGACTTGAGCCTGCGATATTATCGCTCTGTGGTATGTGGTTTATAGTAAACTGATCTACCAGGACACCCTCGACCAGGTGGTTTTGATCAACTCACAGGACAAGCTGCTGCTGCTGTGGTTTGGACTTATACATAGGAAAAACATAGGAAGACACAAGATCTTTTAACACATTTTATTTAGTTATTTAATGAAGCATGCCGGGATATCCAGGAACAAGTCACATGTGTGTCGTGGAAATATAAAAAGTGCAAAACCACACTGTTCCTCCTTATAAAAACAGTTTAAATAAAGATGTAGAGTATCCCATGGCACATAAGACAAGGTCTGACCCAGCAAGGCTCAAAGATAGTTCTTACACAGCACCGATTGAAGGAGCTGAAGCCAGCTAACATCAAATTAGTACAAAATACAGTACACAATTACAGAGAGAGATGGGGTCACTTGGCAACAGCGCTCATGAACCTTTGGTCGGTAAGCCTTTTTAAAAGCAGCTCAAGTAAATGAAGAACAATGGGAGCTTATGCCTCACATGAACACACCCAAAGTCTTATTCTGTATTACAATTCTTAACAGTGAATAAATGCAGGAGCAAAGGCATGTTCTTGTTTTATGTTCACACTTTCCTGATAACAATAAAGCTATGAGTCAAAGCATGGTGCAAAAAAGATGTTGAATAATCATGTAATGTCAGGTTGCATAAATGTAAATAACTGCTGCAACGAGACTAAACATTTGAAGCAGACTAAAGCGCTCCATCCCAGACTTTAGGACAGTGACACATAATTAAACTTTCATACATACATAATGTACATGCCAGAGTAGTATCTGAAATACATTTTAATCTACTTGGAACTAAAAGGTGGTTTTTAAACATCCTGTAATGAATCAAATACTTTTTGATTGTCTTCAGCATACCGTTCCTCAGAGCAGAAAACTGCTCTTCATACATCACAAGTTTGGCAACATTAGAAATGCTGAGAAAACTAAACTGCATAGCAACTAGAATCAGCAAAGTTACTGAGAGCAGATGGGTTGGCCGGAGCTCCAATTCCCGCTGCTTTATACCCAGCAGGCCTAAAAATAGCAGTGGAGAAGACGGGGAGCCAGAGACGATGCTGAGCTTGGCCAGATTTCATCAGTTTTTGGACGAGCCTCGACCAACCCAACCCCTCTGACATGTCAGAGAAGCTCTGCACAGCGAGGCGAGACAGTGTGGGCCATAACACTAAGGACAGTTCACCTTGTTTTAGGATTAAAACCGAAAGGGAAATCATTCATAGGTCACATTGGCAGCCGGTGGTTCAGACAGTCTTTCGCACAACAGTGCAACCATATGCACACACACACACACACACACACACACACACACACACACATTCATGCACAAGAACAACACATGGTGACACAAACACACTTTTTGTATTGAAGGGTGGTGGAGTACGGGGAGTTAGGGCTGATAAACTTGACCAGATTAATGATTGAAGGCACTGTCAATAACAAATGTCACATCAGCGAGTGTACAAAATTCTGGGTCGGTGGGTTTGTGTAAAAACAGACGTTAAAGTCAAGTAATTAAAAAAACAAAACAATTTTTACACGTTTCTAATGGGGTTTGTTTGCATATAAAATGTACATTCTAGATCATGCAGTAGCACCATGGTTTCTTGAGGTCACACTGGATCTCAAGAGATCTTCTACTTCCTCCTTCCACAGTATTTGCCCTGGCATCCTGCAACTCCACCTGCAGCAGAGACCACCAGAATAACGGGTTAGACTTTTCACTGGAGTTTACATATGGTGTATGGTCAAACTGACTGGTTTTTAGTAAAATATGTCTAAGTGTTTTACCTCTGTAGACCCCTCCTCCTCCTGCACCACCAAGGAAACCCTGCAATGGACCGTACTTGGCTGCTTTGGCTGCAAAACAACAAAAGGAACAGCCAGTGAGCTGCTCTTCTGGTGTAAACATGTTTAATGACCTGGTCACTTTTGTTTGCTGGCACGGCTGAGTGGCGTTTACAACTAGTGGATATGTGGTGTTTGACCACAGAATCCGTCCAGCAATTACACTGTACCACCGGCCTCCCAGAGAAGCTGTTACTACACTAAATACAGAAGACCTACTGATGTTCAGTACCACTGGTACCACAGGTGAAGATACAGATGGATTTATTTATGAAGGCGGCAGGTAGAGAGCAACTCACACAATAACGTTTGTAGAGTAAGTGGCACTTGTAGGTAACAGCTGATGAAGCAGCGTGTGTGTATGTGGCAACCATACAGACGAAGACTACACATCTGCCTCATTTTCAACCTTTGAAATAGTAGTTTGGCATTACAGTCTTAATTTAAGATCCACTTACAAGCTTTATCCAACCACATGTCACGGTCTTTAAAAGATTTTAAAAAGCTGCAAAGAAAGCTAGTAAGTAGACCTTGAGTTAAGATTGTTTCGTCAAATGTTTGGGAATTTCATCTATTCCATTCTTTATGAAACTTAAATAAAAAAAGAAACTACAATTTAGATATGAATGGGACATAAGTCAAGAGCTGCTTCTAGGTAAATGCCATAAAATGTGAAGTTGAATTGCCACACCGTGGTTCATAAATTTCACTGCCTACAGGTATAAACCAGACTGTAAATTTTACTGGCTCACACAAAAACATTTTTGTGACATCTTAATTTACATGGATAAGTTCTGCAGTTTCCAGTTTAAGAAACAGACTGGTGCATCTTCACTGACCTGTTCTCTGGCAGCCAGATAGACCAAAAAGTGAATTAATATAATGATGGCAATCCTCTTTAAATGGAGCCTTCATTCATTTGGCAAATGGATTTTGTAAGAATCAACATATACTTTCTTTACATTTAAAGGCACCTTCAAAGGCCATCACTGAGGTTAAACCAGTTAAATGTAGTTATCTAAGAAACCAGACGTGCTTTCCTTGAAATAATCCCACAGGCAGTAATCTCAGTTGATCAGGAAAATGCAGATTATCGTGTGTTCATACCGGTTGTGCTGTGCCATCTGCACTGACAAGCACACACAGCACCAACCCACACTCCACCCTTTTTCCAATCTCATTCAAATAATCTGACATGTTGCCATCCGCTGTCAACGAGCACAGAGAGAAATTGGAAAATGGGTCGAGGTGAAGGGGACGCAATTTATTATTGCTTCATAATGTGGTGTTTCTTTGGGTGCATGTGAGGAAGTGGGTGTTCGGTACCTTGTTGAGGAGTCAGTGGGGCTGGTACATATCCACCTAGACAACATTAAAGACAAAGACAAATGAGAGATGAGATGGTGCCATTAGACTAATGCTAAGGTGAAACCACTTTGGATCTGCCACAGCAGTTGATATATTTTTCCTTGCCAGGATGTGGTAAAGAAAAACTTTTTGACATTACAGTAGATCACATGGGAGGCACTTAGATCTGGTGCTGAGCCGATCCACAGATGCTCTCGACGTATTCAAGTAACCAGACTTGTACACACAGTGATGTTTTCATGTCTTTGTTTTGCTTTTAAAGACATAGAAAAGCAATTATAGTTATAGCATGTGGTTTAGCAAATGGGAGAAATATTAAATTAAACATCAATATTATTTTAATTTTCTCCACTGTCTGTAGTAATCCAATTAATTTCTCTGTAATTAGGTGCTCAGAGGGGAAAAATGCAGGTCGTCATCATTCACAAACAAATTAATTTGCAAATTCAGCCTCCCATGTGCCAACACATTGAGTGAGAGAAATTATATTATATTATTGAAATTATTATTATTATTAAACATTTATATTAAAATTGAAAAGCCCTCAATTGTATTTTGCTTAAAGAATGTTATGTGCATTCATGAACAAATGTAATCAGATTACCACAGAAATTCAGGGCTTTTCAAGTGTAATGTGAGACGTTACAATCTCTCTCCTCTGTGTCAACTAGCAAGATGGTAAAAATGTGTATTGGGAGGTTACATAGAAACCGACATGGTTGAAGTGTACAGAAGCTGGAGCATTGTGTTTTGCTTAAAGTGTCCGAGATAAAGGAAAGGAGAGAAGGGGGATTAGATCGCAATGATATTGAGCCTTAAACTTATATTTTTTATATATATTGTGATTGGCTTTATTGGCTGGCGAGAACCTAAATAAATTGGGGAAGATGAAACTTCCTGTCATTCAGCAACAGATCAGTTTTCCCGTCCTTTCATGCCTCCAACTGTGATACCTGGCTGTTGGCAGCCTGACATTAATCTGCCTCCTGATCCAGAAACAAGGATGAATAGTCTGTGCTCTAATCTTGTCTATGTGGAGGCAGTTTAGATGCCAGCTAACTTATTTCGGTTAATATTTGGTTTCCAGTACCAGAGAATACAATGATGACAAACTATGAATGAAAAGGGCTTAAAAACCTTTCAGTTAAATACTTACAGTACGAATCAAAATTAAGCTTGTGTTTCATATTTTTTTCTTGCAAGAATCAGCTCTCTAACTGCTCCCCTAAACAACCACACACACACACACACACACACACACACACACACTACTGTCTTCCTTTCATGCTTCCACCTCCTTAAGATAAATGGCTCTATTTTGTTGTCTGTTGGGTCCTTTCCACTGATTTATGATACAACCGATGCTCCTCAAAGGTCACTGTGCAGATTGCTGTTTACCACCAACACAAATATAATGTTTGCCGTATTCTGTATCTATCTGTCACAGGCTCATCAGCAGAGAAAGTGTGACAAAATCCTCATCTGCAAGTGTAATTTTAACATTTACTTTGTGCGCAGACACAGACATGCACAGAAAGCAGCACTAGTACCTTGGTAATACTGCTGGGGGTAACCTCCATAACCACTGACCGCAGGACCAACACCTGTAACATTAAAAAGCAGTTAAACAAACCCAGTGACAGAAAAATAATTGTAATTTCTGTGTAAACTGACAATATTTGTCAATAGAGCATATTAACATACAGTAACATACAGTATGTACAGTGAATATGACAACTCGACCTAATTTTCAAGATATTTGGCAAAAAAACTGCTCTGGCAAATGAGGAAAGTTATTAAACCATCTGTGGAAGCATTTCACAGAGACAAATGTCTCCCTGGCCGTTGGGAGAAGGATTAGGGCCATGGGTTTTCATGACAAGCCTGTACGATATCTGTGCGGCAGTGAGAGGAGGCTGCACTGTCGGCTGTTGTTGTGTGATTACACTCATCCCACACTGATGGGCAGAGGAAGAGCAGGAGGAGGAGAGGAGCAGAAGCTACACCAAACAAAGTCCAAAGGGTTTTGTGGACAGCTGAAGTAAAAAAAAAAAAAAAAAAAAAAAGAGGTGCTCCTCACCTTGGTGATATCCAACACCACCTCCAAGATTGCCGTAGCCTGTTCAAATGAAAAGCAAATAAACAGATCATGATAATGTGTCTACTCTTGTGATTTTGTGTGCAGTGAGTATGATTTATTAGCAGTTTTTTGGTTTGTTTCTATAGCTGTTTCTCCCTCTGAACTGCCATGTAGCCAGTGGCTCATCTGATGTCTCAGTCACAACCTCATCCAAACTTCAGAGCAGACTCTCCGGGGGTTTGTGTTATCTTCCAACAGTCACACTTTTGATGTTGTACACAGTATTACCAACAGTAATCAGTCTCCATCAGGAAATGTAATGTTGTTGGCTCCATTTACAAACTCCTAACGGTACTGTAACACTCTGGGGATTACTGCCCTTGGTGGAGCTGGATTTTGTAAGGTTTCTGGCTATATAAGTAGCATGGCAGATTTTATACTGCCATTGTTAGTAACTTCACTAATACATGCGTTTTCCTTTCACGTCTCAGTTTCTCAGACAGAATACTAAACAGATTATGTTCATACCGCAAAGGATCCTTTAATAAAATTAATTTCCATAATTCAGTAATTCTAGTTTCTTGAGCAGGCCACCACATATACACAGTGTGTTTCCATGGGCTGTAACAGTAACAGGGCTGGTACACTACCTGGTTTGGGTGCTTTAGCTCCACCACCAGTGCCTCCCAGTCCACCTGCAGAGGGATACGTCAACCCACCTGATTCAAGACACAGAAGACTGGCTTAGATGTGGGGATAAAGACTCTTGTATGTTATACCTTTACTGTAGCTGTGCTGCACAGGATTGTAAACCAGATGAAGAAGGAGTGTGAATACTGTCTCCACTAAAACACCAGTTGATTTCCTTCATCCAGCCGGCCTCTCATTCTTTACACAAAAACTTATCAGCATGTTGGCCAATTTCCTGCACAGGAAGTGCAATGCGATGGCATCTCCTGACCAACTGTCACTTTGAGCACTGGGCAGAACGATTTAGTTTTAGTTTTTTTTTTTTTTTTTTTTGTCGGGGGAACATTGTGTATTAGTTCTCTCAACCTCCTCTCCTCTCATACATACCCTGCCCATAACCATGATGATATGGAAAGTATCCCCCTGAATCATGGTGACAGAGAAAAGTAGCATTATTGTCTGGTAGGTCAGATCACCTCCTACAGTTTGTATCGGGGGCTGGCTCATCCCAGAAATGGCAATAATTAAAACATTTTATCATGAAAAGGGAAACAAGCAGTATTTATGCTTTTCATGCTTTATGTTTCCCCATTAATTGACGCCTATGTCTAGTGCTCTTAGGGTTGTTAAATGAAATATAAGTGCGTTCTGACCTTGATAACCTCCTGCTGCCAGTGGGATTCCTGCTCCACCTCCTGCTCCACCCACTGCTACAAAAACGCACAATACAACAATGTATGAGGCTTCATATGCAAAAAGGTAAAAACATAAACATGCAATAAGAAATCACCCTTTGCATAAACCTTGGATGGAGTGGTTTGTTTAAAATACAAGCAATACAAACACATTCAGTACCCGGAGGTTTCAAAGGTTTCCCTCCAGGCAGCGTTCCAGCTCCAGTGCCAGTACCAACACCGTAAGGGACTAAAGCACAGAAAGGATAGAAGTCATAGTCACTGCAATTTAAACCAAGTTTATAATTGTTAAAAAGAAAATATAGGGAGTTTGCCTCTGTAGGGTCCACCATAGGGATAGCCAACTCCGCCTGGACCAACACCTACTCCAGTACCTTTGGAGTAAAAGTGTTAGAAGACTGTAGGTGTGAAGTCAGAAGATTTAACAGACAATTCCCCATTACAGTGAGGAATAAGTAAAAGTATTTTTATTCTGGTTAATTCTGGCTTCATCCTCTCCAGCAACATCTTACTATTAAATTAGGTTCAGTGACAAAAACATCACTGGGTTCAATCAATCAATCAAATCAATGGGTCTTTCTTCTGATTCTGCTTTACAGTGGAATGCAATATAGATTTTAATATCTACCATCATCATAACATTTATTTTACCCCACATTGTATGTGTTTTACGTTAGTATTCAATGTTTCCTGGTTTGTTTTATTGTCTTCTATGAATCTTTTGCAGCCAAACAAATTTCTCTCTCAGGGACAATACAATTTATCTTGTTATTTGACTGATTGAGTTGGACTAAAATAAATGCAGGAAAAACACCTTGGACTTGGTCTCATGTCCATCACAGGTAAAGTAGTGCAGAATAGCAAAAACACCCTAAAACTGCAAACCTGCAGATGCAAAAAACTGATGACTGTTCAGTCTATCAGCGGTATAATTGGGTAGAGAAAGGCCCGATGCAGCTTTTTCTTATATATTAACTGCTGCTTTTATCGATTCAACTTCGAGTCATTAACTGTTTAAACAGAATGTGCACTGCAAGATAAATACAGCCCAGTGTGTGAAAGTGGGTTTTTTTCGGTAACAGGATGTAACAGGATGAACAAGATTTTGTTGCCTTTTGAAAGTAAATATAAACCATCTTTACCTGGTAGGAATGGTTTAGGTGCTTTGCCACCTGTGCCAACTCCAACACCTGAAAACAGCAGTGTTTATCATTGTTATAGTCAAAGACTACAGTACAGACAAAATAACATTGCTGATGTATTTGTCTTTGTCTCCACCATGTGTCCAGATGGATATCTCATTAAGTTTCAATAACAAAACATAGCTCAAGGGCTAAAAACAACATGGAGACAGTAATCAAGTATAAATATTGGCCTACCTCCAGGCTGTGGGAGTCCGCCTGCAACTAAAGGAGAGAAGAGACTAACACATGAACTATCTATTTTGCAAATAATAATGTTGTAGTAATTTGTTTATTCTGGTTTTCTTTTGAACTATGAAAGTCACATGACCAGGTAAACAATTAGGTCGTCAATAGAGTGTGATATGATAACCTAACCCTACTCTTAAATCAGTGTAGATCTTGGTAAGGGTAATATCTTTAACTTTTCTTACTTTGGCTTGCTTATACTTTAAAATGCAAAGCAAGGGCAGCACATTTGAGGAATAGTCCTGAGAACAGTTTTACGAAACACAGACAAAAACAGAGATTGGTTATACTCACGAGGCAGACCTTGTCCTGTTGTACCAGCTAAAACACAGGCAGGGGTTACGTCAGTTAATATCCAGCATAAAATATGTTAGTTGACAAAGAGAGAGCAATCTCATTGAGAGTAAATGGAGAAAGTACAAAACAATGCATTAGTACAAATCCAACAAAATAATATAGCATGTATAGAATGTAGTATATAGTATATAGTATAGTATAAACATAGTATGTGTCTTTAATAACACATACTGTAATTAATACACGTGCAAAAGGAAAAGAAACCTGCTCTTACCACCAGAGGGTGCTAAAACACCTGCTCCACCTGTGACATATAAATATATACAAAGTGCTTAAGTTTTGTCACATATCTAATGTCAGAATACAAGCTCTGCAAAATAATATATTGTTGAGTTATCTTTGGTATATTTGAATATCAGAGAATTTTCACATATTTACCAACACTTGTGCCAACTGTGAAAAAACAAGGATCATCAAGTTAAGCTTTCTACAGTGAGTATTTACTGTATATTCAGTACATTGACTAAAAATAATTTGATTTGTACAACTTACCACCAGGCTGAACAATTCCACCAGAAACTGTCAAAATATCAAGAATAAAAGTACATTAAAACAGATTGAGACATACTACAGAATTAAATGATGTGACAGAAAGAACATGCTCTTATTTTGAACCTACCGCCTGTTTTCACACATCCACCACAAGAGTACGCAGTGCAAAAGAAGAATAAAAAAGCTCAATTAGTCAGACTGTCTTTTAAAATGTTACATTTAAATAATTTAGTGATACGATACTATACTGATACTATTAACAATGAAAATATAAAACAGAACCCAATTTTACATGTTGGAAAAGGAAGATGTGGGAAAAACAAACAGGAACAAAAGAAACAAGACATACACCTTTTAAAATATAAAACATTTAACATGACGAGAACATAGTGTCAACACAGCAGACATACAAAATAACAATCTACTCAAAGGTAGTATTCTACAGCAGGGGCTTTACATACATACGTAACTTTATAAAACTGATCAAAAATCACATTGTTATCATGTGACTTTCATGGCAATGATTTTATATAATTGAAACCCTGGAAATAAATCGCCTGCTGTAGAACTTGAACTGTAACACTACTCAGGAAAAAGTAACTAGGTGCAAGCATTCATGTTGTCCAAACAAACTTCTGTAGACATATAAGAGCAATCAAATGTGGGGAAAATGACATTCAAGCATTACTTCCCTCTGAATGTCTGCTAAAGGAAGAAATTAGATTTGCCATTATCCAAAAATTACAGCTATTAATATGCATTACAGTTATCCATCAAGCACAATGAGCTGTTAGTAAAAAGGAAAGAAGTGCACAAGACAAGTACTGTTGAGAAAAAGAGACAACCTGTGGCCACTGAGATATATAACAGGGGAGAGGCAGGGACCAGACAGGCTAAATCAACTTATCTTTCAGCACTACGTGAAGACTCACATTTAAGGATTGAGTCCGAAGCACAGCTGTTATATGTCATTATGTAAAAGTTCTTCTATCTGACAGAGTGCACAATGCTGCTGGCAAAAAAACGCCAAATTCACGCATTAGATCATATGTGTAATGCTGAAAAAGTAATTGAATAAGGCCTGTCTTTACAGTCCCGAAGTGAAGGAAACATATTTCGTAAAATAATTAATGTACTAAGGACAGTTTCTTTTACAATCTTTCCAAACAGTATTTGAGAAGATGAAGTAAAAATCAGAATATTTAAGTCCTATGCTATAATTTCTGGCAAATATAAATTATGAGTATATTCACATATTGTATAATAAAACACATGTAGATTTAGACAGATTCAAATATAGCAGTGGATGCTACTGGGAATCCAATTAAGATTTAAATCTGTAACTACTGAAATGCTAAATCTGGATGCTGCTTAAAACATTTATGTAGACCTGCACAGATTCTTAAGCGTCTCTTTTGGGAGAAACAATCATATTCACAAATACTGAGTGGACTGTCTCATACTACATCAGAGTAGCATATACATTACTACAACTTCATATATATTAAATACCACAGATTTCCCTTTGTGGTCAAACGTTTCATGCAAACAGCAAGTCTTACTGGGCTTTGGGACCTCTGGGGCCGTGCCATTTGCGGCACTAGGCGTGGGCTCTGCCAAAAGACAACAGGTTGCAGTTTCATCCATTGTTCTTTTAACAGGCGCAGAGTGAGAGAGACTAGAAATGGCAAAAGCTGTAAGGTGGACCTTGGTACTGCCACAGCTGGGAAGATGTAAGCTAGAGCTGGTCAATAGCTGGTAGCACTAGCAGTACAAACAACATGTGAGCTTAGTGGGCAGGAAATGGGTGATGAAAATGTAGATGGGACAAATGATGGCGCAGTACTGGTGCAGTCACCCCAAGGTACAACTGCCAAATATAAGTGACAAATGATGCTTCTTCTTCTTGCTCCCATTTGCTGTATATAGCTACTGCAAAAACATGTGTAAATGTTTGAATAGTAAATGTCCTTGGAAAATACAGTATTCGCATACCTGGTCGAGGAGTTAATTCAAGACCTGTATCCTTTGCTGTAAAAGCAATAGAATTATCATTCACAATGCAAAACCCATAAAAACTAATCTAAGAAAAATAAGAAACTGTAGTTTAAGCTTTACCTGGTTTTCCGGGAACACCAGTACCATCTGGTACCACAACAACCGAACCATCTGGAACACCACCGAAAGTTGTACCTGGAGTAGCTCCTGGCACTGCAAGTCCTATTCCAGTGACGCCTCCTGTGAGAGGAACACATGAGGTCGGCAAATTGATGCCACTGTTATTGGCTACATTACAATACAAACAGCTTTTGTAAAGGTTTTCTCCTATAGAAATGCTAACAGTAATGGCTCTAATGTATCTGACTTTGCCATAATGCTGCCAGATGTAAGGGTCAGGTCGCAGGTCGAAGGCAGGTGCCTTGGCATGCTGACCCCAGGATACGAAAACTGGCACTAATGACATTGAACGTCACCTCTCTAGTGGGAAAGGAGCCAGAGATGGTGCAGGAGGTGCGTCGGTACAAACTACATATAGTTGGGTTCACCACTACGTATTGCACCGGCTGTGGGACCAAACTCCTGGATGAACCTGGAATGTCCTTTTCCAGAGTTGTCCAGAGTGAAAGGCGCAGAACCACTGCTCAGTCAGCTGAGTCGGTTCAGGCATCTGGTAAGAATGACTCCTGGACACCTGCCTGTGGAGGTGTTCTAGGCAAATCCAACTGTGTGGAGGCCACAGGACAGACCCAGAATATGCTGGAGGGACTCTGTAGCCCATCGGGCCTGGGAATGCCTCAGGATCCCCCAGGAAGAACTGGAGGATGCGGCTAGAGGAATCACTTATGGGCTAACTTATTTAAGATGGATGGAAATTGTCACAAGATGATTTTATCCAATTTTAAGTGTTTTAAATAGGACTATTTCTTTAGTATTACATGACTATATCATTATAGTAGTTTCAAAGTTCTCCTTACCATATTTTGGAGGTTTCACACCGCCGGGATATCCTGCATAATAACATACCTGCATTAATATCTTTACTGTTAGACTTAACTTTGCCACTTTGTATGATGTCACATAAATTCTGAAAAAAGAAAATAGCACTTCTACTGTCTTTTCATATACATGCACATATAGTACCTTCAGCCCCAACTCCTCCAGGTACAACTCCTCCAGTTCCTCCTATACCTCCCAGTCCTCCTGTTCCTAACCCTGCTCCAGCTCCTCCTACAAAACCTAATTAAGGGAAACAGAGCAAGTTGGACCAGTTGTGCAATACCATAAAACTGTGCCCAACCTATGAAAATCAGTTTATACATAAGAAAATGAAAAGCATGTAAGAAAACAGTAGGATTAGAAAGTGAGAAAATAGATTTGTAATTGTTGAAAATTGAACAGTTCCTATTAGAATTAAATGTCTCTGAATGTGTGATGTTGGTGTTTGTGTGCTTTTTTGTTATACCATATTTAGCAGCTTTTTCAGCAGCAGACTTTTGTCCCGCTCCTAGTCCTGGTACTGCACCAGGAACCTGCACCTGTCCTCGGGATCCTAACCCTACTCCAGCTCCTCCTGAAACGCCTATTTAAGGGAAATGGAGCAGGTTGTATCATTATTATACAGTTATATTGTACTTTTTACTCCACTACATTTATCTGGCAACTTTAGTTACTTTACAAATCAAGAATGTTACTTAAAAAAACTTACAAAGAACTTATAAAATGATTGTTATAAATGAAAACTACCCAACAGTACAAGTACAGCTGACAAAAATAAGTAAATTGATCAAATGGTTGATTGACAGATAATTAAGTGGCAAATATTTTGATAATTGTTTAAGTCATTTTTTTACGTAAAGACATTTTATGGTTCCAGCTTTGCAAAGGTGAAGATTTGCCGCTTTTCCTTTTAATTATTTTAATGTGTTTTTAATAGTTTTGAGGTTTGGACTGTTGGTTGGACAAAACAAGCATTGTGAAGGTGTCTCTTTGGGCTCTGGATAATTGTGATGGCATTTTCCATTATTTTCAGATTTTTACAAACCAAACGATCAATCGATTACTGGAGAAAATATCAGCAGATTCATCTATGATGAAATTAATCATCAGTTGCAAAATAGTTAAAAATGAGCTTCACCTCTATCAACTACAACAGTAAAATTCCTCATTTCACCTACCGTATTTAGCAGCTTTTGCAGCAGCAGAGTATTGTCCGCCTCCTCCCAGTCCGCCATATCCTCCTGTTCCTAACTGACCTGCCCCCCCGAGTCCTCCGGTTCCTAACCCTGCTCCAGCTCCTCCTGAAACGCATATTTAAGGGAAATGGAGCATGTTGCATTATTTGGATAAGATAAAGTAGTTATTAGAAACTGTACCCTACCTATCAGAATATATTTATACATGAGAAAATGTTTCTGAATGTGTCTAGGTCCTTGTACTGACACACATTTAAATTGTTCTCAACTCAGCAGTCTCTACCACATTAGTATCTTCATCTCATTAACATATGGTCTAAGGTCCAGAGAGCATAACAATGATGCAGATGATTGTTCAGATTAGTCAAAAATTACAAAAATAACATAAAAAGCTACTTTAAGAAAACTTCTCACCATACTTCGGGGGTTTGACTCCAGCACCAGTTCCATAACCTGTCAGGAGGCAACATAATATTTGTGACTAAGAATTCAATACATAATATTGAATTATCATAGAGGAAACAGCAGATTTTTGTCTAAAATGATTTATAGTATTAATTTACCACCATAGCCGCCACCACCGGGAAGTGCCTGTCCTGCTCCTCCTGGAACTCCACCACCTCCTAGGCCTGCTCCTGGGACTCCTGTTGGGGAGTCAATAAAGAACTAATCTGTCATACACTGTTAAGAATTAACATTTAATGAACAATGACATTTTAGCAAACCAGTTTTTCCCAAACTTGTGATTGTAACATCAGATTTATGCAAGAGTATGTTGTACATTAAATGATAAGTGATATATCAGTGAGTAGATCAGCATTAGTCTGGCTGCACTTCATGACAAAATCACAGACTCACCATATTTAGGAGGTTTAGCACCAGCTGCCAAAGCTGTAACACAAAAAGATTAAATAATGATCTTAGAATTTTGCCAAAGTAATAAAATATCTCTTTCATTACTCTTGTAGATCAAAAGTCTGTGGGGCATGCTTACATCCATATCCTGGTATAAATGGAACCCTTCCAGGAATTACTCCTCCACCTGCACCACCACTTGGAACTACTCCTGCACCACCTTGACCTTTAGTGCAAAAATGAATCATGTAATCATGCACATTCACCTAAAACACTTAAAATGCAATGATTTTGGTCCGAAATATCTGAAATTTTTGTCCAGAGATTGAATTCCAGTTACCATATTTAGCAGCTTTAGCAGCAGCAGAGTATCCTCCCTGTCCTCCCGTTCCTCCTAGTCCTGTTCCTCCAAGCCCTGTTCCGCCGAGTCCTCCTGTTCCTCCTAGTCCCCCTGCTCCTGTGGAAGACAAATGTATTTCCACGTAAAGCTGGTGTTATGGTTTAATATAGTATATTTGGAGTGAGTGTCCTGGCAATTAAACTTGGAGTATTTACAACAATTACGTATTTTCAATGAGCAGACCTTAAAATTGCAACAGTTTGTACAATAAGAAACCCCTACAGCTGAGGCGAGCCTTCCCCTTTTTCCTGTGAATACTACATTTACAGATGTATCTGGAATTGTTATCAAGCATGCACTATTTAAGTTGGAATGATTGGTACCAACATTGAGCATTGTCAAAACTATTAATCACACCCCTGCCACTTTACCTTGTAATTTTGTCTCCAAATGCTCTTGTATAGTTTTGAGGTTTTATTATGTTTTTATTTATATACCTTTTATTTTTATTATTAATTGCAACAACCACATTTCCTGGCTGGCGATCAATTAAGGTTTATCTTATCTTATAAACTTGTGATCTACATTCCTTTGCAATCTCAGCCCCTTTCGGGTTTCTACCTACCACCTGGTCTTTGGTATTTTCTGCCTCACATATCACTGGGCATTGCCGCTAAGAATCCAGATCCATGCACAGGAACCACATAACAAGTTCTGAGATTTAATAATAGTAATTTATAATACCATATTTAGCAGCTTTGGCAGCAGCGGAGTAGCCTCCTGTTCCTCCCACTCCTCCTGTGCCTCCCAGTACCCCTTGTCCTGTGGAAAGCAAGTTTAAGCAAGCAATTTAAATAACGTCATCCTTTTTAAGTAAAAATAAATAAATAATGTTTTTTTGAATGCATTGCAAATTGTTTTTTCTTTAAAAAAATATCTCTTTTTGCAAGCGAGACTTGAGTAAAGCAAACAAAATAATTATATATCTTTTTATTTATAAAAGGAAAAAAAAACTCATACCATATTTAGGAGCTTTGGCACCTCCTGCTGTGCCTCCATATACTCCTGTTCCTACTTGTCCTCCTGTGCCTCCATATCCTCCTGTTCCTACTTGTCCTCCTGTGCCTCCATATACTCCTGCTCCTACTTGTCCTCCTGTGCCTCCATATCCTCCTGTTCCTACTTGTCCCCCTGTACCTCCTAGTCCTTCAGTGGATATGGCCAAGGGAGGTAAAGACAAAACATAATTACTCCACATGGAGTAAGTATGTTTTACTTGTTTAGACGTAAGTCATGATGTTAAGTTGAACAAAGTGCATATGATAATGCCATTTATACACCGTACCATATTTAGCAGCTTTAGCTGCCTGTGAATATCCTTCTGGTACTCCAAGTGGTGCACCTCCCGGTACGCCCCCTGGTACTCCTCCTGGTACGCCCCCTGGTACTCCTCCTGGTACTCCTCCTGGTACTCCTCCTGGTACGCCCCCTGGTACGCCTCCAGGAACACCTGTCCAGGGAACACCAGTAAAACAAACAGGTCAATGTAAATGGAAAGGTTCTTACTTAAAGGACCAGTGTGTAGGATTTAGGGGATCTGCTGGCAGAAATGGAATATAATATTCATAATAATGTTTTCATTAGTTTATAATCACCTGAAACTAAGAATTGTTGCATTTCCATGAACCTAGAATGAGCCCTTCATACCTACATAGGGAGCAGGTCCTCTTCCACACAGCCCGCCATGTTTCTACAGTAGCCATGACATGCCATGACAGCTATGACCTATAGTACTGCAGACTACAAAATTAAATACAATTTCTAAAGCTATCTATCCAAAGGAACCTCATCACATAACATATTATAGCTACTCGATGCGGTCGTAGACGGTGACACTATTTTTGAAGTAGTTACTAGCACCTGCAGGCCACCGTAGGTTCTCCTACATGCTTGGAAATGGAGGGGTGAGAAGAGGGGTATTCAGTTGGTTGCAACCTGCAACTTCACCACTAGATGAAACTTTAGATATGCTTTTCAGCTACTTACAGGATGAGTGAAGATAATGTGAAAAAATATGTGTGACAATATGATTTTAAATGCAAAAACAATAAAGTTCTCACCATATTTAGCAGCCTTGGACCCAGCCCCATATCCTCCTGTAAAATATTTAAAGATAGGGATGCATGTGATTTTTTTTTTTTATAACTAAAGTACATCGAAAAATCTGAGAGAATGCATGAAATTATTGAAAGCAAATTTGTGTTTTTAAGCGCAAGGTATGGCAATGTCTTTGGTGACAGTGATTGGCAATTATGTTCCACCATCCAACAATTCTGCTTTCTGGTGTGGAATTAACTTTTCAGTCATGGCTATAGACTCTGTTTTTTAAGTCTTTTGCTAAATATTATACCTCCTGACACCTGCCCTGGATACTGTCCACCAGCACCACCAGTACCACCAACACCACCAACACCACCAACACCACCCAAACCTGGAGCAGAGAGCACAGAATTTAGTAAGATACAAATATGTTCTGTACTGATGTTACACAACCTGTATTATGTGAAAGGATTGTCTTGGTAATAAATGTGGTACGCTACCATATTTGGCAGCTTTAGCTTGAGCAGGTGAGATGCCCCCGGGCCCCACTCCTGCAAAAATGAAAAAAAATACATGAGGCATTTTTCAGTATTTTCTACATTTCTACTCCATATCAATTAACTGTACATCGTAAAAACACACACCAGTTCCAACAGGATAACCAGGCCTTGACCCAGGGCCACTATGTCCCCCTGGAAGTCCAGCACCACCATTACCAAATCCACCATAACCTGAAACATTGTAATGTGACACATCGTTAACCCCTAGATTTATACTGATGCCACAGTTACACCAAATATTTGTAAAAAACGTAAAGTAAAAGTATTTGTACCAAATGGTAGTTTGCCACCTCCATGTTTTGCTCCGTATCCACCTAAAGAGAAAAAAAAACATAAGAAGAGGATGAGGCAGAATGAGTCCCAGTAAAAGTTCAGCTTTAAGCCAAGAATTCAAGCCAGATTGATGCTTTTGAGCGTGTTTGTGAACAGTTACGACCATGGTCAAATCTCCTCTTAACCATCAACTATAGGCAAAAATGACTAAAATAAGTTATAATAAGTTAAAATATAGTTACAGTATGTTTAAGGTAGAACTTCCATTTCAGAGATCATACAGTTCTGATTATATGAGGACAATGATAAAAATCTGAGAAAAGTAAGTAAAAAATCATAATTCACTCAAAAGTCTTCATTCGTTGAGGTTAATACAAGACATCCTGATGGATATTGGAAAGTTGGCAAGTTTGCTCTATTGCAGAAAAGTGTAGTAGCAGTGTTTGGTATTGTCTCATCCACTCTGGGACTAGGTGCACAGTAGGATTACTGTAGCAGTTTTTACAAAGCAGGCAATGGAGACAATGTTCTGCATTTGGAGCCAACAGAAAGTTGATAAGTGGAAAAAAATGAAAAATAAGCTTTCTGGGTCCCAGAGAAAGACATCTCTCTTTAGAATCAACCAGTGATAAACCACTATGGAAAACCTTTGGTCATTACCCACAGAAAGACCCATTGGTTGCTATGAACATATCATATGATGAAACTTCTAAATAACACAGTAACTGTATAAATTCAGCACCTTGCACTTTGGGTGATTTCAGGGGGTATCCGTGGAACACTCCTGGCTGCATGGGTCCACCATACCCACGGCCTCCTGTCAAATACATTTAAATCCTGATCAGATAAACCCAATAATACTGAGAACAATTCAAATACATTTGTTTGTAATACAGCAATAATAATAAAAAAAAAAAGTTACCTGGTCCTTGACCTCCTTGTCCTCCCCCTCCAACTGCATAAGAAGAAGTGACAGTATCCAAGTGGACACAGATTAAACTAGACAGAGTTTCAGCAACGACACATACACAGCAAACTGAACACTGGCTTTGAAACTAAACAGACCTTGTACCATTGTGGTCCAGTGGCATTACTCTTTGGATAAGCTGCATAAACCAGGCATGCAAACAGGTAAGAGGAAAAAAAGATGAGAGCATTGAGTGGATTGAGAAAATTGGGTACAACTAGGGTCCAGGGCTATGCCTGGGAGAAAATGCTGTCCCTTTTAATGATTAAATGCATCAATCTGGTCAGCTAATATTTTATTTATTATCTATTATTGTTACAGCCTTCCTCTGCATTTTGGTGGTTGGTAATCAATGTTCAGGCACAGCAAGCAGGAAAAACAGCAACACATCACTTTCATTGTCTTTTATTCTGACAATAACACAAGAAGCCTCACAAAACCTTTTACCTATACAATTGTGGCATTTCCACTTAGCCTACACTGAGACATAGTTTAGGTTTTCAAATCAAATATTTATTAAAAATAGAAGATTCAGGCTTCTGTGGGCCATGGCCACGCCAGACACTACTGTTATTACTACTACTGCACTACTAATATTCGCGATGACTTCAGTGAGTTTTTTTCTCATATAAACTGTTTGTTTGTATTGAGTAGGAAAATCCTCATTTAATTGCAATTTGGGGTTTGTTTGCTGGGAGAGGCACCTTTTTCGTGGATACTTGTAGGGTTCGTATTGAAAGCTTCAGCTAACTTCTTTGTCTGTGTCCCAGCAAGAGACAAGAGCTAGGTTTTGGATGAGAGTTTGGATGATCCTGAAAATAGAGCGTTACATTAGTCTAACCTGCTTGAGATGATTGATGCTTGAATCAGTTTCTGAGAGTCAGTTTGAGATATGAATGCTCTCAGTTTTGATATTTTTTTTAGTGATAGACACTGTTCTGCTGATAGTAGTGATAAAAAGGGTTTCTGACATGCTCAATGTATTTCAGAAACAGCAATGCCAAGTATGAATTAATTTTCTGTCTCTGACTTTTAGGACCAACCATGAGTATCTCCATCTTGTCTATATTCAGCTGCAGACAGTTTCTGTAACTCCAACTAGTAATGTCATCAATACATTTTAGTAATTTGTTAACAAGGCTGACATCACCAGAGGAAAGTGAAATGTATAACTGTGTGTCATCTGCATATGAATGGTAGGATATATTATGTTTCTTTATGGTAATACCAAGCCGGAGCATGTAAAGATTGAAGAGCATTGGCCCAAAGATTGACCATTGTGGAAACCCAAAGACAATTTTTGTTTTTGTAGATTTAAGACTATGTAATACTACCTAAACATACTGTAAAAGCTCCTGTCTTTTACGTAAGTTGAAAACCAGTTAACGACAGGACCTGCTTAGACGACTGCAACATAAAGCCTTTGAATCAAAATATCAGATGTCTTGCTGCAAGAAATGAATACATTATCTCTGATATGAGACTTGGTGGTCGCAATCTTTTGAAGCTTAAAAACGCACTATTAAGTGTCTATAATCAGCACATGCGATAAAAGTTGTGTGACATTTGTCTATAAGTGACACTTTATACCCAGTTTAGATGTGGATACACCCATATGAGCACTGTGGCACAAACTGTAAGTGGAAAATTTGGCAAAAAATATTGTGTGTTGAAGTAGTGGTACCCCAAATACAGGTATAAGACATAATACTTGTATTATAGAGACTATTCTCTTAAAGTGTTTTATTGGAAAGACTAAACCCAAAAATTTAGGAAAAAACATGTTAATATATGTTGGATAGGTGTGAATAGACCCTCTAATATTAACACCATTTTACGGTGTCGCTCTGAAACATTGAAACTTTGCTTTTGACCTCGGAAAAAGGAAAATGTTCCACTAAATCCATGAAGATATACTTTTAATATATGATGAAGGACCAATTATTATTGTGGCTCTCTGACAGCTCAAATACAGCCAGCCGTTTGTCACATTTTCACCATCTGTCATCGCATTAAAAAGTAAACATTATTAATCATGGAGCCGCAGGTTATGAGTTGCACCTGTACTTATGAGGATTATAAACTAATACCAGAGGCTCTGTGGTCTGAACCGCAATAATAAAACCTATTAGGTTACTCCTTCCCATAGCTCCTTCCTCTTGTCAACAGCAGCCACTTATAGACCCACTCCTTCCGTTCCTACCTTTTACAATAAAAGCCCAATACAAATAAAACACTTACCAGAGGGAACTCTGAGCATTTTTATAAAAGCAACTCAATTAAATAGTGTACAATCATAATTGGGTAATAAAAATTCCTACATGCTAGAGTTCTTATGAACCGATGTTGCATAGATTGAACCACATAATTAGAATCCCATTCCATTTCTCTGGAGTTTCCAGATAACCACCAGTAACATTTTTTGGTTATACAGTGTTTTTTGACAACCACTGCCCCTCAATGTCTGTTGAAGTATTGTGTATATTGTGTATTTTATTTTTCTATTATTTCACCTTGGTAGAACTGCTGTGTTCCCTATGTTTTTATCTTGAAAATAAAAGCAATAAAAACAGTGTTCAAAAACAAAACAAAAAAAAAAATACAAGCGGCATCCAATGAGGATGAAAGAAATTCAAAATCAGCCAACACCCATGAGTAAAACACTAAACCTTACTTGATTTGGAATTCAGGTCGGTGCCAGTGGCCACCCCAGGCAGAACTCCACGCCCACCAAAACCTGATGGAGCCATAAGCAACACAAAAACCATTAAATCCTTGTTCACACTGTGAAACACTTGACAAAAAGTGAGAAATAGTGCCTGAGATTAATCTTTGAAAGAGACAAACCTTTTCCTGGCACCAGTCCACCTTGATAAAGTCCAGGCACACCCACACCTGCCACAGCCAATGAGAGGATATTACTGCACTTATGCATCAACATTCAAAATGCGAGCGGGATCTGGCATGCATGAGCTGCAATGATTTATTTTTCTAAGCATTCATGGCAACGTTAACCAGGACAATTATATTCCTGTCCATCATTATTACAAAACACCTCCACATAAAGGGCCAAACCTGGCACTTTGGCAGCTTTCTTCCCAGCACCACCACCAGTCCCTCCTGGAAGGCCTGTCTGAGGAATAACAGGTGCTGCAAAAAAGATTTAATGTTACTTGGCTCATCGAACGGCGTATGACACTTATATAGTGTGAAAACATGCACACATCTTTCGTGTCCAAGTGCTGAGTCCAAACAACTGTAACTGTGATTCCTGCCTCCTGTCAACCGCTCTCTTTAAAGAATTTTTTTTTTAATTTTTACTTTATTACATACAGAAAAGTACTATGTTTAGAGCCCAAATTGGCTCTTCATCAGGGAAATCAATTTCACTGTACAAAGGTTATTGTAGTTATTATAGTTTTAAAACTAGATATGAAAAAACATTTTAGTTAACCAAAATAAAATGTAAAAAATGAGACAAAAACAAAAACTAACTGAGAATATATTGTGTACTTACAAAACTAACTAAAAACTAAATAAAAATATACAGCAAATGTCTTTAGTTTTCATCTTTGTCAATTTGGTCAAATTTGTCAACACAACAAGCATGAAGAGGCATTTGAACATATGTTTATTGAGACTGGGATGTCTACATGACTGTGAGTCAATTGCCATCACATAGTGTTGTGTTTGTATTGTAATACCTATTCTGACATTCTTAAATCTTGCCCATGATAAATACAGGATAAAATAAACAAAACTTAAACTTAAACAGAAACTAATAAAACTAAACTGAAACTGAAACATTCCCACTCTGGAAACTAACTGAGTAAACTGCTTTGAAAACAAAAATTAAAAACAAAATAAAAATAAAAACCAGATTTAAGAGCCAGTTTGGGGTATTTTTCTGAAAAGTATTAAAGTAAAACTTTTTAAAGGAATAGTTAGATGTATTGCAAGTTCTTGGGAGGCAGAAATCACAGTATGAAAACCACAAATGAAAATTGGGCGGAATCATGTGTTGTATGTGTGTCTTGCCTCCAGCAGGCAGTGCAGCTCCAGTTCCTGTGCCTCCAGGAACTCCTCCTGTCCCAAACACAGAATAAACTTGAATATCAAGTGAACAGACATATATATATATATAGGTTAGGTTAAACTCACAGTCATTAACACATTTGTGAGGAAGTATTCTAAAGTTGTACATCCTATGACCACTAGAGGGCCCTGTGATACTGAAATGAAGTAATGAGCAGGTGTGTGGCTTGTGCCAGACTTGACCTCTTTAGCAGGGAGACAGATCCTTAGGCTGCCCATTGGTATTGAGAGCAGCTAATCTGGCCCTACTAGTCTGTCATCACCCCATGATCAAAAGTAACATGGCTGGCTTTTAATCTAATCAAGAGAGGCAGCCAGCATGCATGGCATTTGCCTTGCCTCATCAAATGCCTCATTTCTTTGGCAACGTCCTCATGCAGGAAATTAGCTGTCAGCTTCACTTGTAAGGGAGCTTGGCAGCAGGATAAAACACATTGGTTTATTTATTTAAACTTTTTTAAAAAATGTTTAATCTTAGTTTCCCCCATACTTTGCCGGACAGACATTGCGCACTGCTTGTAAGTATGTGGCCTGGGAGATTTGGTGAGGAAAAGTTTGGCAAGGCGATGGTTTGTTTTATCTGTGCTCTTTCAGAGAAATTGTTATTTTGAGTGTCTTGAAAAGAGTACAGACTGATTTAGGGACTGCAGTTTTGTCATTGCCAACCAATACTTAACAGTAGGCTCTTTGCCAAAGTACATTCCTGGCCATCGTTTGGCCCTCCTGAGTCCATGCTTAATCAGCCTGCCTAATTTAAAGCAAATCCTGTACACAGCACAGACTTTAAGGTCACACTGGGCTCTGCTGAAGTTCAAACTGTCTGATGTTTGCAGGTACTTGATAAAAATGAAATGTACATGTGTTTGCCAAACAGAGTTTTTCATGCTCAGTTACCATTAATGCAAAACATTCATTTTGGCTCTCTCATAACATGCGAGCATGCAGATCTATCAAAGTTCTAAAAAAGCTTGTGTCTGTATTCAGCACAGTTCAAGTCTGTACAATAGTCTGTCATCAGGCCAAGAATCAGCTCACCTCCATGTGGTAGCAGAGGGCCTCCTGCACCTGTGATTAGGACAACCAGAAGTTCAGCGGTGTTCATCAATATGAGAGATTTAGGGTATAATCCTCAAGGAATTTAATCAGAATGATTGAGTTTTTTTTGTTGTTGTGTGTTTTAACGACAGAACAGCAACTGATTTTAGTGTGGGACAATATTTGTCCAGTTAATACTCGTGATTACTGACCACCATAGACTGAGTGAAACAATAGTGAAAGCAGTAGTGTTACAGTTAATGTGGATGATGCCTATACTGATAACACATGCTTCAAATTTGAACTTTCAAGCGCTGGAGTTTGCAGTAAACCTCACAAAAGGTCATAAAACATAAGGAAGAGATAATCTTTGTAAACCATTTCCAATCCGCCTTTACAGGGATCTTTTACCACAAGCCAAAAAGGAAATATGAGAACCAAACTTGAGTACCTGGAATTTGAGGCATTTTTACTGCAAGGTTGATAGTGAGAGTAGAAAACCACATAATATCACTGCAGCCATCAAAACAAACAAGCAAGTGGAACATGATCAGTGTCTTGCTCCAGCAACCAATATAACATCATCATGCTTGATGATCCCCAGTTTTCCATCACAGAGCCTTCTGCACTGACAGCAGTTTTTGAAGGAATGCTTATTGAAAAATTGAGCATCAAAGGGCTCCACTGTCTGTGATGTCTTCACTTGTTGTTGTGTCCAGTGAAAGAATCCATAAACAAAAGACATTAAATACAAAGTCATTAAAATAATAAGAAATAAACTGTCTGCTGTGTAATTGATACTTTCAAAATTTGACATTGTTTTTGACATTTTACAAATGATATTGCAAATGAACATCTTTCCATTTTTCAAAATGTAAATACACTCCTCTCTGGGAGAAAAACGATTCCATTATGGGCATCAATATAGAATATCAACCAATCATCATAAACCAATTATTCAATTCATGGCCCCAGTTCACTCCCTTTCCATCCAGACATTTTCTGCAGTACCTCTTTTGGCAGCCTTCTGTCCAGCTCCTGGGAAAAATCCCCCAGCGCCTCCACCATATCCACCATAACCACCTATATGAAACAAAGGGGCAAAGTGTGCTGGTTTATAGTGCAGTGAAAGGTTTCACACATTTCAAATCCATTTCAGGCCTTTGGTATGAATCCTTATGAGAAAGGTTTAAAATGACTGTTGTTATACTGAGAATATAATGTTCTACCCTACTGTCAACTAAATATTACACTTACGCTTGCACACACCACCAATTCTAGTTTTAGTTCCGTGCTACAAGTACTCACCTCCTCCCTGGCCACCACCTCCAAGACCACCGACTCCTAGATTGCCGTAACCTGGATGGGAAAGGAAATGATAGACAGGCAGTAGAGCTGAGAGAAAGAAATAGTGTGATTACTGTACTAAAAAAATTATAAATGGGAGCAAGGAGAGTCAAAGAAAAGAAGTTTTCTTCACTGTGGCTAAGAGTAACTAGTGATTTATTCATCACTCAATCTTTCATCAAAACATTTTCCAGAACCTGCAAGTACCACATACTGTACCTTTAAAAAAACATAAAGCACATAAAATATGACACAATCTCATGTGTGCTTTATTAAGTTTGATTGAAAACACTCACATTTATGTTTCTAAATCAAAGGACTGCACCTTGGGCACAGGGGAAAAAAATGACCCCTTCTGACTAAGAAGCATGATAGACTACACTTCAAAAATAGTTAAACATCTGGTTATGCTGTATTCTAACACTGGAGGGAGCAGTCTGTTCTTACTGAGACCAAAAGTCCCCAAAACTAATCTATGGGCGGCAAAAGCTTTTGGCTCGAGTTGACACATGAATAAAGTCATATCCCAGCTTGGGTTTCTGCTTACTGACAAGAACAAAAATGTGAGAAGAAGATAGGGAAAAGGAAAAAGTGTGGAAAGAAGGAAAATGGACGTGGAATAAAATGCTCACCACCTGCTCATGGATTGAAAGAAACTAAAAGATCCTTAAAATTAAGAACCCAAATGGGAACGTGAAGCCCACTGCACAGCCAATAACATTTAGAGAATATTTAACTAAATTCTGTTTTATCCCAGCCATAAATCTTGAACCATGCATATTTACAAGTGCCATTACAAGAGCGAAAATTGGAAAATACTTTTGACTGAAGGCATTGCTTGGGCTTAATGGCTGGTATGAACTACAAAAAAAAAAAAACAAGCAGTAAAAAACAACCTCCACCTTCCTATTGGAATGATATGTCAAAAATGTGAAAAATTCAATTTGTCTGACATGCAAAAACATAAAACACACTATTATAATGTGTAACAATTTTCAATGTATATACAGTATATGAAAAAGTGACTGATATCATTCAAATATATCCAGATGTCTGCCAAGCTGATGTATCTGTATTTTGTAGGGCTGGCATGTGGGATTCCATGTTTTATAACATGTCGGGCACATGATGCTCAAAGTTGTATTAAAAGAAGCTGTGAGCTGAACAAGCTCCCTAATCAGAGACAAACATGTTGGAATAATGACTGTTTTTGAAACGAGACGAAATTTGAACGCTGCCAGCAAGCCAGTCCACCAAGGATCTTGTTTTCATCAATACTTGCAAGCCAAAAAGTCTGGGGTGAGAGCAACTAAGCATGGGAAACCAGCTGAACAAGGGAGAGGGAGAGAGACAGATCAGACTGGAGGTCGAGAAGTTGGAGTCCAGTCTGCATAGTGCAGGTGATGATACTGACGGGGTGGAGGAATGTGAGGGGAGAGACGGAGAGAAAGATGGAAGTGTGGAGTTTCATGACCCAGTCAAAACAAATGTGGGCACTGGACTTGCCAAGGGCTTGGCAAACAGACTGAGCATGCAATGCGAGCCCAGACGCTAAGCTAAGCACCCTTGCAAAAATTCATCTCCTTCAAAGCTTTCAGCTTGTTTCTCCTAGATTGCTCAACCATCCCTAGACACACCTCGGAGTAATAACAACAGTAATGAATTGTTATATAAATCAGACTGAACGTCCGATTTCCTTTTTTCCAGTGTCTCTTGCGTTTACACAACTAATCTGTCTCATTTTTCTAATTTTTATCAGTGAGCCTCCCCACTATAAAAAATGTTAAGGAATTGACAGGAAACTGACCAAAAAAAAAAGATAGTTAAAAGACATGTGGAAAATTTTTAACAATTATTAAGGCTTGAAATGTTCCTCGCCTGTACTGGCACTGTCTGGTCTAGCCTCCAGATCACACAATGTCTCATTGGCCAGTCTGACGTCTACGTGTTTGTCAGAGTGAACGTTGGAAATATAGAGCACAGTCTGCGCAACAGAGAGATTATGTATGCCGCGGGAAGAAAAACATGAAGAGAGAGTGAAGACAGGCAGCACTGTGAAGACTTTTAGCTTATTCATCCATCATCTGGCCCACCTGTGCTCACATGTGCATGACCCAACCTGGCTCTGGCAGTCGTGCTCAGGGTTGACCAGCACCTGCCACGTTGAACTCAGCTCTCTCATTTGAGATCGGGAGACAAGACGCAGGCACGCCGAAGTCAGCCTGACAGGGTGTGTGTGTGTGTGTGTGTGTGTGTGCGTGTGTGTGTGTGTGACCATGAGCACAGGCCTTGGCCAGACACAAAGTTTAGACAAGGAAGAAAGAAAAAGAAAATTCATCTTATGTTGTTCTGACATTAATAGGACACTCTCAAGTAACAAATATTACCCTGGAGGTTGTGTATTTTCAGGGTCAAAGTAAAAGGACATGCTAACAAAATTTGGACCTTTGTCATTTTGGCATCCGTCCATTGATTGTATATCAGGGAGCTGAAGCCAGAGCTTTTGCACAAAAGCTCTCTGTTTAGCCATATTTACACCGTCTTGTCAGCTCAAACAAGCATGCTTTTGTTGGACTACTATTATTACAGGACGTCAGCTCTCACAAATAGACCTGTCTTAGCTCACACATTATTGGAAGTCTACACCAATGTTGTTTGTTGTCATGAACCACACACATGGAAAGTCTGTGCCGTGACCCTGATATCAAATCATCGCTTTTCTTTGGTGGTGCTCCCAGTATTTAGTTGATTGCTGACAAGCTGAAGGATTTCTGTACGCTAATGTAGTGGCTATTTTTCTTGGTGACCCTCAAGAAATAATAAGAAGCCTGCGAGACCATTTGAAACCCCAACTGCCTTTGGACCTTGGACAAAGGAACCCTACAAAAGGTCAATACTCTGAATACAAGATGGAAGGGACAGAAACCCAATACTACACAGGAGGGAGTACTGGGGGCCAAGGAAATTGGAAGGTAAGCGATGCAGAACTGCAATGCATCATAGTTTCCTCCATTTAGATTTCTAAAAAGAATGTGACAGAAACATGTTTACTAGCCAGTTTCCATTCAGAAAAGACCACTGGCTTTCACAGCTGTGCAGTGACAAGTGCACCAGCAGGTTGTTGAGGTGAAATTTGGGATGGTGTGGCAGTGAATAATTGAGCATTGCCTAACAGTGGTGATTCATTTGTGGTGGCTGGTTTAAGAATGATCTCAGTGAGGGTACACAACTAAATGCAAGTCTAGACCTTCTCTGACAAAGAAGGAGTCTTGTTTTCAGAGAAATTAAAATGTGACGAGGGACAGGCTGCCGTATTCATTGCCTCCTGCTGTACCACGTCGCGTGAATTGGTATTTTAACTGAAGACTGACATTGGAATAAAACTGGCCAGACAGCATGGCTAGTTCTTTCAGTCACCAGTCATGTTCTCAAACTCGGGTCCAGTACAAGTGATGGATATGAGCCAGTGTGAACAGAAATATCTGGTTTCAATCTAAAAAATGAAACGGCTTGCTCATGCTCCGTTGGGGTTAGGTAAGGTAATCCTCTGTTTCAGAACCAGAGCAATACAAGAGACATTAATCAAAACATTGTCTTCATCTCTCAGTTTCTCTTACTCTTGTTCTCCCTCTGTTTCTCTATCCTTTTTCTCTTTTCCTTCGCTCTTTCCTCTCCAAAAGGTGTCTAAGGGGTTTTGCCGACCAGACATGAGGCGTTAATAGCAGCAACCAGAGGAAGCCAAACGTGAGAAGTAAAAGATGGATTTGCTTGCTCCTTTCCATCGTCTCCTACTCCCCTTCTCTCTACTTTGTGAACCAGCTGGGCCTGGTGAAGGGTTTAATTTAAGAGAGCAAAGAATTCCATGGCAGAGATCCACGGTAACTGACGGCAGACGCACCGAAAGCAGACATCGGAGCTGGAGCTCTGGAATGTCCAGGAAATTTTTGGAACTTGTTTCTCACCGTATTCGTTGTTTTAGCTCTGATTTAATCAGGCAACCGGTTTAAGAACAAATGTTTGTTCACTGAAAAGCCTTGGGATAAGATTACAACTCATATGTCTCTTTAATACTATGGTGTGAGTTGTAAACTCAAAAATGACGAGTGGGTCACAGAACACTGATATATTATGAGTGTTGTGTTTAGCTAAACACTGGATTTGCTGTCAAATCATCAAAAATAATCAAACTACAAACATACAAAGAGTAAAGGGTAGTTGCAAGAAGCACAGAGGCGTGCTGTGGCACCACAAATGCTGCAATTTTCTGTGATTAGATAGAAAGTGTTCATGATAACTTCCTCTTCAAAGGCTCTCTGGTCCCCAGAGAATCAGCATTTTACTGTGATTGACAGGCAGATTTGGTTCTTCGGCTGTGGTCCGATTTAAATTTTCACTTTGAAAGCTAAGCCCACCATTATGTCCTTCACTGTCATGACACCAGATTTTTATCAGCATCAAATTATCACACTGTTCCACTTCCAAGTTGGTGGATGGATTGCATTCTTACGAGGTGACGCAGGACAAGCTAGATGAAAGCAGAGTGATGCGAGGTGCTGTAGTGATTCCAGATCGCGTGAGACAAGTGGACACACTGAAGCTCCCCTTGCTTCCTCTCCACCCCGCTCTCCTGTGACCTCCCCTGCTCCTTGTCACTTCCAGGTTTCTCTGTGCTGTCAGTCACGGGCACCGAGCTGTGAGAAGCAGGACTAGTCACATGTTGGACTAATTAAGCATTCACACAGTCACACCACTACACACAAACTCTCTCCCTCTGGTGTGAGCCAGCCAAACTTTGGCGGCAAGCCTTTTATTGTTTTTGCTTTCCTTTTCCATGGAGTCATTGACACTATCAATGAGAGGTCCCAAAAGCCTCAGCCTCCCTCTTTGCCAGATGACCCCGAGTGCACGACTGCCAGAGCTCCTACAGACAAACAGGAAAAAGGGTCTAAGGTTGCCTCATTCTTTAACATCTCGCTTTTGGGGCTGCATCCAGGTCAAAATCAAAGTAATAAAACTGGACTTCCAAACTGCTCCGTTAGTGTGGTTAGCCATCGTTGGTATGTGTGGTCTGTCCCGTTCTGTGGTAAGCACTCACGCCGATGAAGCAACTTCGGAGGGTCCCACCAACCCACGCACTTGGGCCTCAGAACACACATCATCTCTGAGGCATTGAGCAATTCTTACAAATGGGTCCAAATGAAAAGTTACTGTAAAAGTCACCATTACACGCTATGTGGATTACAAGCACTGCCACCGTGCCAAACTAGGCTTCCTTGCCAAGTGACGTCTGTGGCTGTCTGACCTCACCAGCCTGAGTCCTTGTAAGTCTCTCACCTCCACAAACACATGCTTTATTTCAAACACATCTGTGCAAAGACCATTATTGCCGTCCCTTAATTCAAACTGTGCTAATTTGTACACCATGCATTGTGATGTCATTGTTTATCTCATACAGAGCAAAACATGCTATGCTATAAACTTTCAAGTCGACCAAACAGTTCAGCTTTTTCCCAGTTTATGTGAGAGTTGGGAGCCACTGCTGTACTTTTTATCCACTTCTAAAGGAATGTCACAGTTCCTCTGCCAACACTGAGCCCCTGAATATGTCTGAAGAGTATCCCTAACACAGGGCTCATACCATCGCCCATTTTAGCTTGGGATACACACTCAGGGCATGTACTGTACAGGCAGGCAGACAAGGCAGAAACACACCGCAAGCATTAGAGTATACAGTAGTACACCGTGTACAGTGCATGTGCAAATAGAGAATCCAATTTTTTAAATCTGCTCATTTCTAATAAGTATGTTCCATGTCTAGAGGAGTTCAATTGTGCAAATTATGCATAGGGCGATAAAACCAGTCAACAAACACAGCCTGTGGCCACGGTATGTAAAGTTGGCTAAGTGTGTTTCCTCTCCCAGATGGTCCACATATGCATCTAACTGCCATTCCACTGAATACTTTTCTGACAACTCAGGGCTGAGAAGGGAGAGAAGTGTCAGACAGGTCTGCTCGACTCAAAACATGCTCATTGAAAAGCTGACGTTAATTCCTCTGTCATTATAAAAGCTATGATCATTGTGCAGCCATCTGAGGCATTTCACCCTGACACACATATTGGATGCTGTACAAAGGAAAACAAGTGACAGAGATCAATTGTGTCATTGACAGTGGAAAAGCTGTTTACCAAATTGTACATCACATGTACTGTATGTAGAGGTATTGCTACATGGTCTAACACATCAGGATGCCTCTAAGGCCTGAAGAGCCCAAGCTGAAGTAATTTAAAAACCATTCATCTTCACAAGTCATTTAGTCCAGTACTGGGTCTAAGTATTGAGCAATCCAGAAATCCAAAACATTTCACTGAGGTGAGATAATTTAAGTTGAAAGGACTAATAATGCACTTGGAAAACAATATGTACTATATAGAATAAGTGACTTACTAAGGACACCTTCTGCAGTGACTACATTACACTTCAGCTCAGACATACTAAGCTCTGCATATGTCTGCTCAGTGTTACCTTCTACCCCCTGTGTTGCACATTTTGGGCAGCTAAAGTTATACACACCCAATGTGGAACACATTTAATCAACTTGCATAACAGAATATCTACTGTAAACGAAACTCCCAACTCCTCACTTAACTCAGAAAACAGTATTGTCATTGCTTAATCAAATGCAAAAACAGGCTGTCTGATCTAACAGACTTCAGTGCACTTTTACCATTGACTGCAACAAGATTGTTCAACCAGAGATATATCTTGATGGACTCTTAGGGAAATCAGAGCAAGAAATTTCTCCATCACTAAATAAACAACACTTGGGCTGTGCTGCCAGATGGATAAGGATAGTGGTCCATGCTCCAGACCTGCTGGCAATCAGAGCAAGGGAGAGGTTGTGAGAGCATGCCAAGGGATGGCTCATCAACTAACACGGTGAACATGGAAAAAAAAATTACATTGGTGGTAGCATGCTCACATGACACAAAACAGGCTGGTGAATGGCTTGGGAGTTATTGAGTCATGGTGAAAGTACCAGTTCAGTGTGGGGGGAAAACACCACTGTTAGAAACTGTAATGTGTGGCATGCGTGACTGATTAGACACCAATAAAAACTAATAAAGCCCTTATCTTATCTTGCTTTATGCTGATATCATTTTAATTCCTGAGATTAATTTGTGAGATTATTGAAAACATAAACATGCTGGTGACATCATCCAGTATGTGAACAAACTGTGCTGGCTGTGTGTATATTAGGTGGGCTGAGTCGAGTGTGGGGGTGGTCTGACTCTGACATATATAAAAAGTCTTCTCTGCAGACAGTTCAGGTTCGAAGATATTGAAAGCTCGACACCGAGACTGGGTGTGGAACAGACTGCTGAGAAGGGGAGGAAAGATAGGTGGGTAAGAATAGACGAAATTGCCATCTTTCACATAGCTCGTGTGTCTGATTAAGCAGCACTTAAATTAGGCAGTGAGTCTTTGTATGTTTGTATGTGCTGGAAGAAAAACTGTATGTCCCCAAACCAATGTTAGGATACATATTCAGTATTTATGCGTGTGTGTGTTTGTGCTCACACTTGTAATTACACACATGTGAAGACCATAAATGGATTTACATACACTCAGTCATGCACATTCACATGCAGATGCTTCCAGTCCCTGACAGCTCAGAAGACAGGTCTGAGCTGCAGTAATGAAAAGCATATGTGCTCCAGCAGACTAAACCTCCTCCAAGCTCATCTTCTTTTGGCTAAACACTTTCATCTTCACCTCAATCAATCAGTCTCCTTTCTTTCAGTAAGCTCTGTAAGCATGTGTGTTGGGTGAATTAATGTGCTTGCAAAGTGTTGTGTTTGGGAATGGTGGTGTATACGTATGACATATACAGTATACGGTATGTTCGCAAGAGTTATTTGTCCTTTCCGTTCTCCTTGCCTCACCCCTTACTCTTCTCTGTCCTCCCTATGTCCATCCTATCCTTCCATTTCTCTGCCTTTCTTCACTTTTCCTGTTGTGAAGCCGATAAGTACACTTTGTGCTTCTTCAAACAATGACCACCCTGATATGAACCAGGGAGTTTCTGCTGGTGAAATCACAGAAAGACACACATTATATTCAAAACAATCCAAAGTTTGTTCTTTAAAATGAAAAGGTGCAATAACAATTTTCTTGGTAACTACACATGAGCAATATTTCTAGCAACAGCCTTAAAGTGAGTACGAGCTTCAAAATAGAATCAAGTGTTTGCCCCAGGCTGTGAAAACTCAGAACCACCTACATATGTTCTGTAGTGAGAAGCTTGAACTCTCTGTTGTACTGCAGACAGGCCTGTCTTCACAGAAGTAAAAGGATCCAAGATTTCAGAACTCTCAAAACACAACTCCCAGACTCATGTTGCTGCATTGACCAATGTAATCAATCAGCATAAATTATACGTGTATTGCAGTTTTTCTCATCATGATTTTATCTCGCACCTAATTGTTGGCTATTTTCCCCTTACTAAACTTACGGTATGTTTATTCAGTGATAGTGAAGAGCCAAAATAAAGGTGCGATAAGAAGTGAAGACTATGTACACTCAGTTGCCAGTTTATCTTGTATACATATCTAAAACTAATGCAGTCTAATTCAACAGCTTTGCAATAAATCCTATTGCATTACAATGTTAGGGTGAGTAGTAGGCTCATATTATCAGGCTAACATTTTCAATTTCCTTCTTTCTTTTGGCTGGTTGGTAGTAGAGCTGACTCATAGACCCAGTGTTAAGTGATTATGCATAGCAGCATTGATAGTCAACTTTGTTGTCAGGGAGCCTACACCTGTGTGCCTACTTGTCTTTTGCCGTTTACCTTCAGATTTGGACCAAACGCAAACAACAAAACTCGTACAAGAATGTCTACAATGACACATAATGGGCTGGCTGCTAATGGGGCTTTTGTTGAGTGAACTGCTGATGCCAACTTGAGGGAAGCCCCAAAAGACCCGCTGCCAGCCAGCCTTCAATTTCTTTCCTTTAGTCATTACTATTTTCTTTCACGCACCCCTCCCACAAACTTAATGTGCCTTGACACTAGTAATGAGGAGACTGCCAGGACAAAATGGGATGGGCAAAATATTAGAAACACAATGTTGCTTTCATCCATCTACTATAAGAGATCTACAATCTAGGCAGAGAAGTGCTAAATGAGATTGCTTACAGATTCTGATAGCTCATATTTTTCATTGCTCTAATATTGATGTAGTGTTGTGTGACATTGCTATTGACAGTTTCCAGATGGTGAGAGAAAGGTGGGATGGACAGCATGTTGTCGTCTTATCATCTGCAGTTTGGAGAGTCGACTGACAAGCTACGCATGGACATATACTGTAGATATCCCACCTAGACACATCCTCTCTAAACCTAAGACAGACTATTGTAATGGTACAATAAAACCACACCAACAGCGAAAACAGTAACCTGTATGTTTCTTGTTAACTGCATTCACACTGCCTGAAAGTGACAAGAGGCTAGCCTATGAAAGCCAAGTTTTGGCAATCACACCATGTCGACTGAATCCACCTTTTCTTGAGGGAACACAGGAAAGGAGACGGTGTCCAACAGCTGTTCCTAAAGAGAACGTTCCTCTTTCCAGCGCTCAGTGTACTGTCAAAGCTGGATGTTGACAGGCCTCACAATTAGTGTAACATTTACAAGGTCTTGCATGAGCTACGCTGCAATTCACTGCAGTCACGCTACTCACATAGCCAGCTGCTGTTCCCCATTACTGGCCAGGCAAGGTGCGTATCTGTGGAATGCAACGTCACTGCTTGGCTTCCACGTGAGAATGAACGGCAGCTCTCTTGACGCGTGTGTGAGTGTGCATCTAAGAGTGGTTTACCATTGTTTGCGTTTGTGTCTCTAAAATAACAGAATCCTGCTTTACATATTAAAGGTTAATAGAAAGGGACAACTATTTTTCATATGCTGGTAGCATATAATTTCTTCTGGCATGTTTTCAGTGGCACAAGCCAAACACTGACTAACGGATGCAGATGAATTCAACCTGCCAGCATGAGAGGCGTACCTGCTGGTAAACACTGTACATATGTTTAGTAATGGAAACCCCATACTTGTAAGGTATGAAGAAAGTTGTCATATCCAAATTTGGATAGTCTGGAAATGGAAATTGCTGATACGAAATGTCACCACTGATGAAAACCAATATTCTTATTAATATTACATTTAGACTTTAGTGAACACAATTATAACCATGAAGCGGAACACATTACAACTCCTTAGTGAATTTAAGTCTCTCCTTTCATTTAAGAAATTTGTAAAACCTTAGCTGACCCCTAGCCATTCTGTCTGTGTTGGAGGTTTTTCCACATAACAGAGATTAGTATGGAGTGTGGGAGGGAGCACTCAGACCCAAATTGCTCTAATTTCAAAAACACAAGATGATTTTAAAATAATTTGCCTTCCTTTTTCTCATTAATGTAATTTCTGCCACGTACGCCTGGTGAGGGAGACGAAGAACTCAAATACATACAAAAGCCAGGGTCACACTTCCCAAGTAAGGCTCTGCTGATCCCAGCCAAAATCAACTTCCACCAAATACTTGATATTAGGTCATTTTCACAAAATCGCTATCCTGCAACCCTTATTGGAGGGTGAGGTTGTGGCACTCCACAGGAACCCTTTTGTAACCTGCTCCATTTGTTATCAGGACTATAAGACGATTGCTTGGTTCCTTATCTTTCTAAACACATAGAGGTAGGCTGAGATTGTATCGGCAATGTTTACAGAACTTAAATGATGGTTAAACACTGCTAAAGCACCAATGCAGTGCAGACTGTTATACAGCAAAGGAAAATATTTACTGTACAGTATCGGAGAGAGGGGCCATGGTAATTTCAACACAGAGGTTTCCAGATATTGTAAGGGTCTAACATTACAATAACATTAATCAGTGCTCTGGCACCATTGTTTGGCAGGCGTTGATGGCAGTTTGCACTCTGCCAATCATCACTCCCTAGCAGAGGTGTAGGAGTGGTGGAATCCCTGTATGGTCCCACCCAGTCAGGACGCCCTGAACAGCTGCCAAGTGTGGTGATAAGAAAGACTTGGTGACAACCAATCAAGAGACTATTTCACTTTTGCTACTGCCTTGTGTCTGTGCAGGTCTCCCTATTCTGACCGCGTGTGAACGTAATGCAGTCTATACATTAGCCTACTTTATCCACCCCATAAGAATACATTCTATTTCCTTCCTTTCAACGCACTTTGACAGTATATGTAATGCAGAGGAATTTTCCATGTTGAAAACGTAAAAAGTGTTTCTCTCTATTACAGTAATGCTTTACAGCTGTTTCTCTACATCTCTACTGCATCTTCAAAATATTTTATATAGAGAGAATTAGGATGTATTTTACATACAATTTTAATATATGTACATAGAAAATAAAACCTGCCCATTCAATTACTTTACACCCCTTTTCCACAAAACACAATAACACACATAAATCCTCTATCTTACCTGGTTTAGGGGCCTTTCCACCTTGTCCTGTTGGGTGAAAACAAGTTTAAAAAATTATGTTTGAGGCTATGCTTTTTCCTTACAATATCAAAACATTTTCCATTTCCGATTTACTTTACAACCATTTTAATTTTTTCTAAATTATATAAAGTAAAGATTTAAATGTCACTTCAAAGGCCTATGCACATATCTTACAGGCACTGCTTTACACAGTTTTCAACTTTTCAAACACTGCAAAATACACCACTTTAATTTTTTGTCAAATGTCTGTCTTTCTATTTTTGATTGATGATACATAAAAACCACTGTAGGTTTCTTCGTACCTCCTCCCAGTCCCAAGCCACCAGGCCCAACACCTCCTGGCACCAAACCACCTGGGACCTGACCACGCCCTCCACCTCCATAACCTCCGACTGTCAGGGTCAAACAGAAACAGGTGTGATTGTGATCGACGCTGTCATCGTCATTACTGCTGTGAACATTTATCATTATTATCTGCTAACAATGTTCAAGTAATGCTTGTATTAAAGAGAAATGTGTAACAGGTCTCAAATTTCCAAACCTCAAACCTCATAATGTCTTCCAATAAACTGGCTTAACAACAGTGCTTGGACCCAAAACACTTTGTTTATACCACAGCAGTATCCCTAAGATTTAATTATTCTTAGGTTTTGGTGGTGTACAAAGGAAGTGTCACCATGTGTTTCCGCCAGATCTGACCAAACCAAAACTGAGTGTTGACAGGGAATTAGTCTTTAGAACAGCACTCTGTTTCTTCTTGTTTTTGTTAACATACAGTAAATATTACACTGTTGAGTGCTCCAACTTTCATTTGCATGTAGCACTCAGACACAACTTACAAACGTTCCACAAACAACTTTCAACACACTAAGAATTTCACAATTCAATAGTCTCAACACATCAGTTCTTCCTCCACTCAAGGCTTTAGAACTCGTGGCTAAAAAAAAGGTGCACAGGGTCAAACTTGTTCAGCAGATGGGAGCTGACGCCGTGCCAGGACACTGCCTACTGTTGGTGGACTGTTGCTGAAGTGGACTGTGCATGCAGAGCTGAGTGTATCTGCAATGGATGTTTGAAAACACCAGATAGAATATCTGTGGCTGTGCATTATGCTAAAGGGAGGGAATGGTCTTTTAGACGAGACAATCAGAAGCCTGAGAAGGCAACTTTGCTTCATGACTGAGAGATTACTATATGGAAAAGATTCAATTTATGCGTGAAAGCAAACATTTCACATTTAAACCTCTGCAGGTAGTTTCACACCACGTGATGATGAGGCCAAAAACATTTTTCTAAAACATGTGTTTGAGACTTTCTAAATATTTTACAATATAATTTACTACTAAAACAACACAACAGTTTTATTTACTTATCTCTAAATCACCAATGCATGCACCAATTCATGATAAACCAGATGCGATCCTTAAAAACACATTTTACATATGGGGAAAAATCATAAATCTAATGTTTCTACTCACCTGCAGCTTTAGCTGGTTTATAGCCTGCAGGGACTCCTCCAGCAGACCCTTGTAAAACAGTAATCATGCAGAGTACTGAGTTATGATATTCCTACATGTAGTGATGTATGAATGGACATTTTTTGGCTAAGCAGTTCATCATTACACCAGCTGACTTCCATGTTACTTTCTCTCGGGACACCAGGAGAGCGTGTTGGGCATCTTGTGTCATTTTATACATGTTTTGTAAGTATCTCTACTTTTAGCTTAATTTCAGGTTTACATTCAGATAATTAAACAAGTGTTTCTTTTTAGTAAAACCTCTGGTCTACAGTAGTATAATTCAACTGTTATACCTCTGCTAAAGACAAACAGACTTTGTTTGTTATGGCTCTGTTCTGGATTCTTTTTGTTTAAACTGTCCAGACAGTCACTGGAGGCCCTGTTACCTGGAAAGAATCCAGTTCCTTGTCCAGTGCCTCCTTGTCCAATCCCAGCACCAGGTACATACACACCTGGAACACACAACAGAGAAAGCAACAGGTCAAAGTTTTTTTTGACCCCATTTATTAGATAAACATTCTCATACACTTCTATCATCTGTGACCCAGACAGCAAAACTGAAATTTGTCCTTGGCATACCCATTTGCCCCAGGTCATAGCATTGATGGTGCGCACAATGAAACGTGAGCACAGCAGCTTCAGAGCGAAAGCAAAACAATTTTTTTTTTAACTTTGTAGGCTTGATTAGGAGAAAATCACAATTGTTTTCATACTGATGAGGAATTTCAGTTGGAGACCTTCTTTGAGAAAGCTGCTGCAGCACTGTGGACACCCTCAACCCCCACCTACATCCCATAGCCTCATTTCTCGCCTGATTTCTGGCTGCAACCCAGAGTAACTCCTGAGATGGTCGTTCTGGATCCCAGACATGGTGGCCTCATGTGTGCAAGGAATAGCAATAGAAATACAAGAAAGGGAGGGTGAAAAAATGCCTTCAGTTGTTCTGGGACGACTAACAGCTAAATCCAACGGGACCGGTGAGCTAAGGCCAAAATTACAAAGTTATATTATTTGAGAGAAAAACCTGGTTTATATCTCTAAAAAACAATGCAATAGAGAGAATGGGCCTTCAGGACCAGAATGATTATATTTAATGGCTTTTACATGTGTTGGGAGGCCAATTAATTTAAGCCACATGTCAAAGGCGTTCATGTGTTTATTAGTGAATACTGTGTGAACACTGCGCTTTGAGTTCTGTCCACTGAGTGTGGCCATTAGGGGAAGAACATTACAAGGTATTAGTGTCCAATCTAGTTGAATGAAAATTCATGACACATGCCACTGAAACACATGCCAAAAAATAAATATCTATGCAGTTTGTTAAGTATGCCTGCATATTGCTCCATTGCACTGAAGAAGGCTTTGACCTTTTCATTAAAAAGCTGTGACATACAGTATTTAATGGGTTTGTGCCACAATAACATTACTATTATTTTTATTGTACTGCTAAGGTTAAGAAAATCCACAATCAGTGCAATCAATTGTGGATACCAGTGAAGTACAAAATCCAGAGACAGACTTTCAGAATCAACTGTTGGATGGGTTGTGAAGATATTGTAGCATATACAGGATACTGAGAACAACAAAGTGTGGGATGACTGGCTTGTAAAGAAAATAAGCAAGAGAGTATGCCTTCATTTTGGGTAGAAAGTTATGAAAATCTTAAGTCTGTGCTGCAGGATCTGAAAATGTTGAAGTTGTTTATGCTGAAGCGAACAAGTACAACATTTGTTATATTTACTTAGATACTCCAAACTGCACTCAAAATCTGGTTAGAAAGGGGCAAAAACATTTGTCTGTTTCTGATTAAGATAAAAAATTCTTTCCTTGAGCAAAAAGCAGTGTGCCAACAGGGATTTAAAGAATATGGTCATGTGAAATGTAGACAAATTTGCCATAATTAGTTTTTTTCAGCAGCAGTGTAAATGGGAACAGTTATGGTGGCAGCTGTGGCTTTGGACAAACAGTTACTCCATGAATGAACAAATGGAGGTTGCCTTTAAACTGATCCTGACTGGGATGATCTGGGAGCAGGATGATGGTAGACCTCATCAAATTCCTTGAGGTTTGGCCTTATAATACTGAGCGCTGAATGAAGAGAACTCGAAATCCTGCAGGCTCAAACTAAAATGAGGAATAAATAATGATGTCCACGGTTCTGTATTTGATTATCAAACGGCTAAATCAGTGCAAGTAATGCATGTGTGCATGAGTTTGTGTTTATGCGTGTCTCTCTGTTTGCCCATGCCACTGGCTCCATGGCAGAGATCTCAGGTGCAGGCACCACACGGGTGATTGTTCTCAATTTTGCTCCTTCATTTCACAATCAAAAGAAGGATTTCCTGTCTGAGCACTGAAAGCGAGGCAAGAGGGAGTGTGTGTCTGCTCCAGTTTTCCTTTTTCTTAGAATCCCATCAAGCTACTGTACCACTTTAACAGAGTGCATTGGGTTCACTGAGGCCATGTATCCAAATAAGGCACACAATGACCTCTGCCAAGTGACCTGACCTACCTCAATAAATTTGAAGATTTCTTCATGATTGTCCTAATTATCGTCATCATCATGCACTTACGTTCCATGCGAACTCAGCCAGGTCATGGGAATGTGCTGGAATGTGTGTGAAGGACAGGATTGACTTGTAGAGCACAAGGGATTAGAAGAGGCAGAATTTATTTCACAGTTGACTCCAGTCAAGAGTTTGCCCTGAGTGTTTGTGATATGATTAATGTTGGTTAAATAAAAATCATGGGAAAGAAGGTGTATTATCATGTAGTTAGTTTTATTAGTGATCTGATCTTGCCGAAACAATGGCTCATCTATTAAAAGATAAAAAGGTAAGAATGTATTAAATGTATCAAATAGCCTCATGTGTACAAACCTGGAAAACTATAGGATGACCAGTTAGAAGCCATTACTTAAATTTATATTTATTCAGCTTTGCGCAGATTCATTCCATCAGATCACAGCATGAAGTGCAAAACAATTTTACAACTCATTAAGATAGACAATGGGAAAAAGGAAAGCCAGGAAAAGGCCTTTTTTATGTTGTGGTTTGAGCCCAGAGTTGCTCTGAGTGCATTAAGTGGGTGATGATGTACATGCGCTCACAGGAATCCTGACAGTGATTTGAATTTATCATCACTCCACTTTCGATTTGAATGTGGTCCAACTGTTAGACACACAGTGGGGACGGGGGTCCGGTAGGAATGCAGCCAATCATCGGAAAAAGGGAAAAGTCGAAAGGATATGTAAGGTACATGGCCTGGGAGTGACATACTGACATTTCACAGACTGAGTGTTGGAACTATTGTATAAATCATTCCACTGTCAAAATGTCCATATGGATCTCACATGGGTTATTGATGGGATGGAACTTAACAGCCCACATGACAAATACATGGAGTGATGATAATTCAAATCACTGTCAGGATTATGGGGAGTGCATGTACATCATCACCCTCTTAATGCACTCAGAGCAACTCTGGGCTCAAACCACGACAGAAAAAAAATGCACTTTCCTTTTTCACATTGTCTATCATAATGAGTTGTAAGATGACAAATATGTTGTCATGTGGGGGCCATTTGGGCAATCTTTAGTCTTAAGTGCGATATTTGTCTGTTATCATCATTTAACATCTTTAAATAATCAATTCTATGTTTTAGATTTTTTTCCATTTTTTTTCCCAATCCCATCCCACCACATACATATCCCAGCCAGGGCTGTGCGATATGACCAAAGTCTTGTATACCAATATAAATAAGTTCATATCCAGATAACGATACACATCACGATATAGCACATTTTCTGTAAACTCAATGAATATAGCTTGTATAAAATGACAACATGGAAAGGCCATATTTGTTTGTGTTGCCTTCATGCAGATTTTGAAATTTCCTGCATGAATCCGTGTTGTGCTCGAGTGCTAGAGTATAATATGAAATGACAAGACCTCAGGGAACAAGGCATTCTCTCTACTTGATCAGTTAGTAACACAATCTCTGGAATGAGCTGGAGGTTGCCAATTAAGTTGTCAGAATTGGATGACCTGATGTCCAAAAGTTCCTGTCGGCTGTCTAATGTGTACACAAGACTGTTTTGAGTGGACAGACTTTAAACAAATAGGCAGACAACTACTAATTGCAGAATCTGGAGACTCTGAGCCTGGTGTTGTGCACGTGCCTCCATTTTGGTCAACAAGCAACAGAGAACACGATTTCTTGTGGTGGTCTTTCTAGAAGGAGCAGTGGTAAAAGTTACTACATTCTGTTGTGATCAAGGAGTTGATGAGCAGATGGTTGAATATTTGAAGCGATCCGGTTGTCTTTTTGCGACAGCTGTGCAAACAATAATACCATTTGGAAACGCTAGGGGAGTCTAACGGGAAAAGTTGAAAAGCTGTCTGTTGCCACTTTAACAAAGTGTTTAAGGGTGAACTTTTCCTTTAGAAGGGAAAATTCAAACACTACTTGACACTTTCAAGATTGCATCCCAAATGTAACAAGGCCGCACAATGGCTAAGAAAGAATTCTGTTTCCAGAGGATTCAAATTCAAAACACAAAGAGGACAATGTGTGAAAAGTTCAAAGTCCTACATAAAAATCATTTTCATACACAACATGTGTAAGCGAATGTTTTGTTTTCTCAAATTCCCTTGTTTTGAATTTTGATAAAATGACGTAGTCCAGCAGACACAAGCTAACAGGTGGAAAGGAACGTATCCAGCGCCTTGTATGTTTACTTTTGCATTATGTCATGTTTTGAGTGTCGGCCTGGAAAGTAGGAGGTGACATGTTTATCAACTGTTTAGCTGGCAAGATCATTTATTTGATATTTTGCCTGAAAATCAAAACTGGTAATACAGCCAACAGAAAAAAAAATCTATGTGAATCATGAATTTATCTACAAATTACAGTTTATGTGGAAAATTTATACTGGCTTAAAACACTTCATTTTATGGGGGATATGGGTTATTGGGCCCACAAAAAATGACTGACTAGAAGAGAAGTTAGGAAATTGTAAGTCAGAACTTGTTTTGTTATTGAATAAAGCCACAGCCAATGACGGGTTTTTCCGTAGTACCTCCCATGTTAATGACAGTTTTTACAATTGCTCTTTGTGACTTGAAAGAGTTTAGTTTTACTTCATTTACAACAAGCTGGTGAGTAATGTGACATTTCCACGACCCTTTGCTGTGTTTGTTCAATAATTGGCCTTTTACTAAATAATTAAATGCCTATAAGTTGATGGAACAATTTGCATGGTACTTGGGGGTGCAAAACAAACTCATGTGAGTTAATACAGAACACTCACATATGCAACCTCACAAAAGTTAATTACAGCATTCCCCTTCATTTACAAGACTAACAGGGCCGTTACCATTCATGATCACAGTGCTGTGCTCCACATAGTTTGGGAAGTCCTGAGGAAACGTGTTTACACCGCTTCAACCACCTGACATTTCCACAATTCTGCACCACTATTTCCATAACTTTTGATAATTTTTTTTTTTTTTTTTTTTTTTTGAAAACACAACTTTTTGCTTTGTTCAGACCCATCCAAACCACTGTCCCAGATGAGGAAGTTTGGTTCTTTCTTTATGGAAAGCTCTCAAACTGCAACCCAGAGCAACAGTGCAGTAAAGCAAACACTGTGGTTTCTGGCACCCTTACATCTGCCGTTATCAGACATGTGACAGCTGGCCTACTATCAGTCACCCCTTGCACTGTCTATTTTCCACAGCATGTTGGAGGGTGGAGGAGGAAAGTGTGAGGAGCATCAAAGAAAGTGAAAATTTAAATGGGAAAATCCATCTTATTCTTGCACCCACCATTCTTGACTCCACCTTCCTTATCTACACTTGCCCAACCTCGTCTCAGTGACACTTCTGTGAAGAAGAATACTATTTGAAGTATGCACTGGCAAACAAACTCACAGCCTAATATGCCAGTATGCCAATATTTATCAACAAAGAAGACCTGATTCTAATCTTGTCATCTTCTTTGGGTGTCTTGGGTGAAGCCTCCCCACTGGAAGCTAACAGGAAATCGTTAGATGATTAGACTAATGAACTAAAAAAAGGGGTTTGTAACAGCTGTGGACTCTACTGTATAAGTATTTCAGAGCTCAACATGACAAACGCTTCAGCCATGGTTGAAGATAACCATCAGCAATGTGAAACCAGAAACAGCTCTTGGAACAAACAGTTCACATTATGACTCCATTCCAGAAACTGATTTATGTTATCATATTATACAGTAGAATTGACACAGTTACGGAGTCCAATGCCAAACGGACCATAACTGGCTAAATTCACTATTTACTGTTTATATAATTTCCACATTTTCCTTTGCCTTACATTTCTCGTGCCTTTGTGTAAAACATAATTTATCACATGTGAAATGTCAGACCAAATTTAGTGTGCCATGTCTTTTTTTCTCTATCTGTAGCTCTTTCAACAATATATATTTAAAGGCAACCAATGCGACACCTAGAAATATGAGTTTATAGACTGCTGAAATAAGTATTGGACATAAAGCAAGTTTTTTGTTTTCATAACTGAAATATTGTAGCTCAAAATCTGACTTGTGAGAAAAAACTATTGAATTTTCAACCAGATTTATGAACAAGATATTGACATTTCAACTTTACTTTTGTACTGGCATCAATAAGCAGTTTACATAAATGGACAGAGAAAAAGTCCAGTCGACAGACATTTTATAGTGTATGTGTTTACTGGACATGTTCTCCAGTCTTTGTGTTGCTAAAACCCAACAAAAAACTCACAGAAATGCTGTTCTGTTTGGTTTAGACCAACTCATTGATGCCAAAGGCCGAAAGGCCTATCCCACGAAAAAAGTGCAATGCAACTAATACAACACAGAATACAATGTTTTCATGCCAGAGGATTTTGATTATATTGATGTAATGTGTTTAATCAAAATTTTATTTTATTACCATCTCGTCTCATCAGTTCATCATCAGTTATCCATTTTTAGAACAGCTTGGACATCAGTAGGCAGTGGCAAGTCAAGATGAAAACATTCCTGACAGGAGCCATTTCAGATTTATGGCCCAGTGAGACTGCTCCTAGCAGCTTACAGCCTGGTGAGGTCTGCTTGCAGAGTGGCTGGGATGAATCATCTGAGTTAATGTGCTTCTTTGTTGAACACTTGGCACTGGTTGATTGCAGACCAAACATCTCTCTGGGAGATGCTAGGACTGACATTTATCCACAACAAGAGTAAGAGCTAAACAAATTATCAACTGATATGTGTTTCTGGCAATGGTGGGGACTTACTACTATGTGAATACCCTTATATCTCGTACCATCGTATTTGCATATGTAAGAGTGATGCCTTTATGAGATGCCTGTGGTCCTTTGAGTCATATGCATGCTGGCTCGCAAATCAAGGACTCAGTCATCCATTTATTTCATTAAACAGTCCATCAGATTTACAAAGGTAAGACTATCGACAGTAAAAAATGATGTGTATAGTGTTACAGAGTTGGTCCCCATAGACATTTGCAGTGCAGTCCTTTTGAATTATGTGTCTATTAAAACAACCCACCCATCCAAAACCTCTGGTCTAATCCCTACAACAGTCTTAACAGTAGTTACAGTAAAAATGGTGATATGAAAACTTGTTGGCCAAACTGTAATCGCTTCTGGCTAGGAGCTTTGGTGCAGACAGTGACTTTCCAGCCAGGCAACATGCTTTGATGTAAAACTGCAAACTGTGGATTGAATTGTCCAATCTACTATCACTCTCCCAGGACATGTGCCAGGGTAAGACACAAATACATGAAACAGTTCTTTCACAATAGCAAATTCTAGTCAGTCAGTGCTTGTAACCCAAAGGCTCCTTCTCAAATCAGTACTGAATGAGGTCACCTCACTGCAAATTACACCAAACCATTCAACATCAACAAATTAAAATGCCTTGGTGGGTCCAGCATTAAAGAAGCTGAGGAAATTGAACAAAAACCTAACAGAAGAGAAACCTCTGTGTCTTGCTTGGACAAAACTTCAAATGGTCTGTTTCTTTAATTGCAGTGTAGAGGTGTTGAACACTGGGATGCCTATGTGTCACATTAATCCAGTATGCTGTGGTTGGCACTCAACCTTGCCAGAAGAGGGACTGGAGCCAGAGAGGTGTCCATAACACACGCTACCAATAAAGCCTGAAGCACCACTTGCTTGGGGAATCAAGACAATCAGTTTGGGAATCTACCAGCAGTGCAGGGATAGTGCTGCAATTTATCACTAGTGTTTTGTGACAGCCCAGACATGCCATCCAGTCTGCGCTGATTTCATTTAACTTCACCTAAAGCCAGGCGTGTGTCACTGATTAATGTATTAAATTCCTCTGAAGTCTCAGGGCTGAACCTGGCCAATGCCAAATGAGGCAAACTGGCTTCCAGCAGTACTAAATAAAACATCAGACAACCTCTTTAATTCTTTGGAGACTGAAGGAACAGAGCAGCTATTTTCCCCCTCTTCATTGCCCACTGGCCTCTGCCCGTCAGAACTGTGCTATTAACTGTGTCCGTCATAAAAGCCAAACTAATGAATTTGGCAAAAGTCCACCAGTTGGTTGTTGAGGTTGTCTGGAGGAATACAAAATATGTCAAGGTAAGCAACAGAGCTATGGGATACCTGATACACTCTGGGCATTTACAATGGAAAAGTAAAAATTTAAAATCAATGTTCGTATCATTTCACAATAGATTTGCAAGCGGTTCACTATTCATTTAGTTAGGGCAGAAAAGAATTAGCTTGATAAAATTCCTTAGTTGAGAAATCGATTCAAATAATTGTATCTCTGGTCTAGGCCTGGGTTTGATTTAGTTATCAAATGTAGCAATGCAAAATAGAAGCCACTGAGCCCAAGCTGCGTCAACACAAATTTATTTTGATAAGAATAACATCCAGCTTACTGTATCCATGTGACAGATGTTGTTTGTTTGTTTGAAGGATGTAAAATAAGTCTGCCTCTTCCATTGTACAAGGGAGAACCAACACATATACTACAGTACCAGCACAAGTTCACAGAGTAACACATGACGGGGGCATATTTATTTATTTATTTATTAACGAACTTCTTCCCAGATGTTTACTCTGGGACCATAACTCATTTACGCTTGTCGATGAAAAAAATTCAGACAGACCTTGCACGGCATCATAATTCAAGGGGTGAATTTCGCAAGGAGGAGGTGTTTTCTGTGCAGAGGCATTCTTAAATTGGGTGTTAATGAGGTTCATTTTACTAGATAATTAACCCTTGGACCATTGGAGTGTTTTTTTTTTTTTCGAGTTAGAGTTCACAGACACAGATGGAACTAGTTTGAGCACAACCGAAAGGTTAAACAGGATGGGTTCAACACTCACTTGAGATAAAAGTTGGGATGCCAAGCCAATATTGATATTTGTTGGCTCCGTTACCTGCTATATATTTTTGCCTGAATGCACCTCAAGAAATTGTGAAAATCTCAAATGAAATGTGGCTGGCATGAAAAAGAAAGGAAAATGATTGTTATGAGACAGAGAGAAGAAGGGCAAACACATTTTTAGATGATTCAATCTATGACCTGACATAGACAGACTCGGTAGACTTTGTCAACATGATCAAATCAGAGGAGACCTACTAAACAGCTGGGAAGAATGAGACTTTATATGGACAAAATATTTCTTTTAGGAATCTAACAATCTAAACATGATGCATCTGAAAGGACACTTGGACACTTGGAGATAAGGAACATAAACAGCAGAATTTTTAGCAAATAAATACAACAAAATGGACTGCAGCATACCCAGCCCCAGATGCTAAACATGTTTTCCAGTTGGGGGCTGAATAGCTCAGCTGAATCTCAGCCAAAACACAGACCAAGAACCAAATCAAAGCAATGCAGAAGGGGAATAAAAAACAAACTCAATGGTTGAATGAGAGTGGGAAGGAAAGGCATGCTCACAACCCCTGTTTATCTCTCTCTCTCTCTCTCTCTCTCTCTCTCTCTGAAACACATAACCTGTAACTTAAAACTGCAATTGAACCCCTCAAATCTGCATGTTGCTGCTTCATGGATTCTGGGCAGAACAGTCCTCTAACTGCAAGAGAAGACCCGGTCAAAGCTGTGAAGGTGACACTCACATACGCTGTCTGTCCACCTGGGAGTTTGTCAGGGGTAAATTTAAACTATGTGGTTTTGTTAAGCGGGAAAAGGGACCAGCTGGAATCTTCTCATCCTGACATGTTATAGGATAGGGTCTTCCATGTAAACATACCCTATATATGCATAGGTGTTTGTGTGTGTGTGTGTGTGTGTAGGAAGCAATTTAACTGTCTGAAATACATAAAAAATACATATCCATGACAAACTAATTGAGAGAACCACAAGAAGGAGTGGTTGCTTAGTTTAGAATTTAAATTTAGATTGCACACATACACTAATGATAAACCAGGGCAACATTATTATAAAGTTATGATGCAGGGTTATGTCTTACTGTTAACCCAATAACAACTTATGTTAACAATTTATTTAAATCATCAAAACAAAAACAAAAAACATACAAAAAAACCCCCCAAAAAACTAGCAATGCAATTGCAGAACGGTCTTTTTTAAGTTAAAGTTGGGATTAAGCCGAAACAAACAAGAAGTTAGCACTGAACACATTACTTTTATTTCAATCAATTTACACTAAGTTACACTGCAACAGATAATATATAGTATAATTATATGCAGTTTGTATACTATATAAATGGTCTCAATTAAAATAAGTGAAAGTACTCCTTAATACCTTATAGCTGTTAAGCATCTACAAAACCTTTTGTCTTTGAGGGACAAAAAAAGCACAAACAAAAAAATTGCACCTGCTCTAAGTCTGTGATTGATGCAGCAAAGATCACGGCTCAACACACCTGCAGAACACACTTACCTCCTTGAAGAGAGGGCTGAATCAGTGCAAAGAGGAAGAGTCCACAGAAGAGCAACAGAATGTTTCTGTTAGCCATCTCGCTCCAAAATGCACCACCCCTCTCCCGATCAGCTGGTTTTATTCTCCTCTAACTAATTACCACAAGCCCGAAGTCTAAAAGAGTGGGGTAAAAGGTGAGAAAAGGGAACAGATATGTGACTCTGTGTAATTAAGAGAGGGAAAAGACTCTGGTTCAGTGGACCACTTTGCTTTTTTCCTCCTCTATGTCTGGTGTTGCTGTTTTTATTCTGGTCACTCCTGCCAACAGTACAGACGCTGTTGCCAGCAAGGAAAGAGGGAGAGAGGGAAAGAGAGACACACAGGAGGGGGAGAGAGAGAGAGAGAGAGAGAGAGAGAGAGAGAGAGAGAGAGAGAGAGAGACCACCACCCCCCCATCCAGAAGGAATTGAACTGTCTGCCAAGCATTTGCATGGAGACTGAGCGTACGTATCTACAAGAGTCAAGAGGGAGACTGAGGAAGAGCAAACCACATACTCAGATAATTACCTGTTCTCTATGGCTCTAATTTTCAGCTGGTTGGTTTTCAACACAAGCAGTAACATTCGTTTTTACTGTTTCTCTGAAGCAAGTGATCCAGAAAACTTTGAAGCAGAGGGAAAAGAACACAGACACTATCAGCGTGTGTCCACAAAATATCAGAACAAGACATTACAAAGTCACTGGCTGCATGCATAAGCTGGGAATAGCAGTGCACTGTGTCTGGCAGTCTATGTGTGGAAGCCAGTCACAGTGGTTGTAGTAAAGAAATGAGAATGCTGTCAGCATGACACACAGAGACGACAAAGAGCGAAGAACCCAAGAAACATCAGCTTGCCAGTGTTCAGTCTCTCGGCCAATTCATCAGGAAAATTGTCATTATCAGTCTTGTAACAGATATTAGAAGTAGAGTAAGGACTAACCTCTGTCCATTCTCAACTTTAGAGGGCTTTAGTGACAACTAGAACGGTATATTTGTGAACAGGAGCTGATAGACTTGACCCTGTGGATCGTCAATCATGGTACTATAACCAGTCCTACTCTTTGGGCTTTTGACAGTAACTTAAAAGATACTATATAACAAATTTCTAAACTCCCGGCTGATTAGCAGTTTCACAGATCTTGTGTCAATAGATTTGCACTGGAGTTTTATCGCTAACAGGACACATCCTCTACAGACACCTGTGTGCAGATTCATCTTGGCTTAACATGTCTAGCCATTACTTAGGAAACACCTCACCGCTGACAAGGCTGTCATTGTCCATCTTTTTGTTCTGTCCTGGGACACATTTTTGAGATTTCAAGTAGAAAAAGTTGAGCAGAGGTACTTTTAACTGGAAAGAACTGTAGCCAAAGTCGTTACTCTCTCAGACTCAAACCTGACAGACTGGGCTGTTGCACGCATGCTAATGGGTTGTGCTTTCCAAGACACACAGTATCCTTCCTAGTAGTGACGTCCATCATATGTGTTCATATTCCCTCATGCTGATTTCCTTAAAGTTAGGTCAGGCATCCTAACAATATCAGCTGTTAAAGGTTTGTTCGGACTGAATTCAAAGCATATTTTTGCTTGAATTATTAAGTACAGTCATTCAGCTACAGATAAAGTTACATTTTTGTTGAAACAATTTCCATTTAAGCCGACACATCTTCTCTGCAATCCATGCAGCATAGGGCAAATCTGTTTCTACTGTAACTTACATTTCTCATGCAACTCATTTTCTCCTTACATTTAGTGTAAACAGACCTAAAAAAGTGTAAAAAGACCTATGTAGATCATACAACCATTATTTCCCAAGGTATTTAAGCTAATCAAACATAAGTGGGAAATCAATTTGTTTCTGCCACATATATATATGTGAGATACAGTAAAAACAAAGCCAAGCATTATTATTGGACTGAACCCAAATGATGAAAAATACAAGTGTGTAATTGAATAGACTATTAGACCTAAATGTCAGACGCCCTCTTGATTAATCAATCTTGTTACTCTTCTTGTAGTCAAGCACAAATAGGTGAAGCAGCAATACGTTAACATGCATCACATAACTGCATGCAAACAAATTAAGCGGGTCAGAAAGTAATTAGGATGAGCTGGTTTGGTTATTAACTTAGCAGAACAGGTTTTTTTATAAGCTCACTGAATTGTTTAGGTTTGAATACACTATTTAATTTTACCTTTTTTTTCCTCAGGGCACACCTGTGATCCCATTGATCCCAATATTGCTATATCACGCATACTAGAATGATGATTTCAACCAGTGAAACATCTGTTTTTCGCAGTGAACTCATCAGATACATGACAAAAACCACACGGGAGAAGACCAAAAAATCTATTATAGTCAATACGAGGAAGCATTTGAAGTGCTTTCAACTCTTATGATTACAGTAAATCATTAGTTACAATCCAAACATCAGGAAGACACTGATCTAATGCTGCGGTCTGCATGGTACTATTGTTTCCATGTTTGATATAAGACCAAAAACCCCAGCTGAGTAGTTTGTTTGGGAAGCAAAAGTGTATTCTGGATGAGAGTAGTGTTTTTCTCCATTTATTAGCAAGTCTAAATGTCTATTTTAGCTCATGTCTGGTAGTCATCCTTTGGGCTGAGTTGAATGGTGTTTTTGCCAAAAAGGCTCAGATTGAACATAGACTTTGGTGAAGGATGATAAGAGGTCACACAAAACTCACTGTCATTAATTATACTATAAACTGTTTGTTCTTTATAACAATTGCTGTGTCACTCGACAAAGTAAATGTTTTCACTTTTCCAAGATGTTAAATTGATATAAAATGTATAGTTAATGGTGTAGTCAACAGCATATTCTTTGATCTTTGACTTTGATCATCATTGAAAAATGTGTTAAACAATTTGTTTACCCTTAGTTTGATGTAATTACTTTAACTATATACAGCAACAGAATTGATCGAACTAGATAAGTGGTGTTTCATGTTTAGCTTTACACATAAAGAAGTAGAAGTATCTGATCAATTTAGCACATATGTAAATGTGAGGTTAGAAGCTAGTAGATGAGTAGTAGAAGTAGTAGATGAGCAATAATAAAATCAAGGTTGTTCTTTCACTATGCCCAGGTCACTGACCAATCACACCCACTGATTATGGGCCTGATAACATTGAAATCAAGAGGATGATTTTCCTCATGCACCTAACTTTCTATGAGACTTTGGACTTTCTTTGTGTCTTTGTCACATTGCACTGCTCGACATGCCGCAACATGCAGACATCCTTGGTTCTCTCTTGGAGAGAACCAATGATTACAAAAGACTCTTGCTTTAATGGCTCTGCATCTGCAGGCACAACTGGCAGAGCATCACAATATAATCCACTTCAACCTTCCAGATACTTTTGGCTTTGGTGGAAGGGAAATTAAGTCTGAAAAGAAACTTTGGAGGTGATCGCCAGAAACCATATCAACTCACTGAGGTAGAAGTATATTAAATTCCAAGGCACTGGAGGCTTTATTCACTACACGCTAATTACTTCTCAGCTCTAAAACTTAATTTAAGACCAGCCTTGCAACTCAAGTAAGTTGCAATATTCCGACCTGGAACCACAGACAACAGCTTTGCTCTAAAAACTCATTTGAGACAACAGACTGATTTGGTGAATCTGCTAAAATGAGTTAGAGTGTAGGAGAGCTGTATTTATGACAAAACCCCTCTTAGTCCAGAAAGAACAGCAGGATGTGCCTAAATATAAATCATAGGAGGAGGTATTTCCTGGCAGTATTAAATGCCATGCACAATTACAAGTGAAACTGATGCGTTTCGTGAAGTAAACCATTCAGAGAGTTTGAAATTATTTTGAGGGAGAGGGATAGAAATGCTGGGTTGTCCCAAACAAACCATGATATACAGGATTTAGCTGCAATGTATCTTATTATCATTCAATGCTTAATTAATGTGCAGAAATGGGGTGGTCATTTACATGTTCAACTATTGACAGAGTATAGACAAAAATATGTGTATTTACATTGAACAGATGCTGAGCAAATGATTAGTTTAAATTGCTGGCACTAATGCATAGAGAGGGTGATTTCAATTTTCAACATGTTTACACCATGGAACTTCATTCAGTTATATCTAAATTGTATAGACTATGGCTCCAACCCACCCACTCTTCCTTTCCAACCCACTCATACTGTAGGGACATGATGTCACATATGATAAATCCAACATCTGTTCCCTTACCAGAAACATATTACCTTTATTGGTGGCATCCACGTTGAACTGAGTGGCTGCCTGTGATGGTCTCAGGTTCAAACGATCTGTATGCTGATACAGATGTTATTTTCTTGTGTGGGGAAATTGCTGTTTAACACTCTACACATGGACTACTATTGGTACAATGAACCTTTGTTCACTGGGTAAGTGTTTATATCTTGCTGTGGGGTGCTGCACTGGATCAGCTCTGAGATTGTTATCATGCAGTCATCACAGAGTGAAGTTGGCAAGCCATGTTGGGTGGTTCTAGCATAATATGCGTCCCCAAAGGTTCTTGGCTCTTCTTTTGATCTAAAGCTGACACCGAACCCACTGATTTGAGACCCATCCACGCAGTATTAGTTTTAAGCTACCAAAGAACATGCAAAACGTCAACCACAATGGTCAGACCACAGATGAAGGCATTCTTTCAGCCTACGTCTACTGTCATCGTTGTGCAGATTGGTACACGGAGAGTTCCCTGGTGCAGTACAAACATCATTCTTTTAAGGGCCTGTGGTGTCACCAACACACACAGGACAAGTAAACTGGCCAACCTCCAAAGTGTGATACACACATCCAGACCACACTCCAGATGTGGTTTCTCGGCAGTTAACATTGCTCCGTATAAGAAGCAGGTTCCAGTGAACATCAGATCCAAGCCCAGGCACCCAGGGAAAACTGATGAGTTCTGGTAAGGGCCAGACCAGGCAGCAGGGTGACTCACATTTGGCATTAAAATCTCCAAGACTCCAACTTTAAGAGAAAACATTTCAGTCCTTATGTATCCATTCTCTTTCAACCGTTACAGTGATCAGTAAATTCACAACATGGGTTTCAATCGCATATACGGTCAAGACAGGCTAAGAGTTTGGTTTCATATAGTGTACAATAAAGCACAGATTAGGGATGTAAGCTTTACATCTATTAGTATTCAGTTTATCTATGTGTAGCTTCTCTGTTTCAAAGAAGGGCTTACAAGATAAACATGTTTATCACCTTAAAAATTAAATATTAGGATTAAAGATAAACAACAATTAATCACACCTTCCTTTTAACATTACTAGTGTACTGAGACAGTTGTTTCCATTATTAGATGTTGGGTGGAGCACCACTATGAAAGCTGTGTGTGTCCTTTGCTGGTTCATGTGCAAAGTTTTTGGCTATGCATAGCGTTTAGGAGGGTTACGCACAGTTTAGACTGCACTGAGGCTTTAGATCTCAGGTCAATCAAGCTTGCCAAATGTTTGGTCAACAACTCCAAGTGTCAAAGGTAGCTATAGTAAATATAAGCAAAATTACAGGACTTTGGTATTGACAGGTGATCATTTTTAAGACTATGAGCTACTATGTGCTCACTTCAAAAGAAAACTTTAACAAAATTGAATTGAAGACCAAATGCAGAATGTATTTGGAAAAAATTTCTGAATCTGCACAATGGTTTCCACCACATCAGTTACAAAAAAATAGTGAAGTATGCACAACTCAAAATTTCTCACTTATGCCTCTGTTATATAAAAATAAAGTGCTGGCAGGGTAAACAATGGCACAATTCATAGTGAAAAGTGATGCTTAAATATTAAATGTTTAATTTTCAGGCTTATCAGAGTATTTCTCAGGCTTTCTTTAGGACTCAGGGGCAAGAAATTCCAGCAATGTGCTACTAAAAAGTGTGAGAGAGTGTAGGCAGCAGAATTCATGGATAATATAAAATGCCGATGAAACAGCTTTTCATCATGTCAGATGGTTTCCAGCAACAGACATGCTTAAGATACCGCAACCATTAAATGAGATGTTAACAAAACGCTGTTGTAGTTGTATCTAACACATGGGAAAACTGATTAAGTGAGGCCAAAATTATCGGCATTCCCATGCATTTCACCAACTTTCCACAACTTTCAAAGCCAACCCTGAGCTCATCAAGGAACAACAAAACTGAAATTTCCGCCTTCTACAGATTAAAGTTACGTATATACAATACCTCTAAGTGAAATTGAGTTGCGGTTAGTTTAACCCCATTTCTCAGGGCTCAATTAAGTACAGTGACACTGATTTCCGACAGGCATACTAACACACTTCCTTGACATTGTTATAACTTCCTTATGTCCCCGATAACGGACCTCTTGGGGCAAGCTCTGTGGCCAACAAAAGGGAGTTCACCACATGTGATAAGTACTAAGTACCTCAGTTTACTTAGTGTGTGCTCTTAATGTGTGAACATGAATCAATGGCATTTTCATGAATACCCATGGAGGGAAGACTGAGACAAACTGACCCAATCCAAGATAAGCCAGCAGGTTCTCACCACACCAAGTCAAAGTAGGTTACACCCTCATAGGAGACACTTTCCAAAAATGTGCTTGTTCAAAATAATCAAAAGGAACCAAAACATCCCCTTTGGGAAATTACTGAGACAATCATTCAGAAATTTACTTTTGTAACCAAATGCAACTCTCTGTTTTTGTCTCTCACTCTCTGCCCACTCCTCATCTGACACTATGTTGAGTGATTAGACAAACAGAGAGTACAAGAGGTCTTCAGGTTTTACAAGATCATAATGTACGTGTGTGCCTGTACTGTATAGGTGTCTATGTGTGTGTGTGTGTGTGTGTGTGTGTGTGTGTGCGTGTGTGTGTGTGTGTTTCCATTCCAGAGAAGGGAATAGCTGTGTCTCTGGGATCTGCATGGCAAGTAGCTTCAGGTATGATAAAAGCAGTAAAATCTTATTACATTCTTGTGACAGGTCTGACAAAAAGTGAACAGTAAAGCCAAGTTATGGCTGCACTATTTGACCACTAGGGGGAAGAGATAATCCCAAACAAAGCCACAGCAACAGAGTATCATGGATAATGTCTTAACAAACACGTTACTACTTGCACATCCAACAGAAGCAGAGTAATTGGACACTGAAATCCTGTTTTTCACTTTCTGATCAATGTAAACCCAGTTCTCATTGCAGCTAACTCTTATCCTATCCCTGGTTAAGTTGCAACAACAATATAGATCAATAGAGTATTTGGCTTGCTACTGTCAATGTATGACTTTCTTTCTTCTCGTTTAGTGGACTGGTAAGGTATAACCAGCTTGCGTGTCATGTGAGCTCATGGTCTCTCAAACTAAAACAAATGAGCTGAAACTGCAAAAACTACAGAGAACTACACACTGCGATGCTCACTCTCAGTGGGATCCTCAGTTCATTTCGCATAACAGCAGGTAATTTAATTAAACGATAATATTTATTTTTAACTTATTGCTTAAATACGCTTGAAGTACTGTAATGAGGACTAATTCATTCTAGGATTTTGAACTCAACTCACAATGCAATGTTAGGTCACATTAAAGGTATTGCTCTGCACCATAATGTTTTGCCATAAATCATCTCAGTAAAAGACACTTCAATCCAAGCAAAAATAACTTGAACTTAATGGCACTTAATGAGAGATAGCATACTAAATCATGGCAGCTAGATTTCCAGTATCAACACAGCAAATGGTGGCCATCAACCTTGAATAAGACATGGAGAATAGAATAATATTTTGAAAAGGGCAAAAAAAAACAACTAAAATACTGCCTCCTTGTATGGTATATGAAATGATGAAAAAGGCAAAGACCTGTCAATCTATATTAGTGCATTGTTTTGCTTATTTTTGTATTTCACCATGAACCCAATTGTTTGTATACTGTAGTGAATTGTTGAGGTCTTAGTGTTTTTTTATGTAATATCATTGACAAATTAGAAAAAAAAGCTTAACAGATGGATTTTGCTTGGTTGGAATTAACTTTTTTCCATAATGGCCTTTAAATTGATTTTATTGATTGATTTGAAAAAGGGAACAAGCAAGGGAATTACAAGCTTTAGAAACATTGCTTGGAAATTCATTATATACAATTGTTACCATTCTTTAAACTTTGTTAAAAACACAGGGCTCCAACCTTTAGAATCGGTTTATCTAACAGTGCGACCACCCTGACAATGTTTCCTATGTCAGAATCAGAACCAGAATGAGACTTATTGCCAAGTAGGTTTTCACTTACACAGATTTATTTTTTTGGAATTTTGGGGCAGTATAAAATATAGAAATATACAGAAATAGAAATATAGCAAAGATAAGCAAGTACTGCAAGTCAAGAAATAAGTGTAAAATGGAAAATTTACAATAAAATATGGACAAATATTAAAAATATCCAGACAGATAACTAAATCATGGATGAGCTCCTCTCTGGACCTCTGCAGTCTTTGTACAGCCGCAGTGTATTTTCCTGTGAGCTCAATGCCACTGTAATCACCCGTCTGTGCCATGTCTTTCCAAACTTGCTCTGTGATACTGACTACCTCCACAGCTGTTGGGAGAGAGATACCATCTTTCTGGAATGTAAGAAAGTCAAAGGAAAAAAAAAAAACAATGTAGAGGCCCATGTGTAGATTTTAATAATCCAGCCAATCACTTTTGCCGCATCACATTTTTTTATATCCTTATGCTGGTCACTTCCAATTCCACTCAAATGGGCAATTACAGCTGGGATATTGGCCGCCAGTGACTTAAGTGCTCTTCTATGATGGTCCAACCATCAAACCCATTGGGTCTTGCGAGTGTCATCACGGTTTGTTCAAGAAGGTCTGCCCTTGGGTCCAACTCCCTCAGTCGTTTCCCTGATCCTCTGTAAAAAGCCCTGTAGAGGGACAAGAAACCATCAACCTCTTCACTGAAGTAAGTGCCCTGGAGTGCAGTTCCAAACGATGAGCCACACAGTGAATGCCCAACAGCCACAGCGTCTCGTTATGTAGCTTCACACAGATCCCCTGCTGACAGCTGAAGTTGACAGGAGTCAGGAGGAGGCTTATTTATATGTAATAAAATGTTGTCTCATTTGTAATTGTCTACATTTTCTAACTACAATAATAAGCACATGAAAGAGCCATCAGTATTAACCACTAGATGGCAGTATAAGACAATGCTCATGACAATATTTAATGGGTTTGATCTAATTAGATTTACCAAAAGTTCTGGTTTGGGGCATAAAGTCAAAACTAGTCTAACTTGTATGATTTTATCATTGTGGGTCTGATGCATTACATGCCACAGCCAAAAATTACAGACGAGTAGCTACAAGTACTGTCAAAACAGCCAAAACGAGCGTAACGTTAATATTTCTTCTTTATAAATGCAGTTATGTAAATAACTGCAGTTGCAGTTTAGTATACTTTATTTAACGTTTTGAGCACAGATTAAATCAAATTAACCAACTTGCTGACATACCAAAGACATTTTAAAGTCTCTAACGTTAGCATTAATGTTTATGTTATCATAAGAAAATCGATGATGCTTGCTTGTTTGGTGACAGTGAACTGGTTACTGTTTCACCTGTTCGCTTCCTTTTACAAAGTCATTATTAGGTTTTAGCTGTCCAAGGTTTTGTTTGGGTGGGTGAGCCCTGCATGCTTTACAGAAGAGTACAGTGGTCTTATTCACCTCTTCAACACCAAGCCAGTCTATTTTCCATTTTCCTATGGCAGACGCAGTAACTTTCTTTGCTGTCTTATTTGTTGGGGGTGGTGTTGGTGACAGCGTTCACACGACCCTGTTTAATGAAATGGGGGATATTTTTGCCCCTCTATCACAGTTTTTAGGGGCATTTTTGCCCTTTACTTAATTTTCAACACTGAGCACAAGCAGGGGCTATTTGAGTGCAAGGGAAGGGTTTTGAGGGAATGCATTACAAAATCTGAACATGAAATCAATGAGTCATGCTCTCAAATTGAAAGACCACCAATAAAGATAGAATGAAAGCACCAGAAAAAGGTTATTTAAGTTACTTGTACTGTAAAATTAAGAAAATCATGCTGCCACAAAACTATATGTAATCTTTGAGGATGTAAAGGTAATGCCTGGTAAAAAGTAAGATAGGAAACAATTACACCTTGATACACTGGAAATAGACAGTTTAGAAGATAAACTGTGCCTCTGAAAACACAAACTGGCCAATAAAGACAGGCGATGATAGATGAGCATATATCAGCTCTGTTTGATAAGGGTTCTTTAAAAAAAAACACAAGACATGAACCTATAACAAACAACACCTGCACTTTAAAGATAGGGAACATCTTTCATTGACAGGGTAGTAACTATCCGGTGTTCAAACGGCTGCTGTAAGACATTGGTGTGTGAATCTCTGTATGCTGTCTGTGGAACAAAAAGCCACTCTGTCTGTTTGCGCAACACAAAGTGGGTCAGCTGTTATTTAATTTTAACATGAAACCCATTACACATAAAGAGAATGACAAAACAGAAAGATGGAGTCATATGAAGAGCACACAAGAGATTTGGAGCAGATTGCTTTAAAAAAAAAAAAGACAGTGGCTGTTTTGTTTAGCATATTCTGACCGCACAGGTAGATTAACATAAGAAGATCTTTAGGCACTTCCTCCTTGCTCTACCATAAAGACTTTATGTATACTGGTATTCTGATTTTACTTCACTCCCAAGTTATTTAACATCATGTCCTGCATATTCTGTGATCCTGCTTTAAGCAAAGATAATATACTAATACAACATTACCACTGACATGCCGTAGAGTGGTTGTAGTGCAAAGTTTATTATAGGCTCGCTGCATGGTCAACAAATGACCAACTCCCCTTTAAAAATACATATTTTTACATGATTTTAGACATTTACAAAATAATTTATGTTGGGCTAAGTCAAACACTTGTTTTGCCTGTTTTAAACTTTCCCTCACAAGATTATGCCTTTTTGACGATAAAAAACTGCCTGTCTAAGATTGGTCATAAAAGCACATAAGCCTGTAAGTAGTGTATTTTCTGTTGAAAAGTCATTACATTCCCTGTGCAGCTGCTAAAAATTGCGTGCCAGGTCGGATGTTTACCTAGATTGAGATCACATCAGATTAAACCCAGTACTCCCAATGTCACAGTGAGCAGAGTATCACTGCAATAGTCAGGCATTAAATTTACATGTGTAAAGTGTATCTAAATGCAGATCTTGTTCTTTTTTTTTAATTTGTTTTGGCATTTTTATGCTTTATTTGACAGGAAATGCACAAGAGAGAGAGGGGATGACATGCAGAAAAGGGCCCCTGGTGGATCAAACCCAAGCCTCTGCAGCAACGACTCAGCATTTATCGTATGCACTCTATCCAGTGAGATTTTGACATGACATCAAGTTTCAATGACAATTCCAAAAGCCCCAAATTGATTGCCCTCCAAGTTTTGGCAGTTCTGTCTTTCTTTGTCTGACTGTTCTCCAAAAGCTGACCATCCTGATGGTAATGTATTGTTTGTGATGCATTCTTAATTTTTGCTAAAATGAGGCTTCAAGTCATTATCTCCTTTCTGACAGTTGTGTGTGGGTTTATTGCCATTTTTGCCCACCAATGCAACTTCCAGAAAGTAAGACTCAGCAATGAAACACTGTCCAGGGAAACGTAAACAGTGAATTCTGTACTAAAAAGGCAGTAACTTTGGAAGATAGCTAGAAGATTACAGCGAACAGTTACTCTGTCAGAAACAATATCAATTGTAGTACAGGAAGCGCTCCTATCCTCCAACATTTTTTACATTTCCAAACCAGTCTAATATCTAAGGATGCCACTGCTTTAACGATCGTATTCTGTTTATCTGTAATACCTCCCAACAAAGCCAAAGCCAAATGGTAATTTCACACAAATTACTAATAATACCTGCTGTTTGAAGTTAGAAATTCATTGAGAATGGTCAAGTCAGGAAATAACTTATGTTTCGTCATAGACCATAATCCTCAAAGGCGCCACAAATTTAATTCCAGCCTTCCAGTCCTGTAATAATTCCAATTCGCACAGTTGTGAATTGCGAAATATGTAAAACTCATTCTGCAGCCCTGTCTTTAATTATGACCCCTGTTCCCAAAATTTCCCAAGGAGATGCCGTGCATAATTTACACCGTGTTCAAGTAGAGTGTGCTGTGCATCATCTAGCGTGCTGAGTGTCTGAATTAGTATGGACTCCAAACACAACCAGCTGAGTTCAGACAGTAAAATATCCAACAGGACATTTATTCGAGAGATTACCCAGGGCTTTCCACTTATAAAATACACCAGGGATTTTATCCCGACTAGCTGTGACATACAGTTTCATTCATTAAGTGTTTGTTTCACTTTCTCTCCAGTTTCTTTTCATAAGAAAGCTGAGCTAAATAACTGGAGAGCAGCTGCTCTTCGATGTAAACGTACCCTGTACATGTAATCCGTGAACTCTATTCGGTAAGTAGTAATGACCCTGTTTCTGTCATTAAAGAAAGAGCTATATTGAGCTTATTCTTTTTTAGTACTCTGTAGCTCAGACAGCAAAATAACATCACTCATTAAAAGCCTTTTGTTTCATTGGTTTAAGCACAAACAACTGTGCCATATTAATTGTATTTACTAGCATATAACAGGAAGATTTAGGGGAGGAGTAAATCACTTTTTGCTCATTAAACAGAAGCAACAGTAGCGGCACACTATCCAAACTTGCATCCATTTTTTCTTCCGGCAATGCCTAAAATATTGCATGTTACTCGTCTGACCTGGTGAACCACACTGTCCTGAATTTGCAGGGCAGGGGCTATCTTAAATATCTTTAACAAAATACAAACTTTGCTGAAGGTTAGAGTTAGCTTTAAGTAGCTCAATCTAGTTAGATTAAGGCAACTAAATCCATTAATTTAAGGCTTGAATATACCGTCATGATTAAATAAGGAAAACTAGCTTTAAATGGTTTAATAGTGGTTTCATAGTAGAAATCTAATCACTTGACATGTGAATGGAGCACCAGGTTATGAGACATTAAAGCCATTGTCACACCAGTCAATCATACTGTAACACTTACTTTTCCCTGGGTTATTTCTATGATTTACTGCTACTTTTATTGCAGTAAGTACGGTTTTTCTCACCTTTTGTACTCAAATCACATTTTCCATTGATTTGACAAACTCTTTTCTATTTTATTTTTAATACAGAAGCAAGCTTGTTGGATGGAACCTGACCTATGGTACCTCATATTCAAAATGGTAGTATAACTGCAGCACAGTACTGTTAGGCCAGGTTTGCAAATTTTTCTAATGAATTTTTTTTCCAAGCACACAATTCAGCCAATTCTTACTGGCACTCCTGTTTCAACTGTTCTGTTCACTAGGGGTGGCAGTGAAAGAAAAGGCTTTCGAGTGAATATTTCCTCATGAAACAGATGCACTATTCAACAGTAGAGGCCTTTTCCTGACAATCCCTTTGGCACATTGTTGCAGTTGTCCCACATTCATATAGCTATAAGCTGGCCTGTTAATTGCTGGATGTGGTTCTTGGCATGAAAATATGGATGCTTAATGGGGCAAAACCACTGCGTAATGTCTGTGATATGTCCACTGAACATGCTCAGGAAGGGTTTGGCATTATTGTTCTGTATGCAATATAGTTAAGTAAGCACTGCCAGCTTGGTCAGAATTTAGGCACTAGGGAAACAAAAACAACCCCCTATTCCCTGTTACTCCAGTTCTCCTCAAGTGCCTCTTGTTCTCTTTTTTTGCCGCAGCTGTGCTTGTCTGGGAGGGAATGACGAAAGGAAAATCTGAAATAAGATGTGCCCAGGATGTGCCAGTTTTTTTTCTTTTTGTTTTTTGAAGTAACTGATGTCTATTGTCGCAGTCTTCTCCATATTCTAAAAGGTTTATTATCCTGTTTCGTGAGCACCACTGAAGCCTGATACAACAGGTGGCACGCACATTACATTGTTTAACATCTGTATCTGTTTTATAGGTGCATTTTGGGGGCAGTGTGGCCAAGTGATTTAAAATCAATTTCCAACAAACAATCTGTTTATAATTCAAAATAAATCAATACAATATTGCTACGCAAACATTTTATGATTTTTGGGTCCAGTAAAATGACACAGTGACAGTATTATGTGTGTCTTGAGGTTTACCAGGACTAATATCGGACTTAAACCATGGAACTAGAATTACCTGGGTAACTTTAGAAATTGGTAATCATTAAATTAATTAAAGTAAAAATGTCACCGCAAATTACCTACCATATTTGGTCAAACACAGAGGTCATCTGATAATATTAGTCCTGTGTTTATCATTACACAGCATGGAGATCCATTCGCAGAACATTGGAACTTAATGTGGATTGGCAGGGTGAAGGGGAAACATATGGTGCTGTATCTAACAAGATGCATACAGGTTCTGGATGTATTATAAGATCAGTAAAGTTATTTTTACAGTGAGCTGAGTGGTTTCTGAAGCTGTCTCCAGTGTTTCAGGCTTTTGTCTACATTTTCAGCACCGAGATTGGTTCATAATGACAGTTGCAGAGAGAGCAAACAGTTACACAGGGCCTTGACTAGGGGTGGTGGAAAAAATCAGTTCTTAGATGCATAAAACCTGTGTGCTGTGTTTACGTTCTAAGCTAAGCTACTTGTGGATTTATATTGAGACTACTTCTTGAGTTTTGGCAGACAGTTATCGCTACCCAGTCCGTACATCCTGCCCGATTGGTACTGCAATCGTTATTTAAAGTCTTAATCAATAACATTATTATAATATAATATAATATAATAATGATAACAAATTAACCATTTTTCCAGTGCCTTTGATGGAAGTAGCTGATGAATAAGCCATCTCCTTCCTTCTCATCTCCGTTAAGCGTTGCACATGCACAGTACCATGTGGATCATGATGTGGATACAATCTGACCGGCACCCCCTTGCTTAAAAGCTAGCAAATGGAAGCATTTTGGCTTCTATGAAGTTGAAGAGAAAAGAGACCTGGACAAGAGCCACACTGTATGCAGTATTGTATATTAATAAAAGTTAATATACAAGTAAATCCATCCATATATTTTAATTATAGATCATTATAAATATGCAGTGTTTTGAAATGGAGCAAAAATAAATCTGTGAGGAAAAATAAAAAACGTAAAGAAATAAAATATTTGATACATCAAGATGTATAGATATTGGTTTAATAATCAGTGCAGAGCTTCAGGAGCTTTGCAAACACAATGGCTGAGAAACAAACAACATGTCTGGCTGTGAGGAATATATTTCACAACATTAATTCTGAAGGACTATAGTATTATGTCAAGCTTAGAAAATAATGATATGGGGAACAGTATCTCATGAATTTACTGTTTATCAGACCACAAATGTGACAAAAGTTAGTTAGCATGCTCGCATTTTAGCATATGTTCCGTAGCAGAATAAACACAGACAGATTCTTTCTCCCTCTCCGAGTCACATGGACAGAGCCGCCCTGCAGACTGATGGCGGCTCCACAGCCCGACAGCCGTGCCTCTGGGAGAAAAGAGCGAGTTCATCAGCCTCAGCTGCGTCTCATCCCTCTGTTGGAGAGGGAGCACTGTTGAGCGGACAATCTCCGGCGGTTTATTCTGCTGATTCGATCATCCGCTCTTTTTATCTCGCGGCAGCAGGCTCAATGCCACCGGGTGGCGGCGCTGCTCTATCCTGGTGTGACCCGGAGAAGGGGTGCTGCGAAGCGGACAATTTACGGTGTTTATTCAGCTATGGATCACATACTAACCTGTTAGCCTATCCTAGCCTACTAGCCTGACAGCCTCCTCTGTGGGGAGAGGCTGAACTGAAGGCAGCGGAGAGGGAGGGGGAAAGTCCACTCTCTTCTCAATCTTACAAATTTTAAACAAAATATTTTGCCCTGTGAAGAAAAACTTTCTTCCACTGATGCTTACTGTTTAAAATTCTGAGGGCAGATGTGTGCAAAAAACTTGAAACTGAAACATCTCCACCTTCTGCCTCAAGAATTTTGTTTTTCCCACTTTGTACATTTTGCCAAAAGTATAATTTACAAATAAAAGTGTAATTCACTATATCAAGTTAAGATCTCAGTAAGTACAGGAATGTCAGCAAAAGATTCCTTTTTAAAAAGCATCACAGAGGCTTGTATCTTGTGGCCCCTTGCAGATTTTTTATCCAGAATGTGTTCTCTTTTACCTCAACTCATGTTTTACAAAACGTCCTACAACTTCACAGCACCCAAAGAGATTTTTTAGTTCTAAAAATCTGACTAAATGCAATATGTATTTTGGCTGAGGCTGCATCAGGAACTAATTTCTTGATTTACTTTTGAGCTATTTTCAACAAGAGATAAAAACTTTATGCTACCCTAGACGGGTGTGATGTGATTCAAGATGAGGCAGGCTCAATAGACTCGGATTGCCACATCAGTTGAGAAAAATGGTCTTTCAAAAGTAAAAACATATTTGGATATTTTCTTGCTTTATGATTCCAGACCAGCTTACATACCATACGAATGCTGGCATCTTATCTGAAAGCACATCACTGTCACGCAGCATAAAAGACAATGACTCCGAAAACAAAGCTCTGCAAAACTATGGCAAACTACTGCATTAAACAGGACCGCTGTTAAATATGCTGTAGTAGCATCACGCTAACTTAAGTCATTTCCAAAATCTAATCCAGGAATGCAGATGGAGGGTTTTCAGTGAAGATGTGATTATTCTTGTCATCACTGTCTCCTTCCAGCTGGATTGTATTTCTGTCTTTGATTCTTGACAACTGGCAATACTCTTTTTTGACATCACCCTAAGCCTATCCGGATCAAGCTGAGAAGGCAGCAAGAATGCAATATTAATGGACACCAGCTTTTTAATTATGTGTTATCAGTACATGGCTTGAACACAGTTGTCTGTACTTGTAGTAAAGCTTCAGCCAGGCCACTACAGCACCTCTGCAGTGGTTGCTACTCCTGTTCTTTTCCTCTTATCTAATGAGTGCTGGGTGGTCTGGATCACTGTTGGACCTGAGCTTGTGTCTGGCTATTCTCTTGTGAGCATGCAAAGGGTCGGTGTTAGGAAAGTGGTGGCACCCACTTAAGTACAGAATAAGTGTGAGTTACTATTATTTCATTGCTTAAGGCAGAAGCAACTGGCTCAATGTAAGTGCATGCTCAAGTTGTTTTTCACTACTGCTCAAACTTATGGAAACGTATTGAAATGATTGACCTCAGTTTAAGAAGGCGGTTAAATCTAAAAAACAATCTCTGGCAACGCTGGTATAAGGAAAGACCAAGCAACTTTACTTAATTTTAATGTACGATATTCATTCAACAGAGTTTCTGAAATCCAAAATAATTATTTCAGTGTGAAATATTAAGTTTTTTTTTCTTTCTTTTTCTTCTCTTTCGTCATTTCTTTCCACGTTTGTTGCTTTTGCATTGGATATTCTCCATTCTTAGCATAGACTAAACGGAGAGGGGTAGGCCTCAAATGGCCTAGCACCAACATACCTTTTAGAGCCAGGGGGAGTTTTATAATAAATGTAAACTATATCTAAGACAACAGGAGCTCTACTCTGTTCTTACATTTGCATGACCGACTCCACCTGCACTCCTACCTATGCAGAGCTAACCCTCCACCAACTTCATAGATACCAGTAATTACTGAGAAGGAGACCACATGACCATGATCACCATGAGAGACTACATGAGGTCCTGTCACATGATCACAATTTACAGAGGATAGTAAAGGATGGTGATACATGATACAATAAATCTTGAAGGGAAGTTATTTGTGCTGATGGACCACTGTGAAGAAATCATGGACCACTGCAGAATATCGTACAACTTAATCGCAGTTTATCACCAGATTATCACTCTGTCAACCCTGTTTGTATGATCAGGTGTAAAAGATAATTTACTTATGTACTAAAAAACATGTTTAATTGTTGTTGATCATCCTTGAAAATGATAACTCAGCAGTTTTTGATAAAACAATAATCTTCGTGACCTTTACTTTTCAATTTATTGTACATCTGTAAACCAAAAGATAATCATGATAATGATTGTCAGAGTATTTTGACCCATACTCATGTAGTGCACAATGTGTTTGTAATAATTTATAGGGCTCTGTGAATGTATGGCTTTCTGTAACATCTGTTTTCATGTTTAAATTTATATAGGTAATTGTTGATTAGTTAGAAAGATATATGTTGATCAACACAAGTGCTGCCTCTCGTTGCCTCTACATTTTGCCTCTGGTGATAATAAAACATTTACCTTTGTTGATAATGTGCATCCTTGGGTGACAGTTCCCTGGGAACCTTGCGTGATATTCATATTGTCTGAACAGTGCCATATTTTGAAATAAGAACACAGGGATTTTATGTCAACTTAATATCTACCAGAGGTTCAGTAAATCACTTAATAGCTGGTCTCAGAGTCACTGGTGGAACACAATTGACTCATTTCCTGGCAATGCATCTCTCAACAAATACTGTCTGACAAGGATATTATGGATAAAATAAACTCTTCTCTGGCATATTGTGAAATAAACCTTAAAGAAAATTCACAAGACCTTCATTGCATGCAGTAAAAGAATGTAACTGGATAACTATTCAGAAAAACAATGGACTATCAAGGCATCAACAATCCCAAACAAAAAGAGAAAGCGTTTTTTTGTACATGAAAGATGTGAAAGATGATGAGTCATCAACAATGGTACAGATGACAAGAAATATACACTGCTCTCAGTGATACTAGATGACCTTTTTCCCTACCCATAGTATCGCAGTAAGCAGTGGGCAGAAGACATGGAAATACCTCTGCAGCTCTAACAGAGATACTGTAGATAGACACACACCAATACCTTTGGGTAATTATGAGTCTGCTGTCCACCTGATATTTATATCTTTGGTCTATGGCAGGAAACCAGAGCACCTGGAACTTCACTTGTAAAAAAAAATTTAACTTTACAAGCAATGTTGAGACATGTGTATGATATGATATGTATGTGAGTAAGTAGTTTAACAGCAACTCAAGGCTTTCAGTGAGCAGGCCTCACAAATGACTCTGAACATGGCTCACTGAGTGTACTCTTATGACCCACTTTGTCAAGCTCATTGAATTCATTTATTTGTCTTGTTCCGCTGCTCCTGCCATGGTTTCTCCCATACTAGCGATGTTATCACTGGTGCAGCTCGGCTGCTTTTCGTCTGTTCTAATCAGTGCCCTCAGCCTCTGCGGTTTGATCTGTCAAGACTGCTCAGCTCTCAGAGGCAGTGGAAGCTTGAGACAGAGTGAAAGATTGCTGGCTGACAGATGACTGCACATGGTGCAAGATGAGTGCAAACCCTTATAACAGCCTGTTGGCTCAACTGCCAGTATTTATAGCAAAGGAAAAATACAAGCTGTCTAACATAAACTGCTTGTTTTTTTGCTAATATGATTATAAGAAATCAATTAAAATGCCATAGATGTTTACAAAAAAGGAACAGCCTTTGCCTTGAGTTTCATGATATACTACGTGCATATGTTGTAAAAAGTTAACTGCGAAATTACTCATGTGGTAGGATACTGAACTAGTCTGAAAATATAAAACATACGTGGAAATTCCAAGTCATTCTACATCATGTCTGCCACAGAGTGACTCCACTTTAAACTCATTAATCATAAAGTAAGGCACAGTTTCAGCTGCCCATTATAACCTCAGCGATGTGATGTCAAATGTCAATGTAATATCAAATCAAAGCTCAATAACACATACTGTTGAAATGGAGACAAAATAAAAACAAAATAAGATGAGAACTAATTTATCAAGATTTTGTGTCTTTAAAATAACTTATCTTGTCAAGAATTTTGACAGGCAGGACGAACTGATACAGAAAGAGAGCAGTAAGCCCAGCACAGACATTTTCCACAGACCTTGCCAGGAAAATATCACAAAAATACTTTTGGTGCAACTATGGCATGGTACATACCTAATGGACCTTTTGTTAGATCAAACTGCTGGCATGGAGGTAAAAAGGTTTGATAAGACTTGACAGTCCTGAGAGCTCCTGATTCACAATCAGTCTGGTTGCATCTGTAAGAATACTACAGTTTTTCTTGTATGTGTGTGTGGTGTTTTTGAGGGCGGATGGATGCATTACTTTTTAACAAATATTTTTTTGCACACATACTTTTAGAGTTACAGAAATAGAACTAAGAGTATGTCCTTTGGATGACTGTCACTGTCAAGTTAGCATCCCAACATTTGGTTTAGTTTAAAAAGGGAAAATTGTTGGAATGATGAAATTGCAATAGCAAGAAAGAGGGTGTAAACATCATGGGTTATTCAATCATAATTTATGACTCTGGTGATTCAGTGTCTTTAGAGTTACTATATAGTGTAGAGAACTTTAATTGTATCGGATAAGAGACATGACTCCTTCTTTCATCTCTCAGAAACCACCAACTCCACTCCTCACAGACTATGACTCATTGGTTCTCTAACCACTGAGATCCCTGACACACCAAGCTGACTTCAAGGAATTTGTGTCCAGTCACCTCGTATCACCTCATGTCCTCTGTTACAAATTGAACTTAGACACAGTGCAAAGTCACTGCTGGTTTGGACTGTTTACTCGGAGCAAAATAACTCACTATACAACTAACAATGGGGTTTTAGTTTCAAAAATCTAAATAAGGCACATGCCAAAACTATCAACTTTTATGAGGGATGCAAAACTATCAATGTGGATGTTGCAAGTTAAGTGGTGCAGTATGATATGGTTTCAATGTGTTGAAATTACTTTCAAGCAGAAACCCTGGCCATTACAGAGAATATCCTAAAGAAAACATGCCCCTCTGAATTTTTGCTCTCTGTCAGTTTATCTGTGGTTTGTACAGCATACTGTATAGCCTGTTCTTCTTAATATATTTACAGGGAACCTTCAGCTTTTAGCTCATCTGACCAAGGTGCAGCAGCAGAGTGCTGCACTTTTCGTGCAGACTGCCTTCCACCTGTACAGTGTTTCATGACACATTTTAATGGCCCCACAGCACCTGGCTATGGCTTCCACCATCTATGCATAAAAAGTAGATGTGGTGTGTGTATGACAGGAACATGGTGTGTATTGCGATTGTGGCACAAGCCACTGGCACTAAATGTAAAGTCATCATTGAAAAGCATTGCACCTTCGTTGCCAACTCTTTAAAACCACATGCAGCATTTGTGCAAACACAGCAATCCATGAGCCATCAACAGATTCTTGAGCTACAGAGGCTTTTAGACACCTGGTTGAGCTGCAGGGAAAGAGCCATAAATACTGTCCAAAAGATGCACCCTTTTATTGTGCAATTCCTGGTGGATCTAATCTAAGCGTGAGCCACCTGAACTAGTTGCAGGAGAAGCGAAGATGCTGTAACTGTGTCTCAACCTTTAATTCATTCTTTGCTTTGAAATCACAACACCCGTGATCATAGAAACTGAAGTTGCTTCGAATAACCTCCAGCAGCAGGACTGGACCTGGGAGCTGCCAACACCGTTGTTTGTGGAGCCCTGTTCAAAAATGAATTCAAAAGATAAACCACCATGCGAACATTCAGGCAAAGACACTGTGTGGACACAGATGGGCCTTTAGTTATTCCTGGATAGATTCTGAAGAAGGCTGCAATTTAGTTTTATGGATATACTAATTCAGGGGCTGAATGATTTCGAGAGATAATTTTAACAGGAAAACTAAATACCAAATGCAAACCAATTCAATTATTAATTAGGGCTAAATCCACATTTGAATGCTGTGCAGCATTTTTTTTTTTTTTGCATGTGTATTCTTTCTGTTTAAACCCGGTATATAAAGATAAAGTTGCAGATAACATTTAGACTACACTCATATTATTAGTATTACACTATTTGTAGAATTAAATTCCAGTGGTGGCTGCGTTGGATTGTTTCCGCCTTTTTGGATTGTTTCCGACTTGTGTGATCCAAACATTTCCTCTAAATCCAGAACTTTATAAAGTCCAGAATTTGGCTTCAATCCATATTTGTTGGCGTTTAGCCTTTCAAAAACAATAGTTTGACTGCGGTCAAAAAACAATTTGCTGTCCCACTTGCAGCACACAAAGGGAGGCATGCACCTTTATTAATGAGGTGGTCTAGCAGCAATCTAACAGCACCATAAATAAAATTTATATAACCACGCAAAAAATAAATAAATAAAGCAACTAACTCATTTAATCAGATTATTCACTTTATACAAATTGAGGATTTATTTTTTTGTTTGTTTGTTTGTTTGTTTTTGGGTGATGACATAAACTATGACGACAGACATTCAAAGCTTCATTCAAAAACCTCAACGGAAACTTCAAATGTGAAAAAATGACATTCGGTACAGCCCTTATAACAATGTAGTCAAACACTGGCTCCTTCATATGTTCTTTTTAAATATTTAATAGGGGTCCACAGCTCAGGAGAAAACATATGAAACAGCTTATTTTATACAAATAATAAGATGGCTGTCCAATCTGCAAATGTTTAGTGGTTGGCCACATTTAACTGTAAGTCTGGTACAAGGCTCCAACATTAATTTAATATTAGACTTATTTGTATATTTTAATATCACAATGTGACATCAGCAGTTATACACTGAACAGGGCCAAAGTATAACTAGAGTAATATATGTGTTGACTTGTGACAACTTTCAACTTTTCACATTAACTACAGAGTGGCAATAAATATAAATACTGTTACAAAACACCTAAATAAATGTTATAAAATAACTCAACATGAGACGCAGTCAGAAGGCATGGAGACCAGTAACAGTGGCTGATTTGCCAAACATTTGGCAGGGACAAACATAGGCAGACCAAGAATGTAAGGCAGTGCTGACATACTGCTAAACTTGGAGCATGAGGCCGCCACAGAGGTGATGTGTTTTGTTTTCACTGTCATGCTTTCTTAGCAACGACTAGACATTTGATTTCAAAGGGAACCTAGTCTTGGCGAATCAAATAATTTGGACTGCCATAACATTTTTAATCGAGATTAGTTATCTGCATGCAGATGTCTGTGTGTTAACAACCCATTGTGGTATGGTACTTCAAGAGTTTTTTGATCTATGTACCAAGATGAATCTCCAGTAACCATGACAATTGTACAAATCAAGGAAGCCATTGATCTCATTTTATCGACCCAACCCATAATTAATCAAATCAAATACCATATGTCATGTATTGGTTCTGATAGGTCATATGTCTAGTAAACAAAGAAAGGTCGGGACAGAACGTAAGGAAAAAGCCAGGAGGCTTGTAGTTGTATGATCCATTGGTTGGAGAATAAAGCAAGTAAAAGCAGAAGCCCCATGTTGTGATTAAATTCCGGATTCACTATCAAAGTATTAAAATATGGACACCACACCATAAAGCAACTATTTTTAGGTTGTGAGGTGAACAAGTGAAATAGAAGTTTAGAACTGTTATTGTTCCCAAGGATTGTTAGTGTCAAAATATGAGGCCACTTGTATTACATTTTCAGGCACGTAAGGAAAGAGGATTAAACCAAGTCACAAAGTTGCCATTTTTTTTCCTAAAGTAGGGTTTAACAACATAAAATAAAACATTGTATGAATCCAGTTAATTACAGTAAATACAGGACGGTGTCTGAGGTTCACCCAAATTGTGCAATAAGTGCATAAAGTTCAATGTTAAAGCAATTCACTTTTGTAAAACTGATCCACAGTCAAAAATGTTTTATTGTATATTGTAATGGCAATCAGAAAACCTGATGCTGTTTAGAGTTGGAGAGATGATGGTAATTAAATACTCGAACACAATATCTGCCATTTCTCTAGTTCCTAAGAATTCTTTATTTCTCGATAGCAAGAGACGCCCCATTCACATACGGGAGAGACTGACTACACAGGCAGTTAACATTACATTTATATTGGGACACATACAAGTCATAAGCGAATCAGAAGTTTCCTGTTGCCCCAACTGTTTTGCATGTCTATTGGAGCAATAAGCTCTACTTTGTATGTCCTATACCATATGACACATTAAACACAGTTGTGTCAGTCGTGGCCGGAGGCATTATGTTTTCTGGTTGTCTGTACGTCAGTCTGCTCTGTGCATCCTCTGTCCCATTCTCGTGAACACGATATATCAGGAACGCCTCGAAGGGAATTTATTTAAATTTGGCACAAACGTCCACTTGGACTCAAGAAAGATTTTGGTGGTCAAAGGCAAGGTCACTGTGACCTCACGTCCGTCCCATTTTTGTGAACGTGATATCTTGGGAACACCTGGGGGGAATTTTATTACATCTAGGACGAACGTCTATTTGGACTCCAAGAACTGATCAGAATTAAGTGGTCAAAGGTCACTGTGACATATTTTTGGCTAGAACTCAAGAATTCATAAGCTAATTATGACAAAATTTCACACAGATATCGAGTAGGATAAAATGATGATGTAATGACATTGTATATCTAAAAGGTCAAAGGTCAACTTCACTGTGACATCATAATGTTCTGCAAAAATACTTTTCTAGCCATTTTTTTATCGCCATAAACCAGGAACAGAAGGGGAGATTGTGACCATATTTCACATTTGGTCATATAAAGAATTACTGCTACTGGGTTGAAGATGTGTGTGAAGCATCCACATTTTAGAATTGGTAGCTTCTTTGCAGCAACATCCCTATTTGAAGCATTGTCTACTTTCATGGTTACAACCTTGTGGTCAATGTAGTGAACTTCGGTAATTCTAGTTGTCTTTCTGTCACACTGTTTGCTGCTCCCAGCTCCAATCTTTACATCCTGGCATGGTAGTCATGCAGTTTCATGTTATACAGACACACAGGAGAAGCACTTGCACTTCTCCAGGCTTATACCCTCACATGGTAATACTTATGTTTCACAACAATCCCTCTTAGATTATATTTCAATGCAATTTCCATATCAATATGATTACCATATAAAACCATTTCGTTTCACTATAGATGAATGAGAAAGGAAGCACAAGGTGGAATGCTGCAAGTAATTTCACATGACCTCTGGTTTATAAATTAATAAATCACTCTCAACAAAATTAAGCAATCCTGGGAAAGCTAAATACAGTAAAAACAATAAAGTGATAAGCATTTAGCTGCACTGCAGCATATCCTGTCTGTCACCATGCTGGCGGAGTAGCTTACCCTTGATTGAATTTGTAATATTGCCCTAAGGAGATACATGATGACTGTAAGCCTAAAGAGATGTCTTAAATATAAAAAAATCTGAAACAACATTCAAAGAGGTGGCTTATTTCACTATTTGGTAGAGAGTGAAGTGAAGGGGAGCATGGGAACATGTTTGTAATGTGCTTTAGAATTTGATTTATTGCCAAGTAGGATTTCACATATAAGGGCTGTGCATTTCAACTGTAAGGGTATTTGAAGGTGTTCACATCCATATAGAGGGTACGCATTTACCACCTGGAGTTGAACTTGTTTAAGACCAGACAGGAGGAAAAAAACATATTTATGTTATGTTTGTTTTAACTTTAAAATGTAAGATGTGGTGAAAGTTGTGGGGCTGTGTATTAAAATGGTGTCTGCATGGATGATTTGATGAGGATGCACACACTCAAAATAAAGTGAAGAGGGAGCACTTTAACCTCATAGTCATATCAATTTCATGCCATTTTTAATTTTAAAACAAAAATGTGCAATTTTCAACATACCTTCTGAGTGTCTATAGCTTACAAGCTTTCAAGGCACATGCACTCATCTGGGTATTAATAATGGGTTTAAAATCGTGCAATTCAATTCTGAATAACACTTTGATCATCATTGCAATGTTAAGTTGTTCAAATTTGCTGTTAGTAGTTAGTCTACCTGATTACAGAATCACTACTCTATAGAAAGTATATTGTGCGTTTTGTCAATGTGATGCCTAACTCTGGAGGTTAGGACGATGATCTGTCAAAGCTCTGTCAACACAACGAATAAAGGGGGGAAACAACAGTACGAATGGAAATCTTGCGCTCTAATTTTTGACACCTGTTTTCAATCTTTACATCATCAGATGGAAACCTTTCAGGTTCTGTTCATGCCTCAACTCTTGAGTCACCATTAAAACAGCAGACACCAGGTACTGGCAAGGCGAGAGGCCCACAACACATAGCCTTCTGTTTGAAAAGTTTAAGAGGATATCAGGGAATATTAATCAACATAAATACAATCACGGATTAAATGTGCTTTTAAGGCAGGGACAGTTCATCATTTACATTATGTCTCAATGGTAATCATGTGGATGAGACAACTGCAAACTATGTGGCATTTATCAGTGCATGTTATGTTCCACTGAAACTGTACTATGTTTGAAGAATGAAGTCAGTTATTGAAAATGAAGGCTACGTACTACTTTAAGACAACAGAATGTGGAGTTCCATGTAAACTAGTAAAGACAAGTATCCAATCTTTGAAAACTATTTAAACTGAATTTAAAAATAATTAAGTGACACCATCAAGTTTATGTAATGTTGATTTTGATCATTCTATATGCAAAACATACAAAATAGTACTCTAAATAGTATTTTATTTCGGGCGACTCCTCATCCACCCCTTAGTAGATTCCTACCTCATACAGTAAAATAACTCTTTTGCACAGTTTCTTTTACCCCCACACAGTCACCACAATGTCCTGAGGTAAAACACTTCTTAACACCTACATCAATAAATGTACCATCATATCAAATTACAGATTATTTTATTACCTGGGTATGTGTGGAGTGCCTAAGGCATCCAACCAAGGGTGATGGCATTTTTTGAAATAAAAGTACAACAACACACATATAGTGTAGCGAACAGCATTTTTGCATGATTCAGTGTATGTATATAATATGAAATCCACTCTATAATGTTTCAGGTGCTAACAGTAACTAATGTTCCCTTTCTGTCAACCCACGAAACCTTGTGTATTTTCCAGGGATTACCTTAGGGCAGCTGATGACCAAGAGAGCCAGAATTATGAGATCACATTCAAATAAACTACCCATGTTATATGTCACTGTCACAAATGCTCTATGGGACTCTACAAAATCTGCGCTTGTTTCACTATTTTGCTATGAATCACAAGTGGTGTCACATTTTTCATAGGTAGATAGCTCATTGTTTTTTATTTTTCCCTGAATAACGGGCCTAAGAAAAGTACAACTCTGCATAAAGTGTACAGGGTTCATGCAGTCCATCAGCTACTAGTCTGCTTTGATACATGTGAAGTAAGGTGCAACCGCTTTTCTGCTAAATAAATTGATGATCCTCCCAACAGTCTGCAGAGGCCTCCAGTTGTTGGTTCAGCTGTGCTAGTGTTGTGGGAAGACTTCAAGATGTTCTTCTGTGTACATTTCAATTACCCCAGCAGCATGCCAATAATTTAAAACTTCTAAATGCATGATAAAGGTTTTTGAACTCTTGTGCCTGGGGTTATCGATTCAAGAGGAAACAATCAACCTAAATCTAAATTCTGTTTTCATACTGTAGATGGAGACTTCTTTAAGTTTTCGACAGACAAACCAAAATCCAAAAGGCAAAAGCAAAACAAGGTCTGAGGTGAAGTGCCTGTAGACTGATGCTTTTGGAGTTGGCAGAAAATAACTTACTGCATGCAATCTAGAAAATATGAAACAGCCATCGTCTACGGCTACATCTCAACCATGAAAAAGAATTAATGTGGATTAAATACATGTAAAACTAGCCTGGCATCGGCAGACTAATTCCCAAATGCGTATTAGTCTGGAACCTCTCAGTTCATTTTTGATTTCCAAGGGGAGTTATCGATGGACTGAGATAACCAATCAGAGCAACGAAACGCAGTCTGGTCGGACGGTACATCCTCTGAGAAGTACAGCAAATGTATATTTCTTATCAACATAAATTTTAGGTGCAGTTGTTTTTTTTCTTCTTTTAGAGAAAATGTACCGTCCGGTCTGTTTAATAGTGCCGCTGTAGCCGCCGTCGAATGCTCCACATCGGTGGCATCTGGGTTATTTACAAAGATGCCTGAATGGCGCTCCTCTTTATCAGTTGTCATATTAAACCCGCCTCATACTAGATAAACAGTTGTGATTGGTTCGGCCAGATACCTGAAACTACGTAATCAGTCTGAATTGGAGAGGGGCCAGACGTGTCTGCCAGAGCAAATAAAACATGAGCTTGCAGATTTGTCTGGTTCCCAGGCTAATGTAAAACCATAAATAAAACAAATTAGAAAAAAATCTAAATGTTTACAATAAATTCATCAGCTGAATAAGAATCAGCGTGCTTGCTGGACAAAAAAAAAGATGTGATGAAAGTGAATGTTGGTACCAATAACAATACTTGATCTAACCTTAATGGCACCCCACACGCACAAAAAAAAAACATTAATCATGTTTATGACAAAACAGACAAACATGCTCATGTCAAACTGGGTTTTCTAGAGAATACTAAGGCACCGTTAACACTGAAATGATTCACATCTGGAGAGCATCAAAATTCAAAAGACTGAATCAATCCTCCTTAATTTCAAGGTTATGTTGGCACAAAGAGCACCAAATGATTACATCTGTTTGAGTGTTTGGCCTTTCAGATGTTGAAACTACATTGGCGACATCACAGCCGGGTTGGCAGAGTCAAATGCCCAATACATGGTCAAATAACATCCAGCAACAGTATTGCTAAAGAATGCAATGTGTTGACAAACGGACTGCAACATTGTGCTCATGATTGCAGTTTTGGAGAGACATGGTTGGATTACAAATAGATAGTATTACAGCCCAACATGACTACACTGCCACACTGCACATAACTTATTAGCTGTTTTGATGACTGCTAAAGTGATAACAGAATTGTTCCACAACATTTCTGGACAGATTGGGTACTTTCAGGAAGAGTAAGGATCAAACGTCTTTTTATCCAACAGAAAAAAAGTTTTCACCTTATTTGAGTTTAAGTACGTAGTCACAACATTTTGGAGCCAAAGGTCAAGGTGTCAGTCAGATGAGTGTAACAGTGACTTCAGTAGATTATAAATGAAAACACGGCCTTGTGGAGGTCATACTTCATTATGCTTTGGGAATGTGGACAATCCATGAAGACTAAACAATTTTGCTAACCTTTTGGTGTAACCTTTATTCCAACAAATTTTGGAAACAAATATTGCAAAGGAAATGCAGACTAAACTCTTGACTGATCTTTTCCCAAACTTCAGCCATAAAGAGCTTAAATCCCACTAGCCTGACCTTTTCCAAGTATTAGCTTTGTTGATTTATGGTGCAGGCCAAATAGTGGAGCAATTTCTCACATGCTGCATATCATCACCTGTGTTTCAGCTTTCCCATAAAACAGCAACACCAATGTTGCTTGAAATAGTTTAAAAATCAAGAAAAGTACTGCCATAAATGTAACTCTTGAACAATTAGTTAATTTAAAATATTACAGAATACTAATAAAAGAGGTTCAAATCAGCTAGAACAAAGAAAAAAATGAAGACAGTGAAGCACTAACTGTAATCTCCAGGCAAATGTCTGTTCAGGACATAGGCTCTTGGACATGTCATACTCATCAAATGTTATCGATTGTTCTGTGGTAACAATGAGGTAAAATGTAAGCACAGACTAGAGCAGTTCCAAACAATGTAGTCATCCGACACTGTTCTCAGTTTCTCACAAGCCTGATTTGAGCGAAATCAGTGCATTTCGCTAAGAGAGTAGTGTTATGTCATGAAGTTTGTCTTACCTGCTTAAAATCAGAGGCCATAATTTGACATATATCTATCAATCTAGACTCCACCAAAAGAAAAGAAAAACATGCTTCATTGACTTTTCAGGGCATTTTTACTTTCTGACGTTGTTGACTTTGAACATAAGCAGGAAATCACTCTCATATGGAAGCAGTGTTTGCCACATTCTGTCAGAATATTTTTCCATGATATTGACAGCATCATCTCTTTTGGAGGAACTTCTCATAATCTTGCTGGAACACCCTGCCCGTTTGGAGATGCGTGCATCCGCATAATAAACACTAACCACCATGAGAATATTCTCGAACAAGCAAAAGCCACAGAAAAATAAACCCTACAGGATTTCCCCCTCAAGTAAAACCATCTGTTGTTATCTTCTACAATGAATGGACCCTCTGACAACATCCTTATATCTAATACATTAGTGACATGTTTTGCACTCTTGCATCTTTGCCAAATACACTTGCCTAAGTTGAGACTGATCTTTGACGTCTTTTGAAAACAACATTGTGTCTGGTATCAGTATGACCTAAAGTTGAAATAGCAAAATATATTTGTCATATCCCTGCTATTTGTATTGTGTGAATCAAATTTTGCTCCACCTTTAAAGCAGCCAGGATACACATCTACCTTGTTTTTGTTAAATTTAACTTAACATATCACTCTATCCCTATACATCTCAATTTCATTCATGGAAAAAGTGTTTCATGATAATAAATTTCAGATGTGCAGTCTGGCTCAATGCTTTTGAACAGCCTACTGCATGTGACCTAATACAGCAAACATTTGGCTGAGTGAAAGGTAACACTGTGTCCCATAAAATGTTGATAAATGTCGATGGTACTTACAATAGGGAACTAAACACTAGGTATTAGGCATCTCAACATGTTTCCTGACCTTCTACTATAAAATATCTAACAAATGTAAGACTAATTGTAAAAAACAGCACGAGAATTTAGTTTAGCTGGCACACACATACCACATGTCCACAGTTTATTACAACAATAGCTCTAAATCAGATCCTAACAGAGGCTAGTATAATATATTTATTCATGTTACTGGTAACTACTAGTTTTACAATACCTAATCGAAGGTGGTGTCACTGTATGAAATTATTGATATCTCCATGGTTTTTTCATACATTAGGGTGATGCATATTCTTCCACACAAACCTAGTTTCACATAGTATGACTTGGGGTTCAGTCAAAAATGCATGTTGGGTTTCTCCTTTTCGTGCTAATCACTCTATGAGCTACCTGTTATTGTCATTGACGGCCACATGTGGTACAAAACTGAAATCCTCTCAAGAGATGTTGATGCAATATATTACACATGGAATTCACAGAAGATCACTCAACTATTCTGCAGCTGGAAAATTACTCGAACATTAACCTCATTTTCAGTCCTTAGCTTTCTTGTCTTGGATTAAAAAAAAATAATTTTGTGTACTTGAACAGATGTTAGTCACTTATAAACTTATAAGACTCAATAAAAATAATAATAATACAATATAATTTTGCAACAGCCTCTATTAACACCTGTAATTAAGCACATCTGGCTTATAGGTTTTGGTAACACAGTCTACAGTATATGTTAACACAATAAGCTGGTTTACCTTAACACTGCACCTAGCTTCAGTGTATTGCTTTGAAATAGCTCCTTCCAGGAAATATGAACAGAAATAACTGAACAGTCAAGACAATTACAGTCCCCATCCAATATGTGTATTACAGTTGTCTCAACAGCTAATCATAAATGTCAGCAATAAAACAATGTTAACATAACAATAACACACTTAGGGCTTGCTTGGTATTTAAAAGAAAACTTTTGTCACATTATATAAATTAAAGGTTCACTGTAACACAGGCTGACAATAAGATCATAAGATGAGAATTTCAGTGTCTGAGTTTAGAGGGAAACAATATTAGATGCTTCTTGTAAATCCATTTGCTATCCCTGCCTTGTGGATACCTCTGTGGAAAATATGTGAGTCTCCTGCTCATCTCTTGACACATAAACGTGGCGTCTTCTGTATTCGGTTCTGATGTGGCATCAAATTATGCCTCTGATGTCACCCACCCTGTATCGAACAACAAGGGTTGCTCTGTTTGAACAGGTATTCATCCAGAAGCTCAAGGATGATTCAAGGATGGAAAAGATTACTAGCACCTCCTGGACCGACCTCTGTGCCACCGACTGTGAGACATCAAACTTGGGAGACATCTTTCTCAAGCTGGTTTGATTCACCATGTACCACAGAAATATAAAGCCATTTGCTTTTCGCAGTAAGGTAAACTGAGGCAGATTTATGGGTGAATGATCCTCCTTTAGACCCTTTGGCTAAAATGACATATCAGTGGATAATATCAGTGCTGTCTTTCATGTTTACCTTAATCTCCACTCTCTCCTCTCAGGATGACTGCTGGCATCATGGTGTTTGCATTTCTATGGAAAATAAAATTAGTCCAGTTTAACAACAAACAACATGATGAGTTTCGAATTTTTTCCATCATTCATAATGCCATGCATCTGGGTTTTATTGCAAAGATGAACTTTTCCAGATTAATTAACTCAAACCAAAAGGAATGAAACAAAGGCAGTATTAAGTACCAGCAATAACAATAATATAAAAGTGTGCATGACTTTTCCACCAAACTCTACTGTTATCCCTGATAATAAGCACTTTTTTTTTATCTTTGTATGCAAAAAATCAATTTATTTAAGGAAAGCTTTGAGGTCATACCTCTCCTTATCAAATATTAAACAGGCTATTCTCTAAATAGCCTTCTAGGATAACACTAAATCCTACCTTTTGTATCTTTTCTTCTCTTTAGAGTACTCTTCCATGTGCCACATTTGCTCTGCGCAGGTTTCTCGCAGTTTTTAGTAGCCTGTGCATCATTTTGGCTGTGTGAATTCGCAGAGGTAAAAAATGAAACGTTTTTCACTTCCAATTTCAAAGGCCCACTGTTACCCAGTGCAACATCACAGCTATGTGGTGAAGGATGTAACATGGGCTCTCCTACCTCAAACTTAACTGCCAAAGTCCTCCATACAGCGAGCTCTCACGTCCGGCCTTTACTGCTGCTGGTCTAAGTTGTAGCGCTGGGTTTCTAGATTTTTTTAAATGCAAAAATGATATAGTTAAATAAAAAATAGCTACATTAATTGTCACCATATTTATACACAGACACAACGCGCTCAATAGTCATGGTACTTTTAAGAAAAAGAGTTAGCTAGTTAGGACAACAACATTAGACTGCAACAACAGTCTTTACGTAATGTAACAGTTTTTACATTAAGTAAAAAAAAAAAAAGTATCAATTATAACAAGTACATTTTGTTCAGTTTAAAGTCAGTGCAGTCATTAACATTACCTTGAAATCCTCCTTCTTCAGTCCTTCTTTTCTTTCTTATTTTCACATTTAACTGTAAAATTGATATATTTTTGTATTAAAATTACTATAAAACTAGTAAATATTATTTTGATCAGTAGTATTTAGCATTTAGACAGCTAATCAACTAATTAACTTATTTACTCCGTTTTTAAGTACCTAACCAAACAGTTCCCACTAACGGTAAGCAATAATTTAATTTCATGTCTCCAATGGGGCTTACAGCTCTCTACCGTAAGCTGTTAATTCAGTTGCTATCCCTCAGTTTGTTTCCCCTCTCATGTAGTTATCCATCGATTATACGTGTTAGAGTTGATATAAATATAACAAAGATTACAAGTCGTTGACCCAAGTTCAGACGTTGTACCAAGAATGACAACCGGAAGTGATATCTGTCTGCTCAGCTCATCTGGTACCACCTATGACCAGAATTTATTATTTTATTTGTCTACATAAAACTTATTTTCCACAATTTTATATTTTCCTGTTTTATAAAATGTTCTTGTATTGTAAAAAACAAGCAAGAACATATGTTATTTAAGTCTCTACTTGTCTCAATTTGGGGAATTAGTAGGCTAAAGAATATTTTTTATTGTCCAGTGCACACAATGTTTAATAATCTGGCCATTTCTTTAATAAAGCGGAGATTATGAACAAAGTCTTGTTTTTCAAAGTTTGGCTTTGGTTTGATGCTTAAATCTGCTAGTCTGCAAAAAAAATAAAATAAATAAATCTGAATCTTTTTTTATATTAGGCTGCAGATAATATGACAGCCCCTATTAAGGCTTTTTATCTATGATAGGTAGCCTAGGCCAAGTAGAATCCCTGTGAAGAGAGTAACATAAAATGAAATCACTATAAATATGACTTTGTCTATCACATTAAATGTTGGAAGTGGTGAGAAGTGGAATTAAATAAGTGAAATAGCATCAATATTACATGATGAGCCATCCATATGCATAACCAACCTTTTCCAGGTTATTTGTTCAGATAGATAGAGAGCACTCATCCACATGGGGATATTAGGTCATTGCAGTAATAAAAGTAATAGGCTTCAGCTCCCTGTGACCCTGAAGAGGAAAAAAATAATATGGAAAATGAATGAATGATTCTACAGGTATGAGAACAGGTCAATGGAGGAAAAAATGCAAGATGCTCAACTTTGAGGAGTATTTTACGTATTTTATTGTGATATATTCGATTTATAACAATTTTTTTGAAAGACTACAAAGCCTCTGCATGCCTTCATTTTGGTAAGAAATATTAAAATATGCCTGAGCAGATTCTAGTTTAGTTGTTGTAGTTGCAATGGACTCAAGGATATATGATTCATTTAATTATGTATCCCTCTACTCAGAAAGTCGTGAGAAAACATGTGGTCTGAAATACCAGCAAATGTTTGATCCGGACAAACGAGAGAAAATATTTAGGCCTATCGTTTATCCCCCAAAAAAGCTTGTTCTTTCACACACATGCCCACTGTTGAGAAGTGGGAAGACAGCCCATGCTCTCTTTCTGCCAGTTTGTTAAAAAAATAAAATCAGTGGAACGACCTTGGTGCCTTTGATGTATGAGAAAAACACCACTTTCATCTGTAGATACATTTCTGTGTGTCTTAAGATGTGATGTAAAGGCTAAATTACTTCCAGACAGACATCTCATAGGTGAAAGAAGACCTGGCCCGAGGAGGCTGTTCCCGCCCTCTCAAAAATTTTTGGCCTTGAGCACTGGCCACTTAATTTTTCATTCACACCCCTGACCTTAAGTCTAAGCATTACTGTATAGAGAAAGAGTACAACGCAGCAGCGGCTGAGACAGAAAGGACTGGCAGAGTCCGACGTCATGAAATACCACAGTAAGTACACAGGATTCCATTATTTCCCAGGACCCCATTCTGTCCATTCTCAAAGGCTGATCGAAGGATCATTTAATATAAAACATTTCGCACAAGCCAGAGACTCGACTGACAGTTAATACAAAGGTTAAACCTCAGACGTATGTCATTTCATAATGGTAATGATGAATATTTTGGTAATATATTTTATAAGAGATAGTACTCAGCACTGTCAACATCATAAAACTGATTTTGCACTTTTTGTATAATTTCCCACTATGTTCTTTGGTGTTACAATAATAACAATAAATAATCACCTACTCTGCCTTCATGAATAATGTCTCTTTTCCTTAGTTCTTGGATTTTGTAAATAATATCATCAGTCTTTCAGTGAGTTGCATGGCTGTGAAAACACGTTTAATTTAATTATAGGAGTTTGTATAGCTGGCCTACAGGGCGCTAGCACAGCAGCTGTAATATACTGTAGTTCATAAGCGGTGGGAACATTTAGAAAGATGTTGTCGATGTAAAACGAAGATCAGGTGCAAGTGCAAGGTAGTTTGCATTTAAATTTCAACACTTTTATTACAATGCTCCTGTATGAGACTTTAATTCAAAACAATCATTCTATTTCTTCAGGACAACAACGGCACACGCCATTAAATTAATTAATTATATGCAGTACAGTGGTGGAATACATTTACTCAAGTAATGCAGGAAAGTACAATTTTTGTACAGTTTTTTTTTTTTTTTTTTTACCACTTTATACTTCTATTCCACTAAAATTCCACAAAAGGGAAATATTGAACTTTTCACTGCAGTTATTTAGTAGCTATAGTTAGCCACTTACTGCAGATTAAGATTTTACATACAAAACAGATTAAACTACCTAACAGTATACAAAATTGTTAAAACTAGCCCTGCCGTGACCACCTACAACAGCAAAATACTACTTACACTTTAATGCATCATTAATAATAATAATCCAATAATAGGATACTTAATTCATTTCCTTGTAATTTAGTAATTTTATTGTTATCATTACTTTAGTAGAGGTTCTGAGTACTGCCTCCACCACTGATACTGTAGCACAACCAGTTAGAAAGGACATTAAGAATATGGAAAGAAGTGTTTTGATGGATTTTGTCATTTAAAAAATGGTGAGGCACCTTCTGTAGGGCCATGAGACACTGATGGATGTGGAGAATCACATTGGCTTCATTGGTCAGTGATTCATCTTTATTCAGATATCAAAATATACAACTTTGTAGGGGCCTACAAAGTTGTCTGTCCATTTTTGTTTGAAGCCTTAACCACAGCGGTCTGTCAACAATCAATGTATCACTCTCTGACATTTTAGATTTAGAAAACTATTAATAGTTCTTATCTATATTACAGTATTTAAATAAACACACAGACATATTCCAGAATATCAATCTGTTCACATCAGACATTATAAATGTTTAAGTGCCACTGTGTGTAGTAGTGATGCATTCGATCACTGCGGTGCCCAGATAAGGAGTGAAAACTATAAACAATATGTCCAAAGTATTTTCTCACAAGTCCAACAGCATTTCTTGGAGAGCTTTAACAGCAAGCATGTCGGTAATAAAGCCAAAGATAATAAGAGGAGGAGGAGGGAAACTGCAATGACAGCCGGTTTGATAATTTGGCTTGAAGATATTCAATTTGCTGAAGATCCACCCAGGACATACTGTATACGAGAGGCTCGAGTGGGGGATTTAGCCATGTGGGTTCAACAGAGTTAAGCAAAGATCATTTTTTTAATATTTCTAAACTCCCTGATAAATGGCATCCATGATTTTCTGGTGCATTAGTGGAGGATTCATATCAGCTGTTTTCACAGCTGTTCCTCCCGAAGCCTTGGTTTAAAGGAACTTATTGTATCCAAAAGCAAAATCTGAGTATATTGTAAGAGATTTTATGGCTGCAAGGAGGCACCAAACCAGTACCAACATGGCCTTGTACCATAGAAAAGAAACATACACCATTCAATGGCAGATTTTACAAAGTGTTGCGTAAAAAACACCACACATTAAAAATAAAACAGAGTTACAACACAAGAAATAATACAGACTACTACAGACAAAATACAACTAATTATAAAAACTCAAGTCTATGATTATAAAACATTCACTATCTTATCTGCCTTCCTCACGTATCAGCAGGGTGTTGCAAAATTCAAAGGACTGACCTGTAAAAAACTGCTCTGTTGCCATTTGATATGGTTGAAAGCCCAGTAAATAGTTAGTAAGTGGACATTGAGTAAGGATTGTTTTGTCAAAGTATAGCCTATATACTTTATGTATATGTGTGTGTGTGTATATATATATATATAGTATAGGTTAAGGTCATTGACATGGGTAGGATTTATTGCAAGACTGTTCTATGAAACCGCATTAGTTTTAGATAAGTGTACCTAATAAACTGGCATCCCAGTGTGGAAGTGGCAGGTTTTTAAGGTGTTCGTGCTGTTGGGGATATAAAGTAGTGACATTATTAGGTGTTAATACTTCACAACGATGTTGTTAGGGAGGAGCATACAGCAGGAGAAAAACGTGGGCTGAGTGCTGTGGCATCACATGCAGGTTGTCTACCGATGAAGGTGACGGTGAGGTGGCAAATTACGACACACTAGACTCTTTTGAATGATCTGAGCAGTTTTTATTTTTTTAAATGTTCACTTATCTACTCTGTTAAACATTGCTTATTTCTGCAAAGATTATATCTGATGTAAAAAACAGGTACAAAGTGTATCAAAATTTCACTCAACATTGTGAAGACCCACAAAATACCTTTTTACTTTACTGTAACGAGGTGAAGTGTATGTAAAGCTGGAGCAGAGAAACTGGAGTTCTTTGTAAAAAGCTGATCTCACTTCTTCCATTAATAAAATGTGCCCCAAGTATTTCACGTCCAATGAAGTCTGTACTGTACTTATTTCCAACAAATATATATATATATATATATATATATATATATATATATATATATATATATATAGATACACACACACACATATATAGATAGATAGATAGATATAGATATTGATGTTCATGGCTGCTGGTGAGGTGTCCCTTTAATTAAATACACAATCAAATAATATAGGAAAGATGACAAAATGTTGGATGTTAGTTAAAATAGTGAAACTGTGTACTAAATTTAAAATTTAGTAAATATTTCCAACCCAGAATCAACCATCTTGATACATTTTAAAACTAAAAGAGCGAAATTTCAGTGGATACAATCGTTCTTTGAATTCCCAGACATATCCACATTTTGCCTTTTGTTATTCAAAAATGTTTCACCAAGAAAACACTCCCTTATGATTCATATCTTTGAACTTAAAACAAATCCCTCCATAGTTTCTGAATTCCACTGGTGGTAAGTAGTCTCCCTCTTAAAGCCAAGTAAGCTTTAGCAATATGGTCCCTGTTAGCTTCATAGTCACTCTGTCAAATAATAAATCAATCTCAACTGGTGCTGAATTCCTCCATCTTTGCAACCCCACCACCTTCTCCTTCATCCACGAGAACTGGATCCTACAGTTCTGACGTGCTCTTCCTGAAGGCCTTGCAACACACAAAGATCGAGTTCATCCATTACTTACAGCATATGAGTAGTACTAATATAAGGACCTAATGTTTTATATTTTAGTCTTTTTGTATGAACTGTATTGCAAAGGTCACACCCCATGTTGCAAAAATCATCATTGTAGAGTTACAGTTAGGTTTGTGCAATGCCATGCCCACTGCTGAGTTTGATGGTGTCCATATTGTTGGTCTAACTGGACAGTGGTGCACTAAAATCGCCGTTGATTGCCTATGGATTGAAGTGTAGCGCCCCCACCTGTTCAACCGGTGTAGTATGTTTTGTGAAGTATTTGACCACCTCGCACACCAGGTTATTATGGAACATTTTTATATTTGTTTCCACACATTTGTCATCACCGATACTGTTACTACTCTGAGGATAATTATACTGTTGGATGTAATGCACTACAGATATACACTGAGAGGCAACAGTGTGTGGGTCCAGCATCTGATAACCACTTCAAGAAACAATAGGCCTTTATCACCAGACAGTTTGACATGTTGTAGCAGGAAAGGCACAGGTGAAATTAATAACCTTAATAAAGACTGCATTAAGTCAGGTGTTGTAGCCCCAGGGCTCTATTATTGTGTTGGCTCTTTGGCATGGCTTTATGAATTAGATGAATAAAGCAGAGCTATCATTATTTTTTATGAATTACACCTGTGCTTTCTTTCCCCGCTGTGACATTCAAAATATCTGCTGTGAAAAAAGTCAGTGGTAAAAAAATGTTCTCCTTTACCAATGATATGAAAGAAGGCTCTTTCATTATTAACTATAGATGCTGCCCCCTGTAATGAAGAACTGACCTGATGTCAGAAAACAATATAGCAACTGTAAAGTAGAAACTGAGTCTATTATTGAACAGTTATCCATTACCTGTTCATGCGCTAAACAATTCCACAAGTCAATTCTTTGTAAGTCTTCACAACACATTGTGATGTTCTTAACACATTGTGTGCGTGTGTCTTGATTTCTCACCATCTCAGTCACTATGGTCTGTACCAACATAGACTGTTCAGAAACCAGGATAAAGTGTTCACTTGCAACAGAATACTGGTTTCTATCGTTTCTCCAGGTAGAAACATCTTATCCCAGTTTCTGAAACAGGATAAGCTGTTTACATGTAGAAAAATAAAACCACGATAGTCCAAAAACCCCAATCATAACCAGTCTCACATATACAGGGATATGAATAACTATTTTTCTACATAGTAAACACTATGTCCCAAGTATGATTAAAAACAGAATAAAACTCAAAACCAGGATACTAGTGTGCATGTCAATGCAGTCATTGTCACACTGACACTGACATGGTTTACTGGGGCATAAATATGATGAATGAATAAAACAAAGCCATTGTCAACGTTATTAGTAACACATGTGCCTTCTTACTATGACAAATCAAAATATCTGCTTTGAAAAAGTGCATACCTCTCTAACCAACCTTTATTTCCCCTTTCGTTTACCCTTGTTTGTTTCTAGAACTTAACATTTTACTTACTAATTTATTTGAAATTAAAAAAAGTCTCTTACACATATCCACAATGGACAGATAGACATATAGTTAGATAGGCAGATAGACAGATAGATAGATAAACAAAAAAATAGATAGATAGATAGACATAGACATATAGTTAGATAGATAAACAGATAGACAGATAGATCGACAGATAGATAGATATGTTGTTGTTTTTACACTTGCTTTGGCAATGTGAACGTCTGTTTCCCTTGCCAATAAAGCTTCTTTGAATTGAAAAATTGAATTGAATTGAACATATAGATATATAGAGAGATAGATAGATAGATAGATAGATAGATAGATAGATAGACATATAGGTATATATACAGATAGATAGACAGATAGATAGATATATAGACAGATGGATGTATGTATAGAAATATAGACACATATATATGCATGTATGTATAAACAGATGGACAGATATATGTATATGTATGTATAGATAGATAGACAGATATATAATATATATAGACAGACAGACAGATATATATGTATGTATAGACAGATAGACAGATGGATGTATGTATAGACAGATATATAATACATTTATATATATATATAATATATATATAGACAGACAGACAGACAGATATATAATATATATAGACAGATAGACAGATATATAATATATATATAGACAGACAGACAGACAGATATATATATATATATATATATATATATATATATAGACAGACAGACAGACAGATGCAGGCCACCTGTTGGTCAGCCTCTCCTTCCTCCGGTCCTTGTATAAGTGCTGCTGCCTGGTCTTCAGGTGTGAGTGCTGCCCCCTGGCGCTCAGAGGTGAGAACAGCGTCCGCTCGGTTCGCATTACCGCGGTCGAAGATGGCGACTGGAGTCCTTCACAGAGTCAGCGGTGGCCTGGGTCGGGCTACAAGCAGGGCCCAGTCGGCCGGACAGCTGGTGGCGTGGAGCAGGTGCGGCCGGGTGTCCGTGTGGATGTTCAGCGGTCTTGTCCGCGGTGTTTGCGGCTCTCTGCTGCGTGTTTTAGCTCAGCGTGTTTGCTGTTGTGGCGACGATGAGCTCGGGCGAGCTAGCCCGTTAAGTGCTAGCCAGTCCTCAGTGGCCTTCAGCTTGAACTTACATGAAAACTGCGCCTTAAGATGGTTTTTTCCGGGATATTTAGGTTCGAAGCTGCGTGTATTTGCTGGCGAAGTTGAAAGAATATAAGTTTCTGTCACCTTTTGTTATTGAGCATCTCAAATGTTCAAGGTCAATTTGGTACTTTATTGTGAAATTGGATTTATGTGCTTATGTCTTACAAATAGCATGTATTAATGTATGTACACACACATTATTATCACAGTGTGTTCACTACCTGCGTCTGAGGTGCTGACATGTCAAGCCCTGTGTGTATTCTGAGAAGTATTGTCAAATCCTGCCCCACAACAACAGCTGTGACCTGAAATGAAGTGCTATTATATTTTCTATCAGTGAAGCATGGTGTCTGGTGTAGAGATAATACGTTTACGTGAGTGCAAATCTAATCAGGTATCCAGATAAGAAATTAGGAAGCCAGCCTGCCATAGATTTATGCCGGTCATAAAATAATCCGTCCATTTGTTGTTCTCTTGTCGGACTCCTGTGTGTTTGCAGGTCATTTACAACGTCAAGCAGCAGAAACAGAGAGGACAGCTGGTTCAAGTCACTGTTTGTGAGGAAAGTTGATCCAAGGAAAGATGCACACTCCAACCTACTGACCAAAAATGAGGAAAGCAACCTGTACAAAATTCAGTGTAAGTTCCCGATATTTGTACTTAAACCATTTATTCTAAAGTAATAATGAGATTGTTTTTTTTAAACTACAACTCTCTTTTCAGTCCATAATGTCAAGCCAGAGTGCCTGGATTCATACAACAAACTCTGGTGAGTGTTATTTGATATTATTGTCCAATACTTGTACCTAAGCCAAAGTAGTGAAAGCAGCAGTAGTAGTATGAGACCGGGACAATTTAATACACTGTTGTGCCGTGTTGAGTAAAAATAAATCGCAGTGGTCTATTCCTGTGAGGTGGCTGACAACCTGGCATAACTTCAGCTCTTCACAGACCAAGTTTGCACATACCTAAGATGTCTACTTGTAGTTGGGGACTAATTTGGGACTTGCAACATTAGACAGAAGACATGTGACCAGAAAACATGTGATTGTTATTATGTGGAGTTTGTTGTTTAAAAGTGAATTCACGGGACTTAAATGCAGATTTAAAATTAAGTTTCAATTTGGTGTTTCTTATTCATCCCAGTGAGGATGTTTTACCCTCCATCCATGCCGATAAGTACTACCCCTGTGAGCTGGTGGGCACCTGGAATACCTGGTATGGAGAACAAGACCAGGCTGGTAGGATTACTAATATCAACAACACATATACATCTGCAGTGTAACATGCCGGTGGGCTGCACAGTTTGCAAATCAGCAGGCATGTTTACTGCATATATCCACACCCAGGCTAGTGAACCACTAGAAATCAGTGCTATACATCCATTTGGTTCATAGCAGACCAAACTTGTATGTATGTATCCTGTCATGTTTTTTTTTTTTTTTAAACCTAGAGAAGTTATAGTTCTACCTTTTTATATGAGTATTCCTGTTTTCTAGGGTCAGTGTTTCTTATTCTTCTCATTTCTCAACTACATTATGTTGCATTAATTGTGGTCCAGTAGTACAATAAAATACTAAATCAAGGGTTGAATAGTACTGGAACAACAAATTTATCCATTAAATCAGTTGAATGAAAAATGCCTGATATAATCCGTACAGACTAATGAACAGTTTTTGTGAATTCCATGTTGTATTGCCAGCTAATCATCTTTAATTATCAGGATGTAATTTATTAGCTTTTTGAAATCTATTGGAAAAATCCGACATTTTCACAAAGACATACACAGTCCAAGAAATTCCTTCCTTCTGACAAAGGGAGAATAATTATGTCAAATGTTATAAGTCTTAGGGCTGGAGGAATGTTTTTTTTTTATCATATTATTTTATGATGCTGCTTTGAATCAATACACCTTTCTGTAGTTTGTGTGATTTTTACACCTATAAATCTTTTCCAGTTCATCTGTGGCGTTACAGAGGTGGATACCCAGCTCTAACAGAGGTGATGAACAAGCTCAAGCAGAACCAGGTAAAGAGGGCATCTTGTTTGTATCACCCCTGCTTAATGCTTTAGTAGTGTGGTAATAACAGAGTACAGCCATCAGTCGAAGTAAAGCTTATTGACTGGTGTCCGTTGATTGGCAGGACTTCACAGCGTACAGGAAGGAGCGGGGTAAGATGCTGATGTCTCGCAAAAACCAGCTCCTGCTGGAGTTCAGCTTCTGGAACGAGCCCGTACCCCGAGAGGGCCCCAACATCTATGAGCTCAGGTCCTACCAGCTCAGAGTGAGTAACGGACCAGAGAGTTTATGTCATCATTAGTAATGCTATAGATGTTTGTGACTGAGTGAGCTCAGCCCATAATGTCTGACGTGGCCCATACCTCTGCTTTGCCAAACATAATCAGCACTTTTACCAGCAATCCAAACATTTATTAAACTCAAATGGGTGTAACAGCTTATATTGAGTTAATCACTCTTTCTTTTTAAGTCAAGTCAAGTTCATCTTGTTTATACAGCCCACAATGTAAGCAAAACTATTGCCTGAAGGGGCTTTACAATGTGTACAGCATACAGCACCCTTCAAACTTTAATAGGTGGAAAAAAGGAAGAAACTTAAGGCAGAGCAAATGAGGACTAGCCCTATCCCTCCTCCAGGGACAGACATGCAACACAGTGACTGTTGTGTGTACAGAGTTGACAGAAAAAAACAAAGGTTTTTGCCAAACATCGCAAGATTGCTTTTTAGCAAAAAAGCTTTTGAACCAGCTTGTTTCCTGACACATTGTCCATTGTTTCATGTAGAAACAACCTTTTCATTATGATATGAATGACAGAGCTAATAAAAATTATGTTTTGTACATTTCTGTCCAGGTAAAGTTGACAGCTCACTCATCACAACTTCACACATTTGTACATGATCACCACTAGTAGCAAACAGCCAGCAGAAAGGGACAGCGTTACTCTTTCACTTTTCCTAGTTTTCCCAATTAAACGTATGATCCTCCAGTCACATGCTTTTACTTCTGTGACCTCTAAATGACCTCCGCCCCTTACAAAACTAGTGTGAGACATGTAATGACCCTGTGTCTTCAGTATTAAGGAGGTGAGTGGTGCTTTAACAATCACCACGTGGGCTATTTTTTCCAGGTCACCCCATAAACAATGTAAACAATTTGTATCTGCTTACGGACTTAGGATTTTAGCCTGGATCAATGGTCAAATTGAAAGCAGTCTTAGCCCTACATAACGCTCGATACACATCACGTCAGCGCCTGCAGATTAAGTCGTTCTTTCTAATCTGACAGGAAAAACTTGCTCCCTGTGACATGTGATGAATGCAAGCTATTTTCCCTCATCACAGACTGAGATTACATTTTAGAAACAGCAGGGCGTTTGTTGTATTAAGCACCAGAGAATGATTGAAGAAGCCTTTGGGTGTAGTTGTTATTGGAGCTGATCTTCACAATGACAAAATACCTGCGTTACGTCTTTGCCATTTATTTGTGTTAATGTGTTTACTCTGGAAAGAAGAGTGATATCAATTTGTACTAATTTCTTTTAATTTTTGTAATAAAGAATACTGTGTTTTCTTTCTTCCAGCCAGGAACCATGATCGAGTGGGGTAATTACTGGTAAGGCAGCCTGAATTCATTTGATTTACTGAACTGTAGTTACAGAAAAGTTGCACTACATGAGACCTTCCTCATCACTCTGTCATTAATAAGAGCTATTCCACAGAGAGGCACTATTTTGAAGCTGTACTGTCATGCTCTCAAGCCAAGATTCAAATTCAAAGTTAAATATTATGCTCACTACAAATGTGTGTATATAATAGTTAAATATAATGAGCATGGAAAGATCCACTATTTGAGCTGACAGGTCAACATTTATCAGTTTGTGCAATGCAGTTGATTGCAATTGATTTAAAGGAAGATATGAGCTTTCTGCACACGTTTTAGTCTATTTTTTTTCCCCTGATAGCCTAGTAGTGGATTTCTTTGTTGGTCTTTGTACTTGTCTGACCCAATTGTTTTTAACTGGTTGCTAAAGTTGCTGCACTGTCAGCTCTTCTGTATCTTTTTCCAGTTAACACATTTGTGGTCATTCTCAACTGTCATATGTATGGTTTGTATATAAATATAACTTAATACACTTAAATATCATCCAGGCTTTTCTGCTTTGAGGCTTCACATTTCCCTTCTTTCTAATAAAGCAGACATGATTCAAATAATCATAGGAAAAAAATAATCTTTGATGAAAAGCCCATGCTAGGACAAGGTCATTTTTTCCCAAAGCTACTATTCTTTTCTTATGTTTGCACGTATGCCTACTTTAACCAGCCTTTATTTGAACAACCCTCTATAGTCATGCTGACCATGCCAGCAAAGCAATTTAAGGCAATTTAAAAACAATTGCTGTAGTTGAGGCTTAAAGCTTAAACTTCTTTTTGAAGTTACAACAACACAAAGAACTGAAGCTTTATGCTGTTCTATCCAGATAGTGATTATGATTTGAACAAGTGCGTGTTTGCTTTGGGGGGAAACATGATGGATTTGAAACCTTTCACTCACATCGGTCCACTCATTTCACATGGACTTGGCCAGTGTTAAGATTCATAAACATGTATACAGTAAGTAATGACGTCACATCTTATGGTTGGATGTGAAGTTGCAATGGATAATCACAGTTATGGAAGACTATTGTCGTTTATCTTACTTTAAGAAAACAGACTAAACGTAATTGTGTAAATTAAAAACAGTCCAGAATAAATCCAAAGGTTTTTGTTGAAATCCTTGTTTGAAGACTGATTAAATATCTCATGTGCGCAGGCCTAGTTTTGTTGTGCCAGACGAAGCCCCTGGTGTTTCTTGGCCTGCGTTGTGACTGAAGTTCTTCTTGTCTGCAGGGCCAGGGCCATTGGATACCGCCAGCACAACAGAGAAGCTGTTGGAGGGTTTTTCTCACAGATCGGCGACCTCTATATGGTTCATCACCTCTGGGGTACGGACAAATACCAGCTTCATGCAAAATCACATGCTGATAGTGTCACCATGTGGATAATCATGCTGGTGCAGAAATCATTAGTTGTTTCACCGACATTTATGAAGCAAAAATACCAAACATTTGTTGAGAATTTGTTGCTTTTCTTTGTTTTATATTATTGTAAATATGTTTGAGTTTTGGACTGTTGTTTGGACAAAACTTTTACTATTTATAGACTTAAACGTATAGACTTTAAGCTGCACTCATTTATATTTTAAACAAAGGACCAAATAAATACATGTCATTTGACCTGGGTTAATTGTAGTGAAGAATCCAAATATAATTATCGCCCAACTTGCCTCATGTTTCCAGCTCATTTATGACCTCAACGATTAATCCATTAATCAAAAAATAGTTACCAGGTTAATTGATAATGAAAATAATTGTTTCTTGCAGCCCTAAATCATGCATAACACTGGCTTTTACTGCAGTGTCTCCATTTACTGTAAGCAGTGCTGTAATTTGTTGATTGCAGCTTACAAAGACCTCCAGTCCAGAGAAGACACGAGGAATGGCGCCTGGCAGCAGGAGGGCTGGGACGAGGTGGTGTATTACACAGGTGAGCAAAAGAAAATCCTTTTATAATCACAAAGTGGTGATGAAAACTCACAGCTGTGTGACTTTTCTTTCACTTGTTTAGGGCTTTACCTAACTTGGCTTGAGTAACAAAATATTGAGCTTTCTAGTCACTTTTAGAGATGGCTGAAGCTTATCAATAGCAAAAGGCCTTTAAACTATGACAACACACTAAATGTGTGTCAGCTGTAAATCTCTGTGTTTTATCTTTCTCCAGTTCCTCTCATTCAGCATATGGATTCCAGGATCATGATCCCGACAAAGGCTTCCCCACTGCAGTGAAATGAGTGAAGAACTGGAAGCTGAAATCAAGTGGCACCCATTTGAATGTTACATCCATCCAGATCATCACTATTACGGTTTCGACCTCCTGTCAGTGCTGCCAAACAACATCCCTCCTCTGTTCTTGTCTTTGCTTTATTATATCAAGATGTCACTAGGACAGAGACAATGCCTACCATGTATCTAAAATTAAAATAGTCCAAACCACTTAACAGCCCTTGATGACGCACTTCTTCTTTTTTTTTTTTTTTTTGGCTCTGGGGCAGGATGAGTAAATTTGGCCAATTTAAACCTCCTGATGGTCGTAATGTCCAACGTCTCGTGCCACATTAAAACTGGTCCATGAAGAGAGAACATCTCTAAGTTTAAAACCAACCAAAGTTACTTGAAAAGACGAGCAGCTGTATGGTGTGTAAGTTGGAGGATAGTTGGGGGAGAAACAGTACTGCTGAAGCTCACTGTACAAATGCAGTAGCTATTTATTTATTTAATGTAAATTTAAAATTCATATGTTTGAAGTGTGCTGAGATGTGGCACTTTGACATAAGCCATGCCATTACTGAGTGAAGTGAGAAAGCCTCTGTATATTCATGAAAACGTTTTTTTTTTTTTTTTGCAAACTACTCCTTTCAGTTGCTTTTTCTGGATGTTTCTAGGTTCCTTGTCATGGTGATGTTAATGTTTCATGGTGCTGTGTTTGTATCTATGGCTTTTTTCTTGTGACAACAGCATGCCTGGTTTTAAAAACGGTTTTTATCCAACATGTTTTAAAAGGGGCATAATCATCATGTATGATTAACTCTGGAAACAAGTGTCTGAATGAATCTGGCTCCAAGTGGGTAGTCATGCTGCTGCATATTGTAATATCAGATTTTATTGTTAAAAGGAAGCATGTTTATCTGGTGTTTTTGTTCCTCGGTTAATAGGGGACAGTGTAGAGATAAGGACAAGAACGCCAACACACATTAAACCAGTTCAAACAACATCTGTGACAGCATGTTCTGTTTAATGCTGATGTTCTCTACACGACTGAAGTTACCACACTTATTGACATGTCTGGTTACAGCTCTTAGTATCCATACAGAATTAAAACATTTCTATTGCACATGCCATAATATGCCGGCATTTGATTAGCTTACCTAAGGTTTTGATGTAAAAAGTGCAAAAGACACTAAAAATACTCTTAACCTCCACATAGACAGTGTTTGGTTACTCGTTTAGTATCTTCTAGTACAAAAATCAGTAGGGCAACATCCCCATGAAGGTAAAATTGGTCTTGCTAGTGTAAACATTTCCATTCATTATAAAAATCTATTGAAAATCTATGGAAAAATGTGCACTGGATGAAACCGTCAAGAGGCCCACCCTTGGGTGCGAAAATAAAATGTTAAAATTAGTAACAGTACTCTTTTAGCATCTTTAAATCTTTTCCAGCTCCTTTAGCAGCTCCCCAAAGCTTGTCACGTACCACAAAGACCTCTCCTTAACCTGCGGCCTGATGACATTGCCACCAAATCCAATGAAAGCACTCTGAGGGGGGAAAAAAGAGATAATACTGTAACCACACTGTGCTTGACTGTGTTTTCCAGAATACTTATTAACCACCTTTCAAACATGCAAGTGTGGACATGATACTGACAGTTTGAAGCAGCGTAAGACACAATGACACTTACAGCAGGAGGGCATGCCTCTAGATCGGTGGCTCCATCTCCGATCATCACCACAGTCTTGAAGCCGTACTGCTCCTTCAGCATGCTGATGACCTTTCCTTTTCCACCACTCTCAGCTGTGGGCTGACTCTCATCGAAACCAGCATACTCTCCTGGAAAACACACATATAATTTAATTTCGAAATGTGCAATGATGCCTTGAAACAATGATAGGAGTGTGTAGATGAAGGAAAAGACACAATTCTCCTCTTATGAAAACAGAGAAGTCCCAAACTCTCTGCCTCTTGCTTGTACCGTTGAAGTAGAACTTGAGCCGGTTGGCGTAGACATGATGCAGAGGAATGCTCAGCTGAGTGGCCACATGTTCAACAATGCAGCGGAAACCACCTGAGATGAGGAAAACCTTTATGTTGCGCTGGTGCAGGCGGTCCACGAGCTCCCTGGATAAAGATGAATGGCCATTTATCAGTCTTTACTTGCATTTTTGTATATTAGGCAGAATTCAAATCTCATTTGGACCAACGGGGCCTCATCTATCAACCGTTGCTAGGCAGTCTGGTACATAAACGATGCACACACATATTTACAAGTTGATGTGAGTAAATTAGTACCCATGCATATATGTACAAAGGCGCAGGAAAGGCTTGAAATGATAAATGCATACACAGCATTAGACTCATATCTTCCCTTAAACTGTCTGCCATGCTCAGTAAAACTGTATTTTGTACAATTTCAGACACTGGATAACCAGTCTGTGTTGGAATGTTTGGAGCTTAAGTCAACTGCTTTCCGCTCCTTGTTTAAACTATTATGCTTTTAAAAAAAAATACTATTTTGGTGTTTTCCTACAAAATTCTCTTCTTTTTTGCCTTAATTATTCTTTTCTTATATGGCCACAAGTGTTAAGATGTACTATGGTCTTATGACCACTGGGTTGTTTACTATAAATGATCAATTAATTTATGTATGTTAAATCTCCAGTGCACTCCAATATTCCTGTATGGAAAAGGTCCAAACGAATCCTCACACACTCACCTGATACCTGGAGTCAGCTGAGGTGGGTGGTCTGTTATCAGTTTGTTCACTTGTTCTCTGGAGCATCGGATGATGGAAAGACGCTCAGTCAGGGCTGTTTTAAATGTCATCGAGCCGCCCATAGCTTTGCGAGTCCTGAAATGAGGGAAAAAAAAGCAAAAGGTGGCATCATGTTTTAAACAAATCCAGTGATGATTAAAAATAAATGTGTACTTCTTGGTGCCTGTTTTTGCCATTTAGGGATGTTGGTGGCATTGGCACACATACATTTCAGTGACTGCATCCCCCACGCCACAAAACTTGGCAAGTTCATCTATGCCTTCTTCTTTGATGACTGTGCTGTCCACGTCGAAACAGACAGCTTCTGCTCTCCGGAAGAGCTCCTTGGTCTGGGAAATCGTTGCCATCATGCTGGGAAAAGAAAGCAAATAGTATGAGACCCTCAAAAACAACAACAGCATTCCAAAAAGGAGGGTTTTACAACCCTGATTGCATAAATTTCCGTCAACATCAGAAAGTCATCTGAGGGTAAATCTCATTGTCATTTGCAGGGTCCCGAGCTGAACATGTTGGTTTAGAGTGAGGTCTGTGATTTTTTTTTTTTTTTTCTTTTTCTCCCCCAGCTGCTGCCTGATTTCATTGTGTAACTAAAGCCAAGCATGCAGTGAAGGTCCTCAACCCAGCGGAGCATCAAATACACACACTGACGGAAATACCTACGTGCAAACCTCTCTGCACCGACGGAGATCGTCTGAAAAAAATAAACACGGCCGGGGTCGTGTGGGACAAAACAAAAAAAAAAACAAAAAAAAAGGCGTTACATAAAGTCTGCCTAAACAAACCGTACGAGAGGCCGTCAGTGGACACCGTCCGCCCGTGTTGCGTCACCCCCTGCCGCACTACAGGGGACCGACGATGGCGAGCAACGTGGGGGGGGGGGGGGGGACGGCGAAACTCGCGTCAAACGTGCTTCACGCACCCGGATCTGAAAGATCACGGCTTTCACGTGACGAGAAACCGTGTGCGGGACGGCGGCGGGGGGGGGGGGGGGGACGTTACCTGCCCGCCGCCTCAGCACGCGTCTCCTGCGCGGCCGTCTGCGTCTCCGGAGGACGTACTAACAAAAAAAAAAAAAAAATCGTGCACGGGTTTTTCCGCTGCGGCACTCACCGGTCCAGGCGGCGTCAGATAAGGCACTCTCAGCAGCAGCAGCGGGTCCGGGTCCAGGTCCAGCAGCGGGTCCGGGTCCTGCAGATCTCAGACAGATGAAGGAAGAGAAGCGCCGCCGGCTCCACCAATCACAGCCGAGCCGGCGAGGCCCCGCCCCCCGCCTCGCCGCCCTGACGTCGCCGTGACGTCACCGACGGGCTGGAGACAGACTCACTCAGGATCGCTGCGATAAAGTTGCTTTGTTGCGATTGAAGCAGGAGTTTGAGCTCTGCGGCTGGTGCGGGATCGATCCGTGAAGGTGTGTTGGCTGCGGGTCCGGCTTCCTGGCCAGCAGACGCTTTGTAACTTGGCTTTTTTTTTTCTGGATCGGGTTCACCTGTAGTTGGTCAGCTGTGTGTAAAAACGCCCTGGACTGTGTAAATCTCAGTGTATTTACACACAGGGCCAAAAAACTATTTACAGGTAAGATATAAATAGACATACAGCTAAAAAAAAAACAAGAACAACAAAGATAGGTCAAAATATACATAGACATACAAGTGGGTGAAAAAAAACATCCATATATAAATAAATATAAAAAGCCCCAATGATCAACCACATACAAGTGTTAAGTCAAGTGTTTCTGTAAATTGTAGCCTAAACAAGTAGTGCCAAGGAATAAATATTGACTTGATATATATACACATAGGCCTATATAAAATAAGATTTCAGGTTTCATAGCATTAACAGCAATGAGAAATATAGAACCAAACCAAGATAATAAAGATAAAATAAAACACTGAGCAGCTGGCCCCAGATATCTGCACTGGATCTCTGAATGAGATTCTCAATAATATGTAAATATGTACATTCAGTCTATCAATCCCTGTCTTTTAATAGATATAAATGTACATATACGAATATGAATGAATGAATATATGAGTCCATGTGCAAGTGTGCCAGAGTCCATGCAGTTTTTTTCAGCTCTAGTTATGTGTGATTTCCGACACTAGTATCTCGAAGGAATGACCACAGACATCAGGGCTGCAGGTCACTGAGTCCTGTGATAGAGGGTTCCCTGGGGACCGAGATGATTGTGGAGCATTTGTTTGATGTCTGAGTGGGTGTGAATGATGACTTACCAAAACAAATTCAGGTATTCGGCCAGTTGATCTTGACAGCGTGGGGGGATGGTTTCCTGTGGTTGGTGATGTCCTGCAGACTTTTCCACACGAACTGACGCCGCGCTGTTGCCCGAAACCTTTGTTTCTCAACATATCAACTTATGTGCTCCCCTTTGCTACTCTGCTCTCCCTTGTCGGTGTGTTTTTGGCCCGGTTATACAGGATCCTGTCCCCACTTAGGCCTCTCCTCTGGTCTGACAAAGCTGCCTGAGCTTAGCTGTAAACCAGGGTTTGTTGTTGTAGGTGCAGAAAGTTTGAGTCAGCACACACGTCCTCACAAAAACTGTTATAAGATGTCACAGTGTCAGTGAGTTCATCCAGGTCTGTAGCTGCAGCCTCAAAAACAGTTCAGTCAAAGCCTGTAATTCCAGCTTTGCCTCGTTGATCCATCTCCTCACAGTCTTGACCACAGGCTGTGCAGATGTTAGTTTCCGACGTAACTTGGGAAAAGATGAACCAGACAATGATCAGAGAGTCCCAAAGTTGCAGGGGGGACCGGGCGATAGGTGTCCTTTAATATGGTGTAGCAGTGACAATAATACAGCCAGTTAAATCTATTGATGTTGTATTATGTGTTTGTACAAAAGTCTAACATTATATAGTTCCAGTTAGGATAATTATCAGCTTTGTGTTGTGTATCTAAGAAACAGCATCGCCTTGCTAATTTTATTCTTTAAAATGTCACAACCAAGCAGCAATCATGTGAGGAGAAGCGCTCCAAAGCTGAACTATAAAATGATCAGTATAATATAATTCTAAAATAATCATTCTCAAATACAGATGCATCAAAAAGACAAGCAATAGTAGCATTTGCCATCCTGTGGTTCTTTATGTACAGTCTATGGTTAAAACCAAGAAGATAAATGATATTTCTTTCAGAATTATTTGCAATATTGCAGTATTTAAATTAGCTGTAATATTGTGGAGGTGAAAATGAACATAAGGTGCATATGTTCATTTGGGGATTATTTATTTATTGGGTACACAGGTTTAAACATTTTTTGAAAGACACGTTTTAAAACGTACAGAAGCCCATTTGCACTGTGATGAAAAAAAATAAAGATCCTGTAAGTCATAGTATCTCATAATTATGACTTTATTTCAACTAAGTCATAATTATGAGACACTAACTCATTATTGAGTTGGGTTCCCATAAAAATGCAACCTGAAAGTAAAGAAATGATGCTCAGGTTTATTTTCTAGCTCCTGCAGTTCACACTCCAGACCAGACGGTGGCGGTAATGTGAAACGGTTTAACCGACACAAGATGGAGGACGAAGAAGAAGAAGAAGAAGAAGAAGAAGAGGAGGAGGAGGAGGAGGAGGAGGAGGAGGAGTTGTGGAAACCGGACGCTGCTAACACTCCATGAGGGAGTCGGTGTGTGGAGAGAAGTGATTTGATCCTCATGGAAACAAAATGTCGCTCTCACCCGTGCACGTTTCAGACCGGACGATGAGAACACGAGGCCTCAGGCGCAGGTACGTGGAGCCACGTGTCTCTATCTGTCTCTATCTGTCTCTACCTGTCTGAAGGTCTTTCATCAGACTCTGGACCTGGACGTGGGAAGCATGGGGAGCACGTGGTGGTGGTCCATGGTCGCACCTGGACGTCTGCACAGGACACACTGGAGAAGACCTGGCTCCCACCCTGAAACACGCTGACCTCCATGTGGCAGAGGTGAGGAGGAGCAGATATAAACTGTTTATTTAGCTGCACTGTGTGGCTTCGGGTCTGTCCTCATTTGTTACCCTTTTCATATAAATAAACAAGCTCTTTTCAGCCCAGTTGCATGAGTCAACCTCTCAACACTGAGATATCTGCTTTGTGTCTTCTCTTACAGAGAGCAGGTTCATGTGGCAGAGGCCTTTTCTGAAGACAAAGATCCTCCTGAAAGAGGTAAAAATCATACTTCATAATATGTATTTAAATGCATGGACGAATTCTGTATTACTGTTGAAGTAGTAAATGCAGTCAGACACCATGCTAAATTATTGTTTTCACACACTGACTCAACAACAGGATAAGAGTGTAAATTATATGCCTCATTCTTAAGTCAGAGTGAATACAACAACGTGTGGCTCCCTCAGCTTATATGTGACGCAGCAACTATTAATTTCAATTATTGATTAGTCGTGCAGTCATATTCTTCCACTTTATGAACTGAAAACAAAATCTTTGAATGTATGAAGCTGTAACCACTGTGTGATATTTGTAAAATTCATCTTATGGTCTCTATTATGCTTTTTTTGTTGTTGCAGCATTTTTTGCAAGTGGAGAAACTGTATGCTCAGTCATACTGCCGATGGTCACACACAGGCCCAAAGAAAGTGTGCTACGACTGACCTCCAGACTGTGAAGAAGGCCTGAGGATGGTATGTTTGTCACACAATGACGTGCATCACAATTATTATTCTTAGTCTTGAAAAAGTTACCACTGAGGCATGGCCGAATTCTGTTCCAGCTGCTCGGTGGTGGATACAGTCAGACACCATGCAAAAGTCTTGCCTCATTTCTGCTATTTGACTGGTTGAGTGCGTCCATCCGCCTCGTCCAACTGTCCAGGAATGAGTACAATGATGCCCTTGGAAAGTGAAGATGCTGATCTGCCAGAATTTGAGTTTGTTATGTATTGATTTTTCTTGTGTTTGCTAAATTCTGCAGGGCAAACAGTGGCTGCTTCTGAAGCAAAGGAAATCAACTCCTTCTCTCATGGTAAGAACACGGAGGGAAGCAATGTCTGGTGCTAAAATCTAGCACCATCTGCCCTTAGATAATTGTTTATACTTTAAAGATTTTATGGATGTGAATGTACCTCACTCTTCTGTTTATAATAAACCTGTAACTGTGTTCAAAATGGGTCTTGTGTATTCATTTTCTACATAAGGCTTAAAGTATTTGGCCAAAGATGCAGAAAAATACAGTCCAGATATCTTAAAATTCAAAAGAATCACAAAAAGTCAGTACCTTGGATTTTAAAGAAAAAGAACATTTTAATAAATAAATCCATTGCATACATTTTAAAGTGCTGTTATCTTCCCTTGAAGCTGTTACCAATACAGTTCAGTACAACCTGCATAATGATCAAATGGCTACACAGTACATGAATATGCAAGTCCATGCCATTTCAAGTATGCAGATGCACTGTTTTGTATTGCGGTCAGAAATTATGCAAGAATTATTATACAAGTTGGAGCCAAGGCTTCACAGTTCTGACAAAACAGATGCTTGAGGAAAAGAGTTACATATTGCTCAAGGGTTATCACTTACACCACCAGAAACTCCTCAACTGATTTTGAACATTATCATTTTAATCTATATTCTTGTATTGAACAAAACATTAAAACTTGTTTATATTTCATACAGTATAAGATGATGTGGAAACCTTCTGTCCACATTTGATGTATAGAGATTGTTGCATAGTGTTAAAGACAAAACCTGTCTTTGATAACATAATAGGGTGTCTGCTGGCTCCATTCGCTTTAAACAGGCATCAAAGAAAGAAGAACGCAGTTGAAATCAAAAATTTTCTCTAAAATGTCATTTCACCTGTAAATCTTACATTTACAGCCATTTTAAATCTACGTTTAGAATAGAAAGCAAGTAAAGTGTTGATCTGTGGCATTGTTGCAGATGTCTTGTTTTTGGTAGTTCTTGAGGTAAATACATTGCACTGTAATGATCAATGCTGCATTTCAAAATTCATGAGCAAAACATGCCCTCCACATTAAAGACTTACTTAAATTAACCCTGTCTGGTAATCGGTTATGTTTTACCAGTACATTTCTTTTACATAAAGGGGACATATAAAAAGACAAACAAGTGCATCCCCATTTGGCTCCAGCAGATCTGTCCTGAGGAACAAGTGCTCATTACCAGATGTGTTGAATCGGCTCGTCGGCCTCTGCAGCCATCGACAGCAGGATGGCCTTGGGAGTGTTCTCGAAAAGTGCTGCTCTGTTCTGAGTTTGTCCCTTCTTGACCCAGTGGCCGTAGATCTTGAATGCACACGCGTCAATGAGCTTGCGGATGGGCTTGACGGCGTATGGGTCGCTCTTGATCACCTCTTTGGTGACCGGCTTGGCACGGCGGTAGTTGCAGTAGATTCTCATTGTGGCGAGAACAGTCATGCAAATGACCTGAAGGACAAAGTTTGGGAAAAGTTCACTGGTGTCTCGGGGTATTAAGGGTATTTTAAATGCTGGGAATCTGTACAGTGAAAGGAAATCTTAAGCATGGCCATCATTACACATTAAAGAAATATATAATAAAGTGAATAAATAAAGGGCAATGCTGTATATAAATAAACCAATAAATTGTAAAATAATCTCGGGAAAATATTTAAAATTAGCTCAAAAGATTTATTTTATTTTAAGATAAGTGACCATTCGCCATTTTGGAGTTAAGAAAGGTAATCTGTCATAGTGTCATAGTTTCTTTGGATTGATTGCAATCAAAGTTTCCAGGTATTTTGTGGTATTGCAGTCAACCTTGTTTGTTTTCCAGTCAAGCCAGGAAACCTAACTAATGTCCATCTTTGTCTGGAGTTTCTCATACAGACATGGACATTATAAATTGGACATGTTTGACACATTGGAAGGTAGAAAATAAATCGAAACATTTCTGGTATGCTGTGAGTATGTGGATGTAATTGCAATTCTGAGTGAATTTAGTCACTTAAAAAGAATCTTTCACATCTCACCTTGAACCGCCTGTATGGAGTGAACTGTCGCACTTCATCCACCACATACTGTGAAAAGAACGAGTGGTTGAGAGCATCGGAAGCTGTGTATCGCTGCTTTGGGTTCACCACCAGCATCCGAGAGATCTGAGGAAGCCACACGGAAATTTCTTTTTCATTCTTGTGTGATTTAAACCTTACTGCAATTTCAAACTTTGACATCAGTATTTCTATGTAACCCAACCAGAAAAAGTAGAAGTGGAAAAAAAGCCCACCAAATCTTTAACAGTGTCTGAGCGGTCCTCCCATTCTGGAGAGGAGAAGTCGTAGCTCCCAGCCAAAATCATACGCAGCATCAGGATCTGTTTCCTGTGCCAGAAAGGCGGAGAGCCTGCCAGCAGCGTGTACATGATCACCCCTGAACTCCATCTGCAGGGTTAAACCAGAAGAAAGTCAAGCTTACAAATTGTGTTAACAGTGTGTACATTCATTATCCTGATAATAACCTGGAAAGTGTGTAAGCCAAGTCATACATAAGATAAGAGTTCAGAGGCACAACGGATCGTATATGATTGCATATAGTGAATTGAATTGAATTTTTCACATTTCTGCAGAATTTGTTTAGTTTATATATCTGACATTCTGATAACCTTCTTATGCCGTGTGGTTTTTGTCTCTGCACACTTACATGTCCACAGCGGTATCGTATCCTGCCTGCCCTGCGTCCATGGAGCACTCGATGATCTCAGGAGCGAGGTAACCAGGGGTCCCACACACCTCTGCGTTACAGACACGCCAAACTTATGAACTTTCCCACATTTACAAAAAAAAAAAGTTTACATTTACAAATGAACATCAGTTGTTTTTTAGTTTCTCTTTGGAGATTACTTCAAGTATCAGTTACTTAATTACGAAAGATCATGTAAAACTGCTGATGTTGCACACTCCTGACCATAACCACCCTAATAAAATATGAATTACCATATTTGTATAGCAGAGATTACAGAGTGCTTTACAGGGGGAAGAAATAACTAGGGGCGTCTAATGTGGATGAAGTAAACTCTAATGAGCTATGGAAGCATAACTGTAGGCTGTAATTCTTATTCAAGCAAAGGTAGTTGGTGCAAATTATCAAATCAGATAATAACTTAAAAAAATAAATAAACTACTTAACCCATTCAAATACAGTAACTTGAGTATTTATAGTTATTTTACACATCTTCAAGTGGGTTCGGTATGATTCACCTCACTGTGCATTCAGACATTTTAACGGCAACTTTCAGATTGTGCGTTGCATGGTTACTGTACATATGCATGCAGCCTGCAGCTTAATGGAAGTAATTATATTAAAAATATGCACATTACATATTTACTAACTAAACCAAATGATATGATGATGCGCAGCTCCATTAGTGATCTGATGCTTTCTGAGAAGTCTATTTGAAAGGTCAATGTACTCTGAGTGTCCTGTTGCATCTTAACCTTTGTAAGAGCAGCTAAGACAGATGGGAGCATGTTGTGCAACCAGGCCCAGATTCCCCGCCGACCACCAGCAGCTGCTGTGACTGCACTGTAGGTTGTAAACATAGTAACTTTATTAGAACAGGACACTTGTGTATCCTCAGCCGAATATGCTGAGGCGGGAATTTCTGCCGTGTTCAAGTTTCGAGCGAGTGATTTGGGTTACGTTTGGGCCATCTAGACATAAACTTTCCTCGTCATTGTAGTAATGCATTCAATGACCTTTGAGCTTCTGTCCCGGCTTGATTTGCACAGAGAAGCCGAAGTCGGTGAGCTTGATGTTCATATGGTCGTCTAAAAGGATGTTCTCAGGCTTCAGGTCCCGGTGGACGATGTTCTGGCCGTGGAGAAACTGGACCACCTCCAGCAGAGAACGCATGATCTTCCTAAAACAGACACGCACCAAAACTCTTACGGCCGCTTTCGTCTTAGTAAATAGTCGAATAGTCAAATAGCACGCTCACTGACCTGGTTTCCTTCTCACTCAGGGTAACTTTCTCTGTGAGGTAGTCAAAAAGTTCACCCCTCTTCATCCTGGGGGAAAGAAAAGAAAACCTTTGAACAGCTCCTGCTTGAGCAATTAGAATTTCTGTTTTACAGAAACTCCAATGATAACACTTACAGGTCAAAAACCAGGAAGAAGAAGGCATTGGACTCGTAGCAGTCTTTGAGCTGTACTGTAGAGGAGAAGGACATTTGAGGTACATTCAGTATTTAATAAATTTTACACTTGATAAAGAGAGCAAAGGCCAACACTCTTCACAACTGACTTCTTCAGCAGAATATTAATGGAGATTAATGTTTAAATAATGCTGCTGATGCACACAGTTTTAATTAAAATGTGTCAGGGGGATGAATGTGCTTACTGATGTTGTCCTGTCCGCAGACTTTCTTCAGGATGTCGATCTCCTTCACCGTCGCCTCTCTGATCTCCTCGATCTCCTGCGAAGTCATCTTGTCCGAGGGGGTGATGTCGATGATCTTCACCGCGTACTCCAGAGACGTCCGTTTGTCGACGCAGCGACGCACCACACTGCTGACTCCCCTGGGGGAGAGAAAAAACACGTCAGCCTTGTTATCTGCATCTTTGTCAGGATATCTCTTCAGAGGTTTGTGTTTGTACAGCTGGACTCAAAGAAAACATGTTTGTGAGCTTCAGTCTGGAATTTCAGCAACAAACTGGACGTTTCTGAGATAACTGTTGACAAAATGTCTATTTCATCACTTTTTTTCATGTTCGTCCTTCTTACAACACTTAATACTAATACTAATCTGTGGAAGAGTAGCCTCATTGTAATTTTTGCTTGTGAATTCCATTTCAGAGGATAATTTCGAGGACACTAAACCGACTGTCCGTCCCCTGTTTGGGAAGCTGAGCCATGTGAAGAATACTCGAGCAGCTGAACACATTGTCCACATCCGGTGACCTCATGACCTGCATTTGAGAAATGGGGGGCGAAATTACGTAATCTAACAGCGTGCCGTCCAGTCCCGGAAAGCTCTCAACACTGAACCTTTGTCCAAAACACGCTGAAGTTAATGAATGCAGCCGCCCCGAACACTGGGGGCTTACGTAACGGCACCGCCGTCTGACAGATGGTGGGGAATGACAATGAGAAACAAAAGCTCTGGCCCTGTACACTGACATTTCTCGGAGACTTCTGGGAAACTTCAGGGAAACCTTTCGGCTTGTTTTTTGTACTGTCCACACCAACAGTGAAGCCCGCAGCCTCAATCCGATAAACATTACTAACAACTGGAGCTGTATTATTGTATTGTGCTGTTTAGAATCTGACTCTAGACCACAATGATTGAAAACAAACATGTTTTTTAAACGTGCAAACCAAAAATAAGATGTACTGAGCTCCAGTGCTTCACAACAGTTTGGGCTTGTGACTCCTTAAAGGAATACAGTAGGTTATTCTCTTGCCAAGAGTTAGATAAGGAGTCCGGTGTCTGAATATTATCTGTCTGTTAAACATGAAACTACAGCCAGGAGCTGGTTATCTTAGCTTAGCACAAAGACTGGAAACAGGGGAAAGCTGCTAGCCCGGCTTTGTCCAAAGGTAACAAAATGTGTCCTCCCGAAGTCTCCACTGGACGCCTGCCAAACTTCAGTCTCTGTGCGGATTACACAAACTAGACCTAATGTGTTAACTAATGAGCTTTAGAGGTGCTGGAACTGGGATTTTGTTACGTTTTGGACAGGGCCAGGCTAGCCGTTTCCCTCTGTTTCCAGTCTTTGTGCTAAGCTAAGCTAACCACTCCCTGGCCGCGACGTCATATTTAAAGTAAATGTATGAGAGTGGCATCAATCTTCTCAGCAGACTTTCAGCAGGACAGTTAATAAAGATGTTTCCCAAACTATTTCTCTAAAACGAAGCAAGGTAATATATTTGCATCTCCTCATTAAATGTTATAAATCTCGACTGGTTGTGACCAATTCAAAGAAAATTTAATTTTCCTTTCTTAGTTGAATAATTTTGAGAAACAAAAACTGTCCAGTAATTCATAAGAAGAAGAAAAAAAAAAGAACAAAGATCACAAGAATCTCATGACCCCTCAGATTTAACTTGCGACCTCCTTGTGGGGTTCCTGACCCGCATGTTGGGAACCCCTGCTGTGGGCTGATTCAAGATGTGTGCTTTGCAAACATACCTCCCCAGAATCTCCTTGGACTCGTACTTATCGTAGAACTCCTTGGCTCCCACCCAGTCAGGGTTCTCCTCCTCTTTGGTCATGATGGCTGTGAGGCTGCTTCACCACGAGGCTTCACAACTGCTCTGCGCTCACAGCTCACCACAGGTCGCTGACAGGAACAGTTTGCCTGTCAGTGTTTATGTTGTTATATATTACATTAATCACTTATCACTGCTGAGGCATTTAATGTGTAAGAGGCGCTTCAGTGTTGTAGCAGGTCATGGTGAAGCTGATTTAACTATCGAGTCGACGTGATTAGTTGATTAATCGGTTAGTTAATTGACAGAAACTTTATCAACTATTTTGATAAGTGATTAGTTATAGTCATATTTTATTCAGAAATGTTGGGGAGTTTGGACTAAAATAAACAATTTGAAGATGCCACTTTGGGTTAATTTTATTAAAATATTTTTTGACATTTCATAAACTATTGTTCTGTAATTGAGAATATAAATGGCAGACTAGTTGATAATGAAAATAATCACTAATTACAGTCCTAACTAACTACTTCATAGACTGTTGGTTTGATTAATCTGCAATAATCCATCAAGTTTTATAAACTAATCATAAGGTTTGTATGTATAATCTTAATCTGCAAAGAAACTAGTAACATATACAGTGCTGGAGTATAAGTATAAATATAAGTGTCTTTAAATTGTACTTAGTTATATTCCACTACTGTTGGCATGCATAGATAGATAAATAGATTGAAGGACTGTCTCTAAGCGAACAAACTCCCGTCCTAAACTCAATGTTATACCCGACATATCACTGGGTGTCGACTGTTCCACAGAGTGTGAACCAGATCTCCTCTCATCCTCTGTCACCGGTCTCCAATAAAGTGAAACAAGAAAAAAACTCACCGCGTCCCGTGCTGGTCAGTCCCTGTTATAAAGGGTATCCATCATTCTCACTCAGAGCGTTAGAGGACGAACAAAGAGGTCCAGTCAAGCCCCAGTGCTGTCCCGGCTGTGTGGGGCCGCTGCCATTGCAAAGGGTGAGCTTTAATGTCAGATGCCAAAAATAAATTGCTGCTTCCCCAGAAGCAGCAGCACACTCGGACTGCGTGTCCACACAAAAACCAGATCCATGAAATAACACCCCGCAGCTCCTGCCCGCGACATGAGGCATGTACAGAGACGGGGCTGCGCTACATTACCAACATTACTTCACATGCAACATTCAATTTGTGGATTTGCACTGAGGCTGGATTGACATGACAGGTGCTGAACCCCCGTGGTGTCCCTGCTGTGGGGCTGTTAAACTCTAATTAAAGAACCTGAACATAAAAATAGAAATGTATCTTGTAGAGGACAATGTAATAATGTGTTCTGTGTGGACAGGCAGTGAAATAAATCACATCACAGGTTTTTATGATTCAAGTGCTTTATTATTTTTAAACCTAAACTTGTTACAGACACACTGTAGACATCCATAACCAAGAAGGTGGAGGCTGGTGGTTGTAAGTTATCATGATCTACAAATGCTGTTCATCTCGTGGAAAGTTAAAGCACAAATGAAAAACAACCAAAATCAACTCAAAGCATGCAACACTAAAATATATAAACATTATTTATAGTACTATTATTACAACCTCTGCAGCACTGTCCTGAGAAATGAATACAATGATGCTGTCTGATGATAATCAGCTGTCAGAATAAAGCATGTTTATTGATCTTTTGTGAATTCCATTATGGTTGCACACTTTGTGTTGTGTGCTCCTAACTCTCCAGGTTTTTGTCTCAGTTTCATGACAGACCTGCGGAGAAAGGACATGTTTAGTTAGACAAGTTATCATACTTTGGTATATTTAAAAACACTACAGTACAAGAAATGGTTATATGAAACGCTTCAATGAATATGAAAGCCTTTACAGCTGCTCCTCCTTATGGCCACACTGGGTACTGCAGCACATTACATCAGACCCATGATGTGCGTAGTGCAAAGTCGTTTGGTTATGACGTCTGGATGACTAAGAGCTTATGCAAAGCCTCCTTATTCAACCGTGTTACATCAAGTATTCAAAAACACAGCAAAACATAAGACTGCAGAGACAATAGATTGATATACAATAAGATCAAAGATAAAACCTAGTCTTTCAAATAAAAAATAAAAAAAGGATTACACTTTTTACTCACCATTAGCGAACTTGCACTGTTTGAGCACCTCACTGAAGCCCTCACAGAGTTTGAAGTCACTCTGGTTTTGGGCACAGTCGATGAACTGTTTGAGCTCATAGGAGCAGGCCTGCTGCTGTTGAGGGGCCTCCTGCTGGTACATGGACTGTGGCTGCTGCTGGTACATGGGCTGGGCCTGGTACGGCTGGGCCTGATGCGGCTCCTGAAAGACACAAAGCGGATAATAGGATCCTTCACACATCTATTGTACATCTGGCATTTTAAGAGCAAGAGCAGGTGTACAAAAATCTGATTTTTATCTGCAAACATCAATTCATTAGATTCAATTTGTAACATAATGATAGAAAGGGACAGCTTCTGTCAATACTATCAGAAGATTTCAAAATGTTTATACGTAAAATGTTGAAATGCCCAGCACAGTGATATGCATGCATGTGTCCAAATGTTTGAAGACGTCTCACATGCCAAGATATACGACATAAGGCTTAGCTTTACATGTGTTTCCCTTGCGATTTTTAATAAAGACAGGCAAGCATGAGAGGACAGGGAAATCAGTCAGCAAACAAATACCTTAATACCTACTGCGGATATACCCAGGTGAAGTTAATAGTACGTGGTTCACAGTAATCAAACTGCCCCAATAACCCGAATTTAGAGGACTTGGTAGCTTATGAGCTCCTCCACTGCAAGCCATGTCTCTGTTTTTCTGAACATACCTCCTTTCATCCAGTTCCCTCTGTGACCATATGAGCGTACACATTTAAAATACACTAACAGAAACCGGACTAAAAGTAAACAGGTAAGAAATCTCTCTCTATTCAAGTAGCACTAACTCCAGTCTCAGAGAGATACTCTAGTCAAAGAGATAACATTACAGTTTCAATAATCATGGTACTGCCTTAAACTGATTATTGTTTATTATATTCAGTTATTACGGTGCATATAATTGCATTTGTTTCATCATTACTTTGCCTCCTCCACCAACCCCCAAACACACACCTGTTTTTTGTTACTGATGTCCTCTCTACCCTGTGTCAGACACTCTAATCTGCCCAGAAGCTATTCTAGTCCTATGGCTGGCTGGCTGATGGCTAAACCACAGTTTATTTACCTGGTATGTGACGTCAGGCTTGGCGGGCTCCGAGTGTCCTCCGCCGAAGCCTCCGGTCATGGCGTGGCCGATGGTGTGTCCTACTGCAGAGCCCACTGCCACTCCAGCGGCTGTAGTCGCCATCTGGGCAAACATACCAGGCTGCCTGGGTGCTGCAGCTGGAGCGCCCACAGCAGATGGGGGAGCATGCATCGGAGCCGGGGCGTAGGAGGGAGGAGGTGCTGCCCTGGCCATAGGCGGTGGTGATGGTGGTGCCCGGCTGTGAAGATGAAGTAGTTTTGGAAGTGAAATCCCCGAAACAAATGACACTACCTGCGTGTGCTAGTATCATTTTTGACAACTTAGTTTGTAACACATTCGTGCACTTGATTAAATCTGACACAAAAGCTTTTCAAAGAGTGGATCAGAGTTATGAAACAGTAGAAAATATAAGTGCTGTAATTCACGGTGGCACCAGTTCATGGTGTCACCTGAGGTCACTGTTATGAGGTTTCCTCTGGACGGTCTGGCATTAGAGCTCGTTATGCTGGCAAAATCATATCACTAGACTGTATTATTAGAAAAGCTTTTGTGCAATATTTAATCTGAACTAGGTGAAAGTAACATGGTCCAATATCAGACAAATACTAATACCTTAATAATATCGATATAATGGCATATAACAGCCATAATATCGAAAAAGAAAGTCTCGAATTATGTGCAGGTTAAAAGGAAACCCTAGTTGCTTGTAGTTTTATGTAAAATGTTTAATTTTGGCGTTGTGGTGGCAAAGATGCAGATTACACACTGTGACCTTCAATACTTAATCAATAACTTTTAATAACCAACCCTAGACCCCTGGTGCAACAGGAAGACATTTACATGTACAAATATACTCATTATCAGTTAGTCAAAGCTGATAATCTTAAGTAATGTCCCTGACAAACACCGGCGAACATACGCAGCTCTAATGCTATCTGACGTTACCTAAACTAGCTCGCAGCTACACATCACAACTCTCAACAAACGGCGTCAAATATTAAATGTTACCTGGCTGGAGGAGCCATCCTGGACGTCCGGCTTCTGCTTCCTCTCGGCATATTTCAATTATAATGTATTAGAGAGTTTTCTGACCGATAAAACCAGACACGTTACTTGTCTGTCGCACTCGCAGGTATTTAACGACCTTTGGATAGTCCGGAACTTTCTGTGTGTTACATCATTTGTCTCCCGGGTCACTTCCGGTGTGACGGACACAACAGGGACGCTGTTATCAGTTACATACATGGATGTAAAAAGGTTACATATAGTAATTATTTAACATCCATACACATATATACAGTATACATGCGTTTTGCCTGAAATGTCAATAAAATAAAAATACATTTAAAAAACGTTTTAAAAAAATGTGTGCTTCACTAAAGCCTTCCAAATCTAGTTTTGTTTAATAATTATGACATATTTCCAAGAAAGGTTGTTCACTGTAGGCTGCTTTTTACAGTTAATTTTGAGTGTTTTGAATTAGATACATATTTATGTTAACTACTGTATAGTATTGTATATTACTTCTGTGTAAAAAAAAAAAAAAAAGAAAAGGTGTAGTTTGCATGTTCATCTCACCCTGTGCTTCAGATGCTTCATTTGAACTTTATCGCTTCATTATCATTTGTGGGTTAACTGGTTTTAGATCTAATAATGAATTAAAACAAAATAGTAATCATCCGAATAATTTGAAGACACAAGTGACCTCAAGACCTTCAAGACACTAGAATAAAAATAAAAAAAAATCATATGGGAGCCCACTCTGATCCAGCTTTCTATCCAACTGACACAAAATATGTGTCTCAGTAAGGCGCCCAAAGTTCCTTTTCTGGCGTCTTCTAAAAACAGTTAATGAATGAGAATTTATATTTTATTTCTCGTTAAAAATGATAGCTAAATATTAAATGGTAATCAAGCAGTCATTGCTAGACTGTCTTAAGCATAACCAACATTGCACATAACATTACACAATATAACAATACATTTTTTTGTGTTTAATAGGTTTATTCTTCAGTAAACAAACCCTTATATAAATGAGCAAAGCCAACCCATAAAAAATTAAATATTATTTTTCTGTTCTTTCATACCAACAAAAATATCTGGTTATACCAGTTCATTATATCAATGACAAGTCATTTTAGAAATGTACAGTCAGGTATGTATAACTATAAAATTATATCATATGTAGCATTCCACAGCCTTCATTTATTTCATAATAAGGATTTAAATAAAGAAAACTTTCTCTCTTAATTTTCAAATTAAGTAGTAAACCCAAAGAGAAAGATGTGTTATTCTTTTGTCCCTTTCTTCTTTTTATCTGAAAATCGACGTCGTTGATGGTGTCCACCTCCTCGTCCCGATCTGTTTCCTTTCTCTCTTCGATCTCCCCACGCTGGCATTGGTGGCTCGATTTCCCCTGGTCGTCCTCCTCTGTCTGGCACGCTGCCCATCAATGTCTAGTGAGACCAAACACAAACTATTAACAATTCTGAGCTGGAGAAGTCTTTATTCAGAATCACAGGTATGGTTGTACCTTGTAGACGGGGGTGCTTGTTCCAGCCTTGATTGGCTCCATGAAGGACTGATCCTCTCTGGCAGCAATCAGAAGAGACGGGGAGACTCGGGTGGAGCCGCCAAGGGATGAAAGATGAGGCACCGAGGCCAGCGCTTCACTGCGCTCCTGTAAATAAATGTTGTGATGCTTTGTGATTGTGATGGGCACTGATTGATTCCTATACTAAAGAGAGTTTAAGACTCTTCATATAGAGAATTACATGTACTTTCTCTTAACAATCCCACAATGTACTGCTACTTTTACAGTTAGTCTATAATAGTTGTCAAATGTGAATCCAGTTTTCTTGTTACTATATTAATTTATTTTTACACTACTTTTGGTGTAACTCTTTTTATATTTCATCCTTTTCTGAATCAAAAAAAGATGACAATGAAGTTACTGAATAAAGCCCAACTAATAACCAAGTTATCCACTTTGGAACGCCTGTTTAGTAGAGCCATGATTTAACATGCCTACCTTTTGTTTTTCTCCCCATGCAAATGACTCCAGTGTGACCTGAAAGCGTTTGATCATCATCTGTCGCCGACACTGATAGTCGTCTGACAGAACTTGATTGATCTTTTTAACTTGGATCTGAGACACAGAAAGAAAAGAAGTTTGAAATGCTCATGTTAGAGTTACATATGATGTATAATGAACTGGTCACAGTCCTGGCAACATACCCACTGCTCTGTGCTGAGACTGGTGTTAAGAAGCGGGTTTGTCATGTCTCCACATGGTAGACGAGCAAGCCTCAACTTCACCTGCATCAAAATAACATTTAAAAAATTCATGTCAGTGCTTCTCAGTTTGTAGTCATGACTTGTACGTAGCTCAGTCTCTCTTATTTCAGACTTACCTCACTCAGCACATCTGTTAATTGAGAGGAGGCGTCCATGTCAAGGGCGTGCAGCAGTAATATCCACTCTGCCTGCATCTCTGCCTTCCTTCGGTCAGAAGCATCATCGTCTTCATATTCCTGATGAAGCTCAGCGAGTTTATCGCTGTGATCTTCAACTCGCTGCTCTTTTTCAGACTCCTCTCCTGTTGTCTTCTCTTCATGATGCAATTCTTTATGCTTGATTATGCGAGCTGCTTGCAATTCTGATACAAGGAACTCTAAAGGATTGAACAATAACTTTAACGATGATATACCCTTCATTTAAAAAGTTGGGCAGGAAAGTTACAAATCCATGGGCCCTACGATCATTACACAACTCTACAACAGAACCCAGCGGACTCCCATTATTTTTTACCAGTGACTTTGTTGAGGATGGACGGCTCCAGCACCTCTGAGGTCAGCACAGAAAGGGGAGACACCATGTTGGACAGTAAATTTCTCAGCTCTCCCACCAGCAAGACGTCACCTGTCCTGTTTGAGTCTAAAAGAAAAAGAAAAGACGAGGCAATTTTATTTATACTACACATTTCATTACAAACTCAATGTGCTCAGAGGAAACCCATGAACAAACAACAACATACAACAACCTTTCTGCCGGGGTTTCTTTTATTATAATATAGGACATGGCACCCTGCACTGTCGTTCATGCATTGTACCACCATTTGTAATTTGCATTTCCCTTTGTTCTACATCTATTATTTATATTTATGTATCAGCTGATATTAGCTTATAGCAGATACATTGGTATTGCTGTACAGTATATGTTGGCCAATAAGTAAAACAGCATCACCATATGATACTTTGTTCAAGATAACACACTGACAAGTCCCACCAAGTATATATTGAGGACAACATTTAGGGAATTTTTTGGTAAAAAATGTATTTATTTAAAAAAAAAAAAATTATCAGATTTTTTCAACTGAAAAATATAAATACTGGTATCAGCCTTAAAAAAAATCAGCTGTACGTTTTATCTCAACAATAGAAGAAAAAATAAAACCCAAAATCACTACCCTCCCAGAGAGGACAACCACAAAAACGCCTTCCAGACATAAACTACACACACAGACACACACTGTAACTAATTATAACCCCGCAAAACAAGAGTTTTTAAAGTTCAGCTCATCAGGTAGTTACTGTACTGTATGCACAGTTATAAAAACCCCGTCTGGACTGTAGTTCACAACATCGAGGAGAGACACAGAGACCAGTGTGACTACAGACAGATCACAGCTTCACCTCTTAGCTCCGGACGGAGGGACCTCAGCTCTGCGCTCAGCCAGGTGAGCAGCGGACAAGGAAGCTCGTCACATTTACACCGTGAGAGGCAGGAGCGACCCGGGTACCTGAGCGGGAAACGGAGACGACAGGTGAGAGGTCCTGACAAGCCGGCACATGGAAACTAACCATAACTAACCAACTAACCAACTCGCATCAAACTGCACCTAACTTTAGCTTTAGACGGGTTGCTATAACAACACATGAAGGTAGCCAGGTGTCAGCGCAGCATAACATACATAAATAAAGTAGTTAAACGCCACTTACCCTAAAGCTTTAATAGCTGAAACTGTCCCTACGCTCCTCTCCATTGCCACTTTAATGGTAAACAACTGTTATGACTCCGTGTGTTACAGTCACGGATGTATAAAGGGAACAGTAGGTGAGCTCTGCTGAGGCGGAGGCGCTCCGACTCAAGTCCGCACTGCGCTGCTTCCTCTTTGTGCTGGAGGTCTAATGGTCACATGGCGCCACCTGCTGGCCGGAGTGCGAACTGGCTTCTACACGTACAACAGTAACAATACACGGAGGAAGCACCGGACCGTGTACTTTTACACAGTCTGAGGTACTTAGTGGTAGCAGTAATACCACAGTTTCAAAGTAGAAGTACTCATTATTCAGTAAGGCCTTTTTTTTATAATAATGTATGTTATATTATTGGATTAAAATTCTAGATGCATTAATGTGATTAATATTACTTCAACGTTGAAGCTGGTAAAGGTGGAGCTAATTTTAACTGCTGTATTTACTTTATCTGCTGGGTAACTTGTGAGTTTTCCCCTCCAGGGATGTTAATCTATAATATTACACCATTGTTTATATGCTGGTGGTATTTTGTATTATCCGAATCTGCAAAGTAACTTAAAGTATCAAATAAATGTAGTGGAGTAAAAAGTACAATATTTGCCTCTGAAATATAGTGGGGTAGAAGTATAAAGTAGTAGAAAATGGAAATACTCAAGTACAGTACAGTAGTGTTCTCTCTCAGTCCTGACAAGAATAAGGTTATGTGTTTTACATTTTTGCCACTAGAGGTCTGTGATGGACTGCAGTTATGTTGACTAATCATAATAAAACACTTATATTGGTGTTTCTACTGGCCTTAAAGGTGGAAAGTAAAACAAAGTGCATTTACTTAAGTAGCCTACTGTAATTAAGTACAAATTGGAGGGACTTGCACTTTAGTATTTCCATTTTATGCAACTTTATTCTTCTACTCCACTACATCTCAGAGGCAAATCTTTACTCCACTACGTTTGTTGGATTTTTCAGATTAAGACTTTTCATACCTTACCTTTCCAGAGAAATGTACCTCCAAATTTTGTGTTTTTGAGTTTTTCCAATAAACTGATTAAGTGTTCCTTTATGGGTTCCTTTATTCTCCTACAGCTAAATAAACTCTTTAGCTTTGAAATGCATCGTCACAAAGCTGGAAACAGGCTGTTTTTCTGTTGACTTTTTAGAGAAACTACTACTTTTACTTTTGATACCTCAGGTAAATTCAGCTGATACATAATTTTACTTAAGTAAGGTTTTGAATGCAGGATGTTTCCTTGCAGTGGAGTATTTTCACAGTGTGATGTTTAAGGATTTGAATACTTCTTCCACCACTGTCAGGGATGAACAGAATTATTTGGGGGCCTCACACAAAGGAAAGCATGGGCCCTCCCTGATCACTCAACCATTTCAATATCCTGCCACTCACCATGTTCTGGCTCTGCCACAGTATTCTCCTCATCTTCATCATGATCAGTGTCTGTAATATTTATGTGCCCTTTACAATGAGCATAATTTAGCACAGTCAGCACCATCACAGGTCTTGTTGAAGTTCAGTAGAGCAGGTTGTGCACACAAACAGTGTTATATACAGTATCATTGCTGCCAGCACTTGATTCTTTGATTTAAAACATCAAACAGGCTTGTATGGTTCGTCGGTCGCTTCAATTCATTTGGTTGCACGCTTCCTGTTGAAAGCTTTTACAGCCTTGAACTTAAGTGGTGGCTACCATCACTGTGGGAGCTGAGTGGGATAGTCCTTTGTGGTCTGACTCAGTAGGAGAAGGTGTCACTTTTATTGTAAAAAGTGGTGAAAGCAGTTCATCTTTGTCAGTCTTGCAGTGACGACCAAGGCGGAGCATTCTACCTTTGCTTGGCCATATGTACAGAAGCTGTGCCGCCCCCCTCACAACAAAAGACTCGGCATGCGTCAGGATGCTCCGTCTTTTATTCCCCTGACACTGCCCATGCTGCTCCATGAAACCTTGCGGGGACGAACTTTGACCTTTGGCAAGCGGCCAGACCAGGCAGGCAGACACTCCCCTCTGCTCAGCAGCCCTGATCAGGCAGGGCAGCGGGACTTGTTGAGCAATTGTTGGGTGGATGGACGACTAAGACAGTGGTCTCCTGTAAGGACCAAAGAGACCCACACACAGTCATATTGTATATTTCAAAATATCATGTAGGCCTGTGTGACATGTCTTCAAAATATATTGTGGGCATCCAAACGTTTGTTTGGTTATGTGTGCAGTGTAGATCATGCAAACAGTGCTGCGTCCAGAAAGGTAAAAATACATTGGCACACAAATACATTACACAAAGGCACACGTGAATACACAACATTAAAAAAAATAAGCTTTAAAACGATGTAGTGGAAGCATGGGGTATTGAAAAGTGGAGTAAAATAAAAATACTTGACAACTGACAACTATGCTGCGTCATAACAAGACAAGATGCAGAAAAAAAGCTGGATACATTAATGCTTGTATAGTGTGGGGAAAAATGGACAATGATATCATAGCAATGGGACCATTTCCAGTATGAATATGATGTGTTTTGCACTGACAGACAGACAGAGAGGGGAGAGAGGGGCAACACTTGTCAGATTCAGAGATTTTCAGGCTCATCTGCTCTAAACACTGGAAAATTACACAGCAGCCTCATATCAAACATTTGGTGAGACCTCTCATTTGAATACCTCTAACATGTAATCGCATCACGAAGGTGTCCCGCTCGAGCCTCGGACAGGTGTCAGTGTGGTTGGCAACAGTTGCTCAGGTGACTGCAGGGAAACTCCCCCTGGAGACAGACAGTCATCTGCTGCTGACAGGCGGCCCAGCCCGCTGCACTCACACCAGACACCCGGCGAGGCAGCAGCAGCAGCGCCCAGGTGTTATGGCTGGACGACACACACACACACACACACACACACACACACACACACACACACACGCGTGCCCCTTCTTCAGCGTGTTGACGCGCTTTTGCCTTGAAACGCTCCTTGATCGCGCGTTTGATTATTAGTAGTTATGGATCGGCTGGATGAATGGAGCTTCAAGTCCAAGAGCATGGAGCTGCAGGAGGATTTCTACTTCGGCTACGGAGCGGAGGAAATAACAGATTACCAAGACCCCGGTGAACTTCTGGCTGCTTTGAAACAAAAGGAGGAAGAGGTTATTTTGGCAGCCCAGCTGGGAAACGCATTGCTCCTGGAAAACCGTCAGTTGAAAGGGCAGAGCGAAAAACTTCATGAACAATACGCAGACGAGCTGGAGGTAAGAACAATCTGCTTTAATGTAAGAGCGGAGCGGCGACAGAGCGCAGATAAACAGTGTGTAATGACAGATTTCTGCTTTAATATGTGGTTCAAACAGTTTGTGACGGCGTGGCTGCTGCTCGTGTTTGAAATGGGCGGATGAAAATGAAATGTTTCCTTTTTTTCAGTTTAAACTCATTGAAATATCAATTTACATCTTGATTTCAGACTGTAGAGCAACTTTGGTAAAAAGAATTAATCCAGTATAGAAAATATACTTCAGATATATCTTGGCAATTTGTCATTTTTCTTTAAAAAAATGTTGCCTATCACGAGTTATACTGACCATAGATAATACGATTATTTTCACTCAGATACATATTGTAGAGATATGACAAATACACCCAGTTGGCAGTTTCTTTATTGTTATGGGCCCACATGACGACTTTAAATATAATAGACAGCAGAATATGACATGCAATTTGACAAAATGGAGGAAATACTCCATTGATGTGGTGAGAAACAGTTGAACAATAGTAATCATACGCATGATGTACAGTAGGCTGTACATCAATACAATACATTCAGTATATTCCAAAATGCATCTATTTTCAATAGGAAAACTACTGTCAATGTCATACTTTAGTTTAAACAGGCAGGAAAGTTGTCGGATTGTTACATTACTAAACTTTTCTCCTGGGATCAGATTCATGTTCTCATTGTGCTCAATTTATTTTGTGTTGTTCCAATGACTACAAAAGTATTTCCAGCTAAAAAAAAACACTTCTATACTGAACTGTTCCTCAGGAAAACGTTCAGGTTATCTTCACAGGTGGTGAAACAAAATCAACACCCCCCTGCTGTAGAATCAAACTTGTACACAAACTCCTTATGAGGCATCAACAGTTACATCTAATACAAGGAGGGAACTGCAGTTACAATGTCTGATTCTCCACAGTTAATAAATGTCTTCCAGATAACATATATATTCAACCTTACAGCAATGATGCAAGAGACAGCAGGCGAATTGAGGTCGTCTGCAGACTTTTAAGTGTGTGAGCTTCTGCACGGCATCACACACCTGAGTGGTTATCACAGACTAAATAATGGCCTCATTCCTTCTCTCAGGGGGAGCAGAATATGTTCAATCTTAAATCTTATCAGGTGTGGCTACGACTTAGATCACAGAGTCGGGGCAAACCATAGGCAAGCATTTAGTGCGACAAGTACTTTACAAAGTGTAATAAAGATGTGGCAAGGATCTATCTGCCTAGAAACTGATACAATCTGCAAAAGAGACACATAAATAAATAGTTGTAATAGTGTGGAATTGTTTTCATTATTGATTAATCTACTGATTATTCATTTGGTCTCTTAAAGGTCAGAAAATAGTGATAACTGCCCAATTTCCTAGAGCTCAAAGTGTCTTAACATAGCTTTTTTGGAGATAAAAGATTTTGTCTAAAAAAAAGAGAAAATCCTTACAATTCAGAAAATGGAACTAAGGTAGTTTTGCTTGGAATTATTAATCACCAATCAAAGTAAATTGTCGATTATTCTTCTCTCGATCGACTAATCAAGTAATAGTTTCAGCTCTAATGGAATATATGAAAACAGATTTTACTGATATTTCCGCATAGCAGGGCAAACATAATAAATACTATAAGTTCTCCATTTTCATTCATTCAGATTCCAGCTGTCATACATTTCCCATGATCCTTCACAGCTCTGAATGAGGCTTGCTGGTGCATTTTTGTCACCAAAATTCCTTTTTTAAAACAAAACGCTGCATCAACTGTAATTATGGGTCGACATTAATCTTTCCACCCCTGTGCAGGAGCTGGAGCAGGGCAGGCATGAGCTGCGGCTGAAGCTGGAGGGCTGTCAGTCCCAGTGGGAGAGCCAAGTGGGGGATCTGGAGAGGGATGTGAGGGAACTGAGCGCCCAGGTGGAGCGGCTCACCCAGGCCCTCAGCGAGGCCGAGCGGGACAAGAGTCGAGCCCAGCTGGAGCACAGCGAGCACACTCAGCGCCTCAAGGAGCAGCTCAACACTGTAAGTCCCACACATGGGTAGTAGGCAGTGTTTTTAGTTTTGTGTTTTAGTTTTTTGGTCAAAGAGACCCCCCCCCCCCCCCGGCGGCGACAGGTAACTGAGCCTCTGTGAAACAAACACCTGAGCTGTGGATCCAAAGCTGCAGGTCTGAGTCAAATGAGATAAGACGGGCTGTCACCCAATCCACACACTGAAACTCAATGTTCTTTGCAAACCACTCCGGTATCAGTCTGACTCAGTCTCATCTGCTCTAGAGCAAAGACACACTCTCAGGCGTTTTATAGCCTTAGAGCAAGCAGGTCATGATAAAATGCTTGCTTATACAAGTTCTGATAACAAAGAAAGTTTTTATCTGAGCCGGAGAGACAGAAGTGGAATTTTTCAGTCAGTAGCTATGAAACAAAGTTGCTGGCTTCAGGCAAATGATCTGTGCCATTGTGGAGCAGAATGGAAATGATATGTAAACAAGAAGGGGAGTGAAAGTTAATGCCATGATGTGATTTTAGATCTAGGACAGACGGAGGAAAGAACTCAATTACTCACCACCAGCCATGCATGTTTGTTAATGTAATTAACCGTCTAAGTCACATTTTAAAGCAAAAATGCCAAAACCTCTCTGATTCCAGCATCTCAAATGTGAAGGATCTCTGCTTCTCATTGTTTTATATCTGCCTAAACTGAATATCCTTGAGTTTTGGACTGTTGGTTGAACAAAAAAAGCCCTACATGAGATCATTATAATCTATTTAACCAGATCCAGTTTATTTAGTAACATGAAGTTAAATGTTAACAAAGTGCTTGGGTGACGTAATGGACAAAATGACTCTTATCAGCTCATATGTGTTCAAGTCGAATATTTATGATCTTCAGAGTCCGATCCTAAGGAAACAGTGTACACTGGGAGGAGGATCAAACCTGTGACATATTTTACGGCCTATTATCAGTTAACATGGAGGATTACACAGCTGGACAACCTTGAGTATTTTTCCAGCCTGAGAAAGTAGGGAATGTTTTACTGAACAGGACAGTCATGACGTGTTATGTTACATATGACCGATTACTCAGTAGAGCAGCTCCTTGAGTTTCAAAATGAACAGCATACCTGAGCTTGCAAAGTTAAAAATGCAAGAATCCAAGAATCCAACAGTTGGCACCCTCCCATGAGTCAAGGTCCGCAGAATAAGGAACTATGAATCTCTTTCACCCTCTGGGACCCAGCTGAAGGACTGAGAAAAACAGACTCCCTAGAAGTTCAGGAAAAAGTCAATTTAGATAAAAGGTGCTATCTCTGTTTGGGCTGTTCAAGGAGGAGGAAGTAGAGAAAATGTTTTATGCGGCCTACCGGCATCAGACATGGGTAACTCTGGACTCTGTGTGGTTGTAAAAGCCAGAGAAGAGAGCGAATGTCTTGGAGAAAGAAAGAGTGTGAAGAAGCTCCATGTCTGACTTGTCTTTACCAGACGTTTGGAAGGGGGCTGCTCCTTCTGTAGTGCCGCTGCCTGCTGTGGTGAGTTGTGTCTGTGTGTCCGTGATTACACGTTTGTTCTCATGGATTGTTGGTCTACACGTAATGGAGCTCGAAACTCTATATCCTAATTGTGAGAGTGTTACTAGAGGAATCTGGAGGAGGGTGTCGGTATCGCCCGCAGGAACCTGAGAGACAAAGAATTCATCACATTTACTAGCAACGGCAAAGCAAAGCTCTGATGTGAGAGGAAAGATTTGCTGTGACTCTCCATCCTGGTGCATTGGAGGAAGCGGCTGCAAAACAATGTTGATGTGTGCCAGATCGTCACATGGTTCAGAGCGGACTGTTTAGACAGTTGCTGAGGTGCAGGAAAGTAGTTGTTAAAATATCAGGGAGTGTTGAGTGATGTGGGTTTTTTTCCTCTGATTACAAATGTTATCATTCTTGCAAATGAAACACAATATGAGAACACATAGACATTCACAGAGGCAAGTAATGAATTAACAAAAAGATGCATCAGACACAATACAAATGCATTAAAGGTTAACAAGGAGATAAATACAAATCTGATTCTGATGAGCCTGCATGAGATGATTTACAGCGAAGGAAAGAAAAACGTGATTAAGACATTTTGCTGGTTTGTTTTGACTCTTGTGCAAGAAATGTTCCACAGCTTGACATTATCAGTGTATTAGAAATTTGGAAACAAACACTTTACTGGATAAGAAATGCCAGGCTAGAAAGGGAGTGCGATTATTGGACGATAAGCTGGAAATGTTGATAATATTCAGTTCTTTGGTAGAGTTGTTTACTCAACTCTGAAGAAATCAATCACATAGGTTCAGGACATTGGTTTGGACCTGTGTCAAGTTAAATTAAGTAGCTATCAGTTAGCAGAATTTATGTTAAATCAGCAACCTGATTCAATATGCCACAGTCAATACTGACTCTGAATGATCACAGTTCTTCGATAAAAGAGTATTGGTAGTTAGACTTTTTTAAAAAGTGTCCAGATTTACAAATATTCAGCTGCTAGTTTAGTAGGTATACCAAGCTAAAACTAATGCAGTCTGATACAACAGCCCTTCATTTTAGGGAAGCAGTGTATATTTCATTAAACTGATGGGTGTTTAGAATACATAATCAGCAATTACTTTTTTTTTTTATTCAATTAATTCCTACAACCCCACAGTGACGTCTTCACATATGTTGTTTTTTTCTAACAAGCAGTACAAATACCAAATATAATTTAGTTTACTATCATGTTTCACCCAAATACATCAAATCCTCACATTTGAGATTAACTGATTCATTGACTGATCGTTGTAGCTTATTTCGCAGTCTAAATGGAGTCCCATTTTTATTAATAAGGGTAGACAGGGTGTAACTTTGATTTTTGGTCTTTTATGTTTCTGGTTAACAGTCAAAAAACACATTATGACCTTTTCACCTCCTGCTTTCCACCCAGTGTCACATGATCACACTCCCTGGCCGTGGATCACAGTGTGTTATTGGACGACTGTGACAAATCCCTCACTGTAGATTTCCGTTATTGTAAAAAGAGATGCCCGAATTGAGGCGAGCCCCCGTGACCTCTGTTCCCTCTACCAGCATCACGCAGCCCACAGACAAAGAGGGAAAGACAATATACATTGGGGAGAGATATAAATCTTTCATTTGCTCCTTTGATGTTGCCCCTCATACCCCAGCATCCCATCATCCCAGGGGACAGCCGTCTATTCTGTGCGCTCCCCGAGGGGCTCGGCTGTAGCTGGGGTAGTCAGCTGTTAGATACCTCAGTGTTTGGATCGGTGAAGGCCTGAGGCTTGGGGGGCCATGTGAGGGGATATCATCTTTGTGTCTTTACCAAATGGAGCGTCCTCCTTCCACTCCTGTTTTGGTGATTCTCAGTGGGTCGCTGCCTCTATTGTGGAAGGGGCCCGTGTTGACGAGGCGAGGCAGCGGTAATGACGACTCACGGATGCAAACATTCATCTTTAAGCCCTGCCCCCCCCCCCCCCCTCTCCTCGTCATAGTGTGTCTGCATGCTATGTTTTGTTTTTGTCCATCAGTGCTTGCTCTACTCTTGTCACACACACACACTTCCTACTAATTTTAGCCCCCATGCCTACCTCACTTCCTCTGTGCACCCCTACAAACACGTACACACAAGCTGTCCCCTCTGCTTCACCCTCATGATGTCCAAGTTTGCCCTGCGCCACATTGTTGTCTAATGTGGCATGATGATGTCACAGACAAGACCAAGATGCCCTCTGTTCCATCTGCTGTAGAGGCTGGCCTTTCATCTTGTATTATGTGGTCGTGATGGGACCTGACAGGGGCCAGCCAGACTGCTGAGTAAGGGGAATTGAGGGTCCCGGACCAGGACGGGGGGGAGGGAGGGAGGGATTGGGAGGGTAACAGGTTGGTGTTTTCACTGGAGCTTCAGAACCGGGCACAGCAGCACTCCAAAGATCCCTGAGTTTTAGTTTTGTAATGTTCCAAAATCATCTTGTGTTTGAGAGATATGTTTTGAGAAAGTAGCAGACTCTAAGATACAAGTAGAACCATGAAAGAATAAACAAGAAATCGTTATTTAACACTTAATCTGACATGTGGTCTGCCAATGACTGGCTAATTTCTTCTGTGCTTTTGATGGATGAGCGATCACAGGAGTCATGTTGCTTTTTGTTCAGTTACAGAAGTAGTTTCCATCCTTTCTGGCTCGTTAAAGGGGTCTTTTGGTATTTTCTTGTAAACAAAGTTATGTTTACATTCAGTTTTTCTCACCAAAACACATTGTCTGCAGCCTGACAAACACGTTGAATGCATTTCCTTCTTTCTAATCCTACATTGTTTATATCCAAGTTTGAACAACATGGAACCATCGGCAGGATTGTGCATCCTGTTGCTGTGTGCTCTTGCAGGTCCCACACACACACACACACACACACACACAAACACACAAACACACACACACACGTGTGTGTGGGACCTGCAAGAGCACACGTGTGTGTGTATATATATCTTTGAGAATAAAAGATTATATATATAATTTGTTCTTCTCAAATAGTTTAATTTAAGGGATTTTTAGAGACCTTAAGAGACTAATTTGAGAGAATTTGTAAAATATAAACATAGTTTTGTTTTTGTTACCACTTTAATCATCTAGTGATCCTTCAGATTTGATCTTTAGACCTCATTGGGGGTCTTGACCCCCAGCTTGGGAACATATTGTAACCATAAGCAGTTCTTCTAAAAGACAGTAAAGAAAACCATCTCTTATTTTCCTTGTACTGCTTGGCCCAGAGCAAAAAATATACCAAACACATGTTTAATTTTAGTCACCTAATCCCCACCTTTCAGGCAGGTATTTTATTATGCTGCTTCTCATCTGGGTCTAGATTACAGGATTCAGGGAAACCTCCTGCTGTATGTTTGGTTATTTTTAGATTCAAGATTGTGGTCTCAATTCTCACAAAGCTCATGCCTCAGGCGAGATTTGCTTTGGAGTTTCAAATTGAATGATATATAATATATGATTCCACTTTTCTTGGTCATAGTTTGATTTTGGGCTGAACCCCTTCCTCACATCCAAAAGTAAATATACAAAGAGGACTTTCTGTGAAATTAAAAAGCCACATGTCTCTTTTCTTTTACTCCATTTGTGAGTCTCATTTATGTTTTTTCCCTCTGATGTGTATTTGTGTGTGCAGGCGATGGAGGTGGAGAGAGCCATGTCCAGTGAGCTGCAGGCTCTAAAACAGGAGCTCCAACAAAAAGGAAGCCACAACAGGCCACAGGACGAGGAGCTGATCAGTGCCATGAGGGAGCAGGTAACTACCATGCAAAAAACCATACATGTACTAATAAATGCTGAAACCAAAACAAAGCTGACTCTAAATGTAACTGTTACGCTAAAAGGATGGCCGTTCAAAATGTTTCTAGTCTTGAGACCATCATGTACTAATACGGACAGAATGACCAGAACAAACTGCACCAGCGTTTCTGTATGTGTTTTCATATCCAAAAAATAACAACAATAATAAAACAGTAAAACACTGAAGAACAAGTAATAGAAGAAACCGAACCGAGCAGCCAAAATACATAAAATAACAGCATTAATACAGCAAAAACTGAACAGTGTGTTTTCACAGTTAAATAGTAATATTTACCTCCTATTGCTTCTTCATCTATATAGATTTGAAAAATGAGACCAAACTTCTAAGAACATCAAACATCGTAGTCTTTGCGATAATATATTTAAAAGAGGCTATATGCGTCATTAATTTGAACCATTCAGCAAATCAGGCTCTGTCTGACTCTTCCTTCGAGTGCCAATAAAGCCTGCCAATGCAAATCCAAATTCTTGTTGTTGTCTTCTACCTGGTGGTAAAGGAGACCTGTCTAATAATAAACACAGCTGGGGAGATTCTGGCAATGGTTTATGCCACCACTCTTCAATACCTTTAGTGACTTGTTTCCTAGAGAAACCAAGGAACATTCCCACATTAAATAAAGGAATGGACCTGCTTATCTTATCTTAGATTTAAGATCTCTGTTTGTGTGTGTTTTCAGGTGCTGCGTCTCACCCAGAAAGAACAAGTGCTGGAGGAGCGTTTGGAGAGTGTTTGTCAAGAAAACACTGAGCTGAGGACAAGTTTGGCCTCTTTACACACACGCCTGGCTCTGCATGACCAACTCAACAAGCAGCACAGCCAGCAGGTACATATACAAATACAGTATATACTTGTGCTGAAAACACAGAGGCAGGCACACACAGACGAGGCAACACAAAACAGCTCAGTGCAGTTGGTGAATGAATGATTAACAAAGGGATTTTCTGCTCCCTGCCTGGCGGCCTGGGTTTCGGCGGGATTGTGGAAAGAGTGGCTAAACAATCACCTCATCCCCGTCATTGTAACTTTCACCCGCAATTCTGGATTCCACTCTTGTTCGTTTAGTTTCATGTTGGGCCGGAGGCTGGAATCTGGCATGTCAGGATTTCTCTCAGTCAATGGAAATTTTTACACAAGTGTCTCATGACTGCTTTTAACAAAGCACACATAGCCTTGGGAAAATTCATGTTTGTGTTTTCATATCCATCTTTTTTTGTTTATCATCACTATAATCTGAGGAATCATAATTTTTTTTTGTATCTAAATCTGTATCATATGTTGTATTCGTTGCTCAAAGTCACATTTGTGCCTGTGGGTTTTGTCTCTATGTTCATGTGTTTTAATGCATGATTACCCACCTCCTTGTGTTTCCAGCTAGCCGAGGCGTGGCAGGAGGTGGAGGCGGCGCGGGGTCGCTCACAGCAGCTGCAGGCCCAGGTGGAGGACCTTCAGGAGGAGGTGTCCCTTCAGGAGGCCAAGAGCCACGGAGATGCCTCCCTGCTGTCCGAGCTGGAGAGCAGCCTGGAGACGGCAGGGCTGGGAGTCAGCAAAGAAGAGGTACTAAAGCAGATTACTCTTCAGCACAGTCACACTACAGTGTTCTCTTGTAATTTCTTGTCAGTGAAATCAAAGAGAGAGAAAAAAACTTAAACAGATAGCTATATGCTCAATATGAGATATTTTATATTTTTATTCTAGTCAACAAATCCCATGAAAAGACCAAAACCATCAATTGTTCCTACCAACAGTAGCCAAAATCTGATATAGTTTATTCCCCTGTACAATAGAGCTCAATTATTGTCCAAAAACTGGGTGACCTGTTTTTTTTCGTGACAATGGACATGTGCAACATGTGCAACAGGTGCAACATGTGCACTGTAATTTAGTTTGAGTCAATCTGGCAAACACTGTTCCTGTGCCAGAAATATTCACCACCAGCATCAAATGTGTATCTGTTCGTGGCTGAAAGTAGTTCCCACCAAATACACTATTTCCCTCAGGATATATACAAGATATATACGCAAAACTGTTTGTATACCTGGAACTGACCGTGGTCAAGTTGCACTGTGGCAGGTTTTGACGAGGAACAAAAATGTGTGGAATAAAAAAGACGATATCTCTGGTTCTGCTGCATCGATTTTCATTGATTCAACGGTCCATCATGAGTCCATTGTAGAAGTGCTGTGCTAAATCGGTGGAGTACTTTTTAAAGGACATGCTGTTTTAACCGTAACCAACTTTAGTATTATGGCAGTAGGTATGGGTGGACAATATGACAATATATTGAGATGATATATAATGACAAAAAATATTAAATGTAAAACAGACATTCCTGTTATTTTATCCCTAAATTGTTTTGTATTGATTTTCATAATATATATCAATTTCATGATATAAAATTATATATACAGTGACAGAGGATTTAATCAATGTCACACTCTTAGCAGTCAGTGATAGAGCATGAGAAAATAATTTCAAATTATTTTTATAACACAGTTACCATGAATGCTGAATGGAGTAATTGTTTAAAACTAAATTAACTCCCAGAAGTAGGAAATACTCAGTTTATCAGTTTATAACACAAACACCACCAACCCTGACTATGGGACAGAGAGGCTATAAATTAAACCAAGTACTGTAACTGACAGACACCAGAATAATTTAGTTTGGGCCTGGCTGCGCTAGCTTTATCTCGATACTGTGGTTGGCAAGTGTTCATTTTGGGCTTGTTCTATTGTAGTCTGGCCCACAATGATTCATGTACGTTTGAGGGGAAATTGTTTTCCTGTGATGATTGGAAACAATCATAAAGTATTTCCTGAAAGACATGTACAGTGAGATCATACAATAATGGCATCAGAGAAACATCATCTATAAGTTGATTAACGTGTATAAATGTTGCTGAAGTGTACGTACAGTAGCTGTCTCTGCAGAGAGGAACGTGCTGACAGAACATGTTGTGCAAGTTTTCCGACAACGTGACTTGCTTCTGATGCAAGGACACACTCTGCGAGGAGAAGGTGGTAATTTTGTGCAGTGAAGACGTATCAAAGAAATCTTCGATAAGGCACAGGTTTGAAATTATGTTTGGGAGGGAACAGAAAAACTGACAGTGAAGCCGAGTCTTCTAATTCTCACTCTCTGGGTGAGAGTGTCTACTGTTATTGTTTGGTTCCAGCAGGAAAGTGTGATGTGTAGCTGCACTCATGAGTCACTACATTTCCTGTTTGTCGTAACCACACTGTAGTAGAGTTTCCTCGCAGCTTTCAACGTTTACACCTGTGTCTGTACATTTATCATAAAATATCATATGATAATCTGTCCCACCATATGACAACCAACCTGAAGATATCTTTGTTTAGTTATCAGTATCATCATGTGATAAATTTACCTCAAGGAAGTTAAATAAAGTGATGAGGTAATGCTTGCACCACCCAGTGCCTAAATACTTGATTGTCACTCAAGAAGTGATGTGTGTAAACAGAACATGTACCATGCTGAAAGGATAAGGGGAAATGAAAACCCTTTTTTTTTTTTTTTTTGTCAGAGATGGGTTACCTCTTGTGAAAACATCTGAAAAATTAGCTGTTTTAATGTAGACCAAATATATAGTAGCAGCCTCCAAGCTATACCAATTGTGTTTTGAGAGTAACTCGACACATAAAACTACATATCGACATGCCTCCTCTCCTGTTCTACTTAGATAATGCAAGAAATGGGGTCCATCCTTCAGTTACTGCTCCCAATGACCCAGGGACCGAACAGCTCAGGGAGGTCGGAGGTCGTGAATCAACCAGAGGACCTGCAGGCCACGCTTCATCAGCTGAAGGGAGTGGCCCAAACCTTGGCACAGACTTCCAGCCCTCAGGTGAGTGATAGTTACATAAAAGTGGGGCGGGAGAGGAAATGAAAAACAAAAGGTTGACCTTGTTTAAGTTTTTAAATCATATATCATTATTGTATACATAGAGTATATATGAAAAACTCCCAGCTCTAAAGTCTATATTATGTATGTGTTGATGAACAAGTCTACCAGATAGAAAAGGCTGGAAACACAAGTGTGTATTAACTATAGGCTTTTTAAAAATATGTAATTTTTGTATGCGTATCTGGTACTGGTTGCTTTTTACAGCTTATGTTAAGAGCAGAAGCCACTTTAAAAGCACAAATGTTTTTCTTTAATGTGTCACTGTTGTTGGGAGACAACCGTACATCTCTAAAACATATGTCTTTATCCAGAAAAGGACAACTGCACTGAAAGTGGAATAACTACTCCACTTCAATCAATAATTGATCCAGAAAATTGCCTACTCACATACTACATTCATCAATTCATTCACAATTATCTACCCCCTAGTGGCAATTAAAGGCATCATAGTGTCGACACACTGAACCATGCAGAGGAACTGTGTCCTCGTTTATGCAATGGATGCCAGTGAATTGCTGCAATCGATAGCTTACATGCTTTGCTAAGCCTCTGTTTGCCTCAAGCAAGCATATACAATTGTCCAGTTGTGTCTCATGGCGTTTGTATTCCATTTAGACCAGTAACAGGAGTTTATCACTGTAACTATATATTCCCGCCCATCCCCTTCCTCCCTTGAAGCACCACGCAAGTAGCCCAACACCACAGAAACTCCTCTTGGTGTAAATCCCGGTGAAATGCACGGCCGACACTTGATCTCTTTGTTAACGTCTCTGTCGCAGGAGCTGAATCGAGCTTTTGTCGAGAGGACGGGTGATCAGTGTGGGAATCCGAGCGCAGCACAGGAGCTGAGCGATCAGGTAACCAGTGATGAACGAACACGTCTGTCGGGGAGGCGCAGCACCCACAGCGACCCATTATTTTAGGATTTGGTTGTGTCAGTAGTGACCTTGCTGCCGTCACTATAATCCATTTTAATGTCAAAGATTGATTTCAGTGGCCTTTTTGAGAAGTTTCCTTCTGCCTCAAAGTTACTGCTTGCTACCAGCTTTAATTGGCATAAATTAAATAATATAATGCATGACTTAGAGTTTTTTCAGCTTTAAACTCATCCTCATCATTCATTGCCTTAGTTTTTTTTTAAGTCATGTGGTCAAGTATAACACCTAAATTAGTTTATTCAAGTTCACTTACAAAGTGTCTTTAGTTTTTTATTTTATCATATCACGTTCACGATAAGTTGCAACTTAACTCATTGTCACTTTAGTGCAACAATCAGTGTGTAGAACATATGGACATCTTTCTTGTCAAATAAGAAGTGGTTTGTGCTCTCAAAGTTCTAATGTGTATGTACTACTCACATTAGGAACACAGAGGAATCAAAAGATTAAAGTAATTCATAAGAAAGAAGACATTTTAAAGGGAACATTTAACATTGTTATGAGTCCTTGGAATGCAGAAACCACGTTAGTGCAACAATGTTTTTATTGTGTTTTAAAACAAATAGATATATACAGTAAGTTATACACAACCTTCATTTCTTCCTCCTCCAGAATGTCGAGCTGCAGCAGGAAAACGCTGAGCTGAGGCAGAAGCTGCGGAGCATACAGGAGCAGGCTGAAGCCGTCCAACAGGCCATCAGAGACCGAGACGAAGCCATAGCCAAGTGAGAAGCTAATTTCTCCCTCCATGTTCTCAATGCAAATTATAATATCCAATACACTCCGAAACAATACATTCAGAAATGTTGGGTTGAATATCCAGAAAAAAATTATAAATTACTGTGAGGTCAATGTCTGGTTCCTTTTTCAATCAAAAAGAGAGACGGAATTCATTGATTTCTTATAGAAAGCTACTGTTACTGCCATAGAAAAGACTTTGAACATGACATTTCCTGTATGTGACTGTGATGTGACTGAAGAATCATTTCTTGATAGGAAAAACCTGATGGAGGCCGAGTTGGTGAGAAGTAAAAATGACATGATGTGTCTGAACAACCAGTTATTAGAAGCCATCCAACGTAAACTGGAGCTGTCCCAGGAACTGGAGGCCTGGCAGGTGGGGTCCCTTTTTCTCTGTAGAGCTTTTTGTCCATCCCATCCAGTCTGCTGTATCCTAAACCACCCTAAATCCTCTCTCATGCTGTCTTTTTGTGACAAACTGCCTCGGAATATTAAGCTCATCTTAAATCCTTAATCAATACATTTAATTTACACCATTTCAGGGTATGCTGTCTGCAGTTTTAGTGATAATTTGACGAGACGAGAGATGGATGTATCTCAGTTTGGTGTCCTCAGTGGGAGGTCAGGGACAGACGCAGCCATATCTCTCTCAGCCTTGTCAGTTTGGAGGGATATGAGCGGCAGGTGTCTCTGTCTACGAGTCCTTCTGCTGCTGAGTCATTGTGCCAAGCTGAGCCATCTGCCGCAGGGTCTGATCTCTCATGTTTTGATAATGCAGATAATATTTGCACTAAAACACTCATTAAATTTCTTGACAATCATGTTTGTCAGCTGAAAGCAGAAGTATGCTTTTTGTTCCTGAAAGTCTAAAATAATTCCCTAAAAAGTTTAAAATATTCATTATAATAATAAATTATCCTCAGTAATAATCAAAAATAAGCTTTTACAAATAAAAATATCTTGTATATACAGATACAGACTTGTATCAAAGGCGGGCAGTCAGACAACTGCTCTTCCTTATTTACAGATTGAAGAAGCATACATGCAGAAATAAAAACTGTTAAATATACAGAAATGTACAGGAATATTTACAAGCAAAGGTAAATACCTAGTCAGGTACCGCGACCAGATTAGTTCATAGGAACAGAGAAAACACATTAGTGTTGATCATGAAAGCAGTGCATTCAGGCTGTTTTACTGTTTTAGCATACAGTATCAGATCAGCTGAATCTGCACTGTATTTATAAAGCTTGTTGACCATTCCCGGAAATTCTTCTCTCAATACGTTACGACTTCTGCAGCTTCTGCAGCTTGTCTGTGGCCCTCAGCTACAAGCCCGTTGGATCCTTTAATGAAGGGATCACAAATATAAATAGTTTGAATTTTAAAACCGGCTCAGTAATTTCCTGAAACGGCTGGGCACTGCAATTTATAACAAATGTTACTCAAACAGAAGTAAATAGTTTGTTGGTTTTTATATATTGTTATATAGTCTACAGAGGTCTTTTTATTTGAGGTCTATATATCAGGGTTTGACATTATATGTTAGTAGGATCAGTTAATTGTTGGTTCTGGTCTTTTAATGGAATTGGTTGCCAGACTTAAGAACATATAAATAGGGTAATTATTAATTATTAATGTCAAAAGAAATGCATGCAACACCTATGAGCAGTGACAAAAAAAGGTCACCGCAACAATAATGAGACATTGTAAACAATAAAGTAAGTCTGATAGACTGCTCCACAGACTTCCTGCTAATTTCCTCTTCTTCCCCACCTTTCCTCAGGATGACATCCAGATCATCATCAACCAGCAGCTCAGGTCCCAGCAGCAGTCAGAGCTTCCTCAGAAGAAGTCCACCTCCAATGGCATGTCCTTCTTCCGCAGGCCCAGCAGGATCGCCTCCTCCTCCCCCTCCGGGTGGGGTTCAGACACTAATCAGGACAAAACCCAGTCCCCCTGGAGGGACTGGCTCAGACGAGGGAAAGGGGCACAGTATGGCAAATAATGGACAGTGAGTGCTATTCCTACTGTACCTCTTAAGTGCTGAGGAGAGGACGTACCAAGAGGATAGGTCAGAGGGAAGTCACTAGTGTAGCTTCCTGAACATCATGTGTGGTGAAAAGAAGCCATAAAGACACTTTGAATTCAGTGACGAACAACAGAGCCACTACGGACAAAGACTTGTCAAACAGGCATTTACTTGTACACATTTCACTGAGAGGCTGAGCCTTCCTAAAATATAAACTGTGACGACAAGGAACACTAACATTTTCACAGAATTACATTATAAGGTTTGTTTGAGACTGTAAATATCGTGCCTTATTTTGTAATATTTGTAATATTGTGAATGTCTTTATGTCTGAGACTTTATATGTTATACAAGATAGGTGTAGATCAGTGGAAAGTATTTGTTCAGATTATTTAATGTCACAGATCAAACGGAAAGAGAAGTACGCAAATAAGTGATCAAACAATCTATCTGTAATCATACTGCATTTTGTCTTTACATACCAAGTTGGATGTGAACATTTTTTACTGTCAGTGTTGATCAAAAGCTATATATGTAAAAATGTTGATTGTATAGGAAACACTGTATGTCTTCATGTACACTGAAAAAAAGTTATTTTTTATAATTTTCATTTTTGTTTGTTTTTTAAGTAAAATATGTTCTCTGAATGATGACTGGTATGTGTCACACATGTATGTGTATGTTCTGTGACTCAGTGTTCAATATTAAAGCTGCTTAGGACAAACGGTTGTTTCCTAAACTGTCTGACCTCATGATTGCTGGATAATTTCATAAAACATCAAATAATCCTTTCAGATTTTTGACTGTTTGTGTTCAGAATATTAATTTGATAAACTTAAAAGGGGAGAATGGGGCTGCTGACAACACATCAAGTGCTCGAGCAGTAAAAAGAAACATCTAAAGATGTGATGTTAGAAAACTACTCGATTTAGAGAAACAATTATTTACCAAAGAACGTACTTTTGTTCTTGAAAAGCAGTAGTTTATCATTATCGTAACTGTTTCCTATCCCCTGTTGTCCCACTTTTGTCTTATTAAGAGAATTTGATCAGGGAAACAATAGAGTAGAGAACTGAAAAGTATCTTAAATTTAGAGCGTTACAACTAATTGAGAACAACATCAAAATGCCGCACTTGCCCCAGGGTGACCATTGTGACGGCCCTGGGCCTTATGATAGTATTTGTGTTGGCCCGCCTCTGTTACCTTCTTCCAGGTTCTCCCTCACTGCCTGGCCTGTCCCACCTCATTGAGGGATTGGCTTCACCCAGTTTGGAGCCTTTATAAACTGTGTGATTTTACCATAGCACCACACACTGAGTTTGTTTAAACAAATATACAAATTGAAAATATACAAAGTGTCATCATTGTTTAAAGTAATAAGCACTTCAGAAAATATCCAACCTCCTTGACTTTTAAGACATTTCGTGGTGTTTTTGCCATTTGAAACTGTCAAACAGGTAGAAATCACAACACTAAAATATATTTGACAGATTATGATTAAATCATTTAAAATGAATTGCAAGAATCTCATTTACAGGTTTAGAGTTAATTTTTTTACTGCCTCACAGCATGAAATGGCCACAACATATCAGTGATCCGGTGATTACTTCACCAGGTGCTGACATTTCTGCCTTGCATAATTCACATACTCATATTTCAAGACGTGTCCCGCACAGACATATCCTCTCTGGGCTTTTTACACACTCACAAATGCTCGAAGACATTTACATTATCATGTATCTCTCTGTTAGCTTTCTGCCTTAATGGGTTTCGTCCTGGTTTGTCAGCAGAGACGCAGTCTGCTGCTGCCCTCTGCTGACGGTCAGCAAACACAGACAAAACAACCTCACACAAACCTGTGCAGTCTCACATCTGAGACAAAACTAAAAAAGGAAGAAAGAAAAGTCGTTCCCAGCAAACAGTTATTGAGCTCTGACTACACGTGCTGGCAATTCAAAGTGTAAATATTATTAGGCCAATTTTTACATCATTTCCATTAAATTTAGTTTTTTCTACTAACCAGATAATTTATCTTTAAAGATCATTTATGTTATATTATGTTTGCTCATCCTGGTGTGCGTGATGCATTTTTAACAAATTAAATCAAGTCTGTACCTCTCAAAATATTATTAAAATATTCTGTACATGCACTTACCTCCATAAAACATGCAAATATTATCTTATTCGAAGCTTATCTTCTTTTTTACATTACTGCCAATAATTATTTACAGGCTCCAGTTTAAATATTAGATGAATCTTTCCTCTACATAGAGCTGCATAAGTTGTCATTAAAAATCATCCTCTCGTGTTTTCAGATTCCGTAAAAAAAAAAAAAAACAAAGTTACTCAGCACCCCCCCCCCCCCTCCGTCTCACTTTGATGACGTGTACAATTTCAATTTACTGAGGAACTGCCACTGCTTTCGTAGAAGCTATTCTTTTTTTTTAAACCAAAAAAAAAACAACACACGCTTCTTCTCGTCAAACAGGTACGACAGCCCTCTTTGTCGCTGGTGTGCACGGTCCAGGCCGGTCTTACACGCCGTCCCGCCAGCAGCCGGTGTGTTTTTTCGCTGTAACGGGAGTCGCGGTGACCCCATGACAGCTTAGCCTGCTAACCAGCTAACGAGCCGCCGCCGCCGCCGTTAGCAGACAGGTAGCCGCCTGACGTCGGGCGGACAAAAACCCCCCGTCGCCAGACTGCCGGGCGGCTCGCATGGACGCCGTGAAAACAGCGCAGCGGTGGTTATTTCGGGAAGCTGGCCCCGCGGAGTCACACGAGCTTTTTTCCGCTAGGCGCAGGACTGATGGGTAACCGTGACAACACGCTGCCGGGGTTAGCCAGGCGGCTCCGGGGGTCGCCAGGTGACAGCTGGACCGCATGGTCACCGTCAGGCTCGCCTCTGTGATCTGATGAGAGTTTGTCAGGCTGAGAGGTGCGGGAGAAGATGAAGCGAGAGCGAGAGAAGGCCACCCAGAGTCGAGCTGGTGTGGTGCGAAGTGGAGGCAGGAACTGTGGAGAGTAGTGGGGCATTATTGGCAAACATCTGGCTGCGATCAGTGGTCAGAGATAGAAACAGTAGAGCGTGCAGGAAGTATGAGATGCAGAATTGCACAGAAAGAGGACTGTTAGAGGGTGTGGAGGTAGTAGATTAGACAGAAGACGGTTGTTTAGATTGTAAGAGGACAATTGGACTGACATTATGAACTGGGCAAAAGAGGGGCATTCATTCCCAAAGGCAGTAATGTCACGTCTAGGAGGCAGACTGCCTTAAAGCTTCAAAGAAGAGGAAGATGCCCAGCTGATCCTGTTGCGTCTTTTAAATATGATGTTGACATTAAACTGCTTTGAACAAGTTCCCTACAAAAAAGAAGGAGAATTGCATGTTTTATGGCACATTTTGATGTGAACTAGGAATCTTATTCAGCACAAAATGTAAGTTATGTGGTGGCTTGGAGACAAGTTCCAGTTCATTTGAATGAAGTGATGATAAAAAATAACTGCCAAGCTGTTAATGATATGGTGCTGAAGTTGTGCAGCTCTGTCTTTTACTTTAAGTGTGGGGTAGTGAAGATAATAGTGGGATAATGATGGAAATACACTGTACATGCTCACTAATCCCTCACTTGGATATTGTAAGTCTTGTTCATTGCCACTTAGTTGTTGTGTCTGCGTTGCTCCTTAAGGCTGGGATCTTGGATGGAGTGAGTGTTGAGCCCCAGTGAGATGACTGACCAGGGCAACAACAACCAGAATATCTCCTGCAACCCCTTCGCTGCCCTTTTCAGTTCGCTGGCTGATGCAAAGCAGTTTGCATCAGGCCAGAAACCACAACAGCTTTCTGCTGAACCACCATGTGAGTAGAGTCATCAGAGCTACGGCAATCCTTTAATAAGAGGTGTAGTCAGTATAATACAATAATTATAAATACATGTACAACATGATGTCAGTGATAGAGAAGCACCAGTATTTTTTATTTCTTGTAAGTGTAGGTCAGGCTAACATCTGGCTTAAATATATTCACATGGTTTCATACTCAACCTCTGTATCTCCACAGTGGAGGACTCAGGAGAGAGCCAGTCAGAGTCGGAAAACTCTGTGTCGGACAGCGTTGATGACAATGATGACTCCGTTGCAGAGATCAGCCGCTCCTTCCGGTCCCGGCAGGAGCTGTGTGAACAGCTCAATGTCAATCACATGATCCAGAGAATATTTCTCATCACTCTGGACAACAGTAAGTAAATGGAAAAAAATAATCAGACTTTGATCTGTACTGCTTTCATACAGTATAAGTGTGTAGCACTCAGGCCTGTTGCTTAAACTGTGGTTGTCACAGTCACCAGAGACTCTAGTCTGCATTCAAGTTCCAAACACTTCACTGATAAACCAAAGAGTTACAGTGAATTGAATAATTACCATAAACAAGTTAAGTTTTGGTTTAACTTCTCTCCTTCTATACATATGTATGCTCCCTCTCTCTCTTGTTCATAGAGATGCTCTTTTGATTTGTCTCTTTACACATCTCTCTTCTTTTCTTCATTTTTTATAGACAGTTAAAATACATTACATTTTTTGTGGGTTCAATTACATGTTTTGCTTTGGTGAATGACTGACCTGAGCCTGAATCTAGTTTCTGATTTATAAACATGTTCACAGGTTAAAGGTGTGACAGTCATCTGTCACAACTTTTGGTGATTACATGTATATCCACATGCTGCACATAGAAGAAATTCTACTAATTCCTCTAAATACCTGGGAGTAACACACAAACAGGTCCACTACTGTAGTTCCATGAGCATTTGGACTTTTTTTTTTTTAACACTGGAAATTTAATAGTGGACGACATATATGACCTACAACAGTAAACACAAGTACTTTCTGCAACATCTAGTTAACTTACTGTAGCTATTGGTTTATTGTAAATCAGCAGCCCTCCTATAGTATCTCTGTAGCAACCTGTCTTCAAGCCAGTGTAAAACTCTGGGTGTGAGACAGGGTTGACGAGTCAGGTCAGATAATCTGTGTTCACCCTTTTACATTACCAGCAAACCATCCTCAGTCTGAAATAAACCAGAGTAAATACATACCATGCATTTAATCCTCCCGTGTCTTATTTATTTTAATGTTGATGTTAATGCTGTTGATGTATTTATCAAATACAATTAATCGAGTATTTGTGGGTTGTTATGTTTAATATGATTTGAGTAGACTTTATTTTATAGACCCTGGTTTTATTCTCACCCCTAGGTGACCCCAGTTTGAGAGGCGGTAATGGGATTCCCCCTCGCTGTGTTTACCTGGAGGAGATGGCTGCAGATCTGGATGGACAGGACTGGCTGGATATGGACAACATAGAACAGGTCAGTATTTTATATTATTACTCTATTCTCCCCTATTCTATGTCTTGTTTCTCTCTTCACAATAAGCCACTAAATGTTTGGTACAGTACAGAAATGGCAACCTTAAAGCAATGCCAAGGGCACCGTTCATTAGATGCGAGAAAGTGAGATGTGTAGAATTTGACTGCATTATATAAGAAATGGATACAGAAATTCAAGGAATCTCATGATACATGAAAATGTTATTATTATAGGTGCTTTATAAAATGTATGGTTGATTAGCGGATGTATGTACACAGACTGATTTGTGTCTGATGTTTCACTTTGTCCTCCAGGCTCTGTTTAACCGCCTGCTGCTGTTAGAGCCAGGAAACCACCTCATCCATATGATGTCAAGCAGCGCTGTTAACCTGTCTGCTGACCGTGATGCTGGAGAAAAGTGTGCCATCCCGTACCTTTTTGCTTGTTACCAGAGGGCCAAAGAAGAGGTGTGCCAAAAGTGAACTATTTTCCCGAGATTGCCAACTGTTAATAGACTATTCTTGGTAATTTGAACATAATTCAGTGACTTGATTATCTGTGCACCAGGTGACAAAGGTACCCGAGAAGTTACTGTCGTTTGCTGTTCGCTGTAAGAACCTGACGGTTTCAAACACACGGACAGTTCTGCTCACCCCAGAGATCTACATCAGCCAGAATATCTACGAACAGCTTCTGGACCTGCTGCTGGAAAGTTTCAGTGGAGCACGTAAGTTCAGAATTAGGCCTGAGTGTTTCATTTCTTGTGTATTTGTTTTCCCCCTGCCGCTGTCTGTTTTTTATGTAGTTATTATTCTAGTTGTCTTTGGTAAAGCTTTGCCTTGAGTTTTCTGTCCTCAGTTTCTTTCTCTTGTTTTTCAGAGTCAGAGGAAGTGGTTGAGTTTGTGGAGGAGGTCATTTCTGGCCTGCTCTCAGACCAGGAGGTGCGTACCTTCGAGGAGGTGATAGTACCAGTGCTTGATATCTTCCAGGGACGCATCAAAGACTTGGACCTGTGCCAGCCTCTCCTCTACTCCTACCTAGATCTTCTGCTCTATTTCAGCCACCATAAAGATATTGCCAAGGTCAGGAGACACACAAGGATGTTTACAAATGTTATCGTGAATTTGCCTGATTACGACGTTAATTTCGTTAATTTCAGTGCTCTCTACTAATCAAGTAATATACAATAATATACATTAATCACATAATCATAATCAGATATACAGTAATGGCGTAACATTTCACAGTGCTACATGAACCCTTCATGTTTGTTATGTAAGTGCCCCCAGCTTTTCAAATCCTTGCAACAGTAGTTGTTTTTTCTTGGTTTTCCCAGGTATTGGTGGAACACATTCAGCCCAAAGACCCAGCTAATGGTTTACAGTACCAGAAGACCCTACTGGGGGCAGTTTTGAGTATCTCCTGCTTGTTGAAAACCCCAGGTGTGGTGGAGGGACATGGCTACTTCCTGAACCCCTCCCGCTCCAGCGCCCAGGAGACAAAGGTCCAGGAGGCCAACATCCACCAGGTAAACAGATTCTTTTTAGTTTGATGTTGCTGTTTTGTTTATTAAATTATTAAAAAATAAAAACATATACTGGTTCTCATACGGTGCATTTCTCAGGGCTAATGATCTTTACTGCCCATATGTTGCAGTTTATGGGCCAGTTTCATGACAAGCTGCACCTGATCTTGAAAAACCTGCTCCAGCGAACTGGTGAGACACGCCACTTGCTGCTCTCGTGGTTGGGCAGCTGTTTGCAGGCTAACGCTGGCCGGGCAAAGATATGGGCCAATCAGATGCCAGAAATATTCTTCCAGATGTACGCCTCCGATGCATTCTTCTTAAACTTGGGTGCAGCACTGCTGAAGCTGTGCCAGCCCTTCTGCAGACCGCGTTCACCCAAACTGCTCACCTTCAACCCTTCCTACTGTGCCCTCAAAGAGCTGAGCGAAGAGGAGCGGCGTAATCGCAATGTGCACGCAAGAGGTTAATATCTGTGAAGATTTGTGTCTATAACCCTTCCTTTTCACCATTTTAAATACATTGTCATCATTTTTATGTATAAGTAATAATGCAGCAGCTCTGCTATTTGTTTTGCTTTTACAAGTGGGTTTATAGCAGTTTTTTTAATAGCAGTAGGATTTTGCGAGATTATTCATTCAAACTTTTGACTAAACGATCCCCCTTGTCTTATACCAGGTCTCGACAAGGAAACTTGTCTGATCCCTGTGCCCCCTCAGCAGCCAGTGGAGTCTGCACAGTCCTACAGCCTGCTGACCGAAAACCTCATCCTCACGCAACTCACTCTGCATCTTGGCTTCCACAGGTACATACCTTCAAACAAACAACAACGTAACTTCCATAAAGAAATGAAAGAGCGAATCTGTTTCACAGATCCCACAGAAATATGTAGTGTACTTTATGTTCTTCATGTTAGCACCATATGTTAGCATTAACCCGTGTTGTCTTGTTCTGCTTGTGTCCATGCCCCTGTGCGCATGCATAATGTGCATGTCCAGACTCCATGAGCAGATGGTGAAGATGAACCAGTCTCTCCACCGGCTCCAGGTGACATGGCAGGAGGCCCAGCGAACAGGCAACCCAATGTCGGAGCAGCTCCTGGAGCAGTTTGAGCGTCTGATGATTGTTTATCTGTCAACCAAAGCTGCCACTACGCAGCCTGCCATGCTGCAATGCTGCCTTAACCTCCAAGCTTCCACCGGTGCTCTGCTGGTTCAGCTTGGAATGGGAAACCAGGGGCCTGAACATGTAGCACTCAGTTTTCCCCTTCCCTCCCTACAGAATACTATGCTGTGCTATGTACCAGGTAAGTCAGGTCTTCCACTACACTACAAATACAGTGGAACAGAAAGCCCAACGTTAGCTTTGATCGTATTTTTGACCTCCTAAAATGGAAAATGTGAAACAGTGTGTTGAGCTAACAAATGCTGCCCCCCTCATAATAATTTTTAAATAATTTTAATGTACCTGCATTTTTCACCAAATGTTAAGACACCTTATCAGCATGTAATTGATGATATTTCAGACCATTTTATTGTCAAAATACATGAAATGAAATAACTGCACCTGTGCATGCAAGATAGTAGTGTTTAGTCACATGCAGTACAATCATTCATTCATGCTGAACATTCCTTCATATGATAGTCATTAATCATGTGTTCCTCTTGTTTGTCAGAGTTTTTTGCAGAGAACTTGGGAGATTTTTTCATCTTCCTGCGTCGATTTGCAGACGATGTTTTGGAGACTTCCGCAGAAAGTCTGGAGCAGATTCTTAACTTCATCACTGTCTTCATGGGTAACGTAGAAAGGTACATGACTTTATCTACCATGTCAGTGATTGTGGTCAGTTGACAGTAAGAATTGTGAGGCCCAACAGGGCTTTGAATAGACAGACCAATGTTTCACATATTGCTTCAATCCCTCCTGTCTTGTGTGCACAACAGGATGAAGAACCCTCATTTAAGAGCAAAGCTCGCCGAGGTCTTAGAGGCGGTGATGCCCCACATGGAGCCGGTGGCTTCTGGTGCTGCTCAGCCAATTGTGTTCCAGCGAGAGAGAGTCTTCTGCTCCTATAGACATGCACCTCAGCTGGCCGAGGCCATCATCACTGTGTTTGTAGACATTGAATTCACAGGTGAAGCATTGTATTCCTCACACGTTTTGACCTACTGAACTCATGTTTTTTTAACAGTACTAAAGACTTTGAATGAAGCCATATTAACATCCATAGATTGTTTAACAGGTGGTGTCACAAGTATGCACACTTCAAAAGAATCTGATGAAAAGAAATAAAAGTCTTGGGATCATTTGGGGTCTTTTTCTAGTCAGGTGAAACTGTTGGAGGTTAGATTGTGTGTGAACACCTGTGTATGTTCTGCAGATCAAGATAGGGAGAGAAGCTGGATGAAATGAAAAGAAATAGAAAGTGGCAATGAAGCATGTTGTATTTAGTTTTCCTCTCTTTCTTTCAGGTGATCCTCATCAGTTTGAACAGAAATTCAACTACAGAAGACCCATGTATCCCATCCTCAAGTACATGTGGGGCAAAGAGAACTATAGAGAGAGTATCAAGGTAATAAGAAACTAGCGTCTGAGATTCTTCAGTTAACTGTCTTTTCAGATGAAAGTGGCATGATGGCCTTTTGCCTAAAAAGAAGCTGACAGGTTCTTTTTCTGTTCGAGTTTGGTGTGTTCTTCAAGTTTGGGTGCATCTGATAATCCTGTAAAATGCTTTCTGCCCCAGTAGCAAAAAACAAACTTCCCTTTCTTTCTCCTTAAAATTCACTCACTACTGAAGGCATAAGGCCACATTCTGTTGAACTTCTGTATAACAATGTTGGTATTAGATGAAAATTGGTAGCAGTTAAGGAAAAATATAAATATAGTGTTAATATTTTCTGGTTGCTGTACATAAAAATCATAATTGGTGTGGTGTATTATGGAGTTTATGTTTGGGCAACTTCATTAATGGCAGATAAACTCCCTGGTTTACTACCAGGTGATTTATATATTGGGAAACTGTAGTAAATTAATCAGATTGATCCCAATGTGCTCTTCATTTAGTTTGATCTCTTGTTTCAGCATTTGGCGCACTATGCATCTGAGAACCTGGAGGCCATGAACCCCCCTCTGTTCCTCAGGTTCCTCAACTTACTGATGAATGATGCCATCTTTCTATTGGATGAAGCTATTCAGGTAAGACTGAGTTCACCAGCCTCCATACATGGCAAATAAGCTATTCCATCACATTACTATTATGTAGTAAACTACCATTATGTTTTCACTGTTGTTTGTTTGTTGTTCACTTCACATGGTGAAATACAACTCACAAAATATAAGACACAAGGAGGGAATCTGGCACAGATTTAATCAACTATTGGGATATAAAATTGCTTGCTGAAAATGTTGATTAATTTAAATCCTCATAAGTAAATCTTCATTATTTTAGTTGTGTTTTTATCTTTGTCAGAGTGTCTGTTTCATCAGCCCAACAAAAGACTGATACGCTCTCTTCTTGTCTTGTAGTACCTGAGTAAAATCAAGGTCCTGCAGCTGGAGCGGGATCGAGGGGAGTGGGAAGGCCTGGCCCCTGATGCCAGAAGAGAGAAGGAGTCAAGCCTACAGATGTTTGGACAGCTGGGACGCTTCCACAACATCATGTCTAATGAGACCATCGGCACACTGGCCTTCCTCACCTCAGGTCAGGCAGAAAATATATATATTGATTAATCCATCCAATTTGTCTTCATACGTCCCATGTTTTTTTTTTTTAAATCATTTCCCTCATTTCCAGAAATCAGGGGGATCTTTGTACATCCCTTCCTGGCTGAGAGGATCATCTCCATGCTGAACTATTTCCTGCAGCACCTGGTGGGTCCTAAGATGGGTGCCCTTAAAGTCAAAGACTTCAGTGAGTTTGACTTCAAGCCCCAGCAGCTTGTTTCTGACATCTGCACCATCTACCTGAATCTGGGGTATGTTGTGAACACTCCTCTTTGTGGAATTGTTATCAGTAGAGAAGAAACTGTGAAAAAGCATATAGCAGTCTTCTTTTTATATTTTGTTCTTATATATTTTGTTTCATTCCATTCTTTTATTGGTGCCATATCATCTGGAGAAGTAGTACAGTGGCACGTTGCTTAGTACGATCACTATTGTGGTTTCTTTCTGTCTTTTGGCAGCGATGAGGAGAATTTCTGTGCTACAGTTCCAAAGGATGGACGATCGTATTCTCCTATCCTCTTCTCCCAGACAGTAAGGGTACTGAAGAAGATAAACAAGCCTGGGGACATGATTGTGGGTTTTGGACTCCTTGCTGATAAAATAAAGGTATCATTTGACTTTGAAATTGTTTGCTTAAGGCTCAAAAATACATCTATAACTTTTACAAATCTTTGTTTAATGAATTTATGCTGTGTGGTGAATACAGGTGGACATACTCAAAAGGTTTGTTGTCATTGTCCCTCTGTTTTAGTCTCATGCAGACAGACAACAGCAGGAAGAGGAGACATATTCAGACGCCCCAGATGAGTTTTTGGATCCCATCATGTCCACTCTGATGCTGGATCCTGTTCTACTCCCTTCCTCCAATGTCACAGTGGACCGCACAACTATAGCAAGGCACCTCCTCAGGTTGGTTACTCTCTACAAAGCATCAAAATTCTCTGCAGATGATATCCAGTAGGCAACATCGGTATCCACATATGACCTTTCTTGTTTCTCGTGTCCCCCTTGCAGTGACCAGACAGACCCTTTCAACCGCAGTCCTCTAACTATGGACCAGATCAGGCCAAACGAGGAACTCAAACAGCAGATCTTACAGTGGCTGGATAAGCATAAGCAGGAGAGGCTCCAGCTGGGACCCAGTGGCTAGCCGTGGCCCCTTGCTGTGATAAACAATGACTGCATCCTTGTTTTCTTTCCTGGCTCAAACCTCGCGTGCTCCTCTGCTTCTTGGCTAATCCATGGTGTGCTTGCCTCTGTGGATTTCCTCCTCTGGTCTGACTAACATTGCATTAGCCTTTTCACGCAGCCTTCATACTCAGTGGATTCTCTCTGTGACAACAGTCCAGGCAAACTGTAGCCCACCGGCTGGTGACAGCTTCAAAATCCATGCACAGTAGCTGTTTGACTCCCATGATGCCCTATGATAACTTTAGTAGGGTGGTACAACCTCTGGTTTCTCTCTCCCTGAATACTGTGTATTGATTAGTTATTATTACAATCAGAACTGTGGCCAGAAGTATCAGTTTCAACAGGACTTGTTGAATGTACTGTATGAACTCCTGACTGACCAGCTGACCCTAACCAGATTTTATACTGCAAGGTAAGTATTTTTGGGAACTCTTAAGGCAAAACATGGATGGGATCGTTTATGACGTGAGCTTGATTTCACCTTTCATGAAGAATACATTATGCACTGCCTTATCTCTGCAATATCTTGAACACCCTATATTTTAACACTTCTGGTTAAAACTAAGGCAGCATTGTAAATAAAAGTAGCTATTAAAAGTAAGGCATAGGTAAAACTGAATTTAATTGTGTGTGACTTTTATTTTGGTGGAAATAATCTAGATTTGTTCAAAATCTTGTTCACTGTAGCACAAAGCCATACTGTCAAAACTGTATTTGAACATATATAAATAAGGGCACACCTGCCTATAATCAAGCACCAATTAAAGACCTTGTTAGCATCTGAGAGCTTGCTAATTAAGATGTTGGATATAAGGATTTATATATATAAACTGTGTTTCAATTACTATACAATAATTACACCAAATTAAACTACAGTTTAGGATGGAGTATACACACACAAATTAAATTAAGTCTACCTAAAAATAGCAATTCATACTAAAATTGCGTGATTGAGCGTGGCATTGATGGACACTTTTGATCAGTATGGCAGTGCAGAATAGAAATGGAGCTGCTCACAGCGGTTACAGATTAATACTAATTGACAGTGGTGTGGCGGCTGTAGGGGCATCTCGAAAAAGCTGACTAAAAAGCTGTGTAGTATTGAAGGGTTAAATCCCTGGAAAAACACTTTTGCTTGCAATTTGTCTCAATTATGCATTTAAAATTGTCTCTGATTTTAGGAAGCTCCCTTTTGGTAGAGAACTAAAGTAAAGTAAGTAAACTGATCCTCGTGTAAAATCTGTCAAGTGCCCCTTTGTCCACCAAAGTCAGACTGAGTAAATCTGAGGTGAAAAATAAACCATACAGTTGCAGAACCCTGCTTCATAATATATTTACAATGTCTAGTTTTAATAAAACATTTAGAGAAATTATGCTAATTTGTCCAGTACATATTTGACTGAGCAGAATATGTATCCATATTTTCTCAATTTACTTATATGGTTTAATTTTAAGGTCTTTACAATGACCATAAATCTTGAGATTTAACCAAAAAGAGTGCCAGGATATAAGGTGTTCAATCATTTCTGAGCGGCAGTGTATATAATAGTCATTGTCATCCTTTGAATTAACATTCACAAGATTAGCTGATATATACTGATCTAACATTTTGAACAGGTTTTTTTTTGTTGTGTGCAAGCATAGTGAATTAACATGAAGGCAAACAGTTGATCAATAGAATCGGTGCCTAAAACCAAGAGCCTTGCAGTAAATGACAGCGAATGAGGATCTGACTTGTTTCATACTCTTAAGAGACACGATTATGAGTTTGTTTCTTTAGGGCATATAGGGAGCTGTGGCTAGAATATAAAAGAAAGATCAGAAAAAGATGAGATGTTTTTGAGTAGCTTTTTGAATTGATTTAATTCAAAATCAAGTGTGGTTATATAAAAATGGCAATGTGAGAGGAAGATTATGTATTTGTTGGCATGCCCTCATACTGTATATTGAATATCTACCACCTGAATGATTACATGGGTTAAATTATAATGCAATATTTTTGTTTTAATTGTGATTATAAAATGTTTATTTTGGATGTACAGTATGATTAAGAAATAAAACTAATGTGCGTTATATAAGACATTGTTACGTACTCTTTCAGAAGTATACTTGAGTGTTTTTGTTAACAGAACAGAATATCAGTCATGAAATGGGTAATAAACAGAAAAGAGGACCTCAAAAGACAAGTTTAGATATAAATGTTATTTACCCGCTAGTGATATTTGTGAATACCACAAAGTTTTAGAACAAAGTTGAGGTAAATATTTTGTGTGAAGGATAATATGAATATTTTAATCTTCCTTTAGTAATATCAACTGTGTCTCAGGTGTGTCTGTGCAGCACACTTCGGTCTCAGTTGTAGAGGTTCTTAACTTGCTATGTTATGTCTCCAAGTCACAGCTGTTTGTTTTTCAAACAACTTGTATAGTAGTGATGTCTATATGTCAGGCAATCTCAGCAACTATATGTGACATTCTTCAGAGCCAGAGCCTCCCATGTACTTTATGTACTATTGTCAAGTGGCTTTAAGAGCTTGAACCAATTACTTTCAGGCCATATGGGCTCCCATCTTTGTGCATGGAGCTGCTCCTGGTTGTAACTTGCACATCTAGTTCACATCATGAACTTTTATATTTATATGTTCATATATATGTTTATATATATGAACATATATTTATAACACTAATGAATTAAGTTGTCCTGAATGTGATTATGAATTTCTTTTTGTAGTTGGTTTCATTAGTTTTTATACAAGGATACAAGATACAAGGTTAATTATCATTACAGCTAAATGACAATGATTAAATGATTTATTTAAACATTAAGCTTTTATTTTTTATAATTCTTTCTTAATTACTAATTATTAAATAATTGAGAAAAAGATGCTCCTCTTTCAATGAGCCATCAGAACATGTGTGTGCATTTTCTCTAAACAAGGAGATGGGTGTGTGCATGCACACAAGGGCAAGTTCTCCACCCTTTGAATTTGAAATTAAAATGGGTACAATGTTGAATGGACAGACAGGTTTCGCATCAATCCTATTTATTGTCAAAACAAGACTTTAGAGTTGGGTGTAACAGTATTTTGGGTGAGATAGCAGAATAAAAGTGATTCAAAGACCTTTTAGGATTTGCAACTTTGTGAGAGATTTAACCTGGATCAGGGAAGCTTGGGCTCTGTCCCAAAGCCCTACCTGGAGAGCTTGTGTAACAAGTTAAATCCTGCTGAGATCTGAGATCGCTATCCCAAAATTTTAATGAGTTTTGCTGACGTTAATATGTTAAGTCCGCCACCTAGTCCGTTTATCCTCATTAATTGTAATTATTATTTTCTTTCTATCAGGGGAACCAGGTCAATCACACATACACCTTCCCTTTGTGTATTTGTATGTCACCACAGGTATGGAGATGTTTCCCTATTTAAATGTTTTTATGTCTTTTTCTCTTTCTGAGGCTACATATAAGTTGAGTGTAGCCGGTGTTGTTGCTATGGCAACAGTGCAGCGTTTCCTGTTGCTGTAATTTTATTGCATCTAAACCTGAAATGTTATTGAGAATTGATACTGTGATTTTCTATTTTTCTATTGGTTAAAGTAGAATGAATTTTGTAATTGTTTTTTTTTTTTTGTTGTTATTTTTCATGTTAAACTATCCTCGTCAGTAAAGTTCCTTGGCCATGTCTTCGACCAGAGTGGTGTCACTGTCGATCCAGCTGATCCAGCTGAAGCCCTAATGGAGGGGGACAGTCGCACTCCCTCTGTGAAGAAGCTTAAGTCCTTCTTGGGCATGGTCTTCTTCTATCTTCTTCCAAGCCTCTATTCACTCTAACAGCAGGCCTGAATAAGAAATATATGTTTGCCCTAGTTCTGACAGGACGTACCGTACAACAGGACGGCGTTTCGTTGCTCTGATTGGTTGTCTCTGCCCGTCAATAAGGAAATCGAAAACGAACTGAGAGGTTCCAGACTAATACGCTTTGTGAATTAGTCTGGCGATGCCATGCTAGGAAGTTGGCAGAGTGCAGGATGCTTTCAGACTTGGAATCTAACATCTCCAGGAACCTGAGCCTACCCCAGATACAACAAGTTCCTGCTGCTCGTCTGAAGTCAAGGCTGTCTTGCTACATCACAGTGAGAATACTGCAGAGAATATGGCTACTAACCTTGTCCACTATGTCAAGATACCTTACCTTCACTTACCTTGCGTGAGCTAGAGGATCAGCAACTCCAGGATGCCGCCGTCTCCACTGTCCTGCTGTTCGTTGTCCGCAAAATACATCCATCCAGACGAGAGAGACATGGTATGGATGCCAGGTCGCTGGCCATGCTGAAGCATTGGGAAAAGATCAAGGTTCAAGATGGAATCCTGTACAGTGAGACGAGAAACCCTGTGAGCCAAATAAAGAGGCTTCAGTTGGTGCTGCCGGCGAGCTTAAGGGGACAAGGCATTGGAAGGAGTACATGATTTGGCAGGACAGCAAGGTGAAGTCGGAACTCTCCACCTAGTAAGACAACGTTTTTCTCTGGCCTAACATGGAGAGAGGTGTGAAGGAGTACGTTCGGTACTGTGAGAGGTGTGGACTTGCCTGCAGCACGAGCTCCATTGGAAAGCATAAAGACCTCAGCTCCCGTGGAGCACGTCTGCCTCGACTTCTGGTCAGCAGAGGACAAGAACACAGCTCAGTCGATGTGCTCGTGGCAACTGACCAGTTCACGAATGTGGCCCATGCTTTGCCGTGCAGGAACCAGACTGCCGAGCAGATTGACAGAAAGTTGTGGGGCTGTGTTTTATGTGAACTTTCCTCCCTGTCCGGGATCTACTGGAGAGCCAGTCTTTGGACAGCTCATCTAATGTTGGTGGTCTTTTTGTCTGTGGTGAAATGGAAGGCCTGTAGAAAGAGTCCTCTCAAGCATGGACGTCTTTGTGGATCCCGTCTGACTCGGACCATAATGTTGATGGAGACACTGTAGCAGAGGAGCTTGTTTCACAGCTCACAGATGAAACAAATATCCACCGCGATGAAGTGGACAGGATGGACAATGTACATGTTGCCCCTGACTTACCTGACTCACAGGCTGACACAGTCCCAACTCCAGCCAGTTCTCCAGTTGACTGTGAAGAGACACAGACTGCTCCTGTCATTGACTCTGCTACACCTCAGACCTCTGGCCACCGACATGACAGTCTACAGTCTCACTTACCCAGACATGACTCTGACCAAGTTACAGTTCGGGGTAGAGTAGTCACAAAAGCAGAACTGCCAGTGGACCAGGTGTGACGGGGTGTAGGCTGCACCTTTATGTTCTTGAAGGGATGGAGGCCTGACTCAAAGATGAGATCTTTGGTTAACTGGTCCTGAGGGGCAAAAATGAATAGTGTCATCGATCTTTGGTGTTGAAGTGAAACTTATGGGTAGGAAATTCAGGAGGGACCTATGAATTTCACCAAAACATTCCTTTTTTCCTCTCCTGTTGTGTCTCAATCACGTAGCTGAGTTAGTTACGTAGGTTGGTGCATGCACGCGCTGGTCCAACGTTTTCTAACTGACTTGAGGTAGGTTGTACTGAGTCAATTCCTACCCAGTAAACTTATAAAAGTTGTAATTTGTCATTTGAACATGATGTAATTGTTTTATCTTGTTCTATATCATATCATATTCATTCTGTGTAAATCCTGCCGAGATCTGAGATTGCTATCCCAAGTTTTTAATGAGTTTTGCTGATGTTAAATGTTTTTATGTCTTTTTCTCTTTCTGAGGCCACAAGTTGAGTGTAGCCCATGTCGTTGCTATGGCAACTCTACAGCATTGCCTGTTGCTGCAATTTTATTGCATCTTAACCTGAAATGTTGAGAATAAATACTGTGATTTTATATTCTTATATTGGTTAAAGTCATGAATCTTGTTTTTCTATATAATTTTTTTTCATGGTAAACTATCCTAATATTACTGATGATATTTAGTATTTTTATGTGACTCATATTGTAAATATGCAATTTAACTACTATTAACTATTAGATATTATTTTGTAACTTATTTTATCCCCAACTGACGTGAGGGGAACCAAATCAATCACACACACAGATGATCCTTTTGTGTATCTGTTAAAGTAAAGAACCTTGCAGATGAGTAGTCAGGCCCTACGGTAAAAAACCTTTTTTTTAGCTTATTTTTTCAACTCTGTGCACTTGCACAGTAGTTTAAAAAAGAAAAAGAAAGAAAAAAAAGACAATTTCTCTTGTAAAAAACCGTCTAGTGCAGGTGGTGTTGTTGTGAGTTGGTAAGCCGAGGGATATTCCCTCCCGAGGCGCACAGTTGATTGCTACACCCCTGCCTTAACACATGTACACAGGTAACTATTACAACACGCTGCCTCGCCTTTTCACTCATAGTTTGTCTCGCTTTATCTTGGGAGTTCAAAAGCTCTGGGAAAGCGCACAGCCAGCCATCGCTCTCGTCCTTCCACCGCGATTCAAGTGCGAGGCTCCTTTCCCGGGCAAAGCCCCTGAACCTGGTTTGGATTCCGCCATGCAGAGCCTGAGCAGGGCCGCTGACAAAATGTATTGTCGGGGTTTCTTCAGGCCCGCCCCGCAACATGCATAACGACGCGTCGGCCAGTGAGAGCGGAGCGCTGTGGTAGAGGTTGTTTATGTGGAGTGCTGGGTTAGGGTTCCGCCCACCGAGGTATCTCTGATCGCAGGGCAGACAGGCAGAGAGTGTAAAATGGCGCACAGCTGTCGGTGGCGGTTCCCTGCTCGGCCCGGAGGGAGCAGCAACTCCGGTACCGGGAGGAGAGCGGGCCGAATCAGGGTTACTGCCTCTCTGCGGAGTGTCTCCGGAGCCCACCCCGGCGCGGCGGGGCTCGGACCCGGGTTCGACGCTGCACTACAGGTCTCTTCGGTGATCGGGAGCAACCTGCAGAAATTTCGGGATGTTTTGGGGGAATCGAGCGACTCGAGCAGCGGGGAGGTAAGCACCGGGGACGGGGACGGGGACCGGAGCAGCCCGAGGCTCGCCGGGCAGCCTCGGTCACACGGCGGCGGGGCACGGTTCACCCGGGGAGCCCGCTGGCCGCACGGCTCCTCGGACGCAGAGCTAACGGTTACTCTCTCTCCCTCTCTCTCTCTTCTGCCCCAAAACGTTGACCATCTTTTACCTCCCCCCTGACGCCAAGTGTCGGGCTGTGGGCAAACTTGTCATTTTCCAGGATGCTCAGTTAACTTTGAGTTGGCCGAGCGTGGCCTTAAACTCCCCGGGAACGTGTCGCGGCGTCAACTTAAGTTAGAAAACAGCACGATCGCCGGCTGGGGATCGTGTTTGCGGTCCCGGCAGCCCCGCCGGAGAGAAAGTTTTCCTCCCCTCGGTGGAGTCAGAGGACAGGCTACATCCACACGGTCCGGGTGGACCGGGGCTAACGTCAGTCTGCTAAGCCCGATCAAAACACTGGAGAAACCCCCTCTCCTCCTCCTCCTCCCTCCTTCCTGGTGTTATCTCGTTAATTAAAACACATTACACAGCTACCACGCCGCGCACACACGGGCACATTTACCCACTAACACGCAGTGGGAGCGAGCCTTCCGCGGCTGGCTCTCCGTGTAGCCGTTAGCTCGACGCGAAGCCTCCGGACTCACGCACGTCAACACACGGCGAAAGTTGCCGTCCCGCGATCGGCGTCAATGTGAACGTGAATGTCCCCCCCCCCCCCACCACCACCACGGTCGGTCGGGGTCTGAAGGTGCGCGTTTGCGGTAGCGACGGTTCCCCCCGTCGCGGCGCGGCGGCTCGGGAGCTCCGCGGCGGCGTCCGGTGCGCTCGGAAACAAGACATGTCAAGTTGAGAGCAGCCCCCGAGAGCGCACGGTTGTTGTCGGCAACGAGCTAACGTGAACCCAGCGTCTCTCTGTGTGTGTGTGTGTGTGTGTGAGTGTGTGTGTGAGAGAGAGAGAGAGAGAAAGGGAAGAGGGGGAGAAAGAAAATGGGGCTGTTCGTTATTGGCTTTACTCGCTCCCGGGTTTTATGTTCGGTAACCCGGGCGAGCTGCGTATCTGTGCAGCGTGTGCGGCTCGGGGCTCGGGGCTCGGCGGCGGGGCTGGCCGGCTGTCGGCGGCGGCGAGGTGTCAGCCCTCCTCCGGCGGGGCTCGGCCAACGTAGCCGGGCTGGTTAGCTCGCAGGCTACACACCTCGCAGCTCGAAACCTCGCCGTTACTCGGCGGCGGCGGGCGGCTCGGCCACCCCGCCGCCGCCGCCGCGGTCGACCTCCGGCCGGCCGGGGGAGTCTGAGGGGCGCCGCAAAGTTCAGGCGGAGCTCGGGCACCAAACTAAATGGTTTCTCACCGCCGAGGCTAGGGCAGCTGCCATGCTACGCACTACGCCACGCTAGCCGTCGGGGCTACTGCTGATGCATAGGAAAATGGGAGGTGGACATGTTTTCCCCTCCTCTGCACAGCCAATACGGAGCTGCTACCAAAATAATAACGGGCTTATAATGCTTGCAGGTGACGTCTGATGCACGGCCCCCCTCCCTCAAAAAAAAAAAAATAACACTCCGTTTCGAAGCGCTGATAAGAGTATATCGATGGGGTTTGGTGTGTGATTTGGCTTCGTTTGAGCGGAGAAACGGGACTCGGTAGTGACAGTGCGCACGCAGGGCTGGTCACAATAACAACGAGCCCCTTCTTGACGGACCGTGTGATGTGGGGGTGTGTTCGCCTTAGCGAACTACCATCTTCCTTCTCCATGATGAGCAGCATGCGTTCATTGCAGTGGGAGTACACTGTGTGGGGATGTTTACCACCAGCTCCAGCGCTCCTGGTCTGAACGGGAAGCGCATTTGGTTGAACCACAGCAGTGTTTGCAAGCATACTACGGGTTTTTAGCAACGTTTTTTTTTTTTTTTTTTATTCTGAACTTAAACTATGTCTGGAATTTTACATACGATTTGACTCATGTTTTGGAGATTTAAAATAGCTCCTGTTATTACAGTGTAGCAGTCAGACTTTGTAAAATACAGGAAAATATTTCCTGGTGTGTGTTGTTACCATCTAAGTTTCATGATATTCTGGAGAAACGTGCATTTTATTGTTATTTATCATATTTGTGTCGTCAAGGAACTAGGAGTCCCTCCAACCCTTTACTCCCTAAGACTGACAATAATTGAGAGTGCAGCAGTATTTTGGATGTGTGGAGGCACTTGAGTTATATGGAAGTTGCAGACACAGCATGGTGATGTAATTGGTTTTGAAGTACATTTGTACTTTTAATCATTATGCATTATGGTGTTCTGGAGAAACACAAATTTTACTTGAAATACCAGTTTTGTGTTCAAATGGCTTTTAAAGCTTTTTGAGTCCCTCCCACCCCTGCTTTGAAAGACTGACAATGGGTGAGAGTATAGCAGTGTTTGGGATGTGTAGAGACAGACAAGACCATAAAATCCCAGTGCAACTTGAATCAAATGAACATTGTGGACACAGCAATCTTTTACGTATATTTGTGCTTTACATCAGAAGTTAATGATATTTGGGGGAAAAACTATAATTTCATTTAAAAAACATCCTTCTAAGCAAATAGCTTTTTAAGTAATTAGTAGTGCCACCTTCTAATCCAGTGAATGAGATTATAGCAGCATTTGCGATGTGTGGAGACAGACTGGACCATTAAATCCCCATGGAACCTGAAGCCTATGGAAGTTGCGGACACAGCATGGTGATTTCATTGAGAAGCAGTGTAGTGCCTGTCTGGCCAGACCAGGGCAGGATTGTTCAGGCTCACTGCAGCCCGCTGAGCTCACAGGGCGACCCTGAACAGAGCGCCAGCCGGACACTTGGCCACCCCTCCTTCCTCCATCCAGGCAGAAAGACCCAAATCCACTCCAGACACACACAACCCCGTCTGAGAGGCAGAGCAACTTTTCTTCTGACAGCTGCCACTTTGGAATGGATTACTAAACCTATTGGGGTGGCTCAAAAGGGTGCTTGTTGGCTGTTGCTGTCCAAATGAAGGCATTTGTTAGCTTTTGTGTGGGTGAAGGGAATTCATTTTCTTGATCCGGCCAAATTGCCGTTGCTTGTTTTGGTGCCGCGTGCAGTCCATGTTGATTTTTTTCCAAATGTGTGACCTTATCACCCCCACCCCCACAACCTCACTCCCAACCTCACTGTCCACCTAATCAGGCTTTGCATCATTTTCCCTTTTTGTTCTTAGTCCTTTTATATCTTGCCTTCTGCTGCATCCACTCTACTCACATATTATTACCAATGTTTAATCAATCATACAAAAGTGCAGCTGAATAGATGTATCAACCCAAATGTCTTTTTGCCTCACTTGTTTGAGAGAAATAGGGTGTTTGAGCGGAAGGGGCTTCAGTCCAGCAGGTGTTTGGCCTATTTAAATGGAAGACCCCCCCCTCCCACCCGCTTACCCATCCCCGAGACAGCGTGTGGATTGGAGCAGGAAGCTTTGTGTCTGCTTTTATTCTAGCTCTCACAAAGTGCGGGCTGCTGAAAGAGCACAGGCAAGGATATCAAAGGGTGCGGGGCGACCCCCTCCTCCCAATGGGACAACGCTGGGAGGAGAATTAGTCACAGACCCTCCCATCCATGGCTTTATTCTGCTACAGCAGAATGCTTTCGAAGTTGCCTGACTGGGAGAAAGGCGGCAATTGTGTCGTCTTTCTTACTGTGTGTGTGTGTGTGTATATGTGTGTGTGTATGTGTGCGCACATGGTGGTAGGGGTAGGGGTGTCCCTCAGACTTTATGTCCCTTATTGCACTCAGGAGTAGGCGTGTCTTCTTTGTCTTTATTTTGATTAGAACTTCAATTCACGCTGCCTGCTTGGGTGGGTAGGAGGGGGTGTGTGTCTGTGGGTGCCTGCCAGCCTGTGGGAGTGTTAGTGTGTGTGTGAGAGACACCAGGCGCACGTGCCAATCAGTCTGTTTGTCTTTGTCCATTGACTGTCTTCGTCTCCTTACGTGCGAGGTGTAGGAAGAGCAGGCATCTTGCCTTGGAAAGTGTTTGTTTTGGTCTGTGTGCTGTCGAGCAAATGTGAAACAGTTGCACCTAGTGTTGGGACACTTGAAAAAACAAATGTCCACCTTTTGTTTGGGGCTGACAGGGGTCACAAAGGAGTACCACTGTGTAATTCACTCTGGTGGAGGAAAGAAGATGTTCTAATCGGTGACTAAGACTGGATCTTTAACTTTAATGTCCCTTGACTCATGACTCATATTGACTGCTTTTTATACTTTGTTGTAGCGTTGTTCCAATATCGATACCAGTATCGGGAAAAGCCTCCGATACAGCCTAAAATGCTGGGTATCGGCGAGTACGCAAGTCTATGCACCGATCCGAGGGTTAGTAGTATACAGCTGTTAAATAATAATAATAATATATATATACATATGTTTGTTTTTTTAACACACTGGTATCAGATTGGTATTCTGTATCATCCGATACGCATGTTCAGGTATTGGAATTAGTATCTGGAAGGAGAAAATGGTATCGGAACATCTTTACTTAATAGTATTTGTTGGAGTAATTCCTCCAAGGATTCCTCTGTGTCCTTTTTGAAGAGATGTGTCATCAGAGGCAGCATATAGGAGTATTAGCTCATCACAAATTTACATTCCAGGAAGTGATGAGGCATCATGTCTGTACAGTAAATCCAAAAGGAAAGCTTCCTGGAATCTATTTGATGTCCCTCTTCTCAATATGAGTCACATTCCTGTCCTCCTCTTCCTCCTCATTACTTGTTCTGATGTTTTCCTGTCTTAAAGTGTGTAACATCTGCCCTTAAACCCAGCTTATTTCTTTTTGTAGTACTTTGATGTCAAATGTGACCCCATACTGTGTATTGCACCTATTGCCAGATCATACTTATGATGTTGATCATGTATGAATTTAAACACATTAAAATTTTGCCCTTATTGAATCCTGCAGTTAATATGGGTGCAATATATAGGGGTAGGCCTGCACGATATGAGGAATATCTGCGATGTGCGAAAGCATTGTTCAATATTGTGATGATTTGGACGCTGGTTACCATGACAACCACGTTACCATAACACTACACCATGGGAAGAAGTTGAATCATAACTAACTCGACTGTATATCATGTCCATGTCTAAAGCTTGTGTGAAAGTTACACTTTCTGACCGTTGTTTCAGCAGCATCGTTGCTGTACTGCATAGAAAAGTGGCAAATGTACACGTACAATAAAATGAATAAAAAAATAAATACTTTTTGAAGAAAAACTGAAACTCCTACATTTAGCTGTCCCTGCTCATCAAGCTAGTGCCAGAAAATAAAATAAGATGCTGACTACCCAGAACAACACAGTATATGATAAATGAATGTTTCTTTTGGCATGTGAGGGTGTCTCTGTGGACAGGTGAGGTTCTGTGTGTCAGCAGCTGTTGTGCTGTCGGTGCCTCAGTGAGTGACACAAAGGATGAGAGTGAGGCAGCAGTGTTACAGTCTGTGTGGTTTGTAGTCTGTAGCTACTTTGGGGACAGACTGATCCATAATCTGCAGTAACAGGGGGTTTAGTATTGGAGAAGGCGCATGCGTCAGAAACTGGTCATAATTTTACATTTTTGTCCAGTTTTAAGACACATTTTACACTACTCTTTTATATCATGGTTGTTTTAGCTGGACGTTTTTAACAATGTAAGAGATTTTAGTTATCGGATGTTCAGATTTGAAATTATAAGACTCCAGTTCGGGAGAGCCTGCCGCAAGTGATGTTGCAGCTAGGATAACCTGGCTCATTTTTAGCATCACCAGACTAATTCACAAATGCGTATTAGTCTGGAACCTCTCAGTTCATTTTTGATTTCCAAGGGGAGTTATCGACGGGCGGACACAACCAATCAGAGAACGAAACGCCTTCCTCTTGGACAGTACGTCCTGTCAAAATGTCGGCAAACACACATTTCTTATCAAAATAAAGTGTTTTTACAGAAAATTTACCGTCAGATTAATACTGCTGCTGTAGCCGCCCGGTAAACATTCCGTATCGGGAGTGCCATCTTGGATATTTATCAAAGATACCTGAGTGGCGCTCGTCTATGTCAGTCATCGTATTAAACCCGCCTCATACTAGATAAACGCTTGGGATTGGAGTAATCAGTCTGAATGGGAGAGGGGCCAGACGTATCTGCCAGAGCAAATCTAACATGAGCTCACAGATTCGTCTGGTTCCCAGGCTATACCTAAAGGTGACTGCAGATAACTTACCGGGTGTCAAAGCGGTACCAACCGCAGCCCAGTGTCCACAGCGGGTCCACTGGTCGGCCCGTGGTGTTAAGTTTCACTGCTTAATGTTCTGTGGGTCTCCTGTGCTAAAACACACATCAACACTGTGGCCCCGGGTCGGGGCCCCTGCATGTGTATATATCGTAGACTGTATATAAGATAGTAGTTACCCAGATGTAACTCCAGTTCTATGAGTACGTGTGGAGCTGCAACTGAATGTGGATTATATCTATTCAGGCATTAAAGAATTGATTACAAATTTGTAAAAAAAACTGAAATTTAAAAAAGATTGCAATGCTTAAGTGAATCGATATTTGCCCCCACCCATAAAAGCCACTAGACTCCATTTACAAAAACAGTCATTTTACCTTGCGAACACAGGAGCTGCTGTTCTACCGCTGCCTCGATCGATTAGTTTGTTTTTTGGTTATTGTGTGTCTTTGGTGTTTTAGAATTAACCATTTAAAACACCAACGTCGCACAAAAACCTGGAAGCAGTACAATTAATGTTTTTGTCAATGGAGTCTGGTTACTTTGAAGAGAGCTATATAACGGTTATTTCTGGTTAAACAACGGATCTTATTCTAACAACAATTCAAATTTATTCATTTATCTATCTGTCTTTTGTGTCTTGGGCCCTTCTGAGTGAAAAAATCGTAGATAGGGGCCGTTTTGATGTGAAAAGATGTGATTCATTCTGTTAACGTTTGCCTGATGAGCAGGAACTGCATGACCTGTGAGGTTCGCTGCATTCGGTCCTTCATGAAGCTGAGAATAAGGTTCTTCATCAGCAGAATTGCAATCAAATAGTATTGAAAACGGTTACCAGTGTTTGGCCCGTATCCACCAGGATGTTAATTATTTTAGGATTGCTGCATTTCATGCTGACTCGCTCATATAGTGACACACTTCTGTCTGACTGTACAGATAATCACATGGAAAACACAGGATGGTGCCTTGATGACATCATATTTAATTATATATATTCAAACTTTCATTCTATATATTCCAACTTCCATCCATATACCCAAACTTCACATTGTGTGTGTGTGTGTGTGTGTGTGTGTGTGTGTGTATGTATGTATGTGTATATATATATGTGTGTGTGTATGTGTATATATATATATATATCATATAAAATAATCTCTTAAACGGCATACCATATACATATGTAGGAACCATTTACGTTTATTGTTGGCATGTCATATTGTTTTGGTTAGATAACCTGCAGTATTATTTTGGACACTTGGTGGCGGTCAATAAATGCACAGGGTTGTGTGTATATAGGGGCATAGGTGACAGGAAATGGAAGGCACAGGTGGAGGGAGAGCACACAAGGGGCTTCTCATTTCCCAGTTTTTTACATTCTCGATTCCTTTCCTCGCTCTGCCAAGGAAGAAACACGAGGAGAGAGGAGTCGAGTCAACAGGCATTTAACAAAATGAGACATCCTTACTTCGGAGCTGTAATTTTAAAGTGACATCAATTAAATATGACGTGTGGCTATGTAGACATTTGGGCACATTATTTTGTTGTTTTCTCAGAAAGCCAGTTTGAAGCAATGCAGCATGATAAATGGAAAGTAGATCAAAAAACAGTGGCGGCTGACATAACTTCTTATGAACAATTTAGCAACTGGTACTAAGTAGGTGTAGAAGTAGCCATGTTGGTAACGCAGTTGAAAACTTGGACTGATTCGGAACACCATAATATAATGTATCAGAACCTGAATACCTATGTCTTAATCACAAATAAAGCATGGTTAAGTTAAAGGAAATGTTAGTAGCACAAACTTTCTTTACTGTCCAACCTTTGTACCCCCATCTACTTCCCAACCTACCTACCATTACTTTTTGCTGTGCTATGTGAACAGACCGGTGAATGTAAATCGCTATTGCAAATTAGTTGCCTATCAAAATAATTTGTAGGGGACATGGTCGACCGATTACGATAGGAGTTTTGTTTGTTAGTGAACTTGCTCTTATCCACTTCTGCTATTTTGTCTGTTTTTACTGCTCTGATTACACCAAGTTATGCATTAAAGTTTCATGAGCACCTGCAGGCCAGAGGTGTGTGCTCAAACTCTCACTAATGAGGGCTAACATATGTGGTTAGAATTAATCTGACTTAATCTTAGTCTGAGACTCCATAATCGAGTAACTAATTCAAAATGAAGAAACATTCAGAAAGTTACTTGTTAAACAAGGAATAACTTTTCTAGATTAAAGCCTGGTTTAAACCCTGCCTGGGAAAATGGTCCTTGATCTGCAGCTCATCACCAATAACCAATTTGATTTCTGTTAAATGCTTGAAATACAGTAAATGCTTTTTCTCAGCATGCAAAAGCATGCCGTCAAAATGATACAGAGACAAATACCTCAAACCATATTCACATCCGTCTCATAACTTCCAGGGACAGCCCCTTGAACCATGTAGAAATGATAATATGGCTTCCACAATGAATCAGATCGGTTTCCTTTTCTCTGTCTTTTAGTGTTGTATATCCAGTAATTTATGTATTGATCAGTTAAATGAGATGTGACAGACAGCAGGGAGTAAAACTTCTCAGGTTTTGATGGTGAGAGTGACGGGGGAAAAAACAGCAAATATGAAGGAAAACAGTTGTGTTCAAAAACATTCTTGTATACTCCAAAGCTGAAGAGATAAGAGAAAGAAGGAACTCGGGTCTTTCCAGTAACCTTTTTCTATCCCCTGCATGTTGTAAGGCAATGTGGTACAGCACATGAACCTTACCTTGCTAGTCTACTATAATGTTTGTTTACTTCTTGAAGTTACCTCCCTGTGCCTGCCCTACTATTGGGCTCATGGTGAGCCTTGTGTTTCACACGCTGCTGCGCTGTGCTCGGCAGCCAGTGGGCGGGAAGCAAGCGAGCAATGAGTGAGTGACTGAATACATGTTCGGGAGCATGGCAGAGAACAGCAGTAAGGGGAAGGGATGGGGAGTCTTGGCGTGTGTGTGTGTGTGGGAGGCCTGTTTAGATTTGGCATTTGAAACCCCAAACCCCTTTTCATCCCTCCCGGGGGACGACTACACTCCCTCTGTTGTAGATGGTGCATGTGGTCAAGATGCTGCTTCCTCGTCTCTTTTTTTTTTTTTTTTTTTCTTCTCTCCTCTTCACCCTCCTCCCACAGCCCTCCTCCTTTCCTCACTCTTGTTTGCTTGCTTGCCTTGCCTGCGCTCCCCTCCCCCGCATATTCGTTCCTATGTTCTGCTTGTTTACATCTTGCGGTGCAGTTCACGCGCAGGGTGTGTGTGTGTGTTTTTTTTTTTTTTTGTTGTTCTCTAAACGTGTGTGTGCGTGGCTGAGGATCAGGAGGAATATGTGCGCATGTATGAGTGTGCGTGTACACGAACCTGTGCAGGCCGCCCTGTGCACTTGCCTCTAGAAAAGTGCGCTGTGATGTCATTGACTGCTACTCGCACTATCACAGCGAGTCAGTGCCGTGCGTTGGTACTCCGCCCCCCTCAGCTCTGCAACAACACCAACCAAGAGCAGCAGCTTGCTCAGAGAGGACTGGGGAAGAGGAGAGAGAAGCGTAAGGAGATGAAGACTGGAGGATGCTCAGATTGGTATTGCCTGCCAGGATAAACAGCAGCATTGACTGTCTGTTATTGTTGTTTGTTTGTATGTAGAACAGATGAAAAGAACCATTTTGTAGCGAACATAGTGTTTTTTTTTTTTACATTTCTTTCTTAATTAGACACATTTAAGTATCAGTTACACAAGATGTGTGTAACTCTGAGCTGGTGCAAATCAGTGTGCATGTAGTCATGTGCTCACACTTGTATGGACTACACTTGGATAGCAGCTGCTCTACAAACTGGGCCAACAAGACCTCAACTGCATCCCCACACGCTGCTATAAATAAACATGATGAAATGACATACTCACCTCCACTCTTAAACACACACACTGATTGCAAGAAGTAGTGGCACATAGAGGATACTGAAGATGTTAATCATCCTCTAGTGATTTCTGTGTGGCACATCTCAAGGCTTTGCTGAGGCAAGAGAGGAAGGATTAATGTACAGTCCGTACATATTACATTCACAGTTTCATTGAACCACCATCAAAATTAAGTCACAAAGAAGGTTAACACATGTATAAATCGGTGATTCAATAAGTGAAATATCCAGTACAACTTGTGATATATTGCTTACATTTATGTCTGGAATATGAAGAACATGGCACCTGTTTAATCTGCCAGATTAGGTTCTCCGATGTTTTTTGAAGTTCATGATCATAAGGCCTTGGGGTTGGATGTCTGTACTCAATACCCTTAAGATATTGACTGAAATTTCCCAGTACCAAGTAGTATCGAAACTTCTCGATCAAGCATGGAGAAAACGTCAGGGTGGACGGCTGCATTGTGTATGCAAGGCCAATGGCTTCTTTGACGCCAGCATCTTCTTCTCTTCAAGAGGACACGGTGGGGGAGTGGTGACATTTTACGCATTTGAAGGCTTCCATTTACATTATTGGTATCGTATTTAAAAAAAATAAAATAAAAAAAAATCAGGTTAAGTACTCTATTGATATTGGTACGATAAGGGTAACGATACCCGGCCCCATAAAAGCTAGTGCCTGAAAAATGGGTGATGATTTTTTTTTTTTTTGTTGGTGTGCTTCAATATGTTTAATTGCACTTATTCTAACACAATAACACCTAAGTTCCCATTAACCCAGAGACTTGTATGGGACTCGTGAAAAAGTTTTTTAAATAGGATACAAGGTCAGACCATAGACTGTATATAAAGATGGACAAAGCATCTCCACTTCATCCTGCTGATACGAGCGCTGCCGTCTTGCGATGGGGACGTCATTTGGGACTGGGCAGTAGTGATCAGGGAGCGGAGCTGCCGCGGTATCGAGGTCCCACCCACACACCCGCCAGTTAGAGACGTTTTCGCTTCACTTTTGGGGAGCTTTCATGCTTTCGATCTTTGTATACAGTCTATGGGACAGACTGTCAACATTTGGGTGTCTCTTTGGTCAAAACTGAAGTTTATTATCTTGATAACTTTTTGATGAATGAATTGGATGAAATCTGGTATAAACATTTATGGTGCCTAAAGGATGACTGATGTCTTTGGAGATGCCCTTTAATTAAATGTAAACTAACAGGCCAAACAATTCCTTCAGTTCAGAAAAACAGCCTCAGCTGTCTTGGATCGATGATGTTCTCAAATGGTCACTGTACATAGGATAACCCCTTTACTTTTAGGTAACAACATGGCCTTTCCTCTGCTGTCACCCTCAAGCAACCCTTTACATTTCTTTGCCTCACTAGTGGAAAAGACGTAAGCTGGTGTGTAATAAGCATTAAAGCCTCACAGGGCTGCTCAAATGGTTATGGAATATAAGCTTCTTCTTCTTTTGTTTCTCTTTGCACTTGCTGTCTTTCTAGCTGTCTATGTATGACCAACCACCTTAGCATTTCAATGTTCCCCCAGGGAGCAGGAAGGCTGTGCAATGTGTTAGTCAGTCACCCAGTTAGATTTGGTTGTTCAAATTCAATTCAAACTGTCTGTTGTGGTTTGGGTCCTCTCCAACTGCAGGCATGTTATTCCAAAAGTCAGAGTAACATGAGAACACCAGGGTACGCCAGCAGGCGAAAGTGAGATTGAGGACATGACTGTAGCCCTAAAGCCTTGGTCTTCTTCTGAGTCTGACTTAAAAAAATGACTCAACTGTTACACATCCAGACATACCATGATGGATGCTGTAACTTTGATCTGTTAACCTGCCATCTAAGGTCTTCCCTGTGTTTTACCATTACAATTGTAACGTAATGTACCATTGTATGGTCACAAAAGATTGATGGGTTTTCTTTTTCTTTTTTGTAGGAAGAAGTGTTTGGAGGATTTGGACCGGTTACTGAGCAGAAAAGAATACAGAGCCCTTCAACAACCTCTTCAGGTAAAGTTACTTAAAAGTAACTCCCTACTGGCCTATCAGGGACCTTACTGTTGTCTTGAGATGCCTATGCTTGGACATGATGTCTGTATCTAAAGCTTCCATGCTAACTAAATGTCCTCTGTTTTTGTGTTCTGCTTTCATTAGCTGGCCCACCCGTACAGGAGAAGAAGCCCAGAGGCCGTCCCCCACGGGCCCTGACTGCCCAGAAAGCTGCTGCAAGTCTACCTTCTGCCTCCTCCCTTACCTCCCCGACACAGGCAAAACCTGAGGGCCCTGAAAGGCCAGCTGAGAAGGTGAAAAGGCTGCCTGGGAGGCCACCTGGCAGTGGGGAAAAGAGAAGAGGTCGACCCCCATCTTCAAGTAGCAAGAAAGCTTGGAGTACAGGCTGCCATGCAACAGGGGAGGACAGTAGGCAGGCCGGGTCTGAGTCGGGCATGGACACAGAGGAGGAAAAGGACAGAAAGGGAGCCAAGAGGACACCAATGGGCTCTGCTCAGCCACATGACACAGAGGCGAAACTTCCCAAAGGTGGCCGGGGTGAATCCAAAGTTAGCAACCTGAAAAGGCTGAGAGCGACTAAACTCGCCCCTCTCAAGTCACGGCTCAAGACCTTGCCTGGTGTACCCCGACGCAGACGTGGGAGACCGCCCTCAGCTGAGCGTCTTAAAGCTGAGGCGGCAGCTGCCGCTGCTGCTGCTGCTGCTGCACAGCTGTCTACCTCCATTGAATGTGGGGAAGGGAAACATAAGGCCTTTAGGGTCAGAGGGGGGGATAGAGGCACAGAACCACACACTCTTCAGCAGCCCATGCTGAGTGTGGATGGTGCTGAGGACCAGGACTCTTCCAATCCACCTGCCTCCCCGTCTCCCTCCAAGCCAGGCAAGACAGTGGGCCTCAGAAAAAGTCCTCGCCATAGAAAGCCTGTCAGAATTGTGCCCTCTTCTAAACGCACCGATGCAACCATCGCCAAACAGCTGCTGCAGCGTGCTAAGAAAGGGGCACAGAAGCGAATGGAGAAAGGAGCTGTAGCCATCGGGGGTAGTGGTGCAGGAGCCATTGAAGCTGGCATCAGGAAGACCCAACTGAAGAACATCAGGCAGTTCATCATGCCCGTGGTCAGCACCGTCTCCCTTCGCATCATCAAAACTCCCAAGCGCTTCATTGAAGATGAAGGCAGCTTCGGAACCCCGCCACCTCACATGAAGATGGCACGGTTAGAAACAACCCCCTCATCTGTCTCCACATCTGCCCAGCCCACCTCCACCATCTCCTCTTCCCCCTCTCCTGTACTGGTCTCCTCTACACCTGCTGTTTCCAGCACTTGCACCACTGCGCCGATTGACTCCCTCCCCCCTCCTCCACCTCCTGCCCCGATCTCCAGTGTTCCAGCCGCCAGTCTGCTCAACAACAACAGCAACAACGCCGCCAACGGGCGATTTAGTCGTAGCGAAGCATCTTGCGGCTCAAGTGCTGTGTCGCAGCATTCCTCCCAGCTCTCCTCTGCAGAGTCCTCCAGGTCCAGCAGCCCCAGTTTGGATGACTCATCATGCGACTCCCAGGCTTCTGAGGCCACACAGGCTTTGTCAGAGCCAGAGGATCACTCTCCGTCCTCGCAGGGAGAGAGGGAGGCCAACCTGTTACACAGCTCACGGCCTCCCTCTCCTCCCTCTGAGCCAGAGCCAGAGCATTTGTTGGCAGAGAGGAATCGACGAGGTCGGAGAGGACAGGGGGTCGGCCGGGGAAGTCAGAGCCAGAGGGTGAGGGAGACTCTAACCACTGGGGCTAAAAAGCCTATCATCAGCCCACCAACGGGAGTGCTGATGTCCTCCTCTGCACTTGTAAATTCCCAGCAAGCTTCATCCACAGCCTCCTCCTCTTCTTCACCTCCACCTCCCCCCCTCCTCACCCCTCCACAGCCTCCCCAGTCAGCTTCCTCCAATACAGCTGCTATCAATGAACACCACTCGCAGTCACCCTGGATGTCTCACCCCATCCCTCAATACCTGTCTGGACCATCAGTGCTGTCCAGCTTGTCAGACAAACGAAGCCGCTCAATTCTGAAAGAGCCCACATTCCGCTGGACGTCCCTGTCCCATCCTGAACAGCAGTACTTTTCCTCAGCTAAATATGCCAAGGAGGGCCTCATCCGCAAGCCCATATTTGACAACTTCCGTCCTCCCCCCCTCACAGCTGAAGACGTGGGGCTGTTGCCTCAAGGTGTTAGTGTAGCAGGGGGAGCTGCTCCGGTTGTGTTCCCTGCACCAGGCAGTGGAGCAGGAACAGGGACTCGTCTATTTGCCCCACACCACCCACACACCCACCACCAACATCCCTCTTCATCTCGCTTTGATGCACCACTCCAGAAGCGCAGCCCGTTGCTTCGTGCTCCACGCTTTACACCCAGCGAGGCCCACTCTCGGATATTTGAGTCTGTTACCCTGCAGTCATCTTCTGGAAGCAGCCCTGGCTCTCTCTCCCCACACCAGACGTCTTCTAGCTCCAGCAGAACCTCCCGTCGAAGGCGACGACTGGTCTCGGGAACACCACGTGGCCATCCAAGGTCTCCTTCCCACTCAATGACCAGACGCAGCAGCCAAATAGGAGGCCCAGTGTCAGTGGGGAAAGGCACCTCTGATATGTCTGTGCGTACAGGCTCTGTCTCCAGTAGTAACCCCAGCTCTCTGCCAGGGGTTTCTGCAAGTCCACTAGCCACTAGTGCCTTAACTCCGGCTACTTTCAGCACCTTCTCCACCGTATCCCTGGGTCTGGCCTCACAAGGGACACCTGATAGCAGGAGAGGGTCTGCCGGAAACCCACCTCCTTTGTCAACTACATCATCCGTTTCTTCCCCACTTTTCCCTCTCTTTCCTTCCAGTGCCCAGGACACGGGGCGAGGAGCTGGGAAAGGAGGTAAGGAAAAAAGCTTGTCAGCTCCTCAGGAACCTGCTCCAAAGGAAAAAGAAAGGGATTCAGAGAAAGAGAAGGAGAATAAGAGGGAAGGGAGGAAGGATTTGGAGAAAAGAAGTAAGGTTTCTACACCAGATGGCTCCCCCAATGCACCTTCCAGCCTGTTTACTGTGGATGGGAGGGACTCAGAAGATGCTGTTTTAGCTCTTGCTCCAAAAAAGGCTCCAGGGAGAAAAAAATCAACGTCAGTGGACATGGTTTCTGACACTGCTTCCTCAGAGGTGCGTGGGCTCCATTCACCTGTTCCCATACCCATTGCTAAAGGGCGGCTATCTAAGAAAGGCAGACCCTCTGAGAAAGGAGCAGAGATGGAGGATGGGGAAAAGGAGAAAGAGAAACAAAGTGCCCCTAGCCAGCAGACAGCAAGCCTTCCAGGGCAGCCAGGCAGACAACAGCTCCCTGTCTCGTCTCTTGGATCAATGTTGGCACAAGCAGAGAAACAGCCTGTGACTGACAAGCAGGTTGTTGGGCTACTGAAGAAGGCCAAAGCCCAGCTCTTTGAGATCAAGAAGAGTAAGCTGAAGCCTGCAGACCAGACCAAGGTCCAGGTCAGTTTTTCCTTTCATGTCTTGCCTTCACATTCATTGTGCCCCTTAACAAAAAACTTATCTGTTTTTCTCATTCTCATCATATAGCCTCAAGCAACTATAATGATGCTATGAATATTTTCTATAAATAAACATCTGTGTTTGTACTTAAAGCGAAACTTGATAATAGGAAAGTCCCACCGAGGGTGTTACTTAGGGGGAATTCTGTGAGCCTCATACATTATGCAGAAAGCAGCACTGGCTGTGCTTTTGAAAGTATTGTCCTTTGAACAGAATATACTTATCTGTTCTTCTACTGTTAATCTAAAGGATGTGATAGTCATACACAAAAATCCCTGTCCCAGTTCATCATAGCCTCGGCCCAAGGTCTTATAATGACAGTACCTATCCCTCCTCCTCTGCCATCTCATCATCATTATTGAAATGCAATTACCCTCTAAGGACATAAGAAAATGTCAGCTTGTTGCATTGTACATTTGTGGTGGTGTGTGGTTGTCTGTGTATTTGTTATTATTATAAAGCATGCTCTTTAAATATTTATTTCATTTTTTCGGTGATGTGTGTTTGTGAGCAGGGTCAAGAGAGTGACTCGTCAGAGACTTCAGTCCGTGGCCCACGCATCAAACATGTATGTCGTCGTGCAGCTGTGGCTCTTGGCCGTAATAGGGCAGTGTTCCCCGACGACATGCCCACACTTAGTGCCTTGCCCTGGGAGGAGAGAGAGAAGATCCTATCTTCCATGGGGAATGATGGTGAGGCACACTGAACTTACCCCTCATTTGACCTGCATGTGGATTACAACTATGTGGAGATTTTTCTGAGCATGATAATGGACTTGAATACACATTTAATAGAATTGCCATTGGTGAATAGGTCAATAGTCACACTTTTTAGGCTAGCAGTAACGATAGCAGTGCAAGAAAAAAAACACCGAATAAGAATTCATAAAACTGGAAAAACACAAACTACACATTATCAGGATTAACAGGCCACTTTACACAAGAATACACTGCTCAACATATATATATTACAGTAGGCTGATGTGTTTACAGATTCAGTGTAAAGCACTCTGACTTAAACAACAGTCAGAGCTGAGCGTTTATTATTTATGACACAACATCTGTGTGAGTCCCGAAAAAGTTCTGCAGCATGGGGTGATGAAAGACTAATCACAAGAGCAGAGAAATCCAGTCATCAATGACAGCACAAGTACACAGTGAAGTGGTGATGGAAGGAGCAGAGTTTGGCTCCCCTGTTCCTGTTATTTTGACTGCTTTCATGCCATGTTGGAACATGTGAACTTTTGTGAGGCTAGAGGACCTGATGTCAGTGATATATGAATAGCTCAGTGATATAATTCCCATGTTTTCCTGGTCATTTGATCTGAGCACATCTGTGTTTTAGACAAGCTCCTGTACAGCACACATGATATCATATTTTTTTCCATTAAAACACTACCTATGGACTACTGTTAAGTGCGGAAGTGCTATCATTTAAAGCAATATATGTCACTGTTTTAAAAAGAGACTGAATCCAAGGTTCACATTTGTCATATTATTGGCTAAATATGTTTTTTTGTTGTGCTTTTTCCTGACCAGGCCCAAAATCTGTGTCTTAAACCCCCGGCAAGTCTAGTAAATACTGTGCGTCAGTAATGATAATATCTATCTATGATGTATCTCTTTTTGCAGACAAGTCATCAGTAGCAGGCTCCGAAGAGGCAGAGCCTCAGTCCCCTCCCATAAAGCCACGGGAGACACGGCAAAAAGCCGTTCAAGAAGCTCCTCCCAAAAAGGGTCGTCGGTCGCGACGCTGTGGCCAATGCTCAGGCTGCCAAGTTCCAGAAGATTGTGGTGTCTGTACCAACTGTCTCGACAAGCCTAAATTTGGAGGACGGAACATTAAAAAGCAATGTTGCAAGTGAGTCTTAGTTGATGAGCTGTTACAATAGATTATTGTAATGTTTAAGTAAGTCTTGAAAGATTAAATGACCATTTCATAACAAATTAATTTTTAATGGAATTATAAGACATCAAAGGTTGAATTTTGTATGTGTCTCTGTCTACAGGATGAGGAAGTGTCAGAACTTGCAGTGGATGCCCTCAAAGATGTTTCTTCAGAAGCAAGGCAAAGGCAAGAAAGACAAGAAAAAGAATAAGTTGTCTGAGAAGAAGGAGGGTCTCAATCCGGTAAAGGGACCGATGTCAGAGTCTGGCCCTAAACCCACTCCTGCACCACCAAAAGAGGAGCCTCCCCGCAAAAAGAGTGATACTCCTCCGCTCAAGTTGGGAGAGGAGAAGTCAAGACCGCAGCCGTCGTCAAAGCAATCGTCTCCAGCCCTCGCATCTTCCCCGGCCCCAGTCGAACCCTCTCAGGCCCCCAGCATAGTCACAGTCCAGACTCAGTCTCCAGCCCCGACACCAGACACAAAACAGCTCTCAGTCACGAGCAGTGTCACGAATAAGAAGGGGCACAAACCACAGCAGTCTGTACCAACATCCTCCTCCTCCTCCTCGTCCTCCTCTTCCACTTCATCATCATCTTCATCCTCATCATCGTCCTCCCCATCATCTTCAGCCCAGAATTCCCCCTCCCAGTCTACGCAACCTCATCAACCACCCCAACAGCAGCAACGGCCACTTACTAGTCAGGCACCTTCCAAAAAAGATGCTTCACCCAAGATTCCTTCGAGCGAGCCCAAGAAGAAGCCCCTGCAGCACTCATCGCAACAGCAGAGCTCAACTACAACAATTTCAGATTCAGGTAAAATAAAAAACTGCACTTTTTTTGTCCTGTATTACAAATATATTGTATACTTAACTCTATTCTTACTTGAATATTATCTCTTCTTTACAGTTGAATCAAAACAGTTGAAGAAACCAACTTCTCGCTCTGTTCCTCCATCTCCTAAACCGAGACCAAAAGACAAGGTAAGAAGTAGTTAAAGTGTAAGCTTTATCCAGTTGCTTTTTATTTTTTAATTTCCACATAATTCTAATCAAAACTGTGGACGCTTACTGTATACACCCCGTTTAATTTGTGATATTCACCCTCTTCTGTCACTCTCCTCTTGTCTGAGAAGCCGCTGACCACTAAACCCCCCAGCAGCAGTACTTTAAACTGGCTGAGCACTCCCTCGACTAGGGGCCAGACGAAGTCCAGAGCGCCCTGCGACGGAGTGCATCGTATCAGAGTGGATTTCAAGAGGGACCATGATGTTGAAAAGGTGTGGGAGGCTGGCGGCCTCAGCCTGCTCACATCGGTGCCTGTCACATCCAGGGTGCTCTGCTTCTTATGCGCAAGCAGTGGAAATGTTGAGGTAAAAAAAAATTATCACTGTCTTCAAACGTTTGATTTTTCAATTTCTCATTCTTTTGTCAGAACAATGGTTAAACCTATGTTCTAGCATATTATATTTATTTTATACTCCCCCTTCTTTATGTGTAATTTTTCTCTCTTTCTCTGTATCTTTAGTTTGTCTTCTGTCAGGTATGCTGTGAACCGTTCCATCTCTTTTGCCTGGGGGAATCGGAGCGCCCTCTCCAGGAGCAGTTCGAGAACTGGTGTTGTCGACGATGCAGATTCTGCCAGGCCTGCGGACGCCAGCACCAGAAAACTAAAGTAAGCCATTCAGTACAGTTTTGCTCATTTTAAAGATGTACACAAAAGAGGCTTAGTTTAGAGTGACAGTGTGTGAAGGCTGGAGGATCTTCCCTAGAAAGAAGCTTGCTAGCCTTGCCAACAGACAGCACTTAATCAGCTTCTTGGATTCCTGCCATGATGTTATTATTTAACGCAAGTCCTGTGTAAAATGTGCATGGTGTGAGCCTTGTATGGTTGTCACTGTAGAATTATGTCTAAACATATTTGGCCTACGCAACACAGTTAAACAGCCTGTTGGACTGTTTTGTCCTGTTGGTACAAGTTGTATAGATGTGTTGGTCATTGGTCATTATAAACCAGGCAACGCTAAGAAAAATGGATTTCTTGCAACTAGAAAAAAATCTCTACCCAAAGGGCATCAAGTCATTTATTACTTTGATCTGCTTCAACAACAGCAGGTCTCTGGCATTCTCTGATTTTCACAACAGAGCATGGCCTTGAGACCGTAAAATCTCCGCTCATGGTTAAGGCTACTGGAACTTTAAACTGCTGCAGATATCAGAGACGTCATATCTCGCACAATCTGAAATCTTACTTAAAGGTGCCCTATGGAGTTTTCTTGTTGAAACACAGTTTCTGTTTACAGGCCGTATCACCCACCAAACATCTTCAAATGTTTTTGTATCCTTGAGGTCTAACAAATGTGTTGAGTGCAAAATAAATTTGCAAAGCCAATTTTTCTCCAGCGTTTGAAGCCTGCATTGTTTATATCCATGTTTACTTGCTAGGAGTCTTCCTCTCCCGACCTTTGCTAGTGCATTGCTGCAGTTCTTGGTATGTTACCATCATCTGTAGATCAATAAAATAGTGTAAAACCATTGGCAGGAATGTGCAACAAACGACACAGGGACCCAGCTTTAAAATAAATACTGCTCCATAGCACAACTAGTGTTCAAAAACTCCACAGGGCACCTTTTAATGCACCTTAAACATTTAGCACTGTTTTATTGCCAAACAAATAGAAAGTGGAAGTTTTTCAAACAGTTACTTGTCCATGGCTTTTTATTTTTATTTTTCATAAGTGGCTCTTGGCTTGCAATGGAAACAAAGTTCTGCAGGATAGGTGTGTGTGTTGTTAAAGGTAATTGTGTTGACCCAAAGCCACAGGAAAAACTTGACTGCAGTTTGCACTTAAGTGGCTGTCTACAAACCCTGCCAAGCACAGCTCTATACAGCTCACACTATCGCTGCATCGCAATGCTTTTGATAATTATGTTCACCCATTCATGAAGCCCACTATGTACCCCTCAATAAACTGGGAGGAGCACTGTAGTTAAATCTCGTAATAAAATCTTAGATACACGGATCATCTTTTGAAGACACTGTCATGTTGCATCTAACTCATTCATTCATTTCAATAAGAAAGAACACTGATTGGCTTAGGTGAATACTAGCAATACAGGTCAAATCCAGGTGACATATTTATAGTCTAATTTGTTGTGAACAAGAATGGTCTTGTTTGTTGGGCATGGAAAATGTTGCCTCGTTTGATATTTAAATTAATCTCACTTTTGGCCTCTGTCACTGTAGCAGCAGCTGCTGGAGTGCGATAAGTGCCGTAACAGCTATCACCCAGAGTGCCTGGGTCCCAACCACCCTACCAGACCCACCAAGAAGAAGAGAGTCTGGGTATGGATACACACTACTCTTCCTTTAGACTCCTGTCCACCCTCTCCCCTTTTATGTAACTAACAGTTTCACCAGTTCCTGACCAAACTTTAACATTACGCTCACACATTTTTCTCTTACCTCTTCTTTTGTTCACACATTTTTCCTGCTTCTCATGTTTGTGCTACTTACATTCATGGGACCCTCTCACAGGCAGTGTCTTTGAAAGCATCTTAGTCCCTTTCACACCATTCCTACTCTTAACACAACTGCTTGCAAGTTTCTACCATGTAGTCACCACCTTGTCCATGTGTTCTTTCTTTTCAGGTGTGCACGAAGTGTGTGCGCTGTAAGAGTTGTGGAGCCACTAAACCTGGGAAGTCCTGGGATGCCCAGTGGTCACATGACTTCTCCATGTGTCATGACTGTGCCAAACTCTTTGCTAAAGGTAAGTGACAAGCATGTGGAGCAAAATGGTGAAAAATGGTGTTCACTGTTGAGAGTGATTGTATATACACCACTATACACCGAGATTTAAGGATAAGGATTTCTTAAGAATCTGACCTGTATGTTGAAGACTTCGAAGTCATCAGTAACTTGAGCAAGGACCGCACTTGAATCCAAGCACTGTACTGAGTGCTCTAAACTCACTGTACATGTTCCATCTCTTTTCTCTTAGGAAACTTCTGCCCACTGTGTGATAAATGCTATGATGATGATGACTACGACAGCAAGATGATGGAGTGTGGCCGTTGCAACCACTGGGTTCATGCCAAGTGTGAGAACCTGACAGGTCAGTGGGCCCAAAAAAAACCAGAGCAGAAGATGAAACACAAGTTTACTGTATTTTCATAAACAAGTAGAGAACTTTAGTGTTTAGCAGCACTTGTTGCATTTGTCTCGTCAGTTGTCAGTGTCTGTGCCACTGACTGACAGGCCGTCCTGTGAGTGCTGTCATGCTGATAAGAGGCTGAAAGACGATAAACCTAATAATGGGAGCAGTAATGACCCGTCATCTTTTGCCTGTCTCCTAGATGAAATGTACGAGCTGCTATCAAAGCTACCAGAGAGTGTTGCCTACACGTGTACCAAATGTACCGAACGCCATCCGGCCGAGTGGAGGACGGCATTGGAGAGGGAGCTTCAGGGCTGCGTTCGCCATGTCCTCACTGCACTGCTCAACTCGCGCACATCCTCACACCTGCTACGCTACAGACAGGTTAGATTCACATACTGCTGCTTCTTCTACTGCGGTTTCAGTACAAGCTGCTGTGATTCTTTGCCAGGGTTACCATATTGCAAACATTAAATTGAAACATTCGTATTTTTAAAGTTTGAAATTACTGTGCTGCACTCATGAATACAGAGTAAACACTGAGGGATACACAGACATATTTAGTCACAAACAGCTGAAGCAGCAACCACAGCCAAACTCGGTGTCTAACTCTGGCTTTGTGGCAGGCGGTGAAGCCTCCGGAGCTGAACCCAGAGACAGAGGAGAGTCTTCCATCCCGTCGTTCCCCGGAGGGCCCAGATCCTCCAGTCCTGACAGAAGTCACCCCCACACCTCCCAGTGACTCCCCTCCAGACCTGGAGTCTGTTGAGAAAAAGATGGACAAAGGCCGTTACAATTCAGTGGTAAGTTTGTTATCTTTCAAGAGTCTCAAGAAGTGCTGGACCAAATGAGATGTATGTTGTCTGCTGTGTTTTACCCAAATGCAGTTATGTGTATGTATTACTGTGCTTTTATTAGAGGATAGGAGGGACCTATGCAAGCTTACCATGGGTGAACACTTTCTAAAAATGAGAGTCTGTTTGCCTAATGATTTGATGCAGGTTTGGAATGACTAGAGTTAGTTCAGACACCATGACAAGCCTGCAAAGCAGTCTGTATTTAAAAGAATCATAGCTTTAAAGCATCTTTTAAAGTAGATTTCAGTATTGTATGTGTAATCTTTTCTTCAGTCCATGGTCAGGCCTGTTCTGTATAATGGTAAATTAACACAGACAGATACTGTTATGACCTTTCCACCGATGTTCATCAGCGATTCACTGTTTTAACAATTACTCTCTGCATGTGTGTTTCTGTTCACCATTTCCCTCCCAGCTGGAGTTTAGTGATGACATCGTGCGAATCATTCAGACGGCCATCAACAGTGACGGTGGCCAGCCTGAGAGCAGGAAAGCCAACAGCATGGTCAAGTCTTTCTTCATTCGGGTAAGAACTTCAAATCAGCTCTGGATCATATGGATCATATCAGTCCCCACAACCCCCGTACATTTTGAGTCATATCAGACAGTTTATTTGTTCTTTATCCAGTTATATGATGCCATATTCTTCTCAGACACACATGCTCACAAACACGTTTGATGCTTTTGAAAATTGAAAAAAAACTTGATTGAGTACTGAAAAAATTCTGATTGGGGCGCCCCTTTAGCAGGTATAGGTTAAGTATCCAAGGTATGGCAATATCAAGTTAGGGCTCTTCTGTTGTTCTTTGGTATCATATGCAGGTCTGTTCAAGTGCTTTTTTAGGCTGATCTTTAAACGTCATCCAATGTTTTCTGTTTCAGCAAATGGACCGAATCTTCCCATGGTTCAAAGTAAAAGAGTCCAGGTTCTGGGAAAGGCAAAACGTCTCTGCCAAGTGAGTGTCTATCACACCGTAGTCAATACAAGAGGTTTTACTGATTACATAGTGTTCAGTGCAGAGTATCCAACTATTCTGAGTAGCTCATTACAGTTATGTAAGCTATCATTTATCTTTACCAGTTGGTTCTAGATTACATTTACGATGTTTTGATGTAATTATTTAAACATGTTTTTGAATATTAAGTAGATTTATGTACGTACTGTAGCAGTTTTTTTTTTTTTTGTAATTCAAAAGGGTTGAAAGTACAGGGCTAAAACCAGGTTAAAGTACTGGACAAATAGTTAAAATAAAAGCTCAAACTAATATGAAAGAAAGTAAATATTTAAGCAGCACCCTCTAGCAGGCAGTGCTCTCAGTCTTCATAGTATTGTGAAGTGTGTGATGTGCTGCTATTTTCTAAACTTGTAGTGCAAGTTATGTTTGTAATTACAGAGAAGAAAATTCGAACTTAATACTCCTGTAATATGAAACCATCCAAAGACCTCGGAGAAGAACTGAAGTTTTCAGGAACTTTAAGTCTATAATTATTGAAATGAGGAGTAAGATGTGGGTTTTTTTCTGGGAGAAGCTGTACCATCAAACCAGAAAGCAGTTAACTAATATTAATAAAATGTGTGGGCTGACTGTACCAACAACCTCTGAGTAAAATAAGTAGAAATAACAGCCAAGGGACAAGATAAGGATTTCATATAATAGTCACTTTTTGGTTAGGTTGTGAGATGTTCAGTTTTGGGAATCACAACTAAAACGCTTTCTCAACCATGAAAGATACTCTTTTTAACAAGTTAAGAAATTAGTGGAGTAGAGTGGAGTAGATCAGTGAAGGGGTTTTCTTTTAACATGCCTTATCTCATGACAATGACTGTGATTAAAGTTCCCAGTCCAGATTTAAAGCTGCAGTAATGAAATTGATTCCACAGTTTCTCTGATTTAATGAGCCCACTGGACAGCTTAGTGGTGAATGTAAGTAGGTAATAGATGATTGGAGGCCCATACTCTGATTGATTTGATTGTTAAGATAAAGTCAGCATATCTTTATTGAATAGAAAATACAGGATCAATAAAATCAATTCTCCTTAGCTGTAGTCAGTTCAGTTTGTCTAAGTGTGTGATGAGTTACCTGAAACTTATGCATAGAGGACTGCAGATATTGATTACTGCACATGCCTTTGCATCAGTTATTAATAATGAAATAAATTATCACATTGAATAATTGATGCTGTTTACAGAGATGACAAGCTTATCATTTGACATTATTAGAAAGAATAGTTCAAAGCTCATAGACACTTCTTTCTGAACCTTTCACTTTGTAATGAATGGTATGGTTTTACTGCTCTGCATATTGGATTTTTTCCCACACACTCACTCGTTCACTTACTCTCTCACTCACTCATTCACTTACTATCTCAGTCACTCACTTATATTTAGCGATCAGCTTTCGCAGACCATTTATTCTGCCTTTCCTCCAGGCATTGTGGGAGGCAAACCGTAACAGTGTTACATTTCACTTGAAGACTCTTTTATACATATTTGTGGTCTAATTGTGGTTTACTTCTCAGTTTGGTCTATTGCGTTATGTATCAGCTCCAGTCCAGGAAACCAGTGATCCATCCAGTGGATCTTGTGGCCATCATTGGTTGGATGTCTGCTTAGATGCTTGTGCTGTCTTATAAAGTTTGAGACTTCACATCACACCAGTTACCCAGCCTTCACTTGGCAAAACATAACTTGGCAAAGCTCCCTGGAAGTGATTATTTATTACTGGTGGCACTACTCACTTACCACTCAGAGGAATTTTTATATCTTCTTGGGGAAAAATCCTGAAATGCTCAGAGCAATGCAGATAATATGCATGATAGTGTTGAGGGATTAAACACCCTTTTAGTGCTTTCCAGCACATCTCATGCATCTTCTTTAAAAAGCAACACCTGTCATACAGTCTTTTGGATTTTCTTTTTAATTGCTGACCGCACGTAGGGGTATTTGACATTTGTAAATAGTTAGCTGGTAAATCAAACAGTTTGTGCATGGGTGATATTATAGAGTACATTATCTATCTCATACTGATTTAGATATATTGAGAATCATTGTTTGTTCTAATAGGATGTCAATTAATAGTACCCGCTGCTGTATGCCTTTTGTTCCCCAGCAGTGGGCTCCTCCCGAATGCTGTGTTGCCTCCATCCCTGGACCACAACTACGCCCAGTGGCAGGAGAGACAGGAGCTTTCCCGCGCTGAGCACCCCCACCTCATGAAAAAGATCATCCCAGCTCCCCGACCCAAGACCCCTGGTGAACCAGATTCTCCAGCCTCCCCTCCTCCTCTCCCTCCATCTCTACCCCCACTGCCTCCACTTCTACCTGGTAAGGCAGTTGGCAAATATGTGTTCAAATACTTACATGCACACTGTTTTTGTCACTTACTAGGTTTCTTATAAATTCAAACATGCACCCCTTTCGTCCCTTGCACACTTGCACATTTGCGCTCTTGTACATGTGCACTTTGAATTTCCATTCCCTTCTCTTGTTCTGTGATTTATTGTGCTGATGTGTCATTGATGTTGTCTCTTTGTATTCTGTTTTAATGTGAACCCTGGCTGCAAAACAAATTTCCCCTAGCGGGCCAATAAAGATAACCTTGAACCTTGATGTCTTCTATTCAGATCGTGAAGACAGTCCTGAGCTCCCTCCTCCGCCAGGCGTTAGTGATAACAGGCAATGTGTTCTGTGTCTGAAGTATGGAGACGAGAACACTAATGTGAGTCAGAAATCTGCTTAGATTCTCTTTTACACAAAAAAGAATGTCTTTGTGTCATTTGTAACATGCCTGTTTGTTTCAGGAGGGTGGCAGGCTGTTGTACATCGGTCAGAATGAGTGGACCCATGTGAACTGTGCCCTGTGGTCTGCTGAGGTGTTTGAGGATGATGACGGCTCGCTGAAGAATGTTCACATGGCTGTTCTCAGGGGAAAACAGCTGGTAAGACACTTTGTCCAACACTGTTCCTGCTCTATTTCCAATGTATATTTGTTGTACAGATTATTACAACCTGTTGTACTGTGTATTCAGCGCTGTGAGAAGTGTCAAAAGCCAGGGGCCACAGTTGGCTGCTGCCTCACCTCTTGCACCAGCAATTACCACTTCATGTGCGCCCGCCAGTGCCACTGCGTCTTTCTGGAGGACAAGAAAGTCTATTGTCCAAAGCACAGGGACCTCATCAAAGGAGAGGTGAGAAAATTGTATTATTTACCATATAATCAAAACCTCATTTTTAGATGGCAGCATTTAAAAGTTGTTTTCGAAACTTAGTCATTTAGTAAGTCTTGTGCATGTCTGTTGTATAGATGAACCATGACAGGCTAGGAACTGTGACTTGATGTTATAATTTTTCTCAAGGTGGTGTCTGGGTTTGAGGTGACCCGCAGGATCCTGGTGGACCTGGAGGGCCTTAGTCTCAGGAGGAAGTGGCTGGCAGGACTGGAGCCTGAAAATGTCCACATGATGATAGGTAGGTTGATTGCTAGTAAATGTTGGAGGATAAATGTCCATTTCCTTGACCTAATCCCAGTGTCTCTTAAATGTGTATTTTAACACCATCATTGCAGGCTCTATGACCATTGATTGTTTGGGGATACTGACTGAACTCTCAGACTGCAAACGCAAACTCTTCCCTGTAGGATACCAGTACGTTTTTTTTTTTTTTCTATTTTCTCTTCAATTAAAGTATCTTTAACTGCTAGAATAAATTGAAATTGCCAAGTTAATGGAGTCAAACTAAATAAATTATCTTCCCTCCAGGTGTTCAAGGGTGTACTGGAGTACTTTAGATGCTCGAAAGCGCTGTGTGTATACCTGTAGGATTCTAGTTTGTCACCCACCAGTGGTAGAGTCTGACCTAAAAAGCATTATGGCTCCTGAGGAGAATCGCACAATAGCACACAGCCCACCTCCCATAGCAGGTAACTTATAACTACTTAATTCTTCATTAGTTCAGGTTTCACTGTGTTACAGTATGTACCATATTTACAAATAAACTGAACTGTGTTTTGCATCAATTGCATTGCTTTTTTTCATATTTAGACTTTCCTGATCCATTTGAATCCCCGAGACGCTCTGACACCCTTTCCCCCGCCAACACCCCCAAGCTTAGGGTTTACACCAGGAACCGACACCCCAGTTACCCCCCCTGTCAGCGCTCACTAGGCCCCAGGCCCATGCCTTCTCCAGGTACAGATATGCGTTTCTTTTTTGATTTAAAACTATTTTTGAAAGAACTTAGTTATAGAATTACAGATCATTTTGACATTTCTTTGTTGAAAATAATCTCAGTTGTCAACAGTCCCGCCTTTCCATGGAGCTCCATTTCATTGCTATTCCTTTTATTTTGTAGGAGGTACCTCTCAGCCCCAAAGCCATGAGATTGTGACAGTGGGAGACTCCCTGGTGAACCCCGGCATGCGGAATATTGACTCACGCCGCCATAGCTCCCCTTCTCTCTCTCCCCCCGCCCACCAGCTGAACAGACAGAGAGGGATGACATCCCCATCTCAGATTTTGTCACGACCCCTTACATCACCCCCTCCCCTCATCCCCTCCCCTGCCAGAGACCCTGAAAAATCCAAACACCTTAGCAAAGACACAGCAAAGAGTCCTGTCCAGAGAGATGATGAAAGAGGTAGACTGTTCTCCACAGAAAGAACCAGACAGCCATCCAGAGACCAAGGGTTGAGAGATGCAGACAAGGGGAGAGTGTCAAGTCAAGACCAAGCTTCTAAGGATTCTGACAAGAATAGATCGTCCAGAGAAGTTGGGCAAAAAGACTCTGACAAGGTCGGAATACCAGCCAAAGAGCCAGAGAAGAGGAGAATGTTAAGTAAAGACTCAGGTCTTAAAGAAGGAAGACCTCTCAGTAGAGACCCCTTAAGAGATTCAGAAAAGGGGAGACAAGTAAACAGAGACTCTGAGAAGGGGAGACAGACAAGCAGAGACTCAAGTAATAGAGAAACAGATAAGAGCAAATCGTCCTCTAGAGATCCCAGCTATAAGGATGTGGAAAAAGCTCGGTCACTCAGTAGGGATGCAGGGCTAAGGGACTCTGAGAAGCATAGACAGTATAGCAGAGAAACAGGTAAAGACTCAGGCCAAGGTAAAGAGAGAACGTCTAGTAGAGACACTGACAAGGGTAGAGCTCCCTCTAGAGATTCCAGTTATAGAAGCACAGAGAAAAACAGAGACTCTGGCTCAGGGAAAGATGGTAACTCTGGAGGTCATTCCAAACAGGCTGCTGGTGAGAGTAAGAGCCCCAGACTGGCACCTGCAGGCTCAGGCCAGTCATCCCCTCCTGTGGGCACTGCTGTTCTCACAGGTCAGCAGAGAAGTGGCAGCACCAAGCAGGCCGACAAGCAAGGGAAACACGGAGGCAAAGACCAGGATGTTTCTGCGAGTTTGTTGCCTCGCCACCGGTCCACCCCCACCTCAAACATCATCCAGTCTAAGGACAAGCCCAGCTCAGGGAAGGAGAGTAGTAGTGGCACTGGAAGTTTAATGCCGGCTTCACTCCATAAGGACTCTGTTGTTGGGAAATCTGGCTCCCCACAGTCTTCATTTCAGAAGTCCAATACACGGAAATCAAACGATTACTCATCAGGTCCAACCACAGCAGCATCCATGAAACCTGCGTGGCCATCAAGGACACTAGCAGAAGATGACGGTGTCAAACGAGGCACCATGCACCTGGCCTCCCCAGCTGCTGCTTCAGCTGCCAAAGACAAACACCCCAAAGTTAAGACAACAGGCAGCAGAGAGGTGTCCAAAGACCGTGAAAGAGAGAAGGGTCTCCAAAACAGCAACAGCAGCAACAAAATTACCCTTCTCAACAATAATACGAAAGCTACTGGCAGCTCCAACACGCATGCTACGAACCCAAGCTCTCACAACAGCAGCAATAGCAAAGCTCCAGTGCTTGGAAACAGCACCAAAGCCCACGGGAAGGCTCAGGGGGAGAAGCTTGAGAACCAGGGAGGGGACAGGTCCTCCTCGAAGAGCAGAGAAAATTACTCTTGTCCTGAGAGGAAAAACAGCTCCGGTTTGGACAACTTACAGCAGCTGCAGCAGGGTGGTTTAACTCAAGAGAAAGGAGTGAAGACCTCTTCCCAGTCTCACATCAAACCAACAACTAACCAGCTGTTGTTGTCCTCTAGAGATAAAAAGAGATTAGTTAAACCCCCTACTGTAACACCACTTAAGACTGATATCAAGACTGACCCTAATGGAACCAGCACTGTTGGTGGTATTTCTTCCTCCTGCCCCGCGACCACTACCACCACCGTCACTCCTGCCGGCCAGGGGATCCGTCGCTCTGCCCGTTCCGCTCTCTTCTCCTCGCCCTCTGCCAGCAGCAGCGACAGCTCTGAATCTGACACCCAGACTCAGACAGAGGAAGAGGATCTGCGCAAGGAGCACTCACGCAGCGAGCTCCGAGACCACCACAGCCTCCTCACTCAAGGCACTGAGGACGAGGGCGATGGCCCAGAAGATGACCACGACAGAGGTATGGATGATAAACATCACGAAGATGACAGTGACGGATCAGGGTCAGCCAAGCGGCGTTACCCTCGCCGCAGTGCCCGTGCCCGCTCCAATATGTTTTTTGGACTCACACCTTTCTATGGGGTTCGCTCGTATGGCGAAGAGGACCTTCCCTTCTACGGCAGCGGGGATGGAGCCGGGGCCGTGGTTAAGAGAAGGACCGGTGGCCGCAAGAAGTCAGCGGAGGGGCAGGTGGACGGAGCGGATGATATGAGCACCTCCTCTTCGTCAGGGGACAGTGGAGAGGATGAAGACAGTGGAATGAAGCAGAGGGGTAAAGACCCTTACTACTACAACTTCACCCGAACCATCATTAACCCTGGTGAGGGCCTACCGTCTATAGAAGGGATAGACCAGTGCCTGGGAAGGGGATCCCAGCTTCAGCGCTTTCTAAAAGACGAAGAGCAGCAACAACAGAGGGCTCAAGGAAAAGCTGAAGAAGACATGCTGAGTGCTTTGTAAGTACACACAATTATTTTAATGAAATAATTGTCTAAAATGTTTTTGAGATTATATTGTGTTGTCTCTAACAATCCAACATGTTGTCTTTTCTGTGTTTAACAGGACCATAGGTAAGCAGCGTATTGGCCAGCTCGATGGTGTTGATGATGGCTCAGAGAGCGATACCAGCATCTGCACGACCAGCACCACAACTGCTACAGCCACCTCTTCTTCCACCCCACATAAGAGTACTCCTAAGAGAAGGGGCAGAGAAAGGCACACTGAGAAACCTGACTCCCATGACTCGAGCAAGGAGGCTGACAGCAGTGGCGGAGCAGTAAGCGGCAACACGCGAGAAAGCAGGAAGAACCAGAAAGAAAACTGTCTTCCTCTAGGAGGCGGGGTCAAATCCCAGCCGCAGAGTCAGGGTCAGGATCCTCTCGAGGCCCAGTTGTCCCTCAGCACGGACCTGCTTAAATCAGACTCTGACAACAACAACAGTGATGACTGTGGTAACATTTTGCCATCAGACATCATGGAGTTTGTCCTCAACACACCTTCCATGTCAATGCAGGCTCTGGGTCAGCAGTCCGAGCCGTCCTCTTCCGAGCTGCTGCTGGATGAAGGCTATGTTGGCGTGGATGTCAACCGGCGCAAAGACATTCTGTTTGACGACTTTTCCCAGCCGCTGCCCAGTGCTGAGAGTGGAGGTGTAGTGGAGAGCAGCGTTAATAGCTCCATATCTGTAGAGGAGCCATATCTTCCTCTGGAGCTTCCTTCCGACCTCTCTGTCTTGACCACACGCAGCCCCACTGTCAGCACCGGTCAGAACCACACTGCTGGGAGTCTCATTTCAGATACCTCAGACCGCACCATGCTGGGCTTAACCTCTGACCCAGAGACAATCAGCGGAGAAAAGAGTGGGGACAAGAAAAGGTCGGGGCCAGGTGTGTCACCATCGGAGAACCAGCACGATGCTGCAAATCTGGGAAACAGGGACACACAGGTCACAGAAGGTCACATGACTCCTGAGCAGTTTATTCCCAGTCCTGCCATTGGCCAGGTGGTTGAACCTCCAGGTAACCAGGATGTTCCCAGGAGTTCTGGTACCCCTGGTTTGCCAAGTTCTCCCTCCCTGCCTCTTCAGGGTCAGAAGTACCTCCCTGCGTCAGCTGCAGCTGCAGGCAGCCCCAGTCCAGTTCCTGGCCCGGGACCATCCCAGGCTCAGGTTTCCAGCCCAGCGGTCATCAAAACGGGCCCTGACAAGCTCATCGTGGTCAATCAGCAGTTCCAGCCTCTCTACGTTCTTCAGACCGTCCCTAATGGTGTCACCCAAAAGATTAGTGCCACAGGAGTGATGGACACAAGCTCTTCAACAGTGCTGAGCTCTATGACGCTTACCACAGGGCTGAATACCGGTTTATCTACCGCCCAGCAAATATTTCCTGCTGCCGGCAAAGTCCTGGGCACCATGCCTCACCCCTCCCAGATTCACACCTTCACGGGAGCAACACAGGCAGGCTTCCAGACGGGAATCCCCAGCACCACCTCAGGGCTTCTCATTGGGTTACCCTCTCAGCCCCACGACCAGCCCCAGATCCTGGTGTCAGAGGCTGGTCGACCGCACGAGCTCGGTCACAGCGTTGCCATAGTGTCCAGTCCCTCCTCCCTTACTTCTTCCCCGACTGTACTCGCCTCTGCTCACGGCAAGAAGCGGCCCATCTCTCGTCTTCAGCCAAGAAAAAGCAAAAAGTTGGCCCGCTCCCGTAGCCAGCCTACTCTGGCCCCGTCTGAAGTGGGCCCACCCAACATGACTCTCATCAACCTGTCTTCCCCTCAGATTACTGCCAGCATTCCTGGCCAACCTGGTGGCCTGGTTGAGTTAAGCACCCTCTCCACTTCTCAGCGCAAGGTCCCAAATATTATCAAGAGACCAAAAGCCGGTGGGGTTATGTACCTGGATCCCACTACTCTCCTTCATCAGAGGATTCCTGGTCCTGCCCAGCCTGGTATCCTGGGTCACGATTCCTCCACTCACCTCCTACCTTGCACAGTCTCTGGTCTTAACCCCAGTCAGTCAGTGCTGAATGTTGTGTCTATGTCCCCTAGTGGTGCCACTGGCCTTCTTGCACCAGGATCAGTCTCCCTCTCCACCCCAGTCCTCAGTACTGCTGAGATAACAGGGCCAATTAGCAACCTCCTGTTTAAAGCCAGTCCACATGGCTTGGGCCTATCAGATCAGCCAATGGTCCTTCAGTCAGCAGGAGGAGCTCCTCTGATGTCACAGCTCAGCTCCTCTGTCCAGACATCTATAGCCAGCAGCATCTGCGTCCTGCCCTCCCAACAGACGATCAGCATGGCTGTCAACCAGCAAGGAGAGAAAGAAGGCAGTAACATCCACCTACAGCATCAGTCTCAGCCTATTCACAGAGCCCAGACTGTGGACTCGAGTCCACATACCACTGTTACTTTGGCCCCCAGCCCTGCAAAGGGACGCGTTGTTGGCGTGTTCACCCAAACCTCCGCACTCTGCCAGAGCGGTAGAATAACTCCCATTTCCAGATCATCAGAACAAAAGCTGCCTAACTCCACCACAACAGTTGCCGTTTCAAGAGCAGAAAAGGGCAAACAGAAAACAAAGAGGAGCAGGCAGAGTCCAGACATAATCAGCGGGAAGAAGCTCAAGGCTTCTCAGGCAGAGGAGCATCACAGCAACCCTGCAGGACGACTTCACTCAAACCCAAGGTGAGACAATTATTATTTCGGCTGCTTAAAATATTATCAATATTGTGTTTTCGGTTTATTCCTATTTAAGTGAATACATGGGAAAAAATGAGCATATTTTTTTTTTTTGCTTTTTGGCAATATTATTTATATATTTATTTATTTATGTCTTAACATCAATATTGAAAGAAGAAAATCAATTTTGCTTATTTTGCTCAATTTTCAAAGTTTGACTTTCAGTATCTCACCTTGTCTGAATCTATGACTCCCAATTGTTCACTAAAGTACTTTGCATAAAATATATTCCCATTTTGAACCTCTCTTATCTTCTTTGCAAGTAGCTCCAAAGAGCTGAGCTCCCCTGAACCTATGGACACAGGCAAGCCCGCCGACAAGGTCACCAGCAAAAGGTATGGAGTCACCCATGCCAGGTAGCCATTTTCATACTGAACATATAGAAGAGTTCTAATGCTTTCTTCAAATCTTTTTCAGTGTGCTTGGGAAAAAGAAGACATCTGAAGGTCCTGTTTTACCAGGGAAAGTAGTGGGGAAAGAGAAACCATCTGCAGCTGGGGGAACAGGGTCTCTTTCTGTGGCTTCACCACCCGACCAAGATGGCAACAGCAGGGATACGGGCTTGGATAGCAAACCCAAGAAGGGCATCATCTTTGAAATCTGCAGTGAGGACGGCTTCCACATCCGCTGTGAGAGTATCGAAGGTGAGAAAAAGTTTATAAATCTGTAATGAGCTGCTTTTGTATATGGTATAGTGCACAGGGCTGTTTTCAGTAACAGTGAAACACTGTACTATTGTACTGTACCACGTTCCCTGATCTATTCAGTGTTCTTTGACAGACCAAATAATTCAGTGTAAATACAACATATAACATGGTAATTATGTTGTATTTACACGGATTAAAAAAAGGTTACTTGCATGACTTTTCACATATACAGTATACTGCACATGCAATCATAAAAAGGTGATAAAAAATTTAAACAAGTGCTGTTGATGGTTGTGAAACATTGAACATACAGTGTACATGATGTACTGAGCTGTCCTGTCCCAAATGCCTTTCCCCTTACAGAGGCTTGGAAATCCCTGACTGACAAAGTGCAGGAAGCTCGCTCCAATGCACGACTCAAAGAGCTCTCTTTTGAAGGTAAGGGCATTACTCTGACTGCATCAAAATAACAAAGAATAGATAATGTTTTATTTTTTTTTAATCCATTTCATAGTGTCCACTGTTGACTAATATTTATCTTGACCTTTAAATGAAAAATGGAAATGATTCATCATGGACGTGTTTCTCTGCTCCTCCCAGGTGTGAATGGATTGAGGATGCTGGGAGTCGTCCATGAGGCAGTGGTCTTCCTGCTCGAGCAGCTGTACGGCTCCAAACACTGTCGGAGCTACCATTTCCGCTTCCACAAACCAGAAGAAACCGATGAACCTCCCATCAACCCCCACGGATCGGCTCGTGCAGAGATCAACCACAGGTTAGGAAGGGGTTTCCACACACACACACACATATACACACTTCCGTAAGAGGTTGGGTTGTGGAGTGCTTACCAAGACTGTTCTTTCATCGCAGGGCCTGGATGCCGGTAGAGCAGGCTGTTAATTAATGTCTGTATCTCAAGCAGTAACATTTTTTTTTGCTACATTGAGCTGTTATGCACTTGGTGTTGGGTCACGTGTGTAAAGATCACAGGTGAAGATAAGTCAATTTATAAGAAAAAGCACACAACCAATTTACTACTACTTCCATTGTCACACTATACTTTTTTTTTTTTTTTCTTTTGTACAAATTGTATATGGTATGCTGTGTTTGGATAATGATTCATTGGACAATAGGATTGGTCTCTGATATTCCTTACTGGGAAACTGGTTTTAATTGAAACGTGTAGCCTCTTCTGAACCTTGTGTGTTTGTGTTTCTGACTGCTGTCTATTCCATCTGTTTGCTTTCCAGGAGGTCTGTATTTGACATGTTCAATTTCTTGGCATCAAAACACCGGCAGCCTCCTGAGTACAGGCCGCAAGAAGATGATGACGATGAAGGACAGCTCAGGACTGCCAGGTCAGCTACAGCTCACACAAAATCCCTGTTAAGTTTTCACAGTAAATACGATCTGTCTCTGTGCTTCTGCAACACCCGAATATCCCCCCTGCGGATCAATAAAGGATGATCTTACCTTAGCTTACATCCATCCATCCATTATCTATACTGCTTATCGTAACATAGAGCGTAAAAGTTATGCGTTTTAAAATGAAAACGTAGTAGTGTTGATGTAGCCATAAAGCCAGACAACCTTTTACACTCACATTCACACCTACTTTACCTAATTTAGAGTCACCAATTAATTTGCATGTGTTTGGACTGCGGGAGGAAGCCGGAGAGAAGCAACGCAAGCATGGGGAGAACATGAAAACTCCTTATCCTATTACCTAAGATTTTGAGGGTTAACAGTTCAAAAATATTATTTTGTCAACATGATCTCATATGACTTTGCAGAGAAAATATCACCATAACATTTCTTTTTCATGCTGTTTTTGCAGGCGTGCCTCCATGGAGCTACCGCTGGTTGTGAGATTCAAACAGCTCAAGGCCACCTCTAAGGAAACTGTTGGAGTCTACAGGTTAGATCAGCGGTTCTTAAACTTTTTTTTATTTTTTTATATATTTTATATATTTATATATCCTATAGGTTGATGAAAAGTTGCACAAGGCGTAGATAATATACTTTGTGAGATTAGCCATTGGATTTTTCTGCTCACTGAGACAAGTCAAATTACCTTGGTCATTTTTGATGTTGAGATCTGTCGACTGTTGTGGTTAAACTTGAAACTATACAAAGAGGGGGGTGGCCACAACAAAAGGCTTCAAAGTCAACATCTACATACACAAACACAGACTTAATTGACATTACTGTAAATCCCTTCCAACACATTTATCCCTCCGCAGGTCTCCTATTCATGGCCGAGGTCTGTTCTGCAAGAAAACAATTGATGCCGGGGAGATGGTCATTGAATACTCTGGAAATGTCATTCGGTCTGTGCTCACTGACAAACGGGAGAAATACTACGATGGAAAGGTGAGGCCTTGGGAATGAGTTTAAAATGTAGTAGTAGTAGTTGTTTGATTAACAAAAAAGTAGTGTGAGCACCCAACATATAATCTCTTGTCTTTTCTATCCTCAAAGGGGATTGGCTGTTACATGTTTCGCATCGATGACTACGAGGTGGTAGATGCCACGGTGCACGGCAACGCCGCACGCTTCATCAACCACTCCTGTGAGCCCAACTGCTACTCTCGGGTCATCACTGTGGACAGCCAGAAGCACATCGTCATCTTTGCCTCTCGGCGCATCTACTGCGGAGAGGAGCTCACCTACGACTACAAGTTCCCTATTGAGGATGCCAGCAACAAGCTGCCCTGCAACTGCGGTGCAAAGAAGTGTCGCAAGTTCCTTAACTGATATCCGTATCTAAACAAATCAAAGAGGACTGCAAGTCTGTTGAGCAGCAGTGCCAAGATTTGTTGTCCGATGAGGCCCCTGCCAGGGGTTAGTTGTGGCACTGGCTTTAGGCCGATATTCTGGGTCCGGTCCACATAGGACCATAGCTGCCAACAGGGCGCAAGCTCTGTCAGTGTTTCTGCTGCTGGTGTTGGCAGAGCACAGCGCTCATGGGTCGTACTCTATATACGTACAGGAAGGGCCATTTTGGAGGAGGGGCCATTTGTAGAAATTCCAACATATTGTGCCTCCTTTTGTGTCATTTACATTTGGCATGGGAAGTTTCACCTTCAGAGGTGAGTTATGAAACGGTTTGAGCCTTCACAACATTGCAATATTAACTTTAATTTACATTTGGATGATAAAGTTACCCCTTCACAATTTTTTACATTGGCCCATCCTCCTTACTTTTCTAGAAATATGTTATGATCCACCAATGCTGAGATGTGAACATAGAAGAAGAAAAAAATCAAAGAACTTGGTTCCATTTTACACCAAAGTGCAATTTGTTGAAGGGACTTGAAAGAGTAATTTTACAAGAAAGAAAAATTAGAACCTTGTTAGATTTTCTTTTCTTTTTTTAAATCTCAGTGTGAGCAGTTATTGATGCACATCTCCCTGTCTGAATGTGCCCTGATGCCTTCAGAGCCGTTGGGATTTTGTGGAACCTTCCCCTAACCGGGCTTTCTGACTGGCTTGTAAATAGGAGCTTCTCGTGTATAACAGCCTGATAAGAGCTGTTCAGGTGGAAACACTAGGGGGAGCAGTGGCCACAGAGAGGAAGAGAGAAAAAAGAGACAAGGGAGGTAGAAATTTAGATTTGTTTTTTAACAAAAAAAAAAAAAAAAGGTTATTTTTGGCCGTTTGTGTAAAGGGTGATATCTGAGGTCTATACCATCCGTTGTACTTAAATTGACTTTTAGTCTGACAGCTTGATAGCTATGTAGACATGTTATTGATGGGATTAAGCCTCTGGCCTGAGAGAGCGAGGCAGCTGGAGATTCTGGTGGACTGACAGCCAAGGGACTGGAGAACCCTACTGATGTGCTTTAGTAGACATATTTATAATTGATTTTTGGAGCTGTGATCCAGAAACAGCCGTGGATCTTACAGAAACATACAGACAGACGTGTTGCAAGTTTGTGCATGCTGTTGATGTTATCAGACTGGTCTTTGGTAATTATATAAGCTTGGACTTTTGAGTCACGTTCCAAATTACAGCAGCAAAGAGAACCAAACATCACACCCTTGAATTGAATTTTAACACAGCTTGTTTTCTTCTTGGCCTGTTGTGATAAACATGGAAAATGTTTTTTTTTTATTTGTATTGAGTCTTTTAAAGTCTTGTCTGTTATCTGTCTTTTTATTATGGACAGAGAAATATCATGCTTGCTTTTAAAAAACAAATGTAAATAATGTATATTTTTCTACAAAAAGACTTAAAAAAGCACTCACTAGTGAATAGCACTTAATGATGGTATTTATATTTTTAAAAAATCGTATTTATTTTATTGCCATTTTTGTAGGAAATAGAGGTTTACAAACACTAATGCTTGGTCTCTATGTTTTGTATTCCGCTGCCTTTTCAAAGTTGTTTTTTTTTGTTGTAATTTTGTTTTTTCCTTTTTTAATTTGTAGCCTGAATGTTTTCTTTGATTCCAAAGACTGACACTGGTCTGTGGCTTGGTCCCCTTTTACTTCAGTCCACCAGTAGCTCTTTTATCTATCCCGGGCCATTTGGGCAGAGCTGCCAGTTTTTTTCGTTGTTCTAGTTCTAGCTGGCAGTACGGCAGTCATGTGAACTATTATTATGCACTTGAGAGAGTTAAGATTGTTGATCCATAGCAGATATCTCCTCTCTCCAGCCTTATTGTCTCCACACCACATCACTCAGAGAATCAAGTCCACTTTTCAGGCTGCTACCAGGCCATCACATCACTTGTCACTCGTGAATCGACAGACTCACGGCCAATTGGCACATGTGAAAAATCCAACAAGAGTACCAACAGTTTTGTCCCTCTGCAGACCTGGTCTTTAATAAAGAGGTGCCTTTATTTTAATGCTACCAATTGCATTCATCATACCCCCGTTGAGCCAATCTGCTTATTAAACCACTTATCCTGGTGACTACTCATCAGTGCTCACCAGCATTTGGAAATCACTTTTTTTATTCTTTCAGTCAGTCTCCTCGTGGTTTGCCTTAGTTGTAAATGAGCATGTCTCTTCTCTCTTACAAGCCTTCATGTCCTGGACCGAATATTTCATTAGACTGTTTAGACTGACTGGTTCCACTATCTGAGTGCAGTCAATGACTTTGTCTTTGTCCCTTTTAATTAATTTATTGTTGTCGTTCATGCTGACTTCGTTATCACCTAAAGGCCGTTAGCAGTTACTCCCACGCTGCTCCTTGTTGTTGTGAACTGAAACAAAAATATGACCCACACATGGTTTGCACTTTAGCTGTGACATAGGCACTGAATAGGCAGGAAAACTCAGCTCTTTCTCCAGACAGACAATGCAACTCCAATGCTGAAACCACAAGCACATACAGTCACTGAGTATACTTGTGTGAGTTTGTGCATCAGGCCCTGATATATAAACTGAGTCTGGTCAACCAGTGTTGGTCTTGATGACTCCTGAAAGTGGAGTTTGAGGCTTTAGCGAAGTGCACTTGACTCTTTTTCTGCAACAAAGTGAAGGCAGGGACCACACCAGCAGCCCTTTCCTTCCTGAAGGTGCAGTGTGTACGAACCTCGGCTGCGCTTTTCCCTTTTAGGGGCCGAGATCATTTCTTGAGGGCCCCCCCGCCCCCCACAACCCCGACTGACAGGCCAGCCTCGTGGCTGTACAGCTGCACCTACATTGGGCTCGCTGGGTTCTGCTGCTAAGGTCAACAATGAATGTATATTCCTCCTCCATATCATCCGACTTGTGATGATGTTGGTACTTTGTCGGCTACGTTTGTTTTCAGTTCTTGTGTCAACCACCCTTGTAGATATGGAAGGCGTGTAGATGTGACCTCAAACTGGGCGGCAGCAGCAGCTTCGTTTCAGCACTGGGAATTATACTGAAGTGTGAACGGCAGTGGCATTTCTGTCTGTAGGACAACAGGTTCTTACTGGGTTAGCTCAATACTTCACGCTAGCATCGGTGATAACACGTTTACTGATGCCAAGGGCTCTGTCTACGACTCTCACTTCTCGAGATCTAAATTTCCAGTGAACAATAAGTCACTTATTTCACTGTTTAACAGCATATATACAATAAGGAAATGGTCTCTGTTGTTTCTTTGGACTTCATTTTACCACGCCACACCAGTGGCCCTTCTCCGTCATTATCTGTAATTATAGTATAAATACATAACAATATTATATGGAAACATGCATAGTAATTTCTTGTACTTTAGTATCTATACAATATATGGAATGGACAGACAAACTTAGTTACAGTAGCAAAACAGCAGATTTATAATGGTTAATAGCAATGTTTCAATGTACTCTATAATGGTTTTGTGTTACAGTACTATCAGATGAAACTAACGTGCATCATTCTTTTTGTATATTGATATCCAGTACCAATTTTGCTGTGCCTGTGAGTGCTCCTTCGTCAGCAAGGAGCATTGCAGTTTTTCTCTTTATTTTCTTTCTGGAAAGGAACGGTTTTATGTGATGAGAAATGTAACTGTATTAATGTGGTTGTGAACTTCTTGAGGTCAGCCATTTTGTTTTGTTTTTCCCTGGTTGTTGTAGTGAATGTTTTTTCGTTTTTTCTTTGTACGTTTTAACAGGGACTTTTTAGACAGCTTACTTGATGTGGTATAAATTAAGAGTTTGGTTTGTGGAGACCGACCAGGAGTTTTAAAGATCCCACCAAAATGGCATTTTTCATTTTGGAAACCTCTTACGTCTCCCTGACCACCTCTCTCTCTCCTCCGAAGCTTTGGTTGTACTTATCATGTACTGTTTTTATAGAAAGTCATAATGCTGAGATAATGCTGATGTTGAAAACATTTAATTTATTTATTTTGTGCAACATCCACCCTGAATTGTTCTATTACAAGTCAAGGTTTGGGAGAGGTCGGATGAGAACGTAACATGTATTTGTAATTTTCTAATTGTTTCTTGTGTATAGAAGTTATCAGCCTATGATGGGATGTGGTGTCACGGAGGGAGAGGATGGTAGGACATGCAAAAAGAGGGATCGTGGATCATGAACAGGCTTGTTTCTTATGCCTTGAATATACCTTTGTCTTATCAATATTCCTCCTGCTCTCTGTAATAACACGGTATTCATGAGTTCAACAGTCATATTTTCTCCCGTTGTAACAGTGTTCTTTCAATACACATCAACGAAATGAAGGAAAACCACCACAGTGAAAATGAACCACAAACTACTTGGTTGAATGTATAATTAGGAAACAAAGTTGTACATAAGTGTAAAAAGAAAAGTTTCTAATCATGTTTATTTTCTATGCACTTTTTTATTTAAGTGATAGTTTAAATAATAAACATGTCTCCTTTACTCTTTCTTGTCTCTTGCCTCGTTCACTGTTTGATTGGTCAGCTGCTGACTTTATAAAAAGTTATTTTCACTTAAAGGAACATTCCCGTGGTTTAGAAAACATTCTCACCACAAAGTATATTTAATAGCTCTTATGGAGGTTTCAGTCACATGACATGATCTTCATCAGTAGATGCTTTTAAGCCAACATGAACGAGAAGTCTTTTAGCAAAAATGGATTTGTATGTGCTGATGAAGATGGTGTAATATGATTGAAAGCTCCACAACGGCTACTTAATGGTCCTTGTGGTGACATTGTCTTTTTACCACAAATTAATTGTAACCTTTCTGCAAAACAAGCTGCTATGTTTCAATGTTTTCAATTTATTACTGTGAGTTTCGACAGCAGATAAGTGGAACTTAATAATTACAGACTTGCTTCTAGTCACATTTGTAGCATAATGCTGTCTTTTTTTAAGAAGCACATCTGTGTTCATCACGTGATTTTGAGACAGTCCCTGCATGTCTTTGTTTTTACTGAGAGAAGTGGGGCTGTTTCTCAAACAGACTGACTTTACTTAACCCAATCGCACTTCAGCTCTAACTTCACCGCTAGAAATGGATTCAAAATTGTTAGTGTGCCAAGCTGTCCAAATTGACAGTAAATCCTCCAAGCAGCAGTTTCTGGATTCTTACAGGAAATTAGTGTTGCAGACCCAGAATGTGCTGATTCTGGTGCTGCTAATTAAAAACATGTCTTAACTCCGCTGCGTCTCACTTCAGTTATAGCTCGCTGCCTCCACAGGAGCTTGCTGAAACCTCTCCTCATAACAGCGTGATGACTCAGATTCAAAGGAAAGTCAGCCCTTGTTTCAAAGAGCTGCTGACACCCCTCCCTCCTCCTCCTCCTCCCCTCCTCCCAGTCATCACATTCCCATAAAACCAGTGTTTTAGTGTTAAAACACTAAGCAGACCCATGTGTTCAGTCAGATCAGTTTCACTCTTTGTTCTCAGTGTGACCATATACATCACAGCAAAATATTTAATTAATAAACTGTAGGGTGTGTGCCCATTTTCACAATCAATTATTTAAATTGCTTTAACATGTGGAAATAACTCATAAAGACTTTACTGATTTTGATGAAAAGATTTACTCTGTTGTAAATAATTTCATCCCCTAAAGATGAAGTTTTCATAGTTTACATCATTTTTCACGAATCTACTGTAGATAACAATGTAAATACAAGGCTCATGTAAATCAAAGTAACATCTCATAATGAAACATAAATATTATTGTTTCATTTAAAATGAAACAAGTACACTTTAAATTAAAACATCATTTTAATCCCATCGCTTTAACCTACTTGGACCTGACAGATTTGTGTCTTACAAACACAAATAGGTGGCAGTCTAAATTCACTTGTATGCTGATGACATTTTTTTCTAAGACAATAACAACAGCAGCAGCAGCAGCAGCAGCAGGACTTTCATTCAACCATAACTGAATCACACGGTTCATGTGTGGTTAACCTATCAATTAAAACGCTGCTCTTGTAGCTAAACAAAGAACACATATTTGCATATATGAGTCATTTTTTGCCAAATAAATACAAACATAAGCAGCTGTTACTCGGATATCCAAAACGCACTAATGGAAACAAGAGTCCTGCAGCTCTGCGAGGCTTTGAGCTCAATGTTAACGTCATCATGTTATCATGCTCACAATGACGATGCTAAGATGCAGATGTTAAGCGGTTATAATGTTTACAGTGTTCACCATCTTAATTTAGTGTGTTAGCATGCAAACATTTCCTAAAAAGCTCTAGAGTAGCAGCTCAGGCCGATGGGAATGGGAAGCAAAGTATTAAGCAAACAATGTTTACCTGATGATGGCGCTACAGGAAAAGTTAGGGGACCACGAAAAGTATTATGATTCATCCTGAAGGGAACAAAAATGTTTGGATCAAAGTGGTCGAGGACTGTTGTTGGATTGGATCTTAAAACAAACTGTTTCTTGAATTTACTTTATTTTGAATTAAAACAAAACTTACAGGCCTGCGTCCTCCAATGAGCAATGTTAAAAAACTGGCCTGTTTGAACGATACTGCTGACCCCTGTATTATACTGTACACAGTTCTGCTCCAAGCCTTCACCCTGCTTATTTTCTGTTTTCTCTTCTCCCACAGAGATTAGACTCGATGGAGCGTGATCTCACACTCCTCCACCATTTCTAGTTTGGGCACTTGGTTCATTTGGGGTCGCTGCTGCCTGATAACAGTGAAAACATGTTTTCACTGTTAAACATGTTTTAACTGGCCTGAATTCAAGGGAGCTGTGAAATTTAACCAGCTCGACTTCAGCTTCCTTGCCAAAAAGATATTAAGACCTCTTGCTTTATCAATTTAACACTGCCACTGGAGGATTACAGGGAAAAGAGGACTACTGTGAGATTCTTGCTTGAGTGAAGAATGATATTAATAGGAGGATGCTATCTGGATGGAGCAAATTGCCTCATCTTGGAGGCAGATAATGAAACTCACAAAGTAGAGAGAAAATTATGTGAATGTGTGTTTGCCTTTATGTCAGCTGATGTCTATATTTGTCTCTCTTTACTTTTCTTCTTCTTTCTTTTTAAGCAGTGCTGTTTTTGTATAATAAAGCGAGGATGACATCTCCTTTCCAGCTGCAGTTCATTGTGGTGACATTTTCTTTTTTTTTGACTATAGCCCTCTGAACTCTCTGTGGTTGTGTCTTGAAGAGTTTCCCAAACACTGTTATGCAATCTCCTAAACATTCCTCCGTTCCTTATCCCCCCAAATCCCATCTTTCATATTGATTTTGTCACAGTTTGGTTTTATAGTTGGATATTTTCTCTTTTATTTGTGCTGGATTAACATCAAATATTTTCCTCTGTGTCCTCCCTGTTCTCTCTCCTCCACCCTCAGTTCCTCCTCTCCCACCCACCCCAGTTTCTAATTGGATTTTATTACCATTTCCTTTCTGGTTGGGAGGAACAGCTTTCACTGGACTCTCATCGACACTCGTGAACATCAGCCGAGGCAGCAGCAGCTCTCAAAGACTTCACTACATCATCTGGTAAGTTAGGATTTGATTTTTTCCTGAACTGTGAAAGACCGCTGCTCTTCAGTGTTTGAATTTCAGGCCACACAGATGAAGACAGATCAAGACATGTCTGATGGCTTTAGTGTGGGAACAGAAATACTGGCTTATATCTTTTTTTCCTTCAGACCACCAAAGTAGATCATTGTGCATTGTGTAGATATGACTGTTGAGCTGGATTGGAGGAATAAGTATTCAGATTGTAAAGCAATACCACAATAAAAGCCCTGCATTTAAAATCTTACCTAAGTATTGAAGTATTATCAGTAAAATGTACGTTAAAAGTAATCATTATGCAACAGAATTATTATATATAAAATTAATAGATTATTGTTACTGATGCATTTAAGTTTAAGCAGTATTAAAAAATTAGAAAGCTAAAAAATTACTTGAGTAAATTTACTAAGTTACAGTACTTTCCACTTGCAAGTAAAGGCAGTATTCAGCAATACAGGGTGAAAGTAAATGGAAAAAAGCTTTGCCTTTAATGGCCTGATATTGGGTTACAGTAAATGTGGATAATATCGGTGCACTGCAGCTGGTCTTAAGGCAATATGCCAAACTTTTCCAAGTGGTTGCTCGATGATTTCTATCTTACAGAGAAATCAGATCTTTGAACTGCCTGTAAAAGTTCATGTCAATTACCCAGTTGGTACAAAGTTTAGAAGCTGAATCCAACTCACTGAACTGATTGAAATCCTAACTCCAGTCCAGTGGTTGGATTCAGTTTTCTCTGGATATCCCCTCATAAGATGTATTACAGCAATCTACAAAAAGGAAATGAAAGAATGTCCTAACTCTCTGACAAAACAAGCAGATTATGTCTCTATATTAAAAAACAAAGACAATAAGCTGTTCTGACAGTATGAACTGAGTCAAAAGTGTCTGTAGTTGTGCAGTAAACACTAGTTCACATTTTAACATTCATGTTTTTAATCATCTGAGGGCTACTGAGGAGTGGTGGCAGACAGCTGTTCAGACTCTCCAGTGTCCTGTTGTCTGCTCTGCTTTTCGGCCAGGAAGGCTGACATGCATTTCTCTCTCCCGCCCCCTTTTTTTTCTCACTGTTACCCTTTCTCCTCAGTCCTCCTTCATCTCTCTTTTATTTTTTTTTTGTTTTTTGAATGTAAGCTCTCAATTCCAATGAGGAAACCTGCGGATAGACGGCAAAAACTATTAACTTTGAACTCATCATTGTCCCACACCACAAACAGCAAGTTCTCATTAGTGAACCATGAAGTCCACAAGAAGCCGGTACTGTTAGACAGCTGTGAGTCCTCCTGCTCAGCTCATCAGCTCAGTTTACGGTCCTGTGACGCCTGTCCCGCTCTCCGACAGACGGCCAATCAAGGCGGCAGTGGAGACGAGCTGGTGTCTCTTGACTAAAATCCCTGCAGCAAAAACACTGTGAGCAAGGGTTGTTGTAACACAAACACACTTGATTTTACACAGGTACAATTTGACATCTCTGCTACTGTCCAAGCAGGGTCAGCTGAGGATTGAGATCCCCACACAAACAGGGAACAGAAACAGATGAAAAGAGAGAGAATTTGAGGATGAACCTTTTAACTTTTAGGTGTGACTGTGAGTAGTGTCTGAGTAGGCCGTCTGGTATTCAGCCTCTCATCAAACTTTTAGTAGAAACACCTGTTTAGAAATCAAGAGTGCCATGTTTTGTTTTGAAGATATGATTCATCATTAGCTCAGAAATTTGTATTATTTTCATTCTCCTGAACTGAATATATATATATATATATATATATATATATAGTCTGCATGTCCCTCACAGAAACTTGTAACCATCATACAAATGTCAGGTTAGAAATACATGTTTATTTACATTGATTTCTGATTTTTATATTCTGTAAAATTATACCAATGTGTAACGTAAAATGGTGTGTTGGTGTGAAAAGTTAAATCAGTTTGGGATGATGGATGATGGTCTTTTGTAATAAGCAAATCTCGTTTTTGTTTGTGCTTTGGGTCTTTGTTAAATCGTTTTTCACTTCTGGTCATTTCTTTCCCGTCACTTCCCGCCACGTGCCTTCCTTGAAACAGAGCATGCTGTTCTCAGTATCATGACTCTCAACCCATTATTTAAAGAAGCTGAATCGCTGGTTGGAACCAAAAACTGCACCTGTGTTAATAAACACAAGTTCCATGTGGGCGTTGTTACAGTCAAATCTCCGTAAAAAATCTCCACTTAAGCATCTTTTAATATGTTTAAAGCTATTAGATGTTATAAAGATATTTGCCTGAGTGGAGAAGGAAAGTTACAGTTTTGGCAGTACTGACATCGAATGAATAATGTCTACTCAGTAATACAATATGGTTATTTCAGTTTTACTCAAACCAAGAGAGGAATTTAAAAAACAAACACGTGTGTTATTATAATTCAGATTTTCTCCGTTAACACACACAAAGTACATGATTAAATATGTTTTTTGTACTGTGTTTTTTGAACATCAGCCCGGGCAGTTTTACTGGCAGTCTTGGGAGTAATCGTCAGTGTGCTTGACCTTTGACTCTTTCAACTGGTCATCAGCCTGCAGGTTTTTATCTTATTTTATAACCTGAGAAGATAATCATCCTTAAATTCATTTGCTAGGTTCCCTTTAACTGAAACTAAACTGAATTTTTTGTAATCCTGCACCATTGTATATTTGACAATATTATACTGCAAGTCTTAAATTACGTTGTAAACCATCATTTCAGTGTGTTTATATATGCTGCTCCCTGCGTCTGTAATCTGATAATGTTTGATTTTAAGTGATGTTCAAAGCAGCATATGTGGTGCACTTTTGTTTAATCAGATTATCCCATTGTATGTAGTCTATTGCAAACGCTGGTGTTACTCCCCACAGACTTGTTTGTAAACCATAATGTTTCCACACATACTTTCCTTCATCAAGTCTTTGTCAAGTGTGTCTTCTGTTTTGTCTTTCCTCCCTCAGCCGTGACACTGCAATGACCCCGCTCAGGCTGTGGCCCTTGCTGTACTCTCTCCTTGTCCTCCAAGTCCGTCTTTCCAACCAGTTAGAAGACAACAAGATCCCTCCCAGTCTGTGTACTGGTCACCCTGGCATCCCGGGCTCCCCTGGAGGGCATGGAAGTCCTGGTCAGCCTGGGAGAGACGGGAGGGACGGGAGAGATGCTGTTCCAGGGGAAAAGGGAGAGAAAGGGGACAGAGGAGACCAGGGTGCTCTATTTTACTTATTTATTTGTTTATTTGTTTATTTATGTGTGAGTTTGTCCGCAGTGGATGCTCATGTCTGCGCTCCTCTTCCTCTCCAGGTGAGACGGGAGTGCGAGGCCTGACCGGGGACAGAGGGGACGCAGGAGAAAAGGGGGAGAGAGGGCAGGCAGGAGAGTGTGCAGTGGCCCCCAAATCAGCCTTCAGTGCCAAACTATCCGAGGGCCGCACTTTGCCCCTCACTGTAGGCGACGTGGTCCAGTTCGACAAGATCGTGCTGAACGAACAGGGGGACTACAGCACAGAGACGGGACGCTTCACCTGCAAGGTCCCCGGAGTTTACTACTTTGCCGTCCACGCCACAGTCTACCGTGCCAGCCTCCAGTTTGACCTGATGAAAAACGCACACACCGTGGCGTCTTATTTCCAGTTTTACGGCAACTGGCCCAAACCGGCGTCTCTGTCAGGCGGCTCCCTGCTCCACCTCATCCCTGGTGACCAGGTGTGGGTCCAGATGGCTCTGTCAGAGTACAATGGATTTTACTCCAGCACCAAGACAGACAGCACCTTCACCGGCTTCCTGGTGTACTCAGACTGGAAAAACTCTGCTGTGTTTGCATGACATGTGCTTATGAACAAAACTAAGTCATATCCCACTTTGGGAAATGAACCACAACCAGTTTTTTCTTTATTTGTTTTAATTTTTTCTCTATTTCAGTTTTCTAATTGAGAAGTTCTGGACACAGACGAGTGAATAGGCTGTAATGTGGTACATCTGTATTTGTGTAAGAAGTAAAAAGCACACCAGACAATGTTACTTGTATGGCACATACCGTACTGGTGAAGTGTGAGGTACACACACGAGCGGTTATATTTATTCAGTGTCTGTTCTTCAGTTGAAGCCTTTAAACTGCTGTGACACTTAATCCTTGAAACAGATGTTGTGACAACGGCCTCCAGCCAACTCCAGGCCACAAATTCAAACAGCTTTTATGCTTTTATTGCACTTGCGTTTCCCATCAATTTCTCAGCAGCGAACATGAAACATTTAATAAATAATTATTGTTTTTAAAACACACAACGGACATATTTTGGCCTTAAACACTCTTTCATACTGGATACTGATAAATGTGAGGAGATCAGTTTTACATTGTCAATCTCTGAACAACATATTTTTGTCACTTTCTGCCTTTCTGCACACATCTGTTTTATTATATAAACATTTAACGTACCTGATTGCAGTGGTGGAAGAAGTACTCAGATCCTTTACTTAAGTACTTAAGATCCTACTTATGTACAAGTACAGAAGTATCATCAGCAAAATGTACTTGAAGTATTAAAAGAAAATTACTCTTTCTGCAGAAAAAGGGTCCCTTTGAGCGAAAAATTATTATATATGACTTTGAGAAAAAAAGTAGTAGTAGCTTGTAAATTTTAGCTATAACTGTTAAATAAATGTAGTATAGTACAACTGCAATATTGCCCTCTCAAATGTAGTGGAGTAGACGTATAAAGTAGCATAAAATGGAAATACTTGAGTAAAGTACAAGTACCTCAAAAGTACAGTACTTAAGTAAATGTACTTAGTTTCTCTCCACCACTACCTGATTAATCAACCTTCACGTGGCACTTTTATTAATAAAATTCAACACCCACCTCTGGTTTTTATCCCCAAAGGCAAAGCACTACCAAAGTAAATACCATAATGAAAAAGGTTGGAAAATATTCATTTTCCACTGGATTTATTCTGTTTACCTCTGCCTAATGATTTCACCAAACGCTGTAAGTACCCTGACAGACTCTCCAGCTACATTTCAACGCTGTGAGCTGGTTGATGCAAGTCACCTCCTTCTTCCCGTCACTGATGATGGTTTAAAACAATAACAACATGTATTATTTTTCCCAGTTTACTCAGCTGAGTCCTTCCCATTGTCTCTAGACATTTTTCTTGAGGCAGTGTTGTTTACTTAGGAGGGTAAACACTGACAAGACCAGAGCCCAAGAATGGCTTTCTGTGCTTGTCAAATACACTCCCTCACACATGAGGAAATGTTATTTTCTCTACACTCCCTAAGACTCCTACACATAATTATGCTTTAAATACATCCTCATAACTTTTCCCTCCAGGGTAGAATGAGAGAAGTAGGGAGTTAATCAATCCTCCCCCTGGCATCAGTCAGTTTTTTCCATTAGTTCACGGCCTGTAAATGGTCCTCTAACTGCTAGAAAGCCGATGGCCGAGCAGACAGTGACGTCACCCTGAAACACAGAGCTCCGGTTGTTGTCTGTTGGAGGGTGAGGGCAAGAGTTTGACACGGATTAAAGAGTTGATGCGATACAATGTGGTTAAGAAGGTGAGACAACATGATAGACAAGAGTGTGGGCGTACGCTGGGTAGAAGGCTCGTCCATGGTGAGGATTTTAATAAATACTGAGGTCAAAATTCCTCCAGCACAATCCCACCGCTGTAAAATATGTTTGACTAACCACCAAAAATGTCTGTAGAACTCTTGACAACAACTTTTCTCACCGTTTGATTAATTTAAACTAGATTATGTTTTCTGTACATTTCATGTCACTGTGTGATGGTCTAACGGCTGCTTTAATGTAATACTTAGACATATCCATCCAAAATAGACATTTCTACTCAAAATATTTTGATGTTTCTAAAATCTTGTCGTCACTTTGAGGTTGCTGGCAACCAATGGAGACTCCAGGAAGTGCCTGCTCCATCATTTTACACTTTGGTTTTTCTTGGGATCAAACAAACAAGATGTAATGTGTTAGTTGGTGAGCTATAGAGGTGCTGGCAGATTTTGTTACTTTAGGACAGAGACAGGCTAGCTGTTTCCCTCGGCTTCCAGTCTTTGTGCTAAGCTAAGCTAATCATCCACTGCTGGTAACTTTATGTTTAAAAAAACATTCACTAATTTACACCTAACCGTCCCTGGAAATTATCATTTGAGCAACGCTCTTAAAAAAGCAAAAAGGTATGTAACAAGTGTCATCTGAGTTCTGAATCCAATTAAACAAAAATATGATTTGAAGACGAAGCCAAAATGTTCCTGATAAAGACAGGGAGTCATACAGCTAGAATCTAGAGGAAATATGCTGTTACCAACTATATTTTCTCTGTGATTTGGCATTACCTTAATAAAAGATGGTTCAGCCATTAGTTGGAGGCACTACTTTGTCCAGCAGGGGGCAATGTTGTATCACCGTTCAGCAGCTAAAACACTGCAGGAAACACCTGCATCAGAGAGTATAATCACATTGTGTTTCTGTTATCTGGGCAGGACTGATCATTTCCACCAGCTGTATCAACAGTCTCTGAGTCCTGAGGTGCCTTCACGATGTGTGCAGCAGTGGCTGCGCAGGAATGTACAGTTCAAAAGATTTTATCAGTTCAAAACCTGTCCAACATGTATTGATCATAATCGTCCTATAACAGAATGTACAATTTACAAGATAGAAAAAGAAATTAAGGGATTTCTTGACAGATTGTTAACACAATATTAAAGGCAGTTGGGCATTTTTAAATGATAAATAAATAACTATTTGTGAAGCACCTCAGACATACAGTCCAGATCAGTAAGTAGACCTCACTGATCCAGCGTGTGCTCTTCGCTGTTCATTCTGGTGCAACATTGAGACACTTACCGTAAAGATCTGTGAATACTAAATGGAGTTTTGAACTGTTTGCCGATCAGCATGTAATATGATTAACTTGATATTGTCACTGAGGAGTGTGAGAGGGTTTTATCCTCCACTGATAACAAATAAGACTATCATTTTGCATTACAAATTGAGGATTATTGAATATGCATGTAAATGTACATATATTCCCATTTTGGCCCTTTATGAGGTTTCCCATAGTCTAGTTTTCCAGATTCATAAAGATATACTCAATAGGAAAAAAAGAAAATAATCACAAGTCATCTCTACTAAGACTGAAGACTTTTGCTTGTCATTTTAAGAATTGTATTCAATGTTTTTGATTAAATATTGTACTGAACAAGCAGAATACTACAGTAATGCTTTTATGGCACAATCAGGAAGAAATTCCACTAAAGTTTACTTTAAACCTTGTTTCCCTTGTAAGGTAGTCTCTGAGAAGAAAAGACACACAGTTCAGTCTTCGCAGAGTATTATTGAATCAGATATTCAGGGTGTTCTCATGTTGAAATAATAATTGTCAGGATGCTGCATTTGCCTTTTTTACTTCACATAGTAACTAAGCAAAGTCAAACTCTTACTTTAACCGGTAATCAGAAGAGCTATGTTTGTCATTTCTGTAACTTTTGTTTTTGTTCTTCATGAGTGAAACATTGCCCATACAAAATATTAATTTCCTGTTGTAAGTTTTGCCACATTATCAACTCACCAAAAGTTCCAAATACATGTGTATTTACATTATCAACTTAAACCCCTTGACTGCACACAGGCTGTCTCTATTTAACTAATTATGTGACTTCTTAATCCAATTGGCTTCACGAGTGATGATTTAGGTGTGTCTTATTTAAGGTGGGGAATACTTATGGAAACATTTATTTTGTATGTTGTATTTGTAATTGATTTAGATATTTGTTTTTTACAGATCAGGTTTCACTTTGACATTGAAGGATCTTCTGTCATTAAATCCAATTTGACTCAATGTTATAAAACAATAAAACATGAACTTACAATGAGCTAAATATATTTGCATAGGCACTGTATTTAAATCAGTAACAGTACATCTATTTGGGTGGTTGTTAATTACTCTTTCAGCTCTGTCCATCCTTGTTTTTGTGTCGGAACAGTGGCACATTTCAGTCCGAAGGTGAAAGTTCAAGTACCATGGGGGGGGTCCTCCTATAATGAGCCCTCTGACCCGATGGCTATCATCCAGTTTCCTATTGTTCTTCCCCAGTCACCGTCTTTAATCTCTGCGTGGCCCATACATCACACTGCATTTATTCAAGGTTATCAGGATTATCTGGATTAATCACAACAAACCTCTTAATTACAGTTGAGGGATGGGTGGAGGCCAGAGCTAATGAGCTGCCTGTCTTCTCTTCTTTATCTTTTCACATTACTGTCAAATTGTTTGTTGTTTAGCATTTTAATTCACTGTTTGCTCTCTGTTTTGTCTTATCCTACCCTTTGCAGATCTCCAGATTTGATCTTTTATCCAGGAAGTTTTGATCTCTTTTTAACCGTTTTAATTGTATTTGTCTTTGCATCATGGTGGTAGTTGAGGGCTATGGCATTTCATGGCAGGCTGGCCAATATCAGAAATAGAAACATTACTCTCCCATAGCTAATTTATGCAGGAACATGCTCGTGTTGTTCATGAGTCCCCATAGGCAAGTCAGAGGTCAGGGTCGACTCCAGATCAGCGCTGTTTGTAACTGGCTCGAACCCTTCTGGTTTCGAAGAGGTTTTCCTACTCATTAAGTATTAAGATTAAAACACACAGTTTATAGAAATAAAGAGTCAGAGTAACAGATGCAGACAGTGATCATAAACAGAAAAAATAGAGCCTGAGTGAGGCAGGGAATAGTGCAGCAGAGTTTGACATTTTCCCACACTGCTCCTCAGCCAGGACCACCGGGGTCAAAAGGAAGAGGTCGAATCCCCGGAGTATGAAGCTCTCCTTGCTTTATTCGTCCATGCTCCTCCGCTGACATTAAACTTCCTCTGCTCTGTTAACACCACCCTCATTTACAACTTACACACAAACACTGCTGCGGCTGGGATCGCGGGTCAGGAGACAATAAGCATCCCCTGGATTTGTTTTGTGAGTGTTTAGCTTGTGGTCGTCCAGTAGGAACCTGCGCACACCTCTCAGTTATAAAGAGAGACAGTAAGATTTTCGTGTCTCCTGTTGAGTCACAGACGACTGCAACTAAATGTGAGGATCAATTAATAGTGAAATATGTCAACACTATTTTCAGAGACAAATTCATTAATATCATCAAGCTTAAACCCCATTATTACTGCAAGAAAATAAAGTAAAATTAGAATATATTGTAGATTAATGTCATTGAATGCATTCTTTAATCTTAGTAGATGTCTGGTATGGAGCTGGGGATATTTTTAGAGAGAACATTGGGAACGGGAATGAAGATGTAAACCACAAGGCTCTGGTGAATTGTCATATGGTGGTGGAAGTGGTCCCATAAGACCATTAGGGGCCCACTCCTCTAACCCTGCAACCCCTCTGCAGCCCCCAAACACTCCCTTTATCTTCACAGATGCAAGACATGAAAGATGAACTCTTGACTCAACTGTTGCGTTATCTCTGGTTTCAGATACAGCGTTGACAAGTAAAAAGCCAAAGCCTAAGCCTAACATGAACGACGGCTCCATTATATTTAAGTGTCCGATTGTCCGATTGGTCAGTTGGTTGGAGGTATGTCCTGTGCAGTTGGTTTATTGTAGCTGATAGTGTGGTGGTTATTCTGACAGTAAATATAATCGACATCAGCCTCAGACCAGTTTGTAATCCTATTTGTGTTTCTTCTTTTGCTCCTAAACACGAGTATGTGAATGTTTGATTTAAATTTTTTTCTTTCATTAGCTGAGCTACTCCACCATCTGTCCATGTGTCACTGCAGTTCACACACACCTGGGTTGGGAATCCCTGCCCTGCACTACTAATATTACAGGTATTACCCACATATTGTTTGTACTATTTTCTGCTATTTTAGTGTAAATACATTTTATTTTTTGAAACAGTTATTCTATTAATCTAATTAATTTTATAAGATGGTTCCAGCTTCTCAAATGTCTTGTTCTCTTTCTCTTCTATAATGGTACGCTGATAGCTTTAGATTTTGTACGGGTCATGGGACAAACCATTTTAAGAGGTCGCAATCAGCTCTTGGAAGTTGTGATAATTCTATAGCCTTAATTATGAATAATCTGTGGATTAATCGTTAGTTGCAGCCCTAATAAATTCACTTTAGTACTTGATATACCGATGTCTCCTGCTATTGTCAAAGTCTTAAAGTTCGGCTGTGACTACATTTACAAGGATTATGTGTTGGTCTGATGAGGAAGATCACTAGAGTCTGTTTCAGCAATTTGTTGTTTTATTATGAACATAAGACTTGCCACTTATGTGGCAGCCCAAAGCATTTAAAAAAAAAGTTACATTCACGTCTTCAAATCACATTGTCCCACACTGTGTCATACAAACTGCAGGTAGCAACAGATGACGGTCCTCTGAGCTGCTTTCAGTCCACTGCCATTTTTAGTTAGTTACCTTAGAGGAGTAGTCTATGAAGACTACAGTCTGGTCTCTAGGAATCATTTACAACATTATCAAAGCTGACGCTCAGACCACTTTCATTCATGATATCTCTGTCATGTAGTAGGGAACATAATAATGTCAGGAACTGGTATCACACAGCTTCAGTCAGAAAAACAATGCAGAAATCTAATTTCTTCAAACCATACAAATTACTTTAACAAAAAAAAAAAAAGTTTATAAAGCAAATGAGGGCATGACAGATGTGACTCCACACCACCCAGCATTATTAATAATACATTGGGTGGTGTCACAATAATGCCCTGTAAACTTTAAACACTGATCAATATCAACACTTCAGCTTCGACTGCAACAAATGAGAAACAAAAGCAAATTCAATTGTAAAGCCTAATTAGTTTACGGTCCTTTTATACAACAGAAATCTATGTTTTATAACAATGACAAAGGAAAGAGAAAACGTTTTATGGATTATGTGTTGGTGGTGACTGTAATATGCCCCTGATGGAAGACTGGAATAGGCTCTATCAATAGAACAAATGAATAGAATAAAGCTGTATTTTATCACATCCGACTGGAAAATTATAAATCACCTTCCTTAAATAAAGAAAAAACGTTTTTTTTACATGGCTCTCACATCATTTACAGGAGCATATTTAAATAATATCACAACAAAAGAACATGGCGTTGCTGTTAGTGTTACACATACAGTGTTCGTACATACAGCATGTGTGGAATCAGTTGTATACTCATGCATTAAAACACAGTGTCAGTTTTATTTCTTCGCAGCTTGGCTGAAAGCACAACAGTTTAAGACATGAGCGGTGGTAAACATTTCAGCATCAGGGAGGGCACTGGCGGGTTACCATGGCTACGAGACCTGAGACTCAACGTGGCAATACTGGAATATTTAAACAAGTGTGTCTTAGTGCTAACATAGAGACTGTAGCTGTGCATCAAAAATACATACTCCAGCAGAACTCTAAGCAGGATTTGAGTGACAAAATAAAGTACACTCAAAGCAGTCAGTATGCAAACAAAAACAACTTTTTTTTTTCAGTGTACTGTATTGTTGACTCTCACCTAATGCAAAGCACAAAGAACTTGGAGATGCTCACAGCTGGAAAAAAAAATTGTGAATGGTGATGAAACAGTACAGTTACATTTTTGGAAAAACATACTGCTGTCTCCTTATTTGGAAGAGGCATTATAGTTTGATTTGGCTCTGCAAGTTTTCTATGATCTCCTCTTAGATGAAACAGTTAAGTATGTTTATTGCTTTTATACTAACTGCAAAAACAGTATACTACTATAAAGATTAGTATATAGTACATACTGTATATAGTTAATGTAGTATGGAATTGGGACAAAGAATGTGTTTCCTTTAGTATTTCTTTTCTACACTGTTCTCAAAAAGTACACAGATCTGAATCCAAATTTTATCAGTCTGGTGATATTCTCAATATACTGTCAATAAATCCCAATAAAGCCAGAACAGGTGTGGTCACAAATGTGAGTAACATTTGGTGAAAAGAGCAAGCCAAATTTAGACTATTGACAGACTTACCCCTTTAACACAACCTGGTAAAAACATACAACATAATTTCAGTGGTGATAAAACTTAAAGTTGCGGTTCCACGTGGTCAGACGCCCACAGATCCACTTCCGCTGGTCCCTCATACATACACGTCCATAGTGTTGAGGATCATGTGCCGACAGAGCGGGCAGTTCTGCTGGTAGATGGGCTGCCGCATCAGGATGTGCGTACAGTCTCTGCACAAGCAGAGGTGCCTGCATGGCAGCAGCACCACCGTCTTGGTGCAGTCCTGACAGATCACACACTTCTTCCTGTCCTCCTGCTCCTTCAGCAGAGTCAGCAGATTCTCAGCAGGCAGAGGTTTACTCTCTCTGCCTGAAGACGCCTGCTTCTTTAGTGGTCTGTCCGTGCTCGACGAGGGGAAGACCAAATCCAGCAGCTCCTGGTGGGCCCCGTCTCCCGCTCTTCCATCTGGTGGATCCCGCCTCTCTTCTCCCGGGTCTCCATCGCCGCGTCCTCGGTTGTGGTTGTCCCTGTGGAGCTGCGTCCTCAGAGCCAGACCGAGCTGGCTGCTGAGGCGAGACAGCTGCTGCCAGAGTCCTCGCTCTAACAGGTAGAGGTGATGGAGTATCCGGGGCAGGCGCCGCGCGGCGCCGCGCACAAAACGCGGGGCGCTCCGCAAGGCCGAGGCAAGGCGGTGGAGAGCCAGGTAAAGTCTGCGCAGCGCAGGGAAAGAGTTCACGTAATCCACGATTTGCACGGCGGCGTGTCGGGACAGCTCTGGGTTCAGGTACGCCGTGGTAGTTAGAGCAATGGTGACCGTGAGCAGGAGGCCATAGACGTTCAGTATAAAGACGCTGATGAACATATGAACCAGCGAGACCAGAAAGTCCAACACCAGTTTACACGGCGACCACAGGAACGCCGAAGTCCCAGCCAGGCTGCTGTACAGGAAGGTGAAGGAGGTCAGCGTGAGCTCCAGCACTTTCTGCAGCGGGCTGGAGACCGTCTGCCACACGCTGACCATCGCCAAGTAAACGTTCTGGGCGGCGAGCAGCGCAAAGTTGACCACCGTGTTGACGAAGTAGACCGCCAGGCTGACGGCGATGCCGCAGCCCTCCAGCACCGACAGCAGTCCTCGGCACAGGTGCTCCTTCCCGCGGAGCAGGACGTGCATGGACAGGTAACCCACCATCTTCAGGCTCTCCAGCAGCCCCTCCAGAGCCAGCACCACGCTGCCCAGCATGGCCACAGTCCCGTGGGCCACGTGCGACGACGCCTCCGCCAGGGACACCAGGCCGAAGACGAGCAGGTCCCCAAACTCCAGCACCGAGGTCAGGAGGAGGGTCGGCAGGCTGCTTATGAAGGCGATGACCGCCATGACGGTCCGCACCGCCGTGTGCACGATGAGGAAGTTCAGGTCCAGCAGAAAGCAGACGGCGTCCAGGCATCTTCCTACGGTGGAGATAACAAAGTTCACCAGACCCATGGTAATGTCTGTTTACCCTGACGGTGCTCAGGTTGTCTCCCAGGCAAAGTCCATGTCTTGTTTACTTGTCCGCGCTGATATTTGGACACGTCAGCTACATGTTGCTCAGACCGCCGGCTTGTCCTTTTGTTCCCAGACGATCCGACGCTCCGACAAAATTGCTTCTCATGTTTTCCTCGTGTTTTCTGGGCTGAAACGACGAGCCGACATAGTGGCCACACGCGTTACAGAGGCGGATGTTTGGTTTCAAACGAGAGACGGACACTTCCGCTTGTTTTCCGGGTTTCGTTTTGGCTCTCGGTTCGTAACCGGGCACAGAAACATCTGACCGGGTCAAACGGTCACTTTACTAACTTTGTTACCCGCAAACGCGAGCTGCGAAATCATAAAGAGACGAAGAGAAACACAACCTCGACGTGTTTACCAGGTTTAGCAGCGTTACTGTGGCCACCATGTTTGTTTTGGTCGGGTCAGCTGACCTCTCCACTTCCTTCCGGTTACTGCACAACGTCACACAGACGTTAATAAATAATCAATATAAAATAAAGAGTAAACATAGAATACAATTATATACATATAAGATATCACATAAATATACAAAAATATAAATTAAATAACCGGTGTAACATTTACAGTAATTTATAAAAGTGCAGACATTATATGGAAATATGCACAATATAATAACGGTTAACATAGTTTAAAGATGTGTTTAGCAGCTTTTTGGTCTCTACAATTTAAAAACTAATTATTTTATTTTATGCAATGATCGAAATATACAAATTCAATTATTTATTTTTATCAATATTAATAATTGATGAAATCAGACAGTGGCCCATACATTGGCACAATATCTACTTAAGTCAATAAGAGAGATGTTAAAACAATTGAATTACAAAAATGTGGACATGGCTCTGGACAAACCCTAGTCTCCGTTGTTGTTAATGACTTATTTTTTAGAATAAAGTTGAGGGAAAAAAATAGAAATATACCAAGCAATCTCAAGTTGTAATCATCATGAGATGTGTTGAACTAACTCTCCTGTAGATCCATTGTTCAGATCTATAAAATAATTAGTTATTATAATGAAATAAGAAAAAACTTTTAAACTTTTCTTGGTTCTTAGAAATTCTCTCTCTCTGTTTGTGTGTGTGAGAGAGAGAGAGAGAAGTAATAATGATCGCAGTCAATTTTCAGCATTGTGACCTTTCATGCATCACCAGGGTTTTCCAATTTCCTCGAACTTATTCCATATACACTAACTCATAATCATACACTTGGTGAGCCATACTATCCCATTACCTCAGCTACTTTAGTAACAATGACACACAAAAGCATTGCAATCCTGAACAATATCAACAGTATTTCCTTCCTTGTGCCTCATCCTCCCCATCTGAACTGCGCAACACTGAGCTTTTTTTTCTTGCAAAGGGAAAACTCTGTCCGATACGATCATGGGAAATCCTGTTCCGAACCTTTGGACACTTGACAAACAGCATTTGTTTAAGCATTTAATGATACAGCAGGGTTACGTAGGAGCAGTGCAAGAAGCTATAAAAGGTCTTGTGCATTACTTTGTCTCTGACAGAGAGCTTGTGGACCTGCTCCTTTTATGGTAGTTAACCTTCCCTGTGGTCCTTTAGCAGGCCAGCAGTCCTCTTCCTTTGTTTGTTTTCTGGTCAACTGAATCCTTCCTCTCTAAATGACGAGGGGCTACAAGGGGGTTGCTTTCATCTGCTTTCATCACCTTCTGCAACCTTTCTTTAACTGTCTTTTATGGATACTACACAATGACCGTATGTCGCACAAGAGTTTTGGACTCAGCAATCAGCTCATAGGTATCCAACTTTGTTGGCATCCATTTTAATTAATGTGGCTTCTCGGAAAGATGATCGGAAAGGCTGTTTAGTAGATGCGAGAGAATGCTTTCCTTTTAACTTTTTGTTGGCACACCACATCCACAGCTGCCTCAAAGTGCGCAGCTTCCAGTCTAGATGTTTCACAGTAGATGATTTTGTCAATGATGACAAGTCCTGCTATCCATCTTAAACTCAGAGCTGGAAGCTGTCTCTTCAGAAATGTTTAGTTAAAAAAAGTAAACAATCTCAAAAATAAAGGGTAGAAAATGTATAAATCATACCGGGGCACCAACATGGGAAACAAGAGAATTTTGCACAGGAAAAAACAGAGACAGAAAGATAAACTAACTCCTTGACGTTCTTCCTACAACGAGGTTGTAGGAACAAGGTTTCTCACCCGCAGAGTCATTTCCACCCTTTAAAGAAACGAGAAGAAGATCATCTGACCCGCCCTTACATCTCTTTGTCTGCTCTTCCACTCAACTCTTTGAGTGCTCTCAGTCAACCCTGTGGGTAGCTAAAATTAATTCAGCAGTGTACTCACAGTCACTTGTGTTGTAGAATATCTCTAGTGTAGAGTTAAATGTTAACTGTAAGTCAGAGCAATCACCTCCTGTACAGTTTCAAGCTCTATCCTGACACGCTTGTGGTGAGAATTATCAGATTATTGTTTAATTTTAAAGCTATGCACACATTGAAAGACTTTAAAAGACTAACGTTTGCACAAATAAAACACTATTGTCAAATAAAAGCCCTGAAAATCTGTATAACTCATACAAATGAATAATGTTTTATAGAGCAGGATGTCTTCAAATGGTTAGAGGAAAATGCCAACACACCACAAGATTGTCTGTCGACTGCCCATAGTGACCTCGCCATTTCTACACAGACCCCACAATCTTGAAAATCTGTTATTGTAGCTGTAATTTTAAGTTTTGTGTTGTGTTCCCAGATTTTGTGGTTTATTTTGGGACTTCAGATCCTCTAATTCAGTGCTGACATTGGCTGCCAGCCAGTACACTGGACTCACATACATTTACATGCAGAATACATCTGTGTGTGTACGTATGTGTGTGTGTGTGTGTGTGTGTGTGCGTGTGTGTTTTAGAGAGAGGACAGGGGGTAGGCGGCAGACCAGAAGCTTCTCTGGGAAAACACAAACTCCAAACAGCAGAAATCACTGGAGTGCAGACTGGTCGAGACCCGGAGCAGGACCCTGCATTCCACAGAAACCATGAAGCCCGCTGCCTCCGCTACACGCTGAGCGGACGAAAGATTGAGTGGTGGAAAACTGCGGAAAAAGGTGGGGAAATGAGGAGCGGGATAAAAGACTCTTTTCAGATAAAGAGACTGATGATTTTACTGATATGACTCAGAGGGATATGAATGGGATGACGAGGACTGTGGGTCCCTCAGTGCGACATTCCTGCTCTTTGAGTTGTCTTCTCAGGATCTTGTCTGTGCATCTGCAGGATGTCCATGAGTTTGCAGGCAGTAGTAACAGCTTCCTGCTTCATGACTCATTCTTCTGTATAGAAGAAAAAAAGAAATCCCATTGAGATCCTTTGTTCAATCATAAATAGATTTTTTTTCAATTACCAAAGCTAACAGGGATGTCAGAAACTGCTAACTTAGTTTGTTCATCAACCACGAGAACCTAAAACCGTAGTTGATAAAAATTTCAAATAGGGCTGCAACTAACGATTATTTTCATTATCAATGAATCTGCCGATTGCTTTCTCAATTAATCAATAAGTAATTTTCTCTCATTTTTCTATAAAATGAGACAATAGTGAAAAACACAGTTTCCCAGAGTCCAAGACAATGTCTTAAAATTAAGTGTTTTTTCCAACCAACAGTTTAAAACCCCAAAATATTCAGTTAATTATCTGATTTAAAGCAACACTATACAACTTTTGCTGAACAGCAGCAATCAAAGGGGAACAGACATCGACACAGGACTGGGATAGAGGGTAAAAGAAACATGTCTTCCTTCTGAAATGAAAAGACATTTTACTGTTGTGACGTCCCTTAGCATTACGCACTTCTCCCGGGAGATCCTGCCCGGCCAACCAAAGTTACATAGTGAAAGAACAGGCATTTGGGGCACGAAGTGGAATGAAAGAGGTGCCATTCTCCCTATTACAAGTCAGTGTACCATCAAAATGATTTTGAAGCTGTTACTTTAAGGTAAATTGTTACATAGTATTGCTTCAACTAAAAAAAGCAACAAATTCTCACATGTGAGCAGCCGGAACCATCGAACATTTGTCATTTTTGCTCTCAAAATGACTGAAACAATTCATTAGTTATTAAAAATAGTTGAAAATTAATTTTCTGTCTTCAACTAATCAATTAATTGACTAATCACTTCAGCTCTAATGTGAAATCATTCATTAATTCAAATTATTCTCTGTCAGTAAACTACTTGATAATTCGATTTTTTGCAGTGTAAGTGACTCTTTAATCCTTATGTTTTTTTGGTTATAATTGCCCCAAGCAGAGATAACAAGTTGCATTTCTAAATCATTAACCTTTTTTATTCATCTTCCTTTTGTCTTCTTCGTAATACCAAAATCTTCCCAGGCTGACACACTGAAGAAACATGTCATTGGGGTGGATTTATTATGATTAATGCCCCTTATTACATATAATCACCATGGAGAAGCAATGTTCAATTCTTGGCCCATCTAGTTATCAAAGTGTCTCTTTGTCACAATCCCCGTTATTGTGACGTAGTTTAGCAGAAATTCAAATTTCTCTCCCACTCTTCCCCCGAGCCCCCTCACCATACCAGTGCTCACTCAAAAGCCCCCCGTCCTATGGAGCAACTCGGACAATGGTGGCCTCTCATGCTGTGCAGACTACCCCCCAAATCAACTTGCTCTCGGGTTTGGCCTCGGTGGCTTGGAAAGAATGACTTCTTTTCCTCTCTTTCCTTCCTTCTGGCTTTCCTTAGCCCATCAGCACAGCACTGTGAACCTTGGTGAGATAAACAGAAGTTGTGTGTAATCATCAATCACAAAGGAGTGGCACACACAGGGGTGCATGTTAAGAACATTCAAGTCGGTCTATCAGGAGTGGAAATCTTAAAGGGGCAAAGTTCAAAGGTGTGAGTGTGAAATCTGATCTGATGGGCCAGATATACCTAAATTAAATATTTGTTCATAAATTAGACTGTTCAAGTGCAACTGCTAATTTTATTTAAAAAAAATAGTTTGACATTTTGGGAAATATGTTTATTCATATTCTGCTAAAATTTCCACTATGCGATTTGTCATGTTTTATAGATGCTAAATGTACAGTTGCATCAAACTACACCTGTCATCACTGACAGAGTTATGATGATGTTTAAGTGTCCACAATTTCAATCTACTGTACGATCTACTGTATGGTCTCCATCTGATCATCTAACTCTCACCAAGAAAGCAAATAAGTGTATTTCCCAAAATGTTGAGCTATTCCTCTTAAGGAGCCAAGTGCAAGGGTCAAATCAAGTGTGAGTACTCTCACTAAAGATAAAGAAAATTATTATAATACTTATTTATGTACTTAATTAATGATGTACTTAATTAATTACTTCATTACCGTTAAGAGAAAAATCTGTGATTTCATTAGGGATTAATTGGGTTTGTTTTGTAATTGATAGCTGGAGATTTTTTCTTGTCAGCAAATTGTAAAAAATTGCTCTTATAACAAGTTTCAGGGCTTTGCAATCCCTGGGAACTCTGTGGGGGAAGGGATGGTGCTTTTCCTGCTTCTGTTTTTCTTTTTCAGTCTCATTCCCAACACCATTGCCCCCTGATATTCCCAAATGCCCTGTCCAGGATGTATCATATTAAATAAAGGGTGAAAAGGGGACATTCTTGCAATTTGTCTTGTTTCCCCAAATTGTATATGCTACATTACAGATCCATACATCTTGTACCACGCCCAATTCACATGGCAGCTTTGAACATTTGGTCCTAATTTACTGACCTTGACTGGCTGAACAATGTAGTTGTTTTGAGAATGGCCAATACTCTGCTATCGCTACAAACCATATGGATTGTTCTTAAAGCACAAAGGAAATGAAAACATCAACATGGTGGTTTACAACCTTATTTAAATTCATATATGATTGCTTCCAGAAACATCCGGAAATCCAGCATGCATTGTTGTTTTCTGTAGGTTACATGGTAGTTTTTTGAGACATACTGTAACTTAGATAGGAGACTTAATTGAAACTTCTCGTGTGTATGCACATTGTGAGTGGGCAAACAATTGCAGTTGTTACCCCCTCGGTGGCAGCTATACATACATCCAGAGAGGATGCTGTGTTGATTTTCCTACAACACAAGACCTAATTAACACTACATCACAGCCGGGAGAGAGAGAGAGAGATGTTAGGATGTGTTATCAGTATTGGCCTCACGTTTCCATCAAAACAGAGCAACAGCGCTCGTATCTCCACCAGCAGATCCCTTCAGATAGCATTAGGATGGAAGGAAAAACAGAACACCAGTGATATCTGGTGAACAATAGAGGATGTTTTGAATAAAAGCACCCGTAAAAGCAGATGCACTTTCTTCCTGCCTTTCTGTTTTATTTCTGCTCTTCACCTGCATTGAGCATTTGGGGACAGCAAATCAGCAAAACTAAAGAACCCGCAGAGAGAATACGGTTGTTACCTTTGGGGAGAGTAAGTGTATTTCCCAAAATGTCAATCTATTCCTTTAAGGCTGAATTAAAAAATCAATTGAACTTGTGATGATGATGTTTTATTTTGTGATGTGTTTGTTTTCCCCAAAACATATTCAAGAAAAAAGGCCACACTCCAGAGGTAATAAAAAAGTACAAGAATCACTGTCTTGATGTTTTATGTAAATTTTAATTTATAATTAATGGACAAATCAGCTGACATAAACAACATTAAACATAAAAAGAACTGACTGTTTGTCAAGACCCTCCTTACTTGCTGTTGCTACATCTGTCAAGCTTTCCGTTCTCGCATGGCACATATGCAGTTTACAATAACCGTCGCAGATTCAGTTATTTTATGAACAATGGGTCGCTGATTTCACGCAAAGGTACAAAAACAGCTTCTCGTTTCATCTGCTGTAGCTATCTTATTAACACTGACTTCCTGAGATGGTTGAAAATGCTAAAAGGGTAAATATGCACATGTTCGCTACGTACATGATATAATGCTAAAAGACTGAGGCTGAAGCTACATGTTCCCAGGTGAAAAAAAGTCAGCATCCTCCCTATGATCTACGTAGAAGACATGAATAACGAAACAGTGTTGTTCTTGCCTCATATTATATTGCAGTGTGATAAGGAAAATGTACGGTCAGACTGTCATGTCATTTTAACGAAAATGTTTGGATGCTCAGCCTACTATAGAAAAACCTACTTGGACGAGCAACAGAGGTTAGATTTCTGCTTTGTTGTTTGTATTTCCACTTTGTGGATGAGGAAAAACCGGTGAGTTTAGCAAGTGTAGCACTATTTCAGGTAATGAGTTCGGCTGGGGTTGCGCGAGTATGAACTTCCCCCGAACCAAATAAAGAGAAGGACTGAGCAGCTAGTGTTACCTTAAACCCTGATAAAGTCACATCCAGGGGTGTCACGCAAGCCAAAATTCTGGGGGACACAATTAGAGTGGGGGGCATGGGGGACTATGTCCATAATGCAAATTAATTTAGAGAACATAGATAATAAAGCCAAAGATTAAAAGAACCTGCCAATATAGTAATAGCTGTATTTTTAACCACAATGGACAGGAAGCAGCATGAGTACAGATTAGACTGTGTTGTTATTATTATTATTATTATTAGTAGTAGTAGTAATAGTAGTAGTAGTAACATCACCATGTTGTTGCTGTGAAAATCATCATTAGATCAGCAACTTTGTGCTAACACAAGTCATGACTAGATAGTGAGCCAGAAGGCTGAACAACCGGACTGAGGGATGGCTACTAACTTTAGCTGGTAGTTTACGTTAAAGCAGATAAACACACAGTTTAATACATTTCTCACTCTTTTGCTTTCTTACACTATACTCCAAACTCTCTAAATACTGATTATCGCTCTCATAAAGCCCCAGGAACACCATTTCAACATGTGGAGATAGTTAACAGGCCTACTGGACAATTGCCGTTCAGGGGAGGGTTTTAGTGAAGGTCTGTTGCATATGTACACCTTAAGGAGGCACTATACTCCATCGGAAGTGCTTGTCTGCTGGTCGAATAACTTTGGAAACTCCCACCTCGCCTCACCTTTCCAACGAGGGATGAGGGGGGTCTCTGACCATCACTCCGCCTTCCAGTGTGGCCGTTCAGATCAGGTATAAACACTGGTATTGATGTGGTCAGACAGCACTTCGTACAAACTGCATCTTTTCTAGTATAATCTGGCTTTTAGTATGTTGTGATCTCAAGAAAACAAGTTTGTTATGTTGAGATTACACTTTTTTCAAGATCACAAAAAAAAAGGTTGAGCAAAACCAATCATCTCAATCATGCCCTTCAAGGCCTCTGGCACGCTGTGGAAAACACTGTGATTCTTAATTATCTTAGAAATGGGCCTTACTTGACACGCCCCAGACTTCCCTAGCTCACACAGAGGGCTTTCACAATCACTATCCAAGAATTTAGCAGAGAAATACACAGAAAGAAAGCTCCCTGAAGCTCTCTCACGGCCTCTTTATTTGGCTGCCACCAAATAAAAATAAATAAAGAGACATATCTTAAAACACAGCCTTGACCAAACAATAACCTTGACCAAATGTCCTGAGCCAACCAGAATTAAATAAAGCACATAAAGTAAATTAGCCATTCTGGGCTGGCCACTGTCCTCACTTCCTTTTTTCCAGTCTAAGCCACAGTAATGTGGAAAAGGCTCAAACAAAACCAACCACAACTGCTCCATCTTTCTGGAAAACAGTCTCCTCCTCTGAGGACTTTCACCGTCCATCTGTTTGTGCACTGCTGTCAGAGGCAGGCCTTGTCTCCACTGCGGACCCTTCGGCAGAAGTGTGTTTGATATCATTGCCTGCTCCTTCCTATGTGGCCCCGACCTGCACTCAGAGGCAATCCACTTGGCAGGCACAGATGGCAGACACAGCAGTGTTTTCCATCGGCAAAGGTTAGAGACATCAGTGTACATGACATGTCCCACCATTCTTTGATCTATTTCCAACTGCACAGACTGTGATAATTCACACGGGATCAAATAATATTACGATTAACAATTGTTGTGACTGTACAGACAGTTCGAGGATGTATCACTGTCTGTGCAAAGTTTGGGAAGTATTGTTTTATTTGTAACCGATCAGACGATCATGGCTGTGCCAAACACCAGGGTTAAGCTGAAGACTATTTTTCAGCTTTTTGCAGCTCGTGACAGGGGAGCAATTCTCAAAAATATATGTTTGACATATATATTATGTATATGTATTATCGTCATGAGAGTTTGTTACTCTTAAATATTGATATCGTTATCAGCCTCAAAAATCTATAAGTGTAACTTTAGCTACCATTAACCCATTAGTCCCCTGTTGAAAGAGGGTTAATTCATCTATAATTTATTCACTGAGAGGCCCCTGTGTTTATGTACTGTGCTGCTCTCCAGTCTGGGCGGAATAAATATTTAAATAATGTTGAGTTTGATCAAGCAAGCCACAAAATCTAACCAAAGTGTCAACAGCAATGTACTTTCTTTCTTACTGTTTGGCCAACAGTGCAGTTATCCAAACTCCGACAGTCAAAACCATGGCAGTGCAACTGCTCTACCTATCGCAGACTGGAGTCCAGCAAGCAAAGTGCAGGAGGTCAGCGTCATGTAAATGACATGACGTCCTTTGGCAGGCCCCATGTTTTTACATGGTTTGCTTAGGGAGTCAGTCTGATTCAGCTCCCTTATTATGTCCATATTAAGCTTGCCATCTAGCAAAGAGAGGGAGTCATATTCATAGTTTTTATGTGGGGCTGGATATAAAGTTTATCTTTTTCTAAAAGTTATTAATGGAGAACAAATTTCAGTTACTAATCGTACTGATGTGTTGTAACGTGAGTGAGATCATTTGTTCATCGAAAATGTGGCATAACCCAAACTTTGGCAGAAAACAGTGTGTTCTTGTAGGACCCCTTCGCTCATAGCAAGGAGCTGATTGAGATGTTACAACATTGCATGCATACATCTTTAAATGTATACTCTGTGAAATTCTGCACCAATTGGCCCCAGCCACACAGTAAATGTATCCAAAGCGGTTTGTAGAGAGTTTAGGAGCCACACATGAAATGTTTCACCTTTGTGACTTGTGAAAAAAAAAAAAAGCTGGAGGTTAAAGATGCTCTGCAGCTGCATCAGTTCACCAAGGAGCAGGAGGAAGTTTGATCCCGGACTTAGTTCACTTCACACACACACACACACACACACACAGCCCACCATATGTCCAAATGTTGGAGGATGCAAAACGGGGACCACACCTTTTCACACCAAGTTACGGTGAGCTACTTTTCTCCATGTTTCATGGTTTTCTTGTTGAAAAAATCCCCCCCAGGCCTACTGTACGTGACATCGCCGTTGGTGGGTCACTGGGTCACGCTGGACTCTCGGGAACAACTAAGTGAATTGCAAAATTACTCCCTCGCCGTGTTTCTCTCCGGAGTCCGCCCTCGCTCAAGTTCCTCCTCTTTTTTTTTTTTTTTTTTTTTTTTGCACGCTGCAAAAAATGACCGCCTCAACGAGCCGCCCCACTCCGTGTCCGTGAACTCCTGCGAGTCCCGCACGAAACAAGCCGCAGAGCCACGGAGCCGCCGGCAGAGAGAAAAAAAAAACAAAAAAAAAACTGCGAGGCGTTTTGTCAGCTTTCACCGCGCGCCCGACGGACAATTTTTTTAATTTACTATTTTATTATTATTTATTTTTGCAGCGCAGGACCTCCCGCCCCTGCCCCTCCTGCACCGCTCGCCTCCTCTCTCTCCCTCTCCCTCTCTCTCTCTCTCTCTCTCTGTCTCTCTCTGTCTCTCTCTCTCTCGCCGGGGCCCCGTCAGTCTGTCACGCACCTGCGGCAGGACACCGACCCGACCAGCATGGCTCTGCGGGACGCCGCCTCTCTGCTCGCCGGACTCCTGCTCCTCTGCCGCACCTGGGGAGGTGAGTGCGCTCCGAGGCGTCTGGCTCCTTGACGCAGCCCAGGCGTTTCCAACTGCATCACAGGCAGACGCGCGTAAATTACAATTTTTCATCATTTATGTGGGGGACGGGGGCCCCTCGGGAGGCTTTTTTTGGGGGGAACCAAAGAGGTCTCAGGTCAACTGTTGCCTGCGTAGAGACTTCACCCCCCCCCCCCCTCACTGTCCTGTGGGTGCAGCTCCTGTGCACACTGTGCATGCATGTGATCCTGCACAGTCCCCCTCTTTGCTTACATTACTGTTAAATGAAACTCTGGTAAAACCACCCAGACACTGCAGCACTGTGTCCTTGTCCCCTGTCTTTTGCAAGTCGTGGTTTTAAAAGTGGACGCGCAGTTTTCAGCCCCTGCTTTCTTCCTTTCGAATGCATTTCCTTGGCACAGTGGGTGTGTTGTTTGCAGGTTGCAAGTAAATGGAGGGACGTTAAACTTTTCATGGTGTAAAAGGTTGAAAGAAGTGTGACAAACAGCTGCTCTCTTGTCCATGTATGTGTATAAACACATCAGGTTTGTTGGGCACCCGTGCTTTATATACTGACCGCAATGAAAAGTCGTGTTTTGTTAATTTCCATGGTATGTGAAGGTAGTTATGCTCAGCACGAACAGTTTGCTGCATGTATTTTTAGCCTCTGACATCCATAGAGCTCACCGTCTGCTTTCTGTCAGCTCTCGTCTGTTCCCATCAGTGACCAAGTGGCTCAGTGCTGCCCGGCTCAGCTACGTTTCTATCACACACAGTCAAACACATTCCCAGGGTGAGATGTAACTCTCCCCGCACTGCACGAGTTTAGTGAGGGGTGTTTTCCGTGTGAAGCCAAAGGAGAGAAAAATGTTCACCTGTGCAGTTTATTACCTTGTTTATTGCTAATCAGAATACTTCTTTAAATCTGCTTCCTGAGTGAGACTGTAATAAAAAAAAAAAAAGTTGGATGGGAACTCGTGAGGTGCAGATGAATGTTTATTTTCAAGCGAGAGCGTGTGAGTGTAGACCTGTGTGGGTGCGAAGGGCACGCTATCTCAACTGTACACCGTACAGCTTCATTTTAGAGGACCTTTTCATTTTGTGTTGGTGTGCCTTTACTTGTTTGTTTAAACAAAACCAAGCGATGTGTGCCCCCCCCCCACAACCCTTCCTTTTTGTGACGCTGACCTCCGTCCTCTCCTGCCCTCCAAATCTCCCCATGTCTTTGCCTTTCCTCGTCCCTGTATTGTGCTGATTTCCTGTTTGAGCTCAGCCTGACCATTGTCTGTGAACTCTTCCAACCCCTCTCTGCTCTTATCACGTCCACCTTATGTACACCTTCTCCTTCTCTGGCTTTCTTAAAATCTCTGCTTGTGCCCTTCACCTCCAGTCAACAATCTACCCTGCCATTCATCATATTACATTTTTTTTTATCACTTAAAGGTACAATATGTAATTTTCTGCCGCTAGGGGTCAATCAAGCAAAGGTTTGGTGATGTCGTGAGGTAACGTGGGATCATGGGAGCTCTTCACCACCACTGCCGCAATTGCGGTCACCTTCTCAGCCAAATTATCGCACCAGGGGCCTAATTTACAAACTTAACGTACGCACAAAAGAAGGTGTGGACCACTTTCTCAGCAAACTTTGGGATTTATAAAAAAAACCAAACTTGACTGGAGACTCGGCGGTTCTCCGCGGTAACGCTGACCCATGTTTACTTACAGTAACTGGAGATATGAGAGACAGCGACTCTGGTGGCAGAAGGATGAAACGGAGAAACTTCAAAATTGATACCATTGTGTAAAATAAATCAAAATATTACCTTTCACGAATCATATATGAAGAGTTTGTTTACAAAAACAGATAAAGGCCGTTCTTAAAAAAAAAAAAGTGTTCTTATAAATTGGTTGAAGAGTACAACAAATTACATTTACATTGCAGCCGTTTTCCATGTCTCAGTCGGGCAGATACGAGTGCATAGTTTCATGTATTGTTATCATATATATCATATTGTGTTTTATAATGTGTTTGTGTCTTTCAGTTTGTTTTATTTATGTGCTTTAAATGTGTTTTATTTTTATTTTAAAGCAAAAATCATATATCATATCAAACTCCCAACAAGAACTTCTATGTATTTTTTTTTAGCTTTTCTGTCGGTGCCATGATTGTCTTCATGCAGTCAGTATGAATGAATATTAATTAGGGGCGTTTCACTGACTCTATATAGGCAAACTATGGACATTACATGAAGCTCGCAAAGGTGTGCCACATCATGATTTGATTGTGATTTATAAAGGGATCCAGTGTAGGATGTGTGTGCTCACTGTGTTATAAAGCAGAATATTTTTGTGCTTAAGCAGTTTCTGTGTTTCGTCTGTACGCAACCTTTTGACGTTAATCCTACGCAAAGTTTTATAAATGAGACCCCAGGTGAGGTGGGCTGAGCTGCCGCTAACGTTTTGCTCAGCTTGTTTCTCTGATAACTTAAGAGCCAGGATGTGTTAGATTTTCTGAAGATGTGAATCTTCACACCAGATTACTGTTGGGGAAAAAAAGCCACTGCAGTGACTTTATGGCTTTTCTCCCCCTTAAAAGCTTTGATGGTTATTATCTCAAGCATTTCATGATGTTTGTTAACACCCTCCCAGCAGGCCTGCTGTATCTACAATTATGCTCTGTTTGATAACGTGCACGTGTTTGTGCAAATGGAGCACAAATGAGTGCGACTGTGTCTGTGCCAGATCTCCGTCTTCAGCCCCTGATGACATCAGAGGAAAGACGGACATGCTGTCAGACTGTAGTGGTGACCCTCGACAAGGATACTATTCACTTCCTGTGACATCTGCTAATCAAGCTGGGCCATGGAGCAGCCACACTAGACCCTGCTCATTTAAAGGTCATCGCTTTCTGCTGCAACTGAGGCGCTGTGCTTCGGCTTCATGTGCTCAAAACAACTGCTGCTCTTCAGAAGAAGTGAGCTGGTCACGGACAATAAATGTCCTTGTTTGCGTCTCGACCGCAGCATAGCAAATTGAGGCCCAGTAATCTGGCAAAGGATCAGCAGAGCAGCGGGTTTGAAATGAAGGTCCCTAATTTTGGACCTCTCTTCCGGTACATATGCACAGCGAGGACTCTCGACAGTTTAATTTCCATGCATATGAGCAGCTGTTTGCGGAGCAGGTTGGACATTGTCACAGAAAACTGTGGAGTTTGGAGGTCTTGGATCTTCTTTGGCGTACGGACATTTTTTCAATTGTGGAAAGCAGTTTTGCCCTTACTTTCAGTCTTATTTATTGCAAGCAGACTATTGCAGGATGCATTCATGAATTTTGGGCATTGATATTACATATTCTTCAACGCGTCTTAGTAACCAACAGATGGAAATATTCACAATGCCACAAAACTAAGTCCTTGTGTGGAGAAAGTTAGTCACAGGCACATGGTGTCTTATCTTTGTCCTGATATAAGCCTTGAGCTGCCTTGAGCTGTTCAGGCACTCTGTTTATGTGTTCCCATGTAACAGACTCCTCAGGACACCACACAGAAAAGGAGCTGTCCACCGCTGTTCTTGATCTGGGCCGTGACAGTGCAACATCAATCTGAAGATGTCTAAAATTGTTTTGGTGAATTTACAGTTGTTAGCATTAGTGAAACATAATCCAGATCCCCAGTGAAACCTAGAAAGGAAACAGTGGAAAAGGCTAGAGAAATATCAGTCCTGTCATAGAAACTTAGATAACTAAAGTACAATGGACTTGAATAGTACGGCAAAGAAACCCCAACAACAATAGATCTAAAAACAGCAAGAACTCCTATGCAAATATCCTGACAATTACTCTTAAACATGGCTTACAAGAGCTTTTGAGTTTATGAGTATAACATTGTCTGTCTCTTACTTTGAAAGGACAAAGTTAGTTTTTCGAAATTGTTAATGGAACTACCACTTAATCTGTCAAACCAAAGAAAAGATGCTGTTGATGTGAACTAGTCAACATGGGTGATGTGACCTGTCTCTGTTATAACATTAAAAGGGTTTCAGTAACACAATTCACTAAAGTAACGCTACAGTTTGATTATGTAAATGGAGCCTCCGTAACTTTTGAAAGAAGAAAAAGCCCCATTGTTCTTGTAGAGTTGAAAATGAGAATTTCTAAGCAATTGGACGCATCTTCAATTCTTCTGAAGTCGGGTACAACCAATGTGGAGACATCTTGTGATACTGTTACACTATGTTTTAGCATATCACATAAACATTTCAGTGGTTTTATACTTCGCTAAAAGACATGTTGTTTACTGCTCATGGTCTGCTTCGACCTGCTCTCAGCCAGATTGGCCAATGATGACATCAAGTGGCTGTCTTAAGAGAATCTATGGCAATTTAGTGTGTCATTATCCCATAATCCATAGCAATTACCACTTGTGGACACAGCTGTTGCAGCGCAGCAAAATTTACATAGACTGGCTTTAAAAGATTACTATGAGATTATTACTGTAATTCTGTTGTAATGCCGTGACCTTATGTTTGATATTGCAATGGTCAATGTCTCAGAATTGGAATTATTGTCCAAATATTTAAAAAAATTAGTTTTTTTTATTGAGTGGTCAAATAAGGAAAACAAATCATATTGTTTGAACCATTCACCATAAACTATCAAGTGTAAAAATAAAACAGAAATGTTGACGTGGAAAGAAACTCTAGATTTTGTGTGAACGCCAACAGTTTATTTACCTGTCACCAGTATTCTGGTATGAATGGTCATACCATTCATTTTTCATGTCGAAAATTGGTTTGTGCGTGAAAGTGCCGCAGAGAAAGGATTTCCTGACTGATTTGTTGATAAGGAAACACAATTACATATGTCTGTTTAGAGGCTTTTCTTCTTTTTCGACTAAAAACGGCCTATCTGCTGTCTGTAAACTGTCAGGCTGAGGACAGTGTTGCCCTTCGCTCTTTCTTTGTCTCACATGCAAATTTCCGGTCCTTGCCCAATAAGAGTTCTTGGGCCTGAATAAATCCTCAATACCCTTGCATTGCTGTTGGCACTGTAAGATATATTAAGTGTAATTTGAGCAAATGTGAGGAAAACGAAAACACTTCACTGATTAGTCAATGGATGTGTGAGTGTTAGACCAGAAGAGAAGCTGAATTTGTTTTCAGGTGTTTTTTTTATGGAAACAGAAGTGTTTTGATCCGGTGTCTCCCAGCTGAGCCATATAATGGGTTGAAGCTTTGCACTTGGGAGCATGAATTGTTGAAGCACAAGGTTTCCTTTTACTGTTTGATCTTCCCATTGATGTGAATAACATCCATTATCACCATTACTTGGGTCAATATAGTAAACCAGTGATGGAGAGGGCGTGGGGCTGTTACTGGTGGAGAAAGCTCCCAGGACTTTGTGCTGTTGTCGTCGGGGCCCATTTTGTGTGTGTTTACTGAGTACCAGCCAATTATTGTTTGTATAACGTAGCTCACGCGAAGAAACAATCTGCAGCCAAGTCGTGTTGAATGATATCTTATTATCAACACGTTTTGTTGCAGAAGCGAGCGGTCTATCAGTTGTTTACTGTGTAAAAGGAAGGAAGGAAGTTAATATCCCGTTTTTTTCTGTCTTCACTTACCAAAACAATCAGAAAATATAGCACTTTTGTGCGCATTGTTCTCCCAAAGAAAAAATCCCTTTTGTTGTATTCACGTTGGCTTGAAATGGGCAAACATGCAATGAAAGTGATTTTGCCACTAAATAATTGCTTTCAGAAAATACAGGTTTTCCTGATTTGCTTCTTGCAACATTTTGGTTTTATAAGAAACACATCAGTGATGCCCAGCAGAAAGCTTCAACACAATACCAGCCTTCTCTGCAGATGTGCAATGAGGCGTTTCATCTGTAAGTCATATTGGATGGATCAACACACACTGGACAGCTTTAGTGTACTCTGATGTATTGTATATTTGGCTGCAGGGGAAATCCATTCACATCAGGCAGTTTAGAGCTCACCTTTAGCTTGCACAGCATCTGAAGAGCCAGCTCTCCTCTGACTGTTACCACTTACTGCTGCCTTTGAAGTTCCCTGATCAGACGGACAGCTGCGTACACCTGGCGCCCTCACAGTCTTGACATCGCACTCCCAGAGACCCCTAGACTCAAAGACACACACACACACACACACACACACACACACATAGACAAAACACGTGCCCACTCAGGTCAGCTCACTGCTATTACTTAATGTCCTGTTGTCATATATTATTTTTGTTAAAGCAGGGTTACTGTTTCACTGGCACTGACAAACTGTAGTACCCGACCGTATAAATTCTCTTTTACTTATAGGTTTACTGAAAGGAATGTTGAGATGCTGTCTGCATTACTCTACCATCATTACGGTAGCTCAGGCCTCACTTTCTACTGTGTCGTAAACAAAACACCCATCCCAGCTGCAGACCCCCACAAACTGGCTGTGAGTAAACTGTAAGGAAAGGTTGTTTGTTATATTTAAGTGGTTAAATCACCAAACAGTTTGTCTTCAAGCTTTAGGAGGATCCCTCTCCTGACCAAACATTAGTGTTTTAGGTAATGTAACACATAGTAAACGCCTACATGGCAGCAAATACTTTTTTTTACAAACAGAATATAAATCCAGTATACTCCAATGTCCAATGTACTTGTAACTTGTAATGTAATCATATTATATCAAAAAATGTGATGAACAATCTTTCAAACCTAACCAAGAGAAATGCTCTTTGGACCACTACGTCAAGATACACCAAAACTTTGTTGTTTGGTGTATTATCTGTTCATATTTTGGAATATTACATTCTTTGTGATTTTTTTTGCAACCTTAAAAAGAAAGTTAATTTACTGTTACTGTGCAACCTCTGCCCATTGAGAGATATGTATTCACTGTTGCCATGCTATGCTTTATTGAGATTGTATTGAATCGTGTTATCTATGTCCTGTTTAAGGACATAGATAGTATGCTTTTTTTTTTTTAAAACAGTAGTTTAAAACTATGATGTAATTCTTATGATTTTGTGAGTCCCTGTGAAAATAGTTTAAAAAACATGAACACAAGGCTAATGAGCACAAAGTGTAAAAGCGTCAGCACTGGGAATGTCTTTGGCTTTAACAAGAACTGCTACCTAAACCCTTAGACAACCACAAACTGAGGCAAAAGAGGGAAAGCTCACCATTAAATCTATGTGAAAACTGGCACATAAAACATATTAAAAGCCTCTCTTGTTTGTCTGGGAAAGCAGGAAAAATTGTAAAATTCCCCCAAATGACCTATCCTGTTAATTTGAGGGACCTTAGACCTTTTTTTATTGGAGTGTGAGAGGTTAAGAAGTCAACCGGATGCTTTCAGAGCCAATTGGGTTAAAACCAATGAAACCTACAAACCTGATGAAGGGTTTCGCTGCATCTACGGGTGCTCAGTTGAGTGTTTTGCAGGTTTGGACCTTGTACACTCTGCAGGAAAGCAGGATGTGGGCCTGTTCTCTCTTTGACTTATTGTATTCGGAGCACAATTCACTAGACAAGTGTTACAGGACTGTTTATGTGAGCCACCCATTTGGAACTAATTTAAAAGTCACAGAGAGCTGGTTTTATGAAGTTGGCAAGTGGAAGAAAGTCGATATGCAGACCCTATCAAACAGTCAGGTCCTGCTTGTGCAAGGCACTAAACCCCAAACGGTTCATCCCTGTGTGATGCTCCACTATTGAATATAAAACGGAAAGCAGATGTGGATGGAAATACTGTGAATATTTGTCTTATACTTAGCTTTATCATCACTTCTGGTCCTGTTAAGATTTACTATGAATAGTTTGTTCTTTTATCCTTCTAGATTATCTGCTAGATTTATGCACACATGAGTGGAGTGAGGTTACTGTAATAAATGTAACTCTACTCTGTGGGTTGCCTTGCTAAGTTGTACTTGGGTCATGGTTGAAACAAAAAAACCAAACCCAACTGTACAATGATGTATCAGCCTGAAATAAACTCTTTCTTTAGACGAATTGAGAAAATTGCTTCTCAGCTAAACAACGTCAACAATACTTATGAGGTCACTGAGGAGACTTCTGTGTTTATGTAAGATGTGATGAAGAGGTGCAGGGAACCAGGGTTGTAGTGTTAGTAGTAGTAAGTGTTAATACTCAACACATTGATTTACACCTACATTTAATTTCTTATGGAAATAGTATCTTACAGCGGTGCAAACTGTAGAAAAATATGCTTGCAACTTTTTGTTTTTTCTTCCCCACAAGTATGCCGTTTGGATTTCTGGCATGTCTTTTTGGCACATTTTGATACACAAAAGAAATAATTGCAGTTTTTGTTAGTCCACAGAGGTTTGCATTACATTTTACAGTGTCTGAATGTGGACAGATCAGCTGTCTGTCTGGAAATAGATGTGAAGAAGAGGAAGTTGTAGTTTTTTTTATATCTGTGATATGGCTTGTTTTATGGCTTAATTTTATCCAAAATCAAAGACTTCTTTTTGTCGCTAACTGGATCCAAATTCAACCCTGTCGCTTGACAAGAATGATCAATATTGGAGGATTCTGCAAAGCCCCAGTTTATGTTTCTTTCCACCCCTCTTTGTGGTTATGGTGAATATGCCTTTCCACCTCCAAACGCTTACTTTTTCACCTTGTTAAATTAAGAACACACAACTTCCTGCATCTGCACTGAACGTTGGCATTAGATGTAAATTGTTGGGTGCAAAATCATTCAGTAAGGTTGTGCAGTTATTTCTGGGGATACTGGGCTGTCAAAATCATGTAGCATACAGATAAACTTGCAGTTTTACATATAACAGAGACACACAGTTACAACATACAACCTAAAGATGTAGGTCTCGATGCATGCTAAAAGCTGCAATTATGGAAAGTTATGTTGGTTGCCTGTTTACCACAGCAACCAAGAGTACAAACCTACCTACAGTTCAAACTCACTGTTTCATTTCTTTAGTAAATGTGTTGATTATATGAGCAGTTCTTTGCCAGTTTCAGTATAGGGGACACATGTTTGAGATCTGGCATTTTTGTCTTGGAAATGCTCCAATTACCTCTTTCCCCTCCTTCACTCTGGTTCAAAGGTTGTTTAATGGCCCTCAGTCAAGCCAGTTGTTCCCTCTCGTCAGTCACACCGACTCCAATGTCAAAATGAGGGTTTCTACGCAGTGGTTTGGCATTAAAAAATAGTGATCATTCTTTGGCGTTGCAGGGGCGTGGAGTTTTACCAAAATGTTGAAATCGACACCATTCAAACTGTCAGAAGGGATATAGGCTGTGTGAAATATGGGCCATATGTGTGCTATAAAATGCATCCTGGCAAAAAATCATTAATTTCATTGACATTGCAGAACACCCAGTTTGCTTAATTTGAGAGCAAATCACATAATTTATGTGTCTGATGATAAATTACCACTCTGCTGTTGTTAGTTGTCTGAGGTGTGCAGTCTCTGCACTGTTTGACAAAGATAGTTATTATAATAATCTTGTTTTGTTAGTAACAACTACTTGTATTTACATTCCAATTAACAAGTTTGACCACTGGAGAGTTTGTGACTCATGTTTCTGTCTTACGTTACAAGTCCTCCTGTAAATAACCTGAAACCTGAGAAGGAAATTGTTTTAAGTTGTGCATGCATCACCCTGAAAACAGCTGCTTTAATGCGTCAGATACAAAAATCTTGGATGCACAGAGTGTTTCCTCTTGTCCTCTCCGGATCTGTTTGCATAGATAAGGATGATGAGAGGTAATGTTGTTTGCCTCAGACTATTTATGGAATAAAATATGGTGAGATTATATGAGCCAAATTCAGTTTGGCTATGATAATACTGATAGCGTACCTGAATTACTATAATGGCTTAAAACATATAAACTCCAGTTGCTCTTAAACCATGTGTTGAGTGATGAAGGTCTGTAATTTCTTAACACAATGTCTGGCCTTTTGTTATTTGATAAAAAGTACAAAAGTAGGTAGATATAGGTAAAAGCAGTGAACACATGAGAGATTGAGGCTGAGGGAATTTATTTGACAAGGTTTCAGGCCACTAAAATGGCTTAAGAAGTCTCTCAGATTTGTATCTCTTAATTCACATGAGTATCTACAGATAGCCAGCAAAATTGTGATCCTGGAAAGCATCAATAATACAATAATGTAGCAGAATACAAGATGCAAAAACAAAGGCAGTACCTGAGGAAATGGTATGTGATACTGATAAGATGGTATCAAGATGGGCTTATGAAGAGGGCTTGAATTTTCTAGATTTTGAAGATGTAGTTTCCAGACTTGGGCATGAGGCACACCTGCAAAGCTGTGCACATGGAGTAAAGTAGTGAAAACTTTGCTGTGTGATTGATTTCACCCAGTGTGATATACAGTGAAGTGTGTTCATGAGAACACTGTACAGCATTGAGGAGAAAAACCAGGCATGTGCTTTAGATTTGTGATGTGAAACTGACGGTTGATTGGAAACCAGAACAGAAAGGACAACTTTTCTCAGCTTTTACTTTGGTTGTAAAAATAAACAAACACAAATGATGTCAGATAATATTATAAGAATTATTATATAATGTAGAAGTCCTATAAACTGTAATTTTGTTGGTGCGATTAAAGATAATTGATTAGCAGCAGTGGCAGCAGAGGAATGCAGAATCTTCACATCCATAGACATCTACTCCTATATGACTGCTGCACTTTCTGCTGGAGAAGTTGTCTCTTTTTCATTTTGACCCTGTGACTTATGTGCGTCTTCACCTCTGGTCTCTGCTCTGAGGTCATAAACACACAGAGCCCTTTCTGTCCCTCTGCCAAGTATTGCCAATGTGAGAAAAACACTTAGTGCTCGGGCGAGTGGCCTCACCTTTTGCCCTCTGGTCTCTTTTGCCTTTTAGTGTGATGCTGAAGATGTTTTCTTCTATGCTTGTGTTTTGTCTTTTTGCATGCGTTTTCTTAAGTTTCAGTGTGTTGAGCTCTTGGTGGTACAGTAGATAAGTGCTAGAAAGACTAGAAAGGGAACTAGCAGAGATTTTAGCTCTAGAAGTACAAAGCTTGAGCTGCTCAGATTCTAGCCGATCCTTGGATCTGAAGTTGTCCTCTGGGAGCTGCACTGGTACAAGTGGAGACTAGAGGCCTGTCAGAATCTCTGTCTGTTCTCTGATAGTTCAACACCCTGCTTAATAATGGATGTTGTTTCCCTGAAATAATGCCCTGAGCTGATCTAATGCACATTATCCTTTTAACCTAATGCAACCTGTCAGCCTTCAGCCATTCGATGTGCCGCTGACTCAACAGAGCAGACTGGTGTGTTTGCTGTGGCTTCACAGTGTTTAGTTACAATAGATCACTGTTAGTAGCTAACTTTTGTCGATTCCTCTTCTCTCTGGCTTTAGTGTTTGTCGATGGGATTATAAAGGCCTAGATTAACAGTCTTTTCTGTGTTCTCTGAGCATATCTTAAAGCCGTAGATAATTATTTTTGTGCAAATTCTTTCTCTTCTGATGAAATATTTTTCCTATCTAGGTCACACCAGTAATTCAGTAGAAAGTAGTCTGAAATGATTTGATTCAGTTTCATTCATTTCATTTTATTCAGTCTTCTCCAAGTAGAAACAGCTGATGCAGTCAAAAGAGATCATTGTTTTCATCGCTTGGTTGCTTCATCATGCTGCACAAACACCCAGGACCTCAGATCACAACATGTGAGATATTTTAAATTGATCTTTTTATCCGTCCTGTGATAAATAGCCAAAGCTTTTGGCATATAAAGCATGTGAGCAAGAGATGAGATCACATCAACACTAATACTTTTTTTTCCTGAGACCTTGAGATGACGTTCTTTGGGCGGTTTGCACAAATGGATAATTTATTTATTCATTCACTCAAGTATAAGCCAATGGGATATCTGCTAGGGAGAATGTGGTAGTGCATAAAGGAGGTACACATCCAAAAAATTTGTGATTTGGGGGATTTTGTAATTATTAATGCAGCATGAGGTGACCTATGAATATACAGTTACAGTTTTTCACAAAGCTGAAACGCCAATTTCATGAGGCCTTTACAGGTTCCATGAAATGGTATCAATACTTTCTAGTTTGAGAGGTTTGACATGATAGGATGGACAGAAATAAGGGATTGTTGAAACATTTGTGATGACAAGTTCGATGTTCAAGGTGATTAAACACAAATTTAATAGATATGGGTTATATTGTCAATGCATTTTTTTAACCTTCACTCGACTAACTCTGTAATCATTCAAAAGTCTTGAGCTGTCATGTTACGTGAATGCATGAATGTGTGAATTACATGAAAGTTGTTAACATGGGAATCTTTCCCATCTCTACCATCCATCCCATATGGCATGAATGCCACATTAAGTCACCACTGAAGATACACTGTTTCCCAGGAAGTAACATTTTTCCATGACGTTAAAGTCCCCTTTTCATGTGAACTTTATCTCTTCCAACTTACGACATATGACCTACATAGGAATGCATTTAATATGTCAGGGCTTTTATTTTAAAACCATTTGTCATGGTAACAAGGGTGATTTTAGTTTAAGATTTTGATGCAGATATTTCCATATCACGTAAACAAACAAACACACATTTATTCACAATTTCACACCTGTATATTTACACAAAGGTAGAAAATGGATGTCATGTCATGAAAGTTCATTACTGCCACTTGCAGCGTCCACCAAAAAAGGAGAGAGCTGCTGCTGAGTACCTTATGATGTGAGTCAATGGGTAAAAAGCTTTCTGTGTGTGTGTTTGTGTGTGTGTGTGTATCTGCAGTCTATCTTTAGCCATAATATGCCAGCAGCAAGCAATGCACGTCTCATACTTGTGAAGCCATGTCATGGGACCTCTCTCTCTCTCTCTCTCTGAGTTTCTGTACCATCACAATCAGCATCGTACAAAAATAATGTCCCTGTTGGCCTTTCCCATACTTCCAAGCAGTTTGTGTTTTTTCATTTCTGCCTGCTCACAAAGTGGCTGATATGGAGTCCATTTTGTGATCTGGGACGTGGGAAAGAGGATGGAGGGGGCGTTTGTACCACCATGGGAGCAGGCATGAGGGAATGGCCCACTGAGATCACTGACACACACACACACACACACACACACACACACACACACACATACACTTACAAATGCAAGTAGGTTGCAGTATAGATTGTAATTTAACTATGTTTTTAAAAAAAACAGATTTGGACATGGGAAGATGACCACATCCCACATCAAGTCAGAAGTCATATATTCAACACATTTTTTATGTGTGTGCGTGTGTGTGTGTGTGTGTGTGTGTGTGTGGGCATCAAAATAGCTGAGTGTGGAAACTTTGACTAAAGGGGAGTAGGTCTTGTTGCCAAGCAGTTATCAAAGGTTGGGAAACAGAGTGAACTCTCTTTGGAGTGTAACTGCTTAGGGAAGACCAAAGAGCTGCTTACTAAAGAGGGATTAGCCTCAGGTCAGTGAAGCTGCTGTTTCCTCGCAGCTAAAGGCCTGCGGTTGGATCTTCACAGCTGTGGTACGAGACTGCTCAGAAATTATTTTGATGCTAGTCCAACACTCCCCCAGCAGCCCGAAAGGCCTCTTTATCTTAGGTTTTTATTGAAACGTGTACAATTACGGCGCAAAATGTGGACTGGAAGGTAAACTTGAATAGACCCTTTTCACTGCACATATTCTGTCTTGTTAAACACGGGTGCAATTAATAACACTATTGCTGTAACAGAGCCATTGTTAATGTTATTAGTTCCACCTGTGCTTTTCCTGCTACACCGAGTCAAAACATCTGCCGAGAAAAAAGTTTATGGATGTGAGTCATTTTGGAACAATAAAGGAACAAGTGTGTTCTGATGCCGTCAGCAAGGTTCATGTTAGCAAGATTTATTCCGAGAGCAAACTGACATGCAGAGTACAAGAAGGAACTGGTCAAGCTAACTGAGCAAACACACCAGGAAAAACCAAACTATGTTGAAGCCTACAGTATCTAATACTCAATTTCAAGTTTTGTCAATGTAGAAGGAAAGGCTTTCTTAGTAGTTTCCCATGTATTGTTACCAATTATTGAAAGTGCAGTCAATTTAAACATGGGTTTTGGGGGGACATGATTCATCTTTTGGTTTTGAAAGGGGGATGATGGAAAAAGTTTGGGAAACATGGCATAAACTGTGAGATAAAATATACAATAATGCATTTTAAAGCAGTAGTTCAGCAGGTTTTTGGTGTTATGGAGGGTTGTGTGAGGATTAGAACCCAGGAAGTCACTGCACCCGGCCGAGAAATAGTCCGGCACATTAGCGTTATAACCTCTAGCCATGCATACTCTTTTGGCTCATTCATTTCTTAAAATTGATCCGCTATCCCAATACAATTGAGGTTGTGAAAGGTTTTCATTGGAAATGACTTTCTCCTGAAGAAATAGTCCCTCTGTGTCCCTGTTGACAAAGTCACAGGGACGCAATAAATGCTGTTAGAAAACACAAAATTGCATACACCTTTGTTGTATTGGGGTGGCGGCAAAAATCTCAGAACTGATAGCTGATATTTTGGTGAACTGGCCCTTTTAACACTTTTACAAGCTTGAATTCTTCTTGCTGAGCTGTTCCGCTGGACCCACTGGGCATTTATTGCCTCGCTCAATGACACCTTGATTCTAGTTGTTTTGTAACTTTCCCACCTTAGACCATAACCGCCACTGTTGGAAATGACCTCATAGGAGACCCATTCAAAGCTTTATTACCGTACTGTTGTAACAGTTGTGAGTCAGCAGAGCCCCCCTGAAAGATGGACTTGAGTCTGGCATGCTGAGAAATGAGCCAGGTCTAGCCTGGGCTGATCTCTACAGCAGGTGGTCTGTTGAAATGGAATATAGCGTCACATCACCAGAAGAAATCAGCGAGCAATGTGGCTCCCTCCCTTTCTCCCCCGTTGTGTGGTCCACTCCTCTTCACTGTATTTACATTCTTTGTATCCTTCATCCCCAGCCTTTTGGAAAACCGTTAATTCTGATGGCATGTTGAGTGGATACTGCCGCCATTTGGCTCCAGCACCCCGGGCGTCTCTGTGTGTGTGTTAGGGAAAGTGTCTGGCTGGTTAGTGTGACAAGTTGACCTTGTTTTCTTTCAGGCATCGTGGGAATGTGCAGTTTGGTTGCTGCAGCTGCCACTGTCCATATCATTGTCTCTGCACACAGTAATTAAAACATCACCTGAACCCGACGGAGTACAGAGCACTCTGTACTCGTAACTGTGTACAGTGTATTAGGGTGGCATCTAATAATTAATTATTGAATGTTGAATCAATAAAACTGGCAATTAATCAACAGATCTAAGAATAAACTGACAGTCTACAACAGATCAGAAAGTGGCAAAAGGGGGCATCCCGGTGGGACCATTGGTTAAGAGACATAATGTATTACTGCAACGTTCCTGGGTCAGTTCTTTCTGAGGACCCTTGTTGCATGTCATACCGCTGTCTTTCTCTGCACCTTTACTGTCTGTCTACAAACTATCAGTTGTCTAGAAAAGTGATAAATGTTTTTAAAAATGGCAGAAAAGGAAAAGGTAAATTACTTTCTGTTTTCCTTGTGATTGTCATGTCAAAAGATAAAAAGTGAGAAGTAAAAACAGTTTTTTATTTTTTTTATTTTTGCCACCTGATAAGCCTTTAAAAGCATTCATCTGTAACTCCAGCTGGGCTTTCTGGATCGTATGTCATGTCGGTATCTTAACAGCACACCCTCACCAACACAGCTCTCTGCACTGTTTTAAACCCAAAGAACCCAAAGTTTTAGATCATTTACAATTATATAATTTACAATGAAATAAAACTATGAAAGGTAGCGAATCCATCTACCTTCCCTGTGGAGTTTTCTTGTAAACAAACAAAAGTTATGTTACAGCAAAACAGAGACCCACTTGTAAAAACTTTGCTCCACAGCACTGCTATTGCTCAAACATTCAGCAGGGTACCTGAAATTTGAGTATCTGTTTGACATTTTATTTAATAACTGATTCAAATGAATATTAAAATTGTTAGCGAATAATTTTCCGTCAGTTGAGTCAACTAATCAATTAATTGACTAATCATTTTCATCATTAACAATATATCTGAAAGGAGTGTTTGCTCAGCTTTGTTTACCATGTATATTAAACATGCAATGTTTCACATGCAATTTGGTACTGATCAACCACATCTGGTTTACTAATCTGCATTCTTCCTTTCTTGAACCATTCACACATAAGACTCCTGTAATTTCTCTAGAGTCCAGTTTCTGGCTGCTATTTCTGTTTGGTGCCGTTGGCCAGTCCTCTCTACTTCAGGAGAGTTACTGTGTGCAGCCAACATAGCGGGAATAGAGCCGCCACCCCCACCCACCCACCGACCCACCAACCAGCCCAAGGTCGCAACAACAAGACTGCTTTTAGAAATGTCTCCTCTTGATGTAACTGTAATAAGGTCATTGGAGTCATCATTAATAAATGAAAGCCTTGATAACTGGTAACAACCACTGAAAGCAAACAGGATAAAAAGAATCATGCATATTTATGAAGACGGAGTAAATCACACTCGGTTCAAAGAGTCTGATGTTGGTTTTTTTTTTATCGAAAGATCCCTAACGAGCACCATCGTTTACTGTGGATCAAAGAAAGTATGAATTTTATGCATTATTATTATTATTATTGCAAATATGGTTACACATATCATGCATATTTATTAGTCTTTTTCCTACTGCATTCTTTTATTTGTGTGGCTCATTCATGGCATCATAAACCCTGCTGCATGTGGAGTTTATGGAGAAATGTGTCTGTTGTGCCAGGAGCTGTTTGGGGGATTCATGAGTCAGTGAGAGTCCTTTTCGTTCTGAGAGCTTGATTAAAGCCAAGAGCCCTGTGTGATGTGTGTTAAAATGCCTTGTGGTGCGTCACTGGCCTGATGTGATTGATGAACCTGTGACAAGGCCTTTAGTGTATACGTTTTCCAGAGTCTCCCATAACATTCCTTTGCACCATTTAGCCAAACTGAGTTGACCCAAACTAAGTGGGGCTACTGTTCTGGTAATGGAACTATGAAGAAGGGACAAGAATTTGACTGCATCTGCCCATCCCTCAAATATGTCTATGAAGATTTTTAGTCTTCCAGGAGAGGATTTGTTGCATTTGTTCAATGACATTTTCATTAACTGAAGTCACTAAATGCATTTTTGTTAACTTGAAAAATGATTTTTCCCCTTATGACAATTAAGGTTACTCTGTACTTGCTTCCAGATGCAGTCCTCTACTAAACCACCTACTATCTACTGAACTACCATCACGTTTGGGGACTTGCTTGAGACGGATTTAAGAATATAAAAAATAAAAATGGTGAAAGTTGATTTAGCAAAGGCTGAGATATCCTGACAAAAAGTCCCTAGTTTGGGTCAAGCTCCAAATCACTGGATCCTGTAATTCCCCCAATGCAACTCAAAAGCATCTTTTGTCACACCCCCCTTGCCTGTTAAATTACCCCCAGTTTATACCATGGGCTCTTCACAAGATCAGATAACCCTGATGACATCACCAGAGTCATTTTCTCAGAGCTGTCCAAGACATTTCACTGCTGTAACTGTAAACTGACCCTAAAATGTGGAATTGGTAGTGCCTCCACAGCTGTGATAAGCTGAAGCTACATAATGCTCAAAATACCCAAACTCGCACCTTTACATGAAGTGAAATTTCCTGTGCTGTATTTTCACTTCAAGACAAAACCTGGAAATCACTTTTACATAGTACTTCTTTAGATTTAGGTGCAATTTTTTTACACATATATCAGTGCTCACTGATGTGGTGCTACATCAATTAACTTACATGGTTTGTGGCATGGATAGATTTATGCTTTAAGCTCCAGTTACACTTGGTTAGTTGTGTCGCTTAAAGCAGAGAAGAGGAAGAGAGAAAGGGAAACACATGCAACCACCCTCTACAGTCCAGCTATTCTCCAGTTAATTTGTTTTTTTTTATTTATATTGTGAAAGACAGAAATATGTGTCTTTGAATATGCATACACTCTGTTTCAGTAGAGTTATGCCAACATGCTGTTGACTAAACAAACTTGCACGAATCATGAATCAGAGAGCTGCTGAGAGGAATGAATGCACCTTTAAAGTAAAAGGTTTCTTTGTGTGACATGACTTCACATCCTGCAGCTTGTCAGGAGAAATGAAAGTGGAATGTCAAGGAGGACTTTCTCTTCTCACTACACTGAGTGAGAGTTGTTATCTTCGACTTGATAACATTTCCTTCTCTGTGCTAGATATTGTAAGTGTGCCGCTGAGGGATTAGTGTGATAAATGTCAGAGGCCACAGCAACTCGCAGAGAACCAAACACCCACTTCTTCACACATCTCAGTCTGCCACCTTGATTTCTCCTCCTGCCCCACCTCTGTCTTTTCCTTTTCTATCCTCTCCTGCTCGTCTTTTATCTGTTTTCTCATGTTAACTCTACACTCCATTCACTCTTCTCAGACCTATTTACATCCATACAAAGAGCAGCCTGACTGAGGCACTGTTTTCCCATGCTCCCTCTCTCCATCTCACCCTGTCCTGAAGTAGGGCTGCTATCTTTGGTGCCAGTCGGGTCAGTGCACTGTAATTCTGCTGTATCATATAAGCAAACAAGCTTGATAGGCCATTGTTATTCTCAGATGTGACAGGGCTGAAAAAATGTCCCCGAGCTGTCACTTCATTTTACTGGCGTGTTTGGGGGGAAATATTTGGTAATATACACTGTGGCATGCATGTTGTGTTTCAGTACAAACTGCCAGGAAGGGAATTGAAGTAATAATTATAATCAAATGTAATACAGCCCTCGTTATTTTTTTTATAAAAATGATTATAATAATGCTCCCACATGTTTTTTTGTTGTTTTTTTTGCTGCCTTTATGTCTTTCAGCAGTGCCATCACCTGACAAGATAAGCCAATGGGTGATGACAAGCGATTAAAGCTAGATAGACACACACACACACACACACACACACACACACACACACACACACAGAGACACAGACGTTTGTACATCTATAGTTGTGAGGACATACATTGACATATACATTCCCTAGTCCCTTACCCTGACCTTAACCTAAACTTAATTCTAACCTGAACCTTTTAACCCTCAAACAGCCCGCTAAAGGTGTCTCTGAAAGTGAGGACCGGCAAAAATGTCCTGACTCCCATGGTCTAAAACTCAAATTGGTTCTCATAAAGATAGTTGTTCAAGTACACACACACACACACACACACACACACACAGGGAAGCTCTGCTGTCTCGATATCGGTCCTCCCTTTTTAATATAATATTCATACTCTTCCTTTCATGTCTTCAGTCAATGGAGCCTCAGCCTTTTCTTTGGAGGACATGCCAGAAATAAATTAAACATGAATTAGAGTCTAAGCAGGGGGGAATCCTTGGTATGTAAATATTAATACAATACCTGAAAATCTAACCTTGTGATAGAAGAAACGGGTTATATAAGGACTCTGTAATGCAAACAAAACTGTGGGCTCTCTTTTACAGCAATGGATTCTGGACTACATAGCTCCTTTTAGAGGGAACAGAAAGGCTGATGTTGAATTACTAAAGTAAGTGGTTGGAAAGTACTGAATGAAACATAGCAGAGTAGGATGTTTGTCATGTGCTAGTTGTGCTCTGAGACATTTGCAAACCATGTAATAATGTGTTTAGTCCCTGGAGTCTCAAGTTCAGGTCAGTAGTTAGATACTCTGTGTGTGTGTGTGTGTGTGTGTGTGTGTGTGTGTATTATGTGTACTGTTGCTCATCTGCTCGTCCCACCTCACACAGGCTGAAAGAGGTTGGGTGTGTGTCTGCTTTCCCTTGACCTCAGTGATCATCCTGTCAGTTACTGCTGTTGCTTTGATCTGAGTTTCATGAGGAAGTGCTCTCTGGGTTTTTTCTTACCGCAGGCAGCAGGGCCTCAGTGTCAGTCTGTCCATCCATATAAAAGATATTTTGACAACTAGCAGTCAGACTGACCTGAAACTTAGCGTGGATATTCACAAGGATTTTGCTGACCGTCTGACCTTCCTGTAGCACCACCATCAGGTTGCATTTTTCTACTTTTACACAAGAAAAAATTCAATAAACAGATTGTCATAATATTTATTCAGTATATTCATGGTCCCTCACGTCAAAATGTCAAGTTTGCATGCAAGATGTTTCCTTATCTAGTCTAATTTCAGACTGCCATGAAATTTGCTGAGCATGTTTGTGTTCCTAATGGAATAAACTGTTGTAATTATCTTTCCTGTAACCACCAAATTTGTATTATATAAAGAAAAAACAGAGGAAAGTAAACAAAGAAAGGAAGAAAGGGAAACATTTTTTAAAAACTGAGTTTCCAGCCTTCACTGTGGGACCATGTTCTGCACCTGAGCCTCCCAGTTAAATTATGTCAAAAAGGACGGTAATCTGGTTTGAATACGAGTTAATGTGCTGAAGGTGGACGTCCTCTCCTCCATCTGTGGTCCGGGCCAGACGCCAGAGCAGACAGAGGGAGGGCAGGTCGACTGCAGCCTGTCAACTAAACCTTCATGGTTAGAAAGTCAGAACAGATTCCAGCCTTTGAACAACCACATGCCTCATCTCATCCGTCTACTGTACGTGTCAGAGGGAGGACTGAAGCGTCTGTTGGAAATACACGGTCGTCAACACTTCAGAATAAATTATCCTAAATTTCAAAATGACACCTGACAATAGTTTTCTGTGCTTGTAGGACATGTTCTGTGGATGTCCTTACAGTAAGAGGACTAGCTGCAGAGATTTTGTACATGTGGATAAGCAGCCACAGAAGCTCAGAGCCTGGCAGGAAGTTTTGTTCATCGCTCTTCACAGACAGAAACTGATTGTGTATCCTAACAAAAGGCTTTGACTTTATTGTAGACATAACAATGTCTTTGATATGACTTCTCCCTGGGGATTATCTTATCCTTTCTGCCTATTTTCTCTGTTATAAGAGGTGTGTTGTGGGGCTTATTATTTTATTCTTATTTTGTCTTATCTTTAAGTGCACCTAATTTTGTAGTGCCTTTGAATACAGTCCGCCCTCTTTGTGGGATGAGCTGTGTTTGGGGGGTTTATTTCTTGAGAGATCACCTGCAGCCTCGACTGCAGCTCTTTGTAGCTCGATTATCAGCGCTGACACACTTACTGAGATGTGCGTGTATGCGTGTGACCATCATGGTCATAAATCAAAGCAAAATATCCCTTTAAACTGCAACGTTTGTCTGGTATGTTTTCTGTGTATCTGTGGGAATATAAACAGTGCTGTCCTTATAAGTGTTTTCCTCTTTCTGTGGCGTGGGAATCCTTGTATTAACACTTTAAGGCGTTTATGTTACTGACTGAAACATTCAAACCAGTCACGTTCAAAGGAACATTTTGGGAAAAACACTCAGTAAGTTAGACAAGAACATCAATATCACAATCATGACTGTAAGGTAAATACAGTGTGAAGCTACAGCCTGCAGGCAATTAGCTTAGCTTAGCACAAAGACTGGAAACGGGGGGAAACAGCTAGCCTGGCTCTGTCCAACGGCAAAAAAAAAAATCCACCTGCCAGCACCTCTAAAGCTCACTTATTAACATCTGTCTTTGTCGTTAAATTCATCTGAAAACCGAAGCGTAAACACAAGTTTTGATTTTCACGGGTTGGTTATGGGCCGGACTGTCTCTTGGCCTGGCGCAGTGACTTGTTGTCACAGTGAATCCAGAAAGGCTTGCGGTTTCCTCCTGCTCTCAGTCTTAATGCTAAGATAATCACCTGCTGGCTCTGGCTCTATATTTAGCATACTTTACTGATATTGATCTTCTCTGCTGCACCTTCACATCAAGTGTAAAATATTCTATTAAAGAAACTGTTTTGCCAAACATTCACTTATTCCAGCTTCCTAATTGTTTTCCATTTGTTGTTAAAGTTTTTGTGCCTTTTTTTTTTATTATTATTTGTATTCAGATGTATTTGTTCATGCCACACACATACCTGAGAGCCATTTTGCTTCCACATGTAATAGCACCACATTGTGGTCGTAGTGACTGCACTATGTGGGTTTGCACAGTATGCTGTCCTTGGGGTCAGGGCCAGGGTCAGCACCAGATATTTACTACAGCGGACAGAGCAAATTCCCCTTTCTTGTGGAAACCACACACTCAGCATGAGAAATTGTTATCTAAGGGTCAAACACTCTTCAGGGGAAAGAATATTGTTTGTTTAGGGGAGCTCATAAAACTGGAGAGGCCTTTCCCAGTGTGCTGCTGTCAGAGGGGATGCTCAGCTTTATTCTGTCATAATGATTTAGGACTATTATCAAATGTGCATGGACTCCAATATCTGCTCCCTCATCGTCCGAAAAGATCGATCTGAGGCCTTGGAGTGCCAGCCTCTCTGATTGATGCACTGTGGAGATGAATACTGGTCAAATTACTAATGAGATTTGATTGAGATTCCCATGAGCCAACTGTCAGACAGGATGGGGAAAGAATTTGTGAAACATTCGGTCTAATGCAAACTAGAACCTGAATTTCACCTCTTCATGAATCCTTTTTTTTACCGTAGGTAGGTCCTCAGGTGGGGGATGGGATGCTGCGAGTGAGTCAGCGTTGTCCTTTTATCGCTAATGGCCAGGAAATGTCTATGTTGGAGACACTAATTGGATTTCTTTAACAGGAAAGCATCCGTCCAGCTCCATTAGCCAGCGGTAAACAGCAACACACAGCAACACACAGCAGAGGGGGAGGCAGGTGAGAGAGAGAAAGGGGTGGGAGAATATCTAGGAGGGCGTTTGAGAGGTGGGCAGAGGGAGGAAAAGTCAAGAGAGGTGAGCAGGAGAAGGGGGAGGCGTGTTTATGGGTGATGCAGGTCAGGGAACAGTCAGAGGTTTAGTTTGAGAGGGGGTGGGGGAGGGGTTGTTTGTTATCTGTGCAGATGATGGTGGAATGAAATGATAGGAGTGAAGCAGGGATGTGTCTGGGTGGTAAGCTCATCAGCAGGCAGCCCTGGTGTTACAGTGATTCACTTAACTGCAAGACTACGCATCTAATGATTTTTCCTGGATGAAGTGTCTTTGGATACCAGTAACAATATAAAAGTGACCTGATTCTCCGCGTGTATCCTGGCCTCCTCCCACAGTCCGAGACATGCAGATTAATTGGTGACTCTAAACTGCCTATAGGTGTGAATGTGAGCGTGAATGGTTGTCTGACTCCATGCAGTGTTCTTATAAATTTCATGTGTAAGAGGAAGTGTGCTCTTTCTTCTTTCAAAGTCTTGCTTTAACTCAAGGCCCACTCTCTTGCTTTTTTCCCAGAGCTATCTACCAAATAGCTACAAAATTATGTTTTTTGATAATAAAAAAAAAGTAAGAAAACATGTTTCTGTTTTCTGGTGTATGTTTATGGAATATGAGACTAAATGGTGCATTGTGTGTTTTATTGTGTATTGTTTGTTGAGCTTTTTGAAGTTATAATTAATGAATTAAAAAAAAGGGCAATGCAGGACATAAATTAACCATATTTACATTCTTTCTGAGCAACACGAGACATAAACTCACATTTCCCACCAACGCTTCTTTCTCTACCACCAGCAAAGCTACATTCACCAACACAATGAACAGACACTCAGGAAAGGCTAAATCAAACCTGGCAGCCATATTACCTCCAGGCTACAGCTCTCTTTGGCATCTCAGACATCTGCGGAAACACTGCGATGTAAAGTGTAATTGGGGGTCCCTCCTATAGACTAGTAGGATGCGCCACAGTGAGAGACCCTGGAAGGGGAAAACCTCTCGTTCCTCAGAGACACATCATGAAGGAACAGTAGGGCTACTATGCTGCCTGTAAATTGAGCCTTTCTTCCTGTGAGAGGGTGACATGGTGGAATGCAGCACATTAATGTGGACATGGGTGGGCTTCTCATTCCTGTCATAGCATCTCTTGCTTCCCTTTGACCCACCATGAGTTTCTTCTCTCTCTTCTCTCTCTGCTTCCATGCTTCCTTTCAGTTTGTGTCAACAGGGTGTGGATGCAGCAGTGGTGTGTTTCTTCATTATAATCAGGTTCTTTTACGAATGGTAATCATCAGTCACAGCTAATAACCTCAAGGTCCTGTCATATCACCATCCCATCTATTCCAGGATCGGTTCAAAGAAGCCACATTTATTATGTTTTGATGGTCCAGGTTGATGTACTGTATACTTTAAATGCGTTGTCGGCTCAGCTATCAGTCAATCCCATACACCCGTCTGCACAGATTTTAAGCAGGTTATAGCTTTCTGTTTGCTGATAGCCTTGCACCCACTTGATGTTTATACAACTACTCTCCATCATTTCTGTTATATCACCAAAGAGCTTTCATCAAAGATCCTTGATGAAAAATTTGAAGAATACATTCAAAACTCACTTTGACATGATTCTCTTTCTCTTTTTCAGCGTGGGCTCATGTGGAGGTGAACATGGAGGACAGAGTGGAGGTGTTCAGGGGAGAAACAGCTCAGATCACCTGCTTGTTCACATCAGATGACGGCGTCGGCGGCGTGATGATACAGTGGTTCTATGTGAGTGTTTCATCAAGCCTGATGCACAAAGACACAGCTTAGTCTGATGTGTCTACTGATGTGATGTTTCATGTGATTGAACTCTGACCTTTTAGGTGACACGTTCAGGTGAGAAGCACAAGATCTACTATCAGGACTCCACAATGAAGGTCGTAGACCGAGGCACACCGTACACAGGCCGGATCAGTGTGAATAGCACCACTGACGAGGTTGTGCTGATTATCAGCAATGTGCAGCCGCACGACGAACTGGAATTTATCTGTCTCGTCAAAGGTCTAACAGATGGAGTTGCGGAGGGACGCTCAAAGCTGAAGGTTTTCGGTAAGATTCAATCTGAGATGGCATGTGTTTTTTGGTTGAGTAACAAGGGAGAAACTGGTACTTTACAAAACCCTCATATTGAAGACATTGCTAACAACACTGGATTTAAAATAAACAATAGATGACTCCTGAAAGGACCTTTTCAACTCCTTCAACCCCTACATACTCATTCATAACTTCACCTAGAAACTTAATTTAGAAGTTTCCACCCTTTGTACTCAACTGCTCACAAACAGAGATATTCAAACTGTTTAAAACTGCAAATTATCTTAAGAAAATGTTCTAGTTTTTGATTCAGTTCTAATTCTTATGCAGAAAAACCAGACACTCCTACCATTGACAGTGTGCAAACGGGGATCTCAGTCAACGAAGACAGCCCATCCAAGGTAAACAAGCTAAAACATGAACATCAGAGTATAAAAATGATGAAAGGACTATGAGGCTACAATTTTCTCTTATTCTCTCTCCTCTCCTGCAGATTGGGACCTGCGAGGTCAAAAATGGCTTCCCAAAGCCGAACATCACTTGGTACAGAAACAACACGCCACTACGTGTGGCTCCGGGTGGTGAGACAGATTGACATTGACATCTGCGATGCACTTTTACACTGTTATAGTTTGTAAACTAGTTTAATGTAGTTTAATGTCTTTTTCTCCATTTCCCTCCCTTTCCTTTCCTTGTCTCTTTGTGTTTTCGTTCTTCCAGTGGTGAACATAGCGCCCAGCATCACTACTGAATCCAGTGGTCTGTTCTCAGTGACGAGCGAGCTGAGCTTGAAGGTGGAGGAGAAGGACAAAGACGCTGAGTTCTACTGCGAAATCACCTACTTTGTTCCTGGAGGAACCAGGATGATCGAGACCAACCGTATTAACATCACTGTATACTGTGAGCATCATGGCACACTAGGAGACCACATAACAAGTGTCTTTTCAAAATTAAAAAGAAATGACACCAACTGCCCCATATTGACCACCAGTATGATACACTATATCATACCAGGATGTGGACACCACAGTATTATATCACCACAGAGAAGCACACTATCGTCTAAAATATAAATGTATGTTATACCATTAAGATTTCCCTTAATTGGAACTAACTTACAAAATTGCAATCTATGTATCAAGTTTGGGTTTAATCACATTAAATGATGGACTTTGGCCTACATTAGGTATCCATTTGTGCTTCGTTCCACGTTTGTTTGGTTTTCAGGCTTCCATATTATTAAGCTCCGTGTTGGATATATCTGAGCTTTCAGAAAGGTCTGACTTCATAATAACTATTTGGATGTTGAAATGAATGCTATTTATATTCAGAAACTTTTAATTATTCAGACATTTGAATAAGTCTGGTTGGGTTCCTCTATTACCTTCGCAGCAACAATCCCTCACTGGTTTCGCATTTGTGTCCAGTCCAGCCAGAAGGCGATACAGTGGGAGATTTAGCCTAGTTTGCTGCAGGGGGTGGTTGTGGCCATCACTTAAACCTTTATTAACTCAAAGTTCAGGTTTGTGGTCTGACCTTGAGTTCCTCTCTTTGTTTCAGACCCCTCCACAGCTTTAAGTGTTTGGGTGGAGTCACCAAAGGGCAAAATCAAGGAAGGGGACTCGATTGAGCTTCACTGCCTTGGGAATGGGAATAATCCATCCTCAGTTCTTTCAATGAAGCATGCAGAAGTAAGAAAATCACTCCTTTTCCCTTTTCCATTATTCATGCACCAAAGGCAGCAGACTTAGCATAGTTTAATTTCTTTTGATAAAAACAATCTCATCACAGAGTCCATTCGTAGCTGTTCTGGAGCTTCTGATTGAATCACACGATTTTCCTCAGCAGATGGTTGTTGATGTTGAAATTCCAATTTTTTTCTGAGCACTTTAAGGACTTCTCACCCGTGTTGAGTTAAATATTATATATATATATATATATATATATATATATATATATATATATATATATATATATATATATATATATTATATGTTGATATGGTATTGGTATTGATCATATTACTTTGGATTTTTGTAGGGTAATGAATCTTGGGATACTGATATGGTGTTGCTGGAAAACGTGACCCGTCAAAACAGTGGAGTTTACCAGTGCACTTCTCTGGACACGGACACCTATATGGAGATCACAGGAAATACCACTGTGTTTGTCAACTGTAAGGAATCTGCACTGTTATGATTTCTCACCATGACAACAAATACATTTTACCAGCAGTATGACTGTACGTGCCTGGTTTGATTTCTCTCGTTTCTCTCTTCCTGCTGGGTGTGTAGATCTCGATCCTGCTGTGGTGATGCCTGAAGACACTGTTGAGGTTGGCAAAGGAGAGGAGCTGAAGGCCACCTGCAACGCCCTCTCTTCCCTCCAGACACACACAGTCTGGTTTAAGGTCACACAAATACCGCACACGTACTTTCTTATTTTGTTAAAAAAAATATACCAACACCCAAACTAATTAACATACACAGAAAATCGTCACCCTACTTTTTTGTGTGCAATGAGAGCCAGTGTAAAAAGCAGGCAATAAGGAAGTCTTTGAAAACAGTCGTTGGCTTGATTCGATTTGTTTTTGTTGGCAGTAGCTTTCCTAACAGTTTCAAACAACTGACTATTATTTCCTCATTATTATTTTTATCACAATAAAGAAAACATTGGCGAAAGCTCAGTTTTCAGTTAAAATAGCTTTAAATTACGATTGTTTCAAATTTCTCTGCACAACTTTGTGTAAATAGTTTGTTGAAGCAGCCGTCTGATCTACTAAAAACGATGTACGATTCATATCTGTGTGTGTGTGTGTGTGTTAAATGTGCTTTCTGTGTCTTTGTGTGTGTAGAATAGAGAGGAGGTTTCACAGGGCCACAGTTTGATCCTGAAGAACGCAACGTTTGACACAGCAGGAACGTATTTGTGTGTGGTGACTGTTCCTGAGATGGAAGGAATGAAGACCAGCGGGACACTTCATGTTAATGTCAAGGGTAAATCTGATCAAAGATACTGTATACTGAATATCAAAAAGAATCAATGTATTATTATTTTTAAGAAATATCACAATATAATATAATGTTAGTTTTTAGTGTGGTTTTATGTAAGTTTTATGTTTAGTTTTTTATTGGTGTAGTTTCAGTTGTATTGAAAACGAAGGAAATCGTTTTTTATTTGTTTGTTAGCAACATATACTGTTAGTAGTTATGTTCATGGGAAAACTTTTCAAGATTATTAATATTATTATTTGTTGCTCCTCTCTCTGCAGGCCCACCAGAGATCGTGGAGCCAGAATACACAGAGATGGAGGAGACGTTAGAGAATACAGTCGACCTAAAATGCCATGTGAGAGGTTTCCCTGTTCCCAGCATTACCTGGACCACCTCTGATGGAAAGGTACAGCAGAGGGAAGCCTCACATTCTTCAATTAGCTACAGCTGCAACAGAAATGCACTGTTTTTTCCAAATGTGTGCTCACTAGATTAGATCTTAATCTTTTCTATCCTGACCTTAACTGTCGGGCTCATTATAACAAACCCATGTCCTTCAAACCCCCCAGATGTTTACAGTATTTGATCCACAGAGTAAGAAAATCCAGTCTGGGACAGAGCAACTCTTCAAATCTGACCTATGCAGAAGAAAGGGAAAAACTTTTCTGCTAGCGGACCTGCTTTCCGCTGTCTCTTTAACCTTGTATTTTTGTGCCAGGTCCTCAAGACAACATCCCAAAAAGAGACTGAGGAGGTCGTTCAGAGTGTGGTCAGTGTCAAGGTCACCTCTGACATCACTGCTTTTTGCAATGCCTCCAACAAGTACGGCAGCGACATGGTGACCTTCAACATCAAAGCCAGTGAGTTCCTCCTGCAGCTTGCGTTTCCTGTCTCTGCTCTTTGTGTTTATATACTTGTATGTCTCCATGTGTTGTCCTCCTTGTCTCCCCTTTCCTTCTGTTCTTCCACTTCTTGTCTGTGTCACTCTATTATTTATTTTTACTTTGTCTGAAGGCCTCGAGCTCCGCTATGTGCCGTAACGTGTTGCCTGTTATTCCGGACATTTCAACCGGTGTTGTTGTTTTTTTGGGACGAGGCGCTGTGAAGCTGTGCGGTTGTTAAATGTGCTCCCCTACTCCCGCAGTGTGTTAACAGGGAGTGTCCTCCCTTATGTGCCTCTACCTGTTTTCAGCACACACACACACCACACCAGCTACCACCCCCACCACCAGCACCACCACCAGCACTACTAGCACTACCATTTCCTCTGTCACAGGTAAGACCACAGTCGTTGTGCACTGCCTACCTCGTACCTCGCGAGTCAAATAAATCAACTACAAAAAAGGAAAATGGAAAATGACTAAATCAAACGAAATCCCATGAAAAGGACTTGACTGAGAATGAGATGAGATTATTATATTCGTGTTCAGTGTCAGGACTTCTTTTCATTTACGGCCTGGCTGTGCCGTTTTTCTGTGAGTCAGATAGAAAGAATGAAAGTGAGAAAGGAAAACTAAAAAAGCACCTGAAGGCTCCAGCAATTACCACACTCATTACAGCAGTGTTGGTTAGTGATCGCTCTGATTAAAAACTCTTTGTGGTTTCTACAAGGTATTCGTTTCAAATGGGTGATATTACTGAGGTCTGTTCTCGCTGCAAGGTCGTATTGGCACAGCTTTTATTACATCAGTTATTATGTAATTAAACTTTATTTGCTTACATGTAGACTTATAGTACGAGTTTTACAACTTAGGTGAGAATGAAAACATTGCAACATGAGTTTTTTTTAATTAAGATTTAATTATATCAGATCAAAATGATTGACATGGTTTACCTTCTGCATATAGCCGTGTTATGAAAAATGAGCATTGCATTCCTGTTAGTTGGCGTACAGTTTCTTACACAGTACACAACCACAAACACACATTCATCAGTGTGACTCTAGAAAGCAGCTGATGCTTTAAATGCACTCAGAGCAAGTCTCCTGACTCCCATTACGGTTGCTGCCTCTCTCCTTCTGCCTCCCCTCTCTCTTGTACGTCATGCCAGGAAATTTCCAGCCCCTCAGAGAAAAACTGTTCTGGGTTGGCGTTTCTGGCAAAGGGCAGGTTAAATGAGATTAAACAGGGCTGCTCTGGGAGATGACTGTTGTGCTACTGACCACAGTTGGCCTATCGGGCTAGATGTTTAGCTTTAAATCATCTGAAATTAAACAATTGTTGTATTCAGGCCTCTGATGCAGGTCTAAAGTGTGTGTGTGTGAACTGCTGATATGAGTTATTTAATACACCCAGCCACCCTCTGATAATTGTGCTCATGTGATTTTGTCTCAGTCAAAGCAGAAACAGCTATCCCACCAAAGAAAATCCACAAAGGTTTGTATGTTACGCTGCTGAAGACTCCCTCACCTCTCTACCTCAAAAGACAAAAAGCTTCCTTCCACTTCTCCTCCACAGCACCTCCTTCTCTCAGCTCCCAGCATTCATCAGACTGTCCTCTCTCCTGATGAACAAAACATCAAACCATCATTGGATTGTTCATCTTCACCTCTTCCTTTGCATGTTGTCATGCTGCTGTATGAGCAAACCTCTCCTCCTACACGCCTGGATTACTTTGCTCCTTCATTTTCTTTAGGTTGCCGGGTTTAGGTCACCTGAATGATGCTGGTGCTGCACTTTCCTTATATGCACTGCAAAATGCTATCTACTGTACCTACACACTGTGGCATGCTGCACAGCCTGCCTGATGCGATACTGTAGCCGACTCTCCTGCCTCTTCCCGTCATCTCATTTATAACCCAGTTACAGCAAGTAACCCTGCGGTCGTTGTTGTGCTTCTTCTCCACCAGAGGGCAGTGGTGTTATCATTGCAGTCATCATCATCTGCATCCTGCTGCTGGCCATATTGGGGAGTGTGCTCTACTTCCTCTACAAAAAGGGCAAGATCTGTGGCCGATCCGGCAAGCAAGACCTGTAAGTACAGCGAGAGCCACTTGATGTTGGAAGGTAAAGATGTGAAGTGTCTTAACCCTTTAAGACCCAGCATCAATTGTAGTGAACATCAAGTCAAAATGAAAATGCACTGTTTTAAGGATTGACTTCCCTTGTACTGCTACAGAGGTTATCGGCCGTTGTCTTAGGCCGTTAACCACCATGCATAATACATTTTAGATGTCTCCAGATCACCTCTGAACCCACGTGAATGGTATGTCAGGTGTCTCCGAGATGTCTGACCTGATGGCAGAACATTTATGTTCTGTGGGTTTCAAGAAACTCTGCTAGGAAGATATCAGAATCCTAATTGGCCTTAAAGCCACTGTGTATTTATAATACAAATGCAGGGACAAACTGCTAAAAATAGTTTTGTAATTTTAAAGTAACAATTACAAGCAACATTGTAGGCATACTATACACATGGGAATAGTTAACACAGATAGTTAAAGCTGCTGTAATCAATATTTTCATATTAACAATTGACGTGTTATGTGAAAGGCGCTGCTCGTAGTAATAAACCCACAGATAATCATCACCAACTCTGCAGTTCGCCTCAGCTTTATGGAGCTTCATAGTGTTTTTAGCTCTTATTGTTTAAAACCCACTGTACACTACCTGTAACACTTGTAACGTAGTGAAGCATTTAGCAGCTGAAGAGCCAAACATTTCCCTCAGACATTGGTACTGATGAGACCAAAAACAGGGCTAAAAGAGAGTGAATATTGGACTTGCATTCATCAGGTGGACGCAAACTCGAACTCCAACTGAGACTAATGCTCCATATCTGCTGGATTTTTAAGTATGCAACTGTTTTCTAACAAGTCCACCGTATCAACTTAAAAAGGTGATGACAGATGTATGTCAGTATTGTGTTCACAGCTCGTTTCCCCTGACCCCCAGAAAGTAAATCAAAACAAACAATGATGTCTTGCAGCACCAAAGAGTCCAACAAAGATAACATCGTTGTGGAGATGAAGAGCGACAACACGGAGGACGCCGTGCTCCTCGGGGTCAACGGAGAAAAGCAACCTGCTAGTGACCAGGTAGATGTCTACTGTTTAACTTAAAGATGATGCAGTTTTTTTCTGCCTATCTGATGACACCTTTAACATATTTACACGTCCTCCACTCCACCTCTCTCCCTCTTTGCTTGTGTCTTAATGTCTGTGTTTGCCCTCTGGAGTAAAGGGTGGCGAGTATCTGGATGTGGAGAAGTGAGGAGGCGACTGCAGATGCACCAACAGCTGCTCCTGTTCTCCCCTCTCAGGCTCAGACCCCGCCGATGCCTTCAAGCTTCCACCACAGCTCCTTATCCCAGAGTTATGTCATGGAAAAGTCCAGTTGTCTGTTGGTTAATATCCTGACAGCCGGCCGAGACCCAAAGTATTCCAATCTGCAGCTTTTGCTTAACTGTCTGTTACCTAATTTCCCTTCGGGGATGAATAAAGTAATCTATCTACCCCCCAGCACATTTCTGTTGGAAAGCACCTTGAGCTTAAATGAGAAGTGATTTGAGCGCTCCATGACATAACTCTGCAAATAAATCTTCCACCTTCAAACTGAGGACTGTCTTTAGCCTATAGTTTAATACAATGAGCCTTGTATACTGCTGATTGTCCGTAGAACAATAATTAGAGCACAACATTGACCAGGGACTTTTTTTTTTTAACCTGACTAAGCATCACCTCAGGCAAAGCAATTGCTGAAAAGCAGCATGAAACAGCTCTTTATCAAGTGTACATATTATAATCTATGTATATATTTCTTTATTTAAAATAACACAATAGAAGAAAAAAAAAATTACCAGATAGTGTTTTATTTTGTTTGGGTGCTCTTTATGGAGAGGAAGGACAGCTTAGGTAGACGTCTTGTTTTTATCTTGTCAGTTTTCCTGTTTTGCTTAAAGTCTGTACACTGAAATATTTGGGGATGCAACGATGCGTCCCTCTACTGCCAGTTACAGCCTCACAGATGTTGCCTTTTAGCCCTGAAAACAAAACTTGTATGTCATTTAATCACATATCATTCACATTTGTAGTTCTTTCTTCACTACAGCTAACACTCTCGTCTTTACACGCCCCAGTTTTTTATGTCTTTAAGATATTTTTGCAAGACGGGTGAATAATCTGTTCAGCATGTGACATAGAAGGGTTAACATTATTTGTAGTTATCGTTCCTGTTTTTCTTTCCTTCAGTCTAATTTTGATAATTTCTGTTTGATTTGAAGTATTGCCAACAGTCAAGTTCAAAAGTTACAGATGCCCTCGAAATTCAATCAGCAAAACCAACATTTTGTATTGCTAGTTATGTTTAATGTTCAGTGCACTGATTTCTTTGTGGTTCTTCATGCAGTTGTGTTTCTCTAATGTGAAAGTTGTTTTGTTTAGTGTGACTGTATGTGAATTAAATGTATTTCTGTAGCTATTTTTATTTCTTTTTTAAAGGATGAGGGTAGAACAGATTATTGGTCCATGGTAAATATGGTTCAAGACATGAAGTTACCCTCCTTTATACAGATAAGACATACCAAAGACACATTTCCTGTTTAAGCAATCAGTTAATTCATGTGTTTCCTGAAACTTGAAGTGATCTGTTGGATCCGCAGAATCCCCCTCAGACATGATGCCACGCTAACTACACTATATGCCTACTGAGGAGGAATGACTGCGACTCCACATACAGTATCCAAATTAAGTTTGTAGACAATCAACAGTCCAGACGCTCTGTGCTCAGTTATGTGAACGTGTCCTCCATACTTACCCTTGCTACCCTCTGTTAGTTGGTTTGTGCTGTTTTTAAGAACTACCACTGTTAAATTGTTTTGGATGTTTGAAATCTGTAAAATGCCTCTTAATGCCTTGGAGTTGTAATGTCACTGATGACATTCAAACCAATTCACCAACAAATTCATTGTTTGTAGTTTTTGAAAATTATACCAAATAAAAATTGACTGTTAAATGAAAAGGAACTTAAAATGTGTCTAAATTAGACAATGAGCTACCTAGTATTCCTGCCAGTGTTTAACAAAACAAAGACATTTTAATATCAAATTGCTGGTCTGTGGATTTACAAATATTTGTAATTTCCTAGTAAATTTCTCCACAAAGAGCTACGGTTTGTAATTTGGTACCAATTTTAGGACAAACAGAAACTGTTTAGTTGGTACACGAGTTGGCAGTTAATTAATTCCAATAATTGTTGGCTTAACCCATGATGACTTTTAGACTATACACAGCAAGTTAGCTGAACTTGCACACAATTCAAAATAAAGAATTAAGTTTCTAATATTAAAATGTGCAAAATCAGAATGTTTACTTGGATTAAATGAAGAAATTGTTCCAAAGAAATATGGATTTTACCTTAAAATTAGTACATAATTACACACTATCATTCTTTCTAGTAAATTATGGGTCTGTAAATTAACTTACTTATTCTGTTATTTTAACATGCAGACAACTAAAGTCTTATTGTCAGTCTTACAGACATAAATTACACATATCTTTGGCAGTCTGTTAGTACACTGAATGCTTTATAAAGTGACATAGGAGTTTTAAAAATGGCTCCTATGATGCAGAATTGATCTTCTAGCTGTGCAGTGAAATCAGATTATAGGTTTTTAACGCAATTACTAAATGCTTTAGTGAACTTTCCAGACTATCAAGTTCAAAATGCAAACATAAATAGCACTAAAGTATTGAACCTATCTGAAGTTCTGACCTCTTGGTAAAGTTCTTCTCCCACTTCATCTTCAAACCCAAGAGTTTAATCAAATCTGTACCTTCATTTTGCTTCCTGAGTAATTTCTAGTCCTGTTCAGTTTCTCACCTCTCCTTGTGCGCTCCTGCTGGATAGACCCAAATCATGTCAGACATTTTGACTTGTCGAAGGAGGAAACACACAGCTGTAAATAATGAGATTAACGCTGGCTCCATTCCATTAAGTGTCCCAGTAAGCCATGCCAGTGAGTGAGCATGAACAATAGCAGGACCCTGGGACTGGCTCAACTAAATGGAATGCAGCCGTGATTAATGTTAATTCCACCTGTGCTCTTCCTGCTTTGACAAGTCAAAATGTCTGCAGTGAAAAGGATCTGTACCACGATGGAATAATGCTCCATTTAAACTCCTGCTAAGAAAACTCTACTTTAGTCGTAATGTATCTTTTCAATTTTATAGCACTTATGCATTAATGTCTTTTTAATGTATAATTTGCACAATGAATGTATTATGCAAAAACCCTTTTAGAAACAGTACATTAGTTAAGTCTCAGTATTTAAATGTTGTACTGTATTTGAAAAAATGTGTTGTTGCAGGAATCTACAAGCGAAACATCTTTGAACATGTTGACGAAGACGACACGTGATGGCTTTTGCTTATGGTTTTATTAACAGCACTGTGCATACTTCCAAAGTGATATGAGCTTTAAAAACCATCAAAAAGTTAATAAATGCCTTTTACTGACGAGAAGCGACACGGCTACGTGGAACAATGGCTCCCTCTTCTGGCAGAAAGTTGAAGTACCCCAACACAGGGACTGAGGGTAAAGGGGGGCTGGTACGCATCCAGCATCTCTGAGGCTGAGCACTGATCTGGGACCTAGTTTCTTTCAGGCAAGAAGAACAAACAAAAAGGAAACAGACCTTTCACAGATCAGCACTTGTGCTCATAGATGAGACCTGATGCGGCTGACAAGGCAGAGGGACAGATTAAAACAAACAATACTGCACAATCTTGCCTTCAGAGATCAACAGGTACAGATCAATACCTACAGACTCTCTTCAAAAACAAGGCCTTTTTCTAAACATGGTGAGGATCTCTAAACATATGGCACTGCTCACAGAATTATTCACACTAGTAAACAAAACCTTTGGAACAAAATACATGTACAGGAATGCAAAATGAAATAAAACAGCCATTTTTTTTCTTTTCGTATCACTAACTTTATACAATTTGCCTTTTCTTTAGAGTGACAGTATCAAAGCACAAATTGGTATACTGTGCGCAAACAAAACGAAAACGGTAAATAATACATGACACGATTTCCTCGAAACATCAACATAACATTGGTACAGTATTGAGGATTGGGGACCTCCCCGTCCATTACCCATCATTCAAGAAGTTTCTCAAGGCAACTAGGAACAGAAAAAACAAAGAACAAGAAGATGGCAAGATGGCACAGAGATAGCTTCCAGTCAACAGCTTTACCCACAAACAGCTATTAACATGATCTATACCCTCCCAAAAAAAAAAAAAAAAACATTCTTCTTCATATGCTGGGAGAGGTTCAAGCCAATGTACCTAAAAGCACCTTGCATTTATTTATCTATTCATTCATAGTACCTGGAAATTAAGTTGCCGTCTCTAGTCCTGAAACATTGGAAATAATACGAAAAATGTGCAAGTTATAGTGTGACCCCCCCCCAAAAAAGGTAATAGGCTACTACTGTGTCTTCATTAAGCGGATACTTTTGGCTACATGACACCTGGGTGAACAGACGACAGGTCAGCTGCTCTCTATGCCAATGAGTCTCCTCTGGTTTTTGACAGCGAGGGTGAACGCCACTTGTTTAGATAAACATTATTCCTGAGTTAGTTCTTACAGTTGGCCCAAATACTGATTTTAATGTAGACTTGGGGGTGGGCCAGCAAACCCATGAGCCTACTTTAAAAAAGAAAAGCCTCAGAATACGCCCCCTTTTCAGTGGGGTGAAAGGGAGCTGATGTGAAAGAGAAGCCTGAATCTGAAATCAAAATGTCTGGTTTCCAAACCAAAAGCATTTTGTTTGCTTTATTACTGTTGCTATACAGAGTCAACTTGTAGAGAATCATAGAGAAAATATATTTAAAAAAAAAAAATAAAGAAAAAAAGGTTTAAACACTGAAGAGTCAAAAGCTTGAGAGGGCTGCAGACTCACAAGCCGCTTGTATTTTCAAGTATGCTACATCACGGACTGGAGAAACACGGATGATACTGTCACTTTAAAGAAAAAGGATGACGGTTAACACAATATTCACAAATGTACATTTAAGGCGTAATTGTTTAGCACTAACAATAGTAGCAGCAGTGAAGCACTTCTGAATTAATTATAATAACAATATTTATGATCATATTACAATAATATATTACCAAAGTAAATCAATGACCATTTTTTTTTTTGTTTCGTAACACTGGACTGAGCCGGAGACAGAAATCCGAACCAGCCAGCCACTGAAGTTAGACGAAGACAGAACGAAAACGTTTCAGCCACCACGGATCACACAACACTAGCCTGTCTGGTACTGCAGGGTCGTCAACATTAGTACGTCCTCTAATAATCTCACTGCCAGGCTCTATAGCTACACTAGGCCCTGCCATGAGTTAGAGCAGTAGTACGTTTAAAGAGCACGAGTCTGAGTATACTGACTGTAATTCCACATTCATGTTGTACAGGAACAGGGGTTTAATTTAAGAGCAGGTCATGAGGAGAAGGTCTGGCCGACACGCACACATGCATGCTCACATAAACACACACACACACACACACACACACACACACACACACGCACACCTGTATATTTATTAGACACACACTGCCAGACAACAGTCTAGACCTGAAACCATCGTCATGCTACTTTGAAAAATACAACACGACAAAACAAGCATGTTTTTCCAAAAAAATGAAAAAGTACCAAAGCAACGTTGTTAATCAAAAGGCCATAACAGACTGAATTCATCGTGTAAAAGCTCTGCTGCACGTCTTCTAAGCTGCTGCTTACCTACACTCCCTGGCGAGGAGGACCCCCAGACTCTTCCTCATCCTCACGTGTTTCTCCACACTCTCGCATCCCTCAGTCTGCCAGAAAGGGCCAAACCCCCCTTTAATCTGGTCCCTGTCTACCCATGTCGCTTGTACCAACAGCGACCCTCAAAGCTGAAATCATTTTTACATACTGTATATGCACGTACTGTATATATTACACACATTTAATATATATTTACTCATATATTAAATTTTCATATAGACATACATTTTTAGTTTTATTTGTGAGGTGTTGGTTACATTTTCAGCAAGAGGCTTCAACATGAAAGATAAGAATCTGTCTTCCCAGGATTCCTACGAAAGTCTTGCGCCATGTGGCATCCCGTCGTTGTCCCACACGGCCTCAGTCAGTCCCACGGAGATGTCCTTGAAAACGAAGAGGCCTGCTGTGGCAGTTCAAAGAAGGCCAGACACTGTTGAAAGCGCATGGAGTGCAGGGCACGGAGTCCCAGAGATGCTGTGAGCTTGCTGGAGTAACAGCCAGTTAAAAATCCACAGGGGCGTAGGGCGTCAGCCAGCACCGGAGGTAGTGCTGCAGGCAATGGGCTTTGGGCTTTGGGCTGGGCTGTGCCAACCTAAACCCAACCAGGCTGGGCCAAGCGAGGGCGAGAGAGCAAACACGAGAGAGAGGCACGAGGAGTGTGCTATGTAAGAACATGCGCGGTGGAGGGAATGGAGACAAACTCGCGTAGAATATTCTTGGCCATTTCGATATTGTTCTGTGCAATCATCAGTGCTTTCTGGATGTCCTGGTAAGAGTATCCCTGACTCATGAGGTGCTCGATCTCGCTACTGATTTGAGAGTTGGCTTCGCCTCCTGTTGCCCCACTACAGGATGAAACAGGGACGGGCGGGACAGGGCTGGGTCGACGCTCCGAGTTGATGCGTCTGGGCAGGGGCTTTGGAGGTCTCTCTGGTGCTTCCACCGGCTCTGAGAAGGCTGAAGAAACGGGGAGAGTGAGTGTGTATGTCTTTAAACCCAAAAGTTCTCGAACACTCTAGTTTGAAGTTTTGGTTAAATCTGAAACACCACCATTTTAAATACCTTAAAAGGTCAATATGGGTTAATGTGAATTATGATTTACTCTACTGGAAATAATTAAATTTTAAAAAGATCCTGATCACTATAATTAGGCACCTGTAGCCGACAGCACTGTGAGTATTTGTCGGAGGTAAGCTACTTGTTTTTATTATACAGTATATATGTTGATCTGGTTGGCCTTTCCACTGCAGCAACCTTTAGTTACGCACTCAAAAAGAGTCTAATTATGATCTGAGAGCTTGTCAGGTTGTCTGAGAGCCACTTAATTGGTCTTTAGATACAGACATTTAGGTCTTCAGTGGAACACTCAGACACCCAGCAATCATCATAGGTGGTAAATGTCAGCCCAGTGCAGAGACAAGGAGAAATCAAAGGCTGTCTCATGAAGAAACACCAAAAGGCTTCATATCAGCACCGTCGACCAGGAACTTTTGTCACTCCTTCATCCAGCTGCAATAGTTGCAGTCAAACCTCCACACAGATTACAGTCTGTGACAGATTCTGATGATACAGATGACATCATTCCACCGTATGTCCAACATCCTGGAGGCGTCACTTACTGTTTTTACTAGTTTAGTTAAAAAAGGTCACTCATTTAACTGATCGGCTCTCTTTAATTATTGGTCTTTACCCTTCTTTGCATACTGTGATTGCACATGCTGGAGCAACGGCAATCGATTCATGGTAATCTATCCTAGTCCAAATTTGAGTCTAGCATTAACTTCAGAGAGCTTCTGGAAAATCTGTATTATGTTTGGCCTCATACCAGCCAGCAGAAAAATGCTTTAGTCATCTTTTCAGGCTGCTTCTCCAGGTCACAGGACTTTTGTGCTACTTCAGATATTGATTCATCAGCACTTTTAATTGCTTTTTGGCCAGGAAGGATCTGAACAAAGAAGCTGCTGTTATACATTTTTACATCCAAGTGAATTTATGAAGCAGACACACCATTTTTCCATCCCTGCCAACCAGTTACCGCCAGTACCACTAATGTAAAATTTTAATTTTTAAGTGTCAAGTGCCCATGTTATGAAAGGTCAGTTCAGGCAAATCACAGAAAGGATTTCCTACTTAGCTTAATGGTATCTAGCTATTTAGGTAGTTTCATTTTTGAAAGGAGGTGATGCTTTACCACCAGATGCCCCTTATCTAGCACATGCACAAGTCGAGGCAAAAAACTAACAAAGTCACCTGTAACCTTGGATGATGTAGGTCATATGTTGCAGTAAATAATAAATAAATAAATTAATAACATGGTTTGTTGTTAATTTCCCCACCACATTTGTGGTATTTTACAGCCTGTTTACAATGACATTGCTTTAACCATCAATGTAACAATAGAATGTTCAAAAATAATAATTGCTCAGTGATTGCGTTTTTAACACACTCACTGAGCAATTATTTTGGTTTAATATTGTGTATTAAAAACAAGCTCTGGCTCAACAGGGGCAAGTAGACTTACGTGCTGCAGCTCCAGCATCAGAATCTAGAGAAAGGCGGCTGAAAGCTGCTGTGGAGGATGAGCATGATGAGGAAGATGAAGACGAGGAAGACGACCCCCCCAGTTCTGAAAGGGTCCGTCGTGCGGGGGGCATCGGCAGCCGGGGTTTTGGGAAGTCGTAGCCGTTTTCCTCCTCTTCCCTGTCCTCAGCTGCATGGTCTCTGGGACCATTGGTCAGTGCCAGAGGAGGCAGCTCTGAATAGTCTGGGAAGGGTTGAAAACAATGTATTAGCACCACGACTACATAAAGTACAGATTCAGCATATGACTGGTTTCATTCATATACAGAGATAATTAAATCCCCTGAAACAGCACCAGATGAGTCACAACTTTAACCAAAAATATAATAACATTACATTACAATACATTCATGCCAACGCAGAGAGTAGGTGTATTTTTTCCAGATTCTATTCGATCTTCTTTTGGAGTGAAACTAATATTCAGTTATTCAAATTGACTAGTTAGAGTGAGCTTTTTTCCACCAGCGGTTACAGCAGAGATAACACAAATCTTTAGTAGTAGCAAGTAGCATAGGGGTTTAATTAGTGTACATAAAAGTGACTCATGACAAAGATTAGTGAATCAAAATACCTGAATTTCTGGCTTGTTGTGATGTGGCCTGGATGTTGTACATGGCTTCATACATTTGAGGTCCATCCTCAAGTTCAGCCAGTGTCAGCCTACAACAAACAACAACAACAATAAAATGATGATAGACACAGAACTGCAATCACCAAAGTCATTTAATGTAGATGTGCTGCTGGAAGTGGTTTCATTGAGTGTTTTGAATACCGTGAGTTGAGTGTGGAGGCTTGGGTCTGTGTCTGGAGTGATGATTGAGGCTGAGGCTGCGACGGCCTTGGGACTGGTGGGCTCTCCGCAGCAGGTGGTGCCGTGATGGGGGGCAGGACAGGGCGAGAGGAGGGGATCATGTACTCAGACTCCTCCTCACTGTCACGTGCCTCCTCTCCTGTCACCGGTCTCAGGGCTGAAGCAGGTCTGGGAACAAACAACCCAAGAATATTTATAAAATATAAACACTAAAAGGCTAAATGTTTTGAGGAAACAAACCTCCTAAAATATGTATTGTGTGGCCATGGTAATCTGCAGGTGAGCAAAAATTACCTAATTGCCAGTGAATAGATTGCGTTGGCTGAAGATGAGGGCTTGACTTTGGAGTTGTCATAATCTGGACCGGCTACTGCTGTAAAATTCTGGAAAGGAAGCAGACACTGAAATCTCAGTAACTTTAAAGAGAAAAATATTTTCACATTCAAAATCTAGGAACCAAAAACTCATCACATTAAAAGGAATAATTTGGCATTTGGGGAAAAACACTTCCCCCTGTTTCCAGTCTTTATGCTAAGCTACGCTAACAGCTGCTGGTTGTAGTTTTATATTACATGTTGTATGTAACTCTTAATGTTATTAAAACTATTATTTTGTGTCACTCTAATTCCTTTGAGACAGAGGGGCCAAACCCATGTGATCATCGTGGAATTTACAATATTAATGAAAGTAATGAATACAGCTTTATTTAACTTCTCTTCTGTAAGTGATCAGTGGCTGTGTGTTGAATGACTGAGCTAAGACCCACACTTGCTCCAATCCACATATACTGTACAGTACTATGAATTATTAGAGGGTGGTGCCACATTTGTCTTTTCAGTTCTCTCTCTAAAATGTTGTGTGCTTGTAATTGTAAATAAATACACTTCAAACCAAATGGGAGTTTAGTGTGTAGTGTTTTGTGGTTCCTCTGACCAGCTGGTGGTCCAGACTGAGGGAGCTGTTGTTCTTCTGTGAGTCCGAGCGTGTGTCCAGAGCGGAGGGCAGCGCCAAGGGGAGGGAGTGTCGGTTGGAGAGTTCCCTAACACCTGCTCGAATGTCCCCTCCCAGACTGGAGACTTGGGTGGATGAGGAAGATGAGGAGGAGGATGAGGAAGAGGATGTGGGGGCCTTGGGAACAGGTCGAGAGTTCCAGTCAGTCAGGGCCCGGTTTGGGGGTGCAGGAGGGAGCTTATCTCGAGAGGGCTCCCCGGGAGTGCAGGGTAAAGGCCGCCTCTGCAGCCGTCCATCGGGGGCTGCCCCAGCTGCGTGGGTGCGGTCTGGAGGAGGAGGAGGGGGGAGATCCCTCAGTGCTGGGGGGAGGGGGAGAGGCTTGTCTTTGTGGTGAGATGCTACCTGGAGGGGAGAAACAGAGATGGAGGGAGTTAATTTAGACTACATACAATAGTAATGTGAAATCAAAGAAAACTCTGTGCTGTTATCTTCTGCGCAGGAAAATAATCAATTTTGCAACAACACCACTGTGTATGCACTTATCATAGTCAACACTATACATAACTTAAATTAATAACCTAATAAACATCTCAGAAAATTCAAGCTTCCTATCTGCAGTTTCCATGTATCTACATTTAAGCAGAAATGCCTGGTAATATGAATGTGTGAGTGAGTGGAAAAGCACTGTAAAATGAGTAATACTACTGTGACTCATTTGATGTCATTTCAACACCTTACCTGTATCAACAGGGTAATAGAAGTGAGGATAATTTCAATAACAGGGCTTGGTTACAGGTGAAATTCTTTTTAAATTTTGTTTGTTTTTTTGCTTGCTGCTTTAACTCTGGATGCACCATAAAAGTCAAGCTACTTACAAAAAATGGACATTCAAACCACATATTGAGGATGCTGTGTGATTGTGAAATGCTTTGACCAAACTTTTATTTTAATAGAGTCTTGGCTGTGTACGTTCATTTACCTTAGCGGTGGCACTGGGGCTAGAGGCACCAGGGGGGTTGGGAGGTCTGTGTGGTAGCAGGTCTAGTCTGGGCGGCACAGGGGGAAGAGAGGACTGTGGGGCCATGGACATGGGTGATGGGGGGCGCTCCACCTGGATCACACAGGTAAACAGCAAAACAACGGTCACATCTGATCAGCTACATTTGAACACAATCAGGTTTTGGCAAATGGAAACTTTTCATGATAAAAAGAACTTGCTCAGTTGAGGTAATCGGATAGTAATGTTTCCTTTCCTTGAAAAGTTTTCAGAGCCCAGAGTTTCTCACAGTTTGACAACTAATTTGTGGTTAAACTGCATTGTCTAAAACTGTAAAAATAAATAAATAAAAACTGTAAAAACTTTTACTGCACTTTCCAATCGCAAAGCTTTATTTTGTGCAGTTATTAAAAAAAAAGGGGGAAAGAAAAAACCTGTTTTGTTTGAACACGAGAAAACACAAATCAACACAAAATATTTATGAAGTACAGCCAAGTATTTCACAGTGTACAAGTACATTTAAAGAAATTAAAGATGAAAAAGAGGCCAGGGTCAGCAATCAAAGCCAAAGAAATTCCAGGGACCACATCAAAGTCTGTGTGATCTCAGGTATTCACCTACTGAATAAGACTAATGCACACAGAGTTTCTCAGAGGCACATAAAAGATGGAGGACAGGAGCCTGCCCCACATATCAAATACAGAGAGGCACAAGAAAGCTTCTACCTTGGCACCATGAAAGATGGAGATAAAAGACCTGAGATATGAGCCGAGAGCTTGAAGCTCACAAAAAGTGAGAAGTGTTTCATCAGTACAGAGATGGGTCTCTCAGAAAAACAGAGAAAAGAGCTGTAAGAACTAGGGTTGCACGATACTGGAAAAAACTGATATTGCGATATCTTTTTTTTCCTGTGATATATAAAGCAATATGAAACAATACAGGAAACAACTCAAACAACTCTATATGCCAGCAAGATGTAAGTACAGATAGATCTAGATACTGCAAGTTGTGTGTGTTAAGTGTTTCCTACATTAGGGCATGGACCACAGAACAACTTTTAACCAGCACCATGTTCAAGTTTACAGGCAGGTCATACACAGACTATGCTATGCGCTTTAGAGGGATGAATTACATCAGTTTAGCAAACAACCAAAACAGGCAGCGGGCATTTTCAGGTTGTGGTAGGCGACAAGTGGGGGCAGCTTTTTCCTTTTTTTATATAAATTGGAATTGAACAAACTATGTTTCCAAGAACCTGTAATCTGACTAAATCATGGAATATTTAATTTAATTTAATTTAATTTAATTTAATTTAATATAGATTAGTCATGGAAAATTAAAACCTTGGGAGTTTTTCTTCTGTATCAAGCAGCAAAAAAGTTGTAGCATGATGTGTTTGAGTTCATCTGCCTTACTTGACATCTCACGTCCTGCAGTGTGACTATTGCAAATCGTCACATTGTGATGTTGATGCTGAAATGAATAACAGCCCTAGTAGGAACCCATGAGGTGGACCCAATTGTCTCAATTAAGTTGAGGTCTTTCCACAATCTCACCTTTGTACAGGCAAGTTTGCTCATCATGAGGTGGGGGTCTTCAAGTCTGTCGTCATCATCATCGTCATAACTGGGTGATGGAGCTCCCTCAGCCCCAAATGTGCCCCTGCAGGAGCCCCCGCTGTTGTCCTTGGGGTCAAAAGGATCCACAACGATAGGCTCTGTACCCTTAATCTCACAGCGACAGAAGGGACATCCTGTTCCCTGACCCTCTGACTCCTGTAACACAGGCAGAAAGGCAGATGTTATGCAACACAAAGGTTAAGTGCTTTTATATGTCTGTTATGTCTGCAGAGAAAAGCACTTCAACAGTTAGTTCTCCTCTCAACAGGTAGAGTTATGACTTGGAGCAACCAACCCACACAAACCCCTTCCATCCACCCACTTGCGTACCTGCCAGGCAGTGAGACAGGAGGTGCACATAAGATGACCACAGGGCTCAATCTTCACATCCTTGTCATTCTCAGCGCAGATCTTACACAGCTGGAAAGTAGAGCCCATCTCACAGTACAGCTCATATTGCTCCTGAGGGGAAAAAATGAGACAACTATGAGCTTTTAGTGCCTGAACACAGAGTAACATCATACGGTACTAACACCACCTGAGATCATTTTGAAAGAGCCAAGAATGATCTGGAGCCAAAATGTGGGGGCGTATTTTTAGTTTCAGTCCTGTACTCAAGCAAAATAAGTCTGTTCATAAACACAAAACTCTGAGAAGACATCTAAGCTAGACAAGATAGAGCATGGTTGGCATACGCAAGAGTGGATATTCTTTAACAATATTTCGCAATTTACACTCATGTATCTTGCTAATTTAACATGTTGTGTCTGTTAATATGATGATGTATGAAAGTAAGTATGAAATACTGCAGAAACAGATGGGATTTCCTATAATGCTTAACAACTGAGGAACCTCACTCTTTTTTGAACATGGTGAAAAACTTTTTTCATCTAGTTTATTTTACATCCAGTTGACCTTTCGTATTAAATATAAGAATAACTCAGTCCCTGTGAAGGATTTTATCATGTCTTCTACTTCTGCTTCCTTTCGGTCTTGCATTGCACTGTTGCATCGTTCAATATTTTTAACTGAGCTCTTTACTGATCTGTGTGTCCACCAAAAAAGCCTCTTGACCGTTACAATAAAATGCCAAAGACCAGCAAGAATGTATAAGATATTAAAGACTGAGGATGCAGAACTGTAAAGCACGCTGCTCTGACCTGTGTGACTTTGATGTGGTCTTGAGGTGAAGGCTCACACAGTCCTGTCAGGTCTGGGTTTTGGGTCCGGCCATCAGGAAATAAATAGCTGGAGATGCAGAGGCACATAAAATTAGAAGGTATGTACAGACCTCTCCTTAAAGTATATCCTTGGGTATTTCAACAGGCATTTTCATTTAAAAGTTATCATCATCATTAGTTAGCATAATAATACTGCATGTATACCTAACAGGCTGCGGTAATGAAAACATCTGCTAAGTCCATTCGTACAATCTGGCACCGTGTTTTAATATCATCACAGAGTTGATACATGCACAGTATGAGACTATTTTACAAATGGGTCAGCTTCTGTCATTACCATTTGATAAATGTTTTGTAGATGCAGGCAATATACTGTATAGGCTTTCCCAGTTTCAATCAGGATTTGATTACAGGTTGGGACAGGCCAACCATAGCTTTCATTAAACAAAGGAATCAACGCTGGCATAAAAAGATGAGTATCACACCAGCCAGCTAAACCACTGACTGAGCTGCACATTAGAAACCAACAGTTCTATTCTGGTTATGATAACAGTGGAATGATGGGAACAGGCAATATGATATGGCTGGATTGGTTTAGAGCTAAAAGGCAAATTCAGTCGTGGGATGCAAAGCAGAGCTGCATAGTTTAGACACAGTTGCATGCTTAGTGGGAAGAGAAGAGGAAACAAAAGAAGAAATGGCAGAAAAAGGGAAGTTCTGCATATATGACAGGAAGCTTGACTTATAGATAATTCATTAAAACTACATCAAATGAAGACCAAGACCCAGCCACAGAGCAGAGGTATGGGTGAAAACCCCCAAGATAATGTACAAGGTACAAGTGTGCCAAGATAAAAATGCCAATGGACTTACAATCCTTCCCTGAAGCCATCTATGAGGGCCTGGAAGAGGGGTTTATTGTGGGGAATGGTCTGGAGTATGTTTCCATCTGCTGTCACGTAGCCAATGGCCCACTGGCCCAGCCGTGTACAGCTCAGTCGGAATATGTAACTGAGGAGAGAGATATGAGAAATAAGACATGCTGGAGTTGTGTCACTCTTTTTTACACTGAAAAAAGAAAGTGATCAAATAGGAGAGTGCAAACAGTCTCAACAATTTGTGCACACTAGGAAACATGTTCTGCAAGTATGCATGTACCTGTTTATGTAAGTCCAAATGCAAATATGTATGCTGAACTATGCATGGAAATATCCCCTTTGCAATAGAACACGTGAACATGTGTAAGTTGAAATGATAAGATATCACATAAAGGAAAATTACATAAAATGCATTCTACTTAAATGTTATAAACATGGAAATACATTCACTACATAAAGCAGAATACACATGCATTTAGGTTAATAACTCAAAATTTAAACATAAAGGTTTTTGTTAACAACAAAGAGCCACAGGGCACCTTTAACTATGGCGATGCTGTGACATGGGTGGGCATGCCTTCATCACCAGCTGGAGGTGTCACCCCGCTATGCCAGCTGGTGCAACTGTTCATAGTCAGGTAAACTGATTTTTGTCATGGGCACGAGCAGCTGTGGTTTAACCTATTCTAGAGTTGAAAAGTAACAGTGTTTACAAGGCTACATGAGTCTGGAAAGACATACAGCCACTCTTCCCAGAACGCAATATTTCCTGCCTGCTTGTTTTTTGCTCATTGTACAAGTTGACAAATTTGTATCAGGAAATTACCAAATTAAAAATCAGGGGTATTGAATACCCGTGCAAAGAAGCGCATCTTTGTTAGTACTGCAGCATTTAGGGCAAGCTGGAAACCACTGGTATGTGACTGAGTTAGGCCAGAAAAGGGGCATTACTTTAATCCATCTCAGGATGCATGTATTAGGATTTCCTCATCAGTCACTAACGTCTAAGGATTGAGTTTGGAGATGCACGAATGGAAAGAAGTAGTCTTGGTGATGGCCTGATTTTTTAGCTTAGAAGTGGAACAACTGTCGTACCCATAACACAAACAGAACACTCCTGACAGTAAGCTGTAATTTGTCAAAATGCTGCGCTCACATTGACCAATAACTCCTCGGATGTCAATGTGGCCCTACCCAAGCCAGGCCTACACAGTGACATCAGTTTTCAGTATACAATCAGGCCATTGATGCTAGGTACCAGTGCCATGCTGCCCTGGGTCCTTCACACACAAGCGCGTACACAGACCATAGTCTTGATGCCAGCTTCACATACCAGTTAGGCTGTCTGTCTTTGCATTGATATAAAGTCAAACGTTGATAATGTGCATTTCTGTGTGTGTTTGCGTGCAGAGCGATAACAATAGTCACCTAAGTAACATCTATGATGATTTTATTTGACTATGTACTTTACACACTCACACTAACAGACATATAAATCATCTCCTGAGCACTGACAAAAGTAGGTCCTGAGAGTTACAGTGAACCCGCAATCATGCTGTTGCCCATGGAAACACATGAACATGGTTACATGATGTGTCTCATTAAGTTCTAATAATGGAAACAAAAGTGTGTTGCTCACACTGCCAAAACATGTCCTAATAGAAACTGTTGACGGACTTCAAAATATTTATTTGAAGGCAATGGGATTGAGATTTATACTGTGTTCAGAAATATCCAGTTATGCCTATATTGGTGCACTCACAACAAGAAGCACCACATGACACCATGTCTTGTGTTTGAATTACAAGGCGTCTGTCTGTGTGCCTGTACATGTGTTTCTGTCTCACCTGCCAGGCTTGTGGATGAACTTCTGCAGCCGCGCTTTGACCTCATCGTAGGTGAGGAAGGCCATGTAGCCCGGGTGAGTAACTGCCAGGCTGTTCCAGTTGCGCAGCAGGGACGACCAAGGCTACACACACGCACACGCACACAAACACACACACACACACACACACACACAGAGAAAGAGACAGAGTGACTCATCTGATGTGTGAGTGAATGGACACAGCAATAACAGTATGAGCACAGTAATGGAGAAATGTACTGCATCATGGATGACGCTACTGAACTTTAGTGTGATTTACACTGGCCATTTTAACCTGGGTCAAGCAACATAAAAAACGTCCTTTAAGCTGAATTTGCAACGCTTAAAAACAGCATGCAGCTTATTTGCTAACACCTGGAGATACAGAATGAGGAGGGTTAAATGGACACTAGAACATTGCTTAGCATATTATGTATAAAGCAGGCAAAAGTCAACGTTACAGATGTTTCTTTCTTTATAGAGTACTTGACCCAAATTAAGTCAAGACCCCCTAACAATATGGGGACGACTTCAGCAAATATAAAATAATTCATACAACTCTATAGCAGACTGAGTGCAGTAGATAGTGGTTCCTCAAATGCTCTCACCAGTCTATCTGGTGTGTGAAAGGAAGTAGACTTAACACATGCAAAACTAAAAATGAGCCGCAAAAAAGTCCCAGCCATGGTTGACAAAGATTCTTTTCTAAAAACTCACCCCTTTTTTTTTGTGGCTAAATCAAACCTTGTAGTTTATTTATATGTTTTGCACACAGGAAGTGAAGAGTTATGTCTAACACATGTTAAATGTATTTCATCTAATCTCTCGTACCCTTAGTGTACTGTAATCACAGACTGGCTGGACTGGTAAACAAAAGTGTGCTTAGTGCTGTTTACCTTTTACTTATGTTACGTTGTTACTCAATACTGTAGCATCTAGTAATTGTACAATCACTCTTATTAACATTTGGACATGAATTCACCTGCTCTGTTTACAATTTACTGAACTGAGAAAGTAAACCTTTCTCAGTATATTGGTTTGTAATCACACCCACATCATTCAGCCTAAAGCTACTGCATGAAACATTTGAAGGATAGTAATAAAAAAAAATAAAAAATAAGCATATCACCCCCAGTCTACTGCATATCAAGGACAGAGCTCAAAATGGCCACAGGCTCACTTCCTCTTCTGAGTTTGAGGACATTTAGAGGAGGGCTTTTTCTGTATGAGGGAGTGTCATAGGAAATGTCTGTAATCTGTTTAGGCTTCATTAAGCCTGTCTGTGCCCTGCATACAAGTAACCGGGGGTAATGTCACTGAGGGAATAAACATACACTACTGCTTACAAGATATGATGCATGAGGTTTTAGATATGGAAATTAAAATCCAACAAGATTTACACATGAGATGGTATAAAACGTGGTTTTCACTTGGTACTGTATTAATTACAATGCTGCTGCAGCACTACATACTATAGATAATCTCTGAAGAGGATGCCTGATAAACCCGCCCTCCGCCATACCCTTCCTCTATCCTTTCTATTTTTTCTTTTTAAAAAGGTCTCCTCTGTCCTGCTGCTTCATTCTTTGCTGATGGAGGAAAGGAGTTTCTGAAGTGCAGTGCAGCACCTGCACTACCATAAATATACACTAAAATACTCCAAAACCAAATGAGTTGTTTCCTGCTGCTTTCTGTATATAATTGCAAAATTTAAATGGTTTGCTGGGTTTAGGCCTTTACCTCACCACAACTCCCTGCCCATGAGCAGTATGTCAGTACTGTGGTCTATCAATTACAAAGTTGAGTCAGGGTTTGGCAAAGTAAATCAACTCATAAACTGACAACGTACCAACGCTCTTTAGCCCCACAGTGCATGCTTAGTTAGATTCATGTCTAAGGCATTATTCCACAAACTTTCATCCTTGCTGTTAATTATTCATCGCGCAGTAAGAAAGTACAACCTTAGGGGAACTCCTATAATGATGACTGTCCTTGAGAAGGATCTCAGTGCAACTTTTGTAGCCTGTCTGAGTCTTATGAAGCAACAACAGACAACCCACAAAGAGGACAAAATCATTGCCAAACACTTCTATCTGTACTAGGGGAGCAGAGTGGAGGAAAGTTTCAACTTCAGTCCCGTCTGACAGTGTGAATAAGTCAGCAGGCATCCTGCTAACGAATTGATAGAGTTAACCGAAAAAAGATGTGGCAGATTGGTTTAAGTTTATTAAGTGCTGCTTAAATGAAATTTGTTTCCTACACCAAGGCTAACAGACTGTTATGAATTACTGTCCATCTCTGTCTTGTCTATCACTCTCTTCCTTTGTACATTTCTCCGCTCATTAATTCACAATGCAATGACAACACAAGGAGAACGGTAGAGTGTGTGTGTGTGTGTGTGTGTGTGTGTTTTCACTACCTGGAATAGCCTAGTGAAGATGTCAAACTCAAAGACAGAGATGTAGTCGTTGCAGGTGAGGTCTATGGTGGATTTGAGGGCCATGGCCTCCAGTCCAGAGCTGATGGGATGAAACTCATGGAGAGACTGACGGAACACCTTCCAAGGCACAATGGTCCTGTAACACAAAAAACAGATGACGACATCCCTTTGCATAAACTGAAATCGAACATCAAAACATTATAAATATGTGGGAATCTAGGTGATTGGCACACAGGCATAGTCACATGACATAGTGACATGACCAGCAGGTAATCAGGAAGTGATAAAAGAAAACTGGTTTCAGTAAAGAGCCCCTTTACCGCACTGCACGCACCTTGTTGTGGTGTATTCTCCAGTTCATGCAGGTATGTAAACCAATTGTAGCAGCGTTTGTAATGGGCATTTGTTTGTGTTTTACTTATATGACGGCTTGTCTGTGTGCCATCGATGCTTGACTGTATGTTTCAGTTTACAACTGAAATGACCGCCAAAGCGTTGCCGTGGCTAGAGACCTGGATATATCGGTAAACAATATACATGTGTATAAACAATATACGTTACACACACACACACACACACACACACACACACACACACACACACACACACACAGATCGGTAAACAATATACATGTGTATAAACAATATACGTTACACGCACACACACAAAACACACACACATATATCGGTAAACAATATACATGTGTATAAACAATATACATGTGTATAAACAATATACGTACACACACACAGATCGGTAAACAATATACATGTGTATAAACAATGTACGTACACACACACACACCTTCCCCTTAGCAGGAGGTGACGTTGTCAGCCATAGAATGGTGTTTTTTGTTCAAGGCACCACAAATAATTAGTGTTGAATGTAGACTACCTGCATGCTGCCTTGTGGCATACCCACAAGTAAGTGCAATAAAGGTGCAGTGAAAATTCTGATTATAACTTTGGATTACTTGGTCTGTTGCTTTTTCAGTGCATCATGAGCAGTTAATTTACTGGTAATTCACACATTCAACACATAAGAAATACTTTTCCAGTGAAGAACTAAAAATTCTGATGATTCATATGTGACAAAAATGAAATGTTATTTCCTGCAACCGCTATTTTAGTATTCCAAAATAAAGCTATGAGGGTCGCTGGTTGTGAATGCTAACCTGATGCAACCTTTTTAAGAGGTAGCGACCAGATATGCAAACAGTTGAATGCACTAAACTGTATATTTTTCAATATCCAATATGGTGGCCATATCATTGGTCAGTTCCTACTGAAGATTAAGACATACAAACCATTGTTATCGGGTAAACGGGGGAAATTAATGAATTATTACGCAGTATTGTGAAAACAGAACTGTGTGTACTCGAGTATTGATTAACTTAAATGTGTGTGATCGTATAGGACATGGGTTTCCATGTTCACACATCAAGGACCCCCAAAAAACACATACTCTTGTCAACAGACCTCTGTACTCAGTAACCCAACATTTGTCCCAGAGGAGATGTTTATTGTCTGTGACTAATGTGAAAGATTTAATTTATTCTCTTACTGTAGTAACTTCTCATGCAACTCATTTTCTTCGGAACATCCTGTAACGGAGCAGGATCCCAGTTTGCCACTGAGGTAATATAATATTCTGTGCATAAAAACTAATACAGAAATTGGCCTCACTTGTCCCCAAAGGCGCGCCTCCAGAACTCTGCAGCATCTGCCTTGGTGATGCGGAAGTTGTCACCCTGAAACAGACCATTGGGGAAGATGGCCTTCAGCTCAGCCAGCATGTGGCTGAAGATCAACGACAGCTTGGTGAGGTTCCGCCTGTGGAAGTCAAGAGTAGAGTGTGAGATTTCACGTCTTTATCATTGCACTGTGGTAGCAGTGTCATCAGCCCACACAACAGCTTTGAGGGAGAAATGGAGAGCAACATTAGTAATTAACAACCATGACATCCACACTGGTTAGTGCCATGAGCCATTAAGCGTGCAAATACAAGGGAAAGCGACAACATAATGAGTTCTGCTAATATTGGTTAGTTTATATAATAAGAGCCAACTTTTTCCTCTTGTAGATGAAATACTGACAAAAATAAAAGAGAAATTCAAATTTGAAATATTCAAATTCAAATATGAACTGAACTATAAATAGTGACCTGTTCAGCATTCTTGGCAGCTCAAGCCATCTGTTGCAATGCAAAAAAAGCAGTGATGCGATATGGATAATTGTGCTGAAATCAACTTCCTAAATATAACAAACATTGTTATATGTACATAACATATACATTATGTTATATCTTTTTTTACACTTTTACAAAACACATCAAAGCAAAACCGATGCGACAGCGAAATCCCTTCACTTCCAAATCAGAAACGTTACTTTGTCAAACGGGCCACAGCCCTCCTCTCGGATGTTTGTTTACTCGTTTCTTAATTTCCTCCAGCAGGGAATTAGTCTTGACACTAGTGCCATCTAAATGTCAGAGTTGATGACAGTTCTCTGAGTTTATTCTACCTGTATTGAACTGTTCAACATGACAAAGTAAGGCAAGTGTCCAGCTCTAAACTAACTTGTGGTCTGAAAAGTTGACAAAGCTTAAATATTGGCAGTCACTGGCCATAAACATGCCATCAAGTAACTGCAGATGAAATTGTGATTGTCATCACCATAAATTGAAGTTTTCTAGTCATATTGAGTATAATTGTTTTTGAAAGAGGATTCAAAAACAGTTGAGAATAATGCATGTAGGACTGCAAGTGATTGGGTGTCATACTTGTTATACTGGTCAACTTCCAAAAACAAGCTGTGACAAGCTTGACAGTAAAACTGAATTAACTCAGTGACAATTTAGTTCTAATACACAAGGAGGAGGCAACGTGAATGCTTTGCTTTACCTCTTTAAAAAAAAAACAACATTCAAATGTAGACTGTACAAGAATAACAGGTTGTAGTTTCTAAAATATGCAGCAAGACGGATGGTAGTCAACAGAGGAAGCTTGAGAGTGGAAGTTTTGGAAGAGGAAAAAAATACATTTTACTCAAGGCCGGGTTGCTGCTTGGCGTTTTCTTGCACTGAGAATTGCCCTTAGCTGCTTCCACAATACAGAAATAGTCACAGGTCCAGGGAGACAACACAGCAGTGTTCGCAGACACACACATACACACACACAACCACAGTGTGAGATGTAGAGGCTTGGACATGCAAGTACAGAGCTCTGATTCCGGTTGCAAAAGGCTGGTCAACAAGCACAGAGGAGAGGAAAGGACTGAAGAGTGGGAGAGGAAAAACGAAGGATGACAATGTCACCATACCCCTGTACCCCATCAAAGCATTAGAAGTGTTATGTTGAGAAAGCCATGATTTACGAGGCAGCACAGAGGGAGATTGTGCTTGGCTGTCGGGCAGGGTGAATTGACATGCACAAGAGAGACAGCAATGAAAGTGTGGCTACACTGCAGCTGCCCCACACTACACTACGCACCCTATGAGTGGAGAGAGGGGGGAGTGGAAAGAGTGAATGAGAAAGGAGGACAGTGACTGAAAATGGATGAATAAGATTAGTGTACGTTGAGAACCTGCCAAAATAGACCAGTGCTTGTTAGGACGATAGTTTACCTCAGAGGGAGCAGACAAGAATCTGAAAGAGAAAATGCAACGCTCGCAAACTGCAATAAAGCGTTGTATTTATACCCTCTCAGCAGTAAATGATCCTCAAACAGTGAGCACTCTTGTATCTGGATGCCTAATCTGTTGAACTGCTCTGCCCACTTAAAATCTACAGCAAAAGACTTGAAGCCAGATGTGGGGACTGTATGTCTTTGAAGTCAGGGCTACCCCTCATCAGTGATGCAATGTGGAAAATGAGTCCTTTAACTACTCTCTGCATTTCCCTGAGGAGCTAATGCAGCCGTAGTCATGAACGTCTTCCCTTTCCAGTGTCATCTCAGGGAAGGCAGACATTTGTGACACTGCATTTCTTTTCAGCAGCTATCATCTCAGCGGGAGGTCCTCTTCTGTTTCTCCTGCTTCCTAGCCCTACTGGCCTACTGAGCCTTAAAGCTGCAGTCTCATCCATTCTCCTGTCAACCTCTCTCTACCCTCTGCTTTTATCCAAGTTACAACCACCCCCCTCCTGCTCTACTTTCATCTACAACATAATTGTATGAAGACAGTTATCCTCTCTCTCAAGTTTATGTGTGGAATTAATCTCTCCTCCACATCTAGGCTGGTTTACTGTCTTATGAATCCACTTATCCACTCCCCTCATTTCTGAACTTGAAACATTCATGGAGGCTACTTAAGACTTAGAGCTTATAAATTCTTCTCTTCAAACCAACCATTAAATTTCATTTCTAATTCACCAGCAAATGCTAATGATATGTTTGAAGATTGGGCACAATATGCACTGGAATTTGTGATCTGGAGAGGCTAAAGCTCAGCTGGATTTTATATCTATTCAACGGACCAAAGGGCAATCGATTCAGGTCCGTCTAAAAATGTCCATGGGCAACATTCAGTAAGCTGTAGTGCTGAGAGTATGAATTACCAATTCCCCCCTAAAGTTCCAGCAAGAGTTTTCACGAAATGGCTTAAACTGGCATGTTTCACAATTTCTCAGAGCCCAAGATTATATTTTCAAATGTCTGACCAGCAGTCCAAAACCTAAATATATTCAGTTTACAGTGATGTAAAACAGAGAAAAGCAGCATATCATCACAATGGAAAAGCGGGAACAATGACTGCTTGACTGAAGCAATTAACTCTCTTCCCCTTTCAACCCAACTCGGTCAAGGCAGATTGCCGCCCACCAAGAGCCCGGTTCTCCTCAAGGTTTCTACCTGTTTAAAGGGAGTTTTTCCTTGCCACTGTCGCCAAGTGCTTGCTTATGGTGGGAAGTGTTGGGTCTCTGTAAATAACATTTTAAAGAGTATGGTCTAACCTACTCTATGTGAAAAAGTGTCTCGATACTTCTGTTATGATTTGGCACTATATAAATAAAAGTGACTTGACAAAACAGCTGCAGATGAATTTTCTGTCAATTGACTGATGGACTTATCATCACTTTCTGTACACTGGGGGGCAGAAAGACACCAAGTTGACACATCCAGGCTTGGTTTTAGCGAAACAAAATTGCACCGTTACACATCCAGAAGAACTTTAAGATTTGATTTCAAATCATTTGTATTTTACAATAATATTAAATATTCATGACTGAATAAGCAACAATCAAAGTTAGAGTTCAGAAATAAACATTTTTAGGTATCATTTATTTAGAGTTTAACACTAAAAGACTCATCAGGATTGTGTGGGTGTGGTTTGATCAAATTTGATTGACAGTGCTGGCAACATAAAACAGGAAACCACATGAATCTGCAAGCTCATGTTTGATTTGCTCTGGCAGATACGTCTGGCGCCTCTCCCAATCAAACTTATTTTGTAGTTTTAGGTATCTGGCCGGGCCAATCACAACCGTTTATTTAGGTTATATGCAATTGTTTAGGTTAGGTTATTTAGGTTTATTTAAGCCAATGTACTCGTTGATAATGCCCCTTGGAAATCAAAAATGGTTCCAGTCTAATACGCATTTGCGAATTAGACTGGAGTTGCCAGGCTAGACAACCTAAGCAAAGAACCTCACAACTGTTCTTACATTTTTCTACAAATTTTGTTAAACACTGAACATTGAAACCCTGCCCACCAAGACAAATACAGAAATCTGTTACGTGAGTTAATTGAAACTGTTCCAACTTTAACAAGAAATTGTGTGTTTATGTAGGACACAAAACGCTCGTAATTAGAAGCCAATTGAAGAAACAGGTATCAGGGCTTTGAAAGCAAGCAAAAAAACAACAAAACAAATAAAAACCACAGTGTTGAGTTTCACACATGCAGGAGGAGCTGTTAAGACAAAAGACAGACAGTGAAGCTACCATACCTGCAAGGCACAGGAAGCTTCACATGAAGTGGCAGATGCAATTGCTCAGTCAAACAATCCCCCAACATGTGACTGTGGACTTGCTTGTTCAGTACGTGTATGCTGTTTAAACACTGTCTGGAGGGGGGGGTCACAAGCCTAGGATCAAGATTTTTCAGGAGACACAGCCAAACAGCTTGATATCCGCCAATTTAGGCTTTTCTTCACATAACGTACACACACAGACAGACAGACAGACAGACAGACACACACACACACACAAAGACAGTGAGTCCACATAGACTTGGTGTGTGTTGTAACAGGAAACATCAATATAGTGCGTGTGACTCAGAGACAGAGAGAAGGAATGAATGTGAGAGTGAACACTGGTCTGACTGGCATCAAGCTCACAGGGTGGCACAGCTGTCTCTGGCACGAGATTTGCACAGTGAATGAGACTTTGTTGTGTCTTTTTGTCTGTATGATAGAGAGAACTTTACCAAAGGCAGGCTGAATATTATTTTGAAACTCTAAGATACAGGTTCAAATTTAATCTTAAACACAGCCAGACAAGCCGATATCTGTTTTTGCATCTCTCTGTCTCTCTCTGTGCGTCTCCATGTCCATCCTACAATACCAGCTCTGTACTGTGCGTTTGTGTGTGTGTGTGTATGTGTGTGTGTGTGTGTGTGTGTGTGTGTGTGTACGTGTACTGTACTGGGCAGTAGCCAGCGTACCACTGTTGCTGTTATTTAAGCTGCTGTGCCAACACGGACATTGCAGAGTCAGTGTGTCAACGGACGTACAGAGAATGGTTTTCTAACCTCCTCCGGATCGTCATGTCTATAGTGTTTTCTTTTCCTGTCTCTTACTCATTCTGAACCGCGACAACAGCAACGAGCCAAACCTTTTCTCTGAACACTAGGTTTTTGTCCACCATCCCCCTCATGCTATAGATTGACCTCTGACCTTGCAGCTGGCTGCTCCCTTCCTGTTTCCTGCTGGCTGTGATAAAGTAGCGCAGCTAGCCAGCGAGCCCCGCACTGCGCCTATACACCGCAGCACAGCCAGCAAGGGTCAACCTTACAGAATGCGAGCCCGTCTGGATTGGTAGGAGTCACAAGTAGCTGCAATATCATCATGCAGCTGTATTATCTTTATCTGCTCACGGCTACAAGGGAAATGCACATCAAACACAAACTCAGCCCTGCAACAAAGCTACCAAAAGTAACTTTCAACAATTTATAAGATGAACTAAGATAGATCAGGACTAAGTACCTTGAGGACAACCACACTTTGTTCAGAAGTCACTGAATTAATTAATAACACGTCTGCACAACTCTGTTTTAACTCCTTCAAGGCAACATGGACACCAGCCTAAGTCATATTCACACCTCATCTTCATAAACTTTACATTTTTCATCACTTTTTTGTCAGAAGATCAGTGTTTTTAAACATTGCAGATAGGAATGATAAGAGACAAAACAGTCACAGTACACCAATTAGATCAAGTTCATGTGAAAGGGCATTTACTACAGGTACCATAATGAGACTTCCAAAACCTTAGTAGAGTAAGCTTCACTTGTTACTGAGCCACTTCGGTCATATGCAAATCATTCACACTGTGTCTGCCATCACTGGCTCTGATCACAGTTGCTCGTTGTAGGTTACAGCACAGTTGAATGGAAATGTGTGTATTGGTTGTCTTTTTCTCGCCCCAAAGCAAATTAATTCCCAATGTTTTCCATCGGCTTATTAAGTGTTTGGGATTGGTCAAAAGAAAAAACTACTAAACAAACAAAGAAACCTTAAAACAGCGAACTGTAACACCTTTACTTGGTGATGGTCAAACCCAGCCTTCTGCTTCCCAAGATCATGCCCTCCTTAGTGTTTGTCAGATCACATTTAGGCACCTTCTTGATAGTCTGTTAATAAGGAAGCATGTGAAATGGAGTTGGAGGCACAAAAACACTGAAATTAAAAATAAAAGTAGTTGTTGGACTGGGAAACACAGTGGATTATGAGTTTAAAGTCCTGGCTTACCATTTCGCTGTAGTTATTTCAATGCTCTTATCACTGAAGTCAATTAGACAGGCTTAAACTCAGATTATTGTGAAGGAGAAAATAAAGATTGTAAAAAAACAACAGAAAACAGCACAGTCTCAGCTTAATCCTCTCTACACAGTTAATTAGCTATATCTTGTGCATATCTGAGCTCATTTATCTCTATGTGCATAAACAGCAAGTGCTTGCTGTACCCTGGGGGGCGGAGAAGCTAGTGGATTGCGTCATGCTAATCACCATAATCTAATAGTGTGAGGACTACATGAGTCGGTTGCTCACTGATACCGCAGTGACATAAATAACCATGATGCTCTGCTATTTGTGTGTGTGTCTGCCCATAGAGTCCCAAGCTACAAGTTTAAGCAAATGTAATTGAAGCTGAAACAGCCGAAGTCTCTGTAGTGTGAGCTGTGTTTTCCATTCCCAGCACTGAAAGCCGTTTGGCTGCTAGGCTAACCACTAAAATCTTCCCTTCCTTTACTCCAAACTCCATCACAACCAACTATCTAACCGCTGAGACTCCCTGCTGTGGCAGTGTAGAGATACACAACACTTTTTTTTTCCCCTTCTCTTAGTCCTGGTTTGTACAGAGAGATGTGCCAAAAAGGCAGCACATTAAGTTTGATTCAAATCTAAGAGTGGATGCAGAAGAGAACAGCAGCCTTTGATATGAATGCTACACTACAGTAAATCACCGTATCATCTACGGAGAATGAGAAACTAAAGTTGGACCACAGATTTCAGGGTGATATTTTGTAAAATTCAGTACAGTTAGATTCTTATTCACTTACTTTTTACTCTCTTAAAACTTCAACAATACAGGACTCTCCGTTCAGAGTTGCATGTTTGTGATTGAACTATACTGTGAAATGAAACTGTCCAAAAGGTATTAACAAGTTTGATTTTAATATCAAACTACCAATGCCTGTATTTAGTGGGAGTATCTAAATCATTCAACTAAACTTAGCCCAGCAGCTACAGATAAAACAGGAATGAATGATATTCATGCAAATTCTCTCCTGTAATCAATCCGCCGCATTTCGTCATGGCTCCATCCAATACTGAAAACAAAGACCTTACCTGCAGTATTATAGCTGCAGTGATAAGATGGGTTTTAAGATAGTCAAAGTCAAGAGACGTGCTCTCAGAGACAGTCCTTTGTTTCACATGGATGTCAAGTATGTTTATAGAAAATAAGAAGTCACATTTTAGGACAGGGTTATCTTGGGGAACCAAAATAGGAATGGGTGCAAATGACATTTGCAAATACCAGAGGTGCTGTACCATACAATAACATATCTTTCTCTATCCACAAAGGCTTGACTACATCAATCATTGATGACACAGAAGCACTTTACTATAAAAAGCTGCAGAATGAATTTTGGGCTCTGATATTTTTGTCTAGGATTGATAGCAACATGTGACCTCAGCAACAACAAAATAAACTTTAAAACTAAGAATTACTTCAAAAACACAAATGTACAGACAGCCAGGTGCTGTGATAAGTAGCAACAGCAGCCAGTAACTGTTTAGTGGCATTAGACACAAGAGCACCAAGCACCTGTCCCAACCCACTGAAAGAAAGGCCTCATGCAAAGCATACACGTTTTACCACCACCACCACCACCACCACCACCACCATGTTTCAGATAAAGACACTAACACTGTTCTTTTGCTATTTCTAAACCAGAGATAAAACTAAAAGTTGTTTGTGATAAAAAAGAAACTAACAATAGTTATAAATGTTTGAGGAAGTATTTCAAAATGTTTTTTCTAATTATTCATTTGTGCATGAAACATTATGGAGTTAAACACAACCAATGTTAATTTTAGCAGTTTTGTTGTGCACTCAAATCTCTGAACAACTTCACAAGTATGCACATTTTGTACAGCAGTAACTACTGAAACATTTATACAACAACTGAATGTTGTGATTATGAGTAAAGAGAAATGTTTCCAAATCATTGTTGAGAGAAAGGCTCTTCATGGCACCTGCCACTGAAGTCTGAACAGTAGTTTAGCTGCAAGGAAAGCTGAATGAGTAGAAGCTTGAGGAAGTTGTTCCTACCGACTATTGTAAAAATATCACTGAAGCATGTCTGGAATGCATTTTTCTATTGTGCAAAGGACTGGAGCAATATGCTGTCAGTAGAGGAAGGTAGGGATGATGGAAGGAAGTAAAGGAAGAGGGGTAGTAGTGAAGGGTAGGGCTAAAAGATGTGTACATTAAACTTTTAATTAACTGTGTGTGTAGGGCTACAACTAACGATTATGCAGTTGATTAATCAATGAATTGTTGTTTAGTCTTTAAAAAGGAAAAAATAAAATAAAAAAGTGAAAATTTCCATCACAACTTTCTAGTTTACTAGGTGACATCTTTAAATGTCTTGTTTTGTCTGACCAACAGTCCAAATAACAAAGATATTCAGAATATTAACAATTCAGAGGCAATAACTAGGAAAAAATACTAAATAATTAACTGGTTATGAATATAGTTGCTATTACAGTATCTTTCTGTTGACTAATTGATTAATTGTTTCAACTCAACATGTGTGTTAACGTGTTGGGTAGTGCCTTTTATTAATGTCCGCTTTACATATATCATTATCAAATAGTATTAAAACGTAGATGTTCAACATTACATCATGATAACTGCAACATTAAATGGAACGTATTTTTATCAGATGACATATTTATCAATTAAATAGTTTTAAAGGTAGTTCGGCACAGTGATAGTTTTAAAATCAAATTATTTATCAAAAGAAACAAAGAAAAAACAATCATGATATGAAAATGTTGACACTGCACAGCTCAAGTGAACAGTGAATACAGGGCAGCAGCAGATTAGGTTTGTAAAGATTATATATGAGACAAAACATCCATAGTACAAATAATATAAACAACACATTAGTAGCCTCCAGTTCTGTCACTTTCTGAAGTGTAGACTGTCCCACAGCGCAGTTGCATTCCCCTGCAGCCTATAAGCCCACCACTTCCTGTGACCAGCTGGACCTATCGACGGTGGTCAGGATGCAATGGCAGTTTAGCCCAGGAAGACAATCAAACAAACTCTTACAGCGAGGTCAAAACAGTATCCGGTTAGACCCCTGGAGGTGGGGGATTAAAGGGCTTTTCACATTGATCAAACCTTGTAATGTATGAATCTGCTCAGGGACTGTAAAATGTGTAGTTTTAATGTGTAATGAACAGTACCACACATTCATTTATCAACCCACAACGATTAACCAAACCTAATTAGCAAACCTTTTCATCAAGAAACCACAGTTACAACTCACAAATCTATTCTGCCCCCCCCAAATGCTGCCTTTTCAGAAAAGGGGGGTGGGGGGGAATCGGTGAAGAGTAAAAAAAAATGTTGATTAAAACCAACTAATTTTGGTATGGGTCTATGTCAACTCTGAGGCCAGAGCCACGGCTGTGCTGCTTAAAGCCAGAAGAGGAAGTTAGTGCAGTAAACAAAGAGGAAGTGCTGACTGTTGATTCTGGCTGAATACGGGCTGTCAGTGTTAATAATTAAGTCTCACTCACAATATAGCGAATTTCCTCCTCACTCTCTACTGTGAACAACATCAAACCCTTTTTCACCCCCATAATTACATAAAACAAATACACGACATCTCTTACTAACACAACTCAGCTTCTACGCAAGTTAAGCTCAAGCTTAGCAGACTGTTTCTCAACAAAAAACTAACGCTAGCTTTTACTGCACTACCTCAAATCTACTTCATCTCTAAAGCTAAACAATCTGTGTGAGACATATGGTAGTGGGGGGCTAGATAAACAGAGGGTCTAAATCTCTGGGGAAGACATTGCGGAGAATTCTGTACGGCATCACAACATAGCATATCCACCCACGCTGCATTCAGGGCTCTCATGAAACACTCGGATCCTTCACTCTGACTTGAAAAAAGCTATTAATCCATTGTGGAGTCCCGTCCATCGTCATTTAAGTCAATAACTATCAAGTGCTAATTCTGACTGAAGTCACAGTGGTGGAAATAATAAGTGCCAATGTTCTCATATTTTTAAATAAGGCTGAATTGAAGAACACAGTGAAAGCAGTGTATTGTCAAACTTTCTGCATTCAAGCGGTGAGATTATCTTTATCCTCACAGTTCAACTTTTGAGTCACAGCCATGTGCTGAGCTCAGCTGCAGCCTAACCACATACTAGTCTCTCTAGTGGCTCAACGTCATTGGTTGATTCTATAGCTTTATTAAGTAGGCTGATACCCATTGGTTAGTGTCACTGCAACTGCCTTCTGCACACAAACAATAGCAGTCTTTGTGTGTAATGCCTGGCTACGGTGCGTGTGTTTCCTCTACTTTTACCAGGATTTTTTTTCTATACTGCCTCTTGGTGCAATGAAGTGATGATGAAAATGTATTTCACAGAGGTTGTAATAGGATAAACACGCCTTTATCGAGTGGTTGAGATAGAAGCTTCCTCTTCTCTCTGGTTGCCTTAGTGGGGTTTTTCTGTCTGCAAGATTACTGTCATGTTAGCTGAGAAAGAAACATCTCACAGAGGAACTGAGCAACAAGATGAGGATGTATTACTTAGGACTGCCTAGATAAAACTATTACATAATTTCCCAAAATAAAGAAACTGTTTAAGAGACCGCCTGCAAGGTTAATGTGTAAAGAAAGTGTCTTTGAACTTAATATTTCTGATTCAAGCCTGTAAGTCAGTCGGTATCAGAGAAAGCAACTACATTTCCAGCAAAACACTGACCTACTAATAAGACCATGTCTTCAACAATATTCATGTTCTGTGTACAATAATGTCCCGTCTATGTTCCCACTCCTGGATCACTTTTTCCTCGCTGTCCATCAGATCATCACAACTTTTTCTGTCTTGACTAATCACGAGTCATCAATTTCAGTCTTGATGAAGTGTCATACATTCAGATTGTTAAGAAAGAATATTATTACTATTTACTAAAGCACAAATTAAAGGATGACAGTTTCTGGTGATTAAATGGAAATATCTAGAATACAATGAAGGGGAGGCTCCTGCTTAGGACAATGTACCTGCTCTACAGGTATGAAGTGAATTACCTCTTAAATCCTAATGTCAAATGCAATACACATTTATAAACTCTTTTACTTAACTCATTATGCATCCACATTGATTTATCCATGAATTACATGGACTATCCCTTTCAAGTACCACATTGCAAACGGTGACAAGGTATTAAGAGTTGAATACTTTTATTTGATATGATGAAAATTGAAAATTAAAATGGAGTTATCTTCCAGGCTATATCAATGCAGCATCTTCATAGTTCTCTACAATAACTCTGGCAACACAGAAAATATCTATAACAGGGAGAGTTGCACATCAAAACAACCCAGCGATACACAAGCTGTGTAAACTCCTTTTGATCGGGTTTGTTAACAATGTTTCCGAAAAACTATTTAAAATAGAAAATTACCTACACTTGGCACACGAATAAACCAAATCTCAACTCTTGATTTTGCTAGTAACTACTCCGCTCAGGCAATGGTTTCTATCCACCCATTCCCACATTTAGCGTCATTGTCCAACAGGCCAATCCAAAAGCTCCTGAAAACAGCAGCTACAGTGGCCAGACAACATCTGGACAACACAAAGGGTTTTCAAAAAAATCTTTTGCAAGTCATCTTTTTCATTGCCAGCAAGAGAAGGACCTGCCCCAGAGGCAGTTCTGGAGAAAGCCTTTACTGGGATAATATCTGATACTGGCTCACATCTTGTATGGAAGACTCCCAAGGGACACATAACAAAGGGTGTCTTACGATTTCATTACATACTGTACGTGACGCCTGTTACAGCTATGTCTGACAGCATTTGCCCAAAGCATCCAGTGAACCAAAAGGCAAATGATACAAGCAAAGAGGCAAGAACAGCTCCATCCAGCAGCTAGTCTGCACCTCAGAGAGCCTGCTCATTAACACAACAATACATTTGTGCTTATAAGAAGCTCAATTTTGTCTTGAGGTCTTCTGTGGTATCTTCTGTCTTCAAAATAATGCCCTTTCTGATTTAGTATTTTTTAAACAAGCGAAAGAGGAGGAATATCTCATTAATTACACTTCCACAAGTCCCTCCACACATAAAAGCAGGAAAACTGCTTATTTTCTAACACAGAATGTACATATGAGTCTCTTTCAGACTGACAAAAACATACTATTGAATGTTTCAAGGAAAGAAAGAGGTAGAGACAAAGACATTATGGGAAGTACAACATTAAGACAACTACATGATGAGAACATGTTCAAGTAGATTGTAGAGATAAAAAAGGCACAAAAACAAAGTGACAAGCAGGCAGGCAGCTGTAGATTAAGCGCCATTCTGACCACAAATGCTCACATGCTCAAACCACACGCCTCTCTCGTCTTGTTTTGATACATCTTGAGCTACAACCACCCTAGAGGCTGGGTGCAATTGTTCACTCAGTGTCTGCACAGTCGTAATTATTCAGAATGAATGAATCTGAGGTGTCACACATTAAATTCATACTGTTTCAAATGGGTTCATTAAAGAAAAATCAACCCAATGGCTCAGCAATACGGTTTGAGAAGAGAAAAGAGAAAACAAATTTTCACACCATTCACCTGTAGAATCACATCTACTCTATTAAGACTAAGCTAGCTAAGATATTTTTATCAACTTTACACACCTGGGTTGTGAGTTCTCCTCGTACATGCGTTCCTTGCCCTCCTTAAACAAGCTGATGGTCTGCTTGGTCTTCTTAGTTAGGTTCTCCATGAAGACCCGGAAGTACTCGTTGTCCCCCAGGGTCTCCATTTTACCCTCGTAGCGAGACAAGATGGTGCGCAGGTGCTGGTAGGTGTCTGGCAGCAGGTCCAGGATGTAAGGGGGGCTGTTCTTCAGAGCCAATTTGGGGTTTTGGCACAGGCGCACCACCTGCAGAAAGGGAGGATGTGAGGGGGAAGACAAGATACAGTTAGAGACAAGATACAGTTAGAGTCAAGATGTGGGTGCAAGAAGGCAGATAGATGTGAGAAAAGCAAGACAGAAGATCGTGTTAGAAATGGTGGTGGGAAACAGGTTAAAGGAGAGTATCAGAGAAAGAAAATCTGAGTTATCTAAAATGGCACTGTGCATTTTCATTCTGTACATCAGTAAGACATTATTTATATCATAAAGACAGAGTCTTGCAGAAAATAGCTCTTTTCTGTATTGGGGCACTTATATTTAGTGCAGAATATTGTCAGTGAGCCCAGATAGAAGAATGGAAAATGCCAACAAAGTCGAAGACGAGAGAAAGGTCCTTAAAAGCCCTGTCAGAGTCAAGCTTGGGCCTTTCAGACTGTACCACTACACTAGTTATTTCACCACCATCACTCTACTCCCTCTTGAAACTACATACAAAAGAAAGATGAAAGTGGAACAGGACAAAGGGATATCTGCTTTCATCCATTCAGTTTCTGTTCTCAATCTGAAGCTAATTATCTTTGTTTCTAATTCATTTACCATTGACGTGTTTTTGTAGACATGCACAGCAATGCTTGGGCCTTATGTCTACCATGTCAATTATCATAGGTCATCATGGTCTGATTCTCCACTTCTTCAGCATGTTACAAAAGCTGTTGATGTTTACACTTCCTCATTTCAATCTGCACATCCTATACCACTTCTGCCTGTTTTCAACATTTGAGCATTATCGCCTTGCAAATTTAACCAGCTGAAGCACAGACTGTGGTATTGACAAGGGATAAACTTCAACTACAGTGACACATCATGTACTTTGACCTGAAGTTTTTGTCTGTAAAAACAGGCCCCTTTTTAGTTTATATACTTGAAAAGTACAAACAGCTTTACTAACATCAATCATTGACACAACTGAGGGTGAATTCTGTAATGGGTGAGCAGGAAGATAATCTTCTATTAGATGGCTTTATAAAACACGTACATTTAGGGAATCAACTACATGCTTGAGTCAAACATGTTCACCAGACTGTATGAATGCATATTACATCCTCAGTAATGTTCAACCTTTCCTCACCCATCCCACTGTACTGCTGCACTGTCTGACTCACTTCGTTGACCATTACAAAGACACTGGCGGACCGCCTAGAAGACTCTCACATTCAGCTCTGTATGGACATGGTTGCAGTCATATTCACCACTGCATTCAGGACTAACTTACTTGCGTGATTGCAAAGGCACAAAATTACACTTCCATTTAAAAATTTGGTCTCATGTCCTAATTTGAACCTGTGCTGATATAGAGCTGAGCTGTCAGCTTCAACGGTGACCTAACAATTGCATGTCAAAAACAGGACATGGCTCATTCTTTTGTAGACCAAATTATTGTCTACTAATCATGAGTGAGTGTTACAAAAAAATAAGGCTGGAGCGGCATTACAAGAATGTCGGTTTGGATTTCTTGGCATCTTCCTTTTGGAAGCTATCCGTTTGTCATTATGGGAAAATTAGACTTCAGAAGACTTAGTAGGAAAGCTTTTAATCAATCAGCTTATAATTGAAGTAAGCTTGGAACCACATAGATTTATCAATTATAATCAATGGCAAAACAATTTTGCCTACTTAATACATTAATAAATATTCTGTAAACATATGAATCTATGCCATTGTGACATTTATGTTTTATTGGAAATATATTAACAATTTCATGTATTAGTATGAGTACATAGGAGTTTCCCCTCTGACAAAAACAGAGCTATTTGTTTAGGTATTACATGGTAGTAGATTCTTTTCAATTTAAGTTTAAACTATATACATTTTTAACATTTATTTATTTATTTGATGCGATTTATTAGTTCCTCTAAATTTCTTTTCGACCAGCCAGAGATTAATATCTATTCCTTTCATTTCCACATCTTAGGTATCTGACTTAAAATGGGACATCTCATGAATCCACAGCCCAAATGATCCATGCATCATTTCCTGAGAGTGTTGCATATATAGGAATAGTGGATCTCAATTTGTAAATGGGCCACTGGGCTCAGACCAGTCAGTTAATCATCACTGATACAGTGCCTCTCGAAAAGAATGAGGTCGCACTTGACCGGTAGGATATTTTAAGCAGTACTGATTTGACAACATGCAAAATCTTTTTTAGCATGTGAGCCTTCATTGGGGTCTGAACACTAAAGGTCAGCTTCCTACTGATACTCAGTGTAAATGGACCACAGGTGAAATATTTCACCAATGCAATATCAACCATATTCAACCAGTGCAATATAATTATGCCCATATCAATTACTTTTAATTCTTTGTTTACAGATAAAAATCCATAGTACTTTTGAATAGCCATCAAGGATCACCAGGGTGCATAAAGCACTTCTGGGTTGCATGCTACAAGATCTATTATGGATGTTTTAAGCACCAGGAAATGCAACTAGCACAAAAGTCTTTTTTAAGATTAGTCATGAGGATTATCCATATTACATTCAACATTCGACTGACCAGATAAACTGCCAATGCCATGATGATTTAATCTAATTAAATAATTAAAATAACTGAAATACAACTGTAGGAAAGTAGCTTAAGAGCTTAAACATACTTTAGTAACAACTTCTACTGAATGGTATGTAGCACACTATAAGGATAGTGTTTCTACATTTGTTGTATCCCCTGTGTATTTTGGATAATTTGCTTGTGGTTGATATCTACTTGAGAGACACTTTTTCGTTTGACTACATGGGCAACTGAACTGAAAGCTAATATGCCTTCAGTATCATTACCAACACTGTGGCCTCATTCCTTTAACCCTTAGCCAGGCCTTCAAACGAAGGTCTACGTGGGTTATGTCTGAGACCAGATACGGCAGTTGCCAAGGTTACGCCACTGCATTTTCATCTACCACGTTAACACTTGTACCTATAACTCTGTGCACGAATGCACACGTACAAGGCCACAACATCTGATTGACGTCAATCAATGATACTGTCCCGAAGTAAAATGTTGACTGCCTCCAGGCTAAATTGCATTCAACTCAATGCTTTCTCTCTTTTCTCCGTCTCCTGGCTCATTCTACACCTGGCATAGACCTGGTAGTTTTTGTACGATAAAGTAGTTTAAAGTGTAACCAGCTTGAAGGAAAGTTGGCCTTGGTTGAATTTTTGTTTGACTTAAGCCGCAAACAGATCTTTTGTGCTTCCTTGTTAGGACTTCCTTGTAGAACTATTTGTTAATTCCCCAGAGGTTTTTTATTTCACAATATGGATAATGTTTTGAAAGAAAGTCTGATGTCAAACAATTGTGTAAAAAATTAATTATCCATTTATCTTCCACAAACTGAATGAGACCACTTCCAAAGTACCAGTGAAGTTGGGTTTTGTGTCTACACTCAAAAAAAGCCTAACTCAATGGATTGGATGTTTGAGACTGTCTTACAAAACAAAAACCTGAAAATCTATGTGTTACACAAAAGAGCAGAACATCATTTTTGTCTACCAGAAACTACTGGTACAGTACAAAATGAAATGTTCATTATTTTAACTGCTAGAAGCAATAGTGACAAAACAAAATATACTCTTACTTTCAACCATAAACCTCCATATCAACATGAATATAATGTAACGATAAGACTACTGGTGTTTTCAGACAGTAACATTTTAAAGAAAGTTTGACCATTATGGATACATGATTAATGAGCAGCGGTATAGTTAATTCCACCCTGCTATAATGGTCAGACAAGCTCAGAAATGCGTGTCACTGAGCTGCACTGCAGAACAAAATTGATATCATGACATCCATATTATCTTTGAGTAGCATATGACCTGAAATTCACTTGTGGTTATCTCACAAAGTGTCTGGGTAAATAAGCAAATGAATCCTTGTACGGGTCCTGGTGACAATTTTGTTCTTCAACTTCAAGTTTTGATTAATAAATATCTTATAAGCCTAAAGCATGTAGCAATGCAACAGCAGAGACAGTAAGGTAACACCTAATGGTTCAACTTTTAATGCTTTAAACTTTCATTTTAAGTTTAAACTTCATGTAGGCAGCTAAACTAAGACCACACATTTGGTCTGGGCATCACAAATGTTGTGTTTAACTCGAAAGCTTAAAACACAAGGATTTGATGATTAAAGTTTGTAATGCTTAACACTTTAAGAATAGCTAATGTAGGCATGTCTGAAGAGGGAAATTAACCTCAAGCTTTTGATAATAATTTAACCAACGGTGCAGGAGGTGTTTTCAGAGAGGACCTGCATTATTCTTCTGCAAGTGTTGGTCTACATTATATGTTGGGCTGTGGTTTCCTTCAGACAGCGCTGAACAATATTTCCGCTGCTATTTTAAACAATCTGGTGGTGTAAAAATACTTTTGGTCTTATAGTCTTTTCGAGAAAGGTAAGATATTTTTTTTCTCTTCACCTTACCGGTGCTGCCCCTCAACTGTTCTCCTGGGTCGGAGGAATATGGTGAATCATTATACTGTAAAACTGAAAAGGCTAACCTGACCGCCCGCAGGTGGTTTAAGCGGTGTAAGGTCTGCTGTCCAGTCATCTTGACTGGTTTCCACCTCAGGGTGTACACACAGACACAAACATGTCCCAGACGAATGCTAGACATTTGCTAGAAACAAAAATAAAATGAAGACCGAGTTCCTTCTCTTTGCTTGTTTGTAGAGTACCTGTTCAAATGTAGAGAACAGTCCAGACAGACAGACAGACAGACAGACAATCTACCACAGATGCTAATGGAGCAAAATAAACTGGAATGTGGTTTCTTAATAATGGCTTTGTAAAAAGACTCGGTCTCTTAACATCAGAGCTCTAAAGGAAGGCCTCAAAGAGAAAGAGGAGACACAAAAGAGTGTCTTGTCTTCCTCTTCACTGCAATATTGCTGTGTGAATCTCACAGGAAACTGGGGGTCAAACTGCTACAGACTTTTCCGAGAAGTGAAGCTGTGAAATGAGTCTCCCCTGTGAAAGAGCATAATTGGCCCAGTTAAACGGACGCGTTTGTCTTTTTCGCTTTTCTCTCAACGCTTTGTTACAGTTTTTCTAAAAAAAGGGGGCTGACAGACGGTCTGACTGCAGACATTGCAGCAACACTGTTACGGTGCCAGCAGCAACAGCGGCTCTGTCTTGACTCAGCTCCTACACGGCACGTCTTCAGGCCCTGTCCCCCCCCCCCCTTCTTCTCCTTCTCCTTCTCCTTCTTTGTTTAACACTAATGTACAATAAGATTCACCTCGGTCACTTAAACGTGCTCAAAACCAGCTCGACGTGACAACTCCGGCGCTAACGAACGGACGCCGCGGCTCCGTCAAACCTTAACGCTGGGCTGCTCTGAAAGTCTCTCTGTGTTTAAAGTGTGGCGGACGAGCCCGGCCACGTACGGCACGAAACAGCACCGTGCAGGCGGGGGACACACACACACACGAGCGGCGTCTGTCCCCCCCGCCGCCGCCGCCGCAGCTGACGGGCTAACCGGGCGCTAGCGGCGGCGGACCCGGAGATTAGCTCCCTTAGCGTCAAGTTAGCGGCCGTTAGCAGCCGTTCAACGGCCGGTTAACGGCGCCCGTTAGCGTACGAACCTTGTCCATCAGTTTCCAGCATTTCTCCACCGTCTTCTTGTCCACGGCCCCGGGCTGGTGGTGCGAGTGGAGGTGGTGGTGGTGCGGCTGGAAGGCATCCTTCATCATGCCGATGAGCCCGCCGCCTTTCTTCAGGTTCCCTGCCATGTTCGGGCTCGGCTAGGGGCGGCCAGAGCGGCGGGCAGGCGGGGCGAGGCAGGGCAGGAGTCCGGGGGGAACCGAACCGCCGCCTGGAGTCAGCTGGACCGGGCGGTGGTGATCCGGCACCCCCCCGGCGAGGACAGCGCCCGAGCGGCGGATCCGAGCCAGGGTCCGACGGGGGAGGGGGGAGGGAGAGGTGGGGGAGCAGGGTGCTATCGGACAAAGGCTTCCATCGGTAAACCCAACATCAGATTGTCAGATAAATGTCCCGCTTATGGCTGAAACGAGTCCCCCCCCGTCCGTCTCTCACACCCCGCGCCGCAGCTCCCGGTGTCTCTCTCTGTCTCTGCAGGGACCCACGCAGGCTAATTAGCAGAGCACCAGACCTGTCTCTGCTCGCCCTCAGCTGGAGGACAATGGCACCGTTTCTCTGCCCAGAAGCTTTGAGGACTGGAGTGTGTCCTCTCCTCTTGACAACCCCCGATGTCGTTCCCCTTTCTTTCTCTCTCTCTCTCTTTCTCTCTCGCTCTCTCTCTCTCTCTCTCTCTCTCTCTTTTTCTTCGTGTGTCAGCAGCTCTCTTCGCCTGTGCTGCGTCTTGACGGGAAGTTCAGCAGCCGTGTGAGAGTGTCAGCCCTCCCCTGCGAGCTGTGCGAGAGGCCGACGACAGCGGGCGCTCGCCGGCGGCCGAGGGAAGAGGAAGTTGCGCTCAAACCTGCGAGAGCTTCGCGGGACAGACACGGGACCGGGGCTGAATAAATAAATGTGGGAATTAAACATTGCCCAGTATTTTTTCTGTCTCCCCCCCCTCCCGTCCCCCGTGACGTGTATGTGCGGCCCTTTCCTTTCCTGTACGTCCCCTTCCGCCCCCCCCCACAAACTCCACGCCTTCCGCCGTGCGCGTCCACGAGCCGTGACTGTAGTCGGGTGCGCGCCCCTTGCTTGTGCAGCGTTCATGAAACGTCCCATGGACGCTGAACGCAGCCCCGGGTCCCCGCGGCGCTGTCCTCGGTCGCTCCTGACAACAAAGGACGCTTTGACATGTCCGACTCAACGGGGGGGGCAATTACATGGCCCGTGTGAATGAGCTCAAAAAGGCAACCGTGCCCCCAGTCAAAGTCGCCATTGGCTGCTGTTGAAGTCAATCAACTATCAATCAAGCAGGACAGTTGGTGCCATGGCAACTCACTCAGCAACCGGTGCCCGGCAACAAAGGCTCATCCCCGCGCGTGTTTGTGTTTGTGTGTGTGTGTGTGTGTGTGTGTGTGTGTGTGTGCATGTATGTAGTGAGTTTATGCCCAGTGAGGGTGTAGTTTGTGGGCTCAGAGGAGCAGGCCACAGCGAGCAAACATGCCTCCAAAGAAAAAAACAAAGAAGACCTCAAAGAAGAATCCAGAGAAAAGTAACTTTCCTCATGAGATTATTCTGTTTTTGTTGTTCTTGTTGTTGTTATGCTAAAGCGTTTCCCTGTTATTGTGCTGTTGCAGGTGGAAATGACTTGGAAGCAAAGTATAAGCGCAGTGTTCTGGATATAGCCATCCTACAGGATCACATCGGTGAGCAGCAATTTTAAGTTGAGTTGCTTTATGTAATGTAGGCTATGTTGAGGCCAAACTACCTTCACATACACCTATATTAGTCACATACATTTGTCATTCATATGTAGTGTATATTACATCTAGGGGGAAACTGATAAATAACACTCCTCTATTATCCTATCAATTATGTCTTACACTGTGCAAAAGAAAATGCTCAAATTCGATAAGCTGGAACCAGAAAACGTTTACCCTTTTTGCTTGATATATGACTTATACAATTACTCAGTTATGCAAATAATAATGGTGATTAATTCTCTGTTGATCGACCCATGTTGCATTTCACTATACTATCTGTCAGCATGTGCTGTGAAACCAGTTGCTGTTAGACTTGTAGCTTGCAGTGGCAAGTGCATTATCTAAACGCATTTCCTCAAGTAGGGTGCTTCAGCATAATTTTGAGGAACTTGTACTTTTACTTGAATATTTCAATTTAATGCTTCTTTCTACTTCTGCCACTCTACATGTCAGAGAGAAATATTCTTATTTTTGACAGCTATAGTTACTTAACTGATTAAGACTTTATATACAAAATATTACTTTAAAAGGGAACACATTGTTATAAATCACACTATTATTATAAAGTTCAAATCAGCTCTACCATGCCCAGTTACAACAATAAAATGGTACTTACATATTTATTGATTCAGGAATAATAATCTTGTAATGTAGTCTAGTCAAAGTGGACATGCTTCTGCATCCATTTCACTATTTTGCTGATAATACCTTTATTTGGATAAGATTTTGAATTCAGGACTTTACTTGGAATTGAGTATTTTTACATCGTAAAAGTTTCACTTTTTCTGAAGTGAAGGATCTGAATACTTCACCCACCAGTGGAAGCTACTGTAGACTGGCACCATTTGTACCACCTACAACAGTAAATGACAGCTTGTTTGTTAACGCATAGTTGGATACCCGAGCACATTTTACTAATAAGGCTTTAGTGTTCCTCTGTAAAATATTCACAACAGAACTGTCATTGGAGTATTTTTGCAAATGATTATTCCAACTTCTGCTTAAGAAAAACGATTCTGCCACTGGTCTGTACATTCATGCATTCATGTGTTTGTGTGATTACCACAGCCTCACAGTGTGAGTCTGTGATAAAGGTCCAGTCTGATAGAACTGACCTGAGGAGACGCATGAGAGACGTGGAGCAGAAGCTGCAGCACGAGAGACAAGACCACAGGGACGTCAACTCTGGTACTGTATGCTACAGACAGGGCATGAATAGACAATTACTCTCGTTTTTAATAACCTGAGATAAAGCGTGGATCCCTTTGGGAGTGAGGACAAGGGGCGTGTTTGCCAAGGTTAGGGTAATTTTTGAGGAACAAAAAGTCTAATTAGCTGGGTGCCTAAGCTGATTGCTGCATCAGCCTTACAAAGTGAATCTGCAATGAAGGCTAAGTCTGACATCGTTGACACAAATGTCGTTCTAGACTTCAGTCGCCAGTACAAAACCATGCAGACAGAACTGACCAACAACGTGAAAAGGCTGGAGAAGGAGGTCAGCCAGCTGAAGGAAGGACTTGGTATGAATACATCTCATTTTAATGTCTGTACTTAAACGAATAAAGACATGGGAGTGCCTGTTAGTTCCCAAATTAAAAGTGATGGCATGTCTGCATGCATGTGTCTGCCCAGTCTTGTGTCAGGAGGAACTGAGGAAAGAGAAAAGAGAGCGTGAGCAGGTGGAACAGGAGAAGGACGCCACCATAGCTGACCTCCAACACAAGCTGGAGAACATGGAAACAGACTATGAGAAGATCCTGCACGTGAGTTGACAATTCAAATTTAAGCAAATACAAACTAATTTAAAGAAAGCTCTGATGGAGCAGCCACAAACAGGCCTCTGTATGTTTGACTAGACCAGATCTGTGTGGCCCCTTTCACTGTAAACCTGCATGTACAGGTATGTGCCAAGCCAAGCAGGATTAACTTCTTGCACCCTGAGGAGCTGTCCCTGTTCAAAGGCCCCACTGTCCCCATTCCTAGAGTAACGTAATGTCACAGATCAGCCTTGTGTGAACTCGAACACAGTTTTTGCTCAGCAGAAATGATGGGCAGGGAGTGGCACTTCTCCATAATAATCAGGTGTGTGCTTGGGTGTATGCAGCTGGGCCATGCTCCACACTCTGAGTGACAGGTCAGGTGGGGTGTGGTTTCTCTTTAGGTAAAGTCAGGCTTGTGTCTTACATGTGCTCGATTGCACTACGCTGAGCAGATGACTTGACAGATGAGAATTTACTGTGATGGTGATATCCACAATAATGATGTACATTGTTATGCCAACCTATAGGTACAGTATATCACTTCAAACCAGGACAATAAGATTTTCTATTAAGATGTAATGGATGAGGAATGGGGTCGGTATTGACCTTTTAAAGGTACAGCCCAGTTGGCTGAGCACAGACAGTACATGCAAATGTTCAGTGCACAGATCTTTAAAGATAAGTGGTCAAGCCTGGAGGCTCAGTCTGTGATTAAAGAACTAGGATTTTAATATTCAATTATCATTATTTCTGTCTTTCCCAGTATGACACAGAATCTAATTAAGCCTTTGCTCATCAGCTCGCTTCAGAAACTCATCAGAATTAAAGGTGGTTATGGGTGTGTGTGTGTGTGTGAGTGTGTGTGTGTGGGGGGGGTATCATGTTAGACAACAGGGTGATTTAAAGAGACAATTTTAGCTTACATCTAATTTTCACTGATGTTTTCTGCAGGAGACTCTGGACAGCCTGACTTCCCAGCTGTCTGCGTCTCGACTGGGATGGGAGGACAAGAGCACAACCCTTCATCAAGATTACAAGGAACTGCTCTCTGAATTTGGCCTGAATGCACTGGACATCTAAAAGACAGGCGCCTTATCAATGAAAGCAGCTGCTCTTCTAATCGAGACACATTCGTTTAATGTTGTATGTACAACTCGGTTCTATTTGATCAGACTGTTGCATCCATGTTTGGTTCACGTGAAAGTGACGTGTACGACAGCATCAGTTTGCAACTCATTATTTAGAATGCCTAACACACGGATAGATGTTGTAATTGTATAATATTTCACCATCAGACTACAAAAGTTATCTATGCATGTATTCAGTAATTCACCATGTAGTGTCTGTAATGTTGTGTAATGCCCACTAGATGTAGCAAATGACTGTTTATAGTCGGGGAGATGGTGGACAGAGTATCTTAGATATGCAGATATTATATGTGTGTGTATTTTGTATTCTGAATGTGTAAATACATGGTATACTTTGCTCTTTTTGAGACAAGATATTTCTTTAAAAAAAATGTGAGGACTACACTATGATGGTCTGCTGCGTAGTATACATGGCTGCAGAGTATACTGTACTGTACATAAACAGCAGTAAAGACTATAATGATCTTACAACAGGTAGGCATGTTTGCAAACATGACTATGTAGATACAATTTCTTAGGCTGTGTTTTGTGCCGAGTCAGTGTCACGGAGTCAGATTAAAAGCCAAATATGGTAACAGGCAAGAAAGAGTGAGGTAATACTGGCCAAATGAACCACACAGACGCAAGAGACTACGACACCACCACTGCAAACAGTAAACTGTAATACATCATGGCTGCAGGGTTCTCATTCAACCCACAGCTATCGCAAAAACAGAAATTATGAGGAGGGAAAATATCAAAAGTAAACTAAAAGTAATGTTCAATATGAGATAGATCAACAAAAGACAATAACAAGAGAAAGGCAAAATAACAGTTAATGATGCAGGAAATATGATTTAGCTGCCCGGCATCGATAAAACCCGACTTCTCCTGCGGGGAGAACAGATAAACAGATTTTACTTCCATGGCTGTCATTTGTGCATTTTTTTTTTCATGGCCCAGTGCAATTTTTTAGCCTCTAATCTGTGAAGTAATGAATCATTTACTCTGGGATTAAGATAATTCTGTGCTCTAACGACCAATTAACACAGGAACTCAAGGGGCCTTTATCTGAAAACCAATATTTTCTCCTCAAACCACAAGGAGTTGCTGCCTTCAGAAGGTATGTGTCTGTGTTGGTTTATGGTTTAATAGGTTTGAGTGCTGTCATCCCAGTGCTCAAAATGAGATAAGCACAGTGCACCCGTTCTGTGGAGGAACACACAAAAATATTTATTAGCAGTGTGCCTTATCGCAATATTCACCTTGTGGAAAAGTTACTACAAAAATACCCTATAGTAGTCAGTGGTGGAAGAAGTCCTCAGTACGTGCTTGAGTAAAGTACCAATACAGCAATGTAAGAATATTCCATTACAAAGACAAATCTTGCATTCAAAATCTAATTAAGTAAAAGTACAGTATAAAAGTATTATCAGCCAAATGTATTTTAAGTATCAAAAGTACTCGTTCAGCAGGAAAATGGCCCCTGTGACTGATATTTTATTATATATGACATTATCAGTGTGCATGCAACATTTTATTGTTGTAGCTGGTCGAGGTGGAGCTTTTAACAACTTTATATACACATATTTTAGTCCAGTGGTTTGCAACCAAGGGACCGGATCCCCTGCACAGTGTCAAGAGGTACATCTAAGGGGTTGTGACAGGATTAATGGGGTAGAAAAGAAGAAAGTCTTTCTACTCAAATGTATAATTTATTTTTTCTCTAATCTTGAGAACTATCGGATAGCATTACCTCTCTCCTTTTCTTTTAAATTAAACTATCCAATTCTTTCCATTCCTGCTGGTAGTATTATGTACCTAGTATGTAAGGTGTATATACCTTTTTTTCTACAGGGTTAACTTTTTGCACAACAAGAAGGCAGTAAAAGAAGTAAGACGGTATTATAGTGCACATGATTAATGAATGGTTTCTAATTTGAACCCTGCTAATGTTTGTGTGCTGTCTTCGATGCGTTTGCTCAGAGATAGATGACGCTCTATGTAAAAGTGGAGTCATTATGAAAAGTGAATGATGTGCACGTCAATCTTTGGAAAACTTTAAACCAAGGTCAACATAGACTTTCAATACTGACATTCAACACCACTTAGTTTTGTCCATAAAAAAAAAATCGAAGGAACTTATGTGGCTTTGTTACGTGGTACCTAATTGACTGTTTTCCACAATAAAAGCTGCTTTCATTTTTCTGATGAATACCTGACAATGAGTGCTGGTTGCCGCACTTCTACTGGGATCTCACTTGGCTGTTGACTGCGTTTGTTCAGCTTTGGGGTAATGATGCAACAAAATGGCCTCCAGCGGATGAATCCAGATGCCCACACTGTGATTTCCCATGGAGGCAAGTGCATGAGAGAGATCACATACAAATACACCCACACATGCACACACACACACACACTCACTCTAACCCCACCCACCCAAACACACACAACTAGGTAATCAATGCTTCCCCATCTGTGGGCCATCGATCAAGGCATGAATGAACAGTGAGGGAACGCAACACAAAGTAAATGAAGCTCCATTTTATTTCTCTGAAAGACAAACAATGCCAAGATGTTTTGGTCAATATGTTCAACAACGACTGTCAGTGAACAAAAGGCTATATAACAGCCTTGACAGCATCTCACCTGGGAGAGAATTCTTGCACTCTGAATACCTTTTCTTTGAGCACACAACAACAACAACAACAACAAGCCTTTTGTAATTATTTGCCAGCAAATCAATAGGAAAGCTCTCACTCAAAAATGTGCACCAGTCTCACTGTGAATTAGGTAGTTTTCACTGATCATTTGTTACGTCTTTCAATTGGTGTCCTTGTTTCCAGTGCTCATTATTGTCTGTTATGGAGCGGATGTATACGTGCACGCTGTTAACCTTGGGAAATCTGCTGTCAGAAAAGAGAAAGCAATTTTATGACAAAGGGATGCAATTTTGGCAGTAGAAATGGGATGAACAGATTTAACAATTTCTATTGGAAAGCAACAAAAATCACACTGAATGCAGTTATAGACCCACAATATCCTAAAAATGTCTAAATATCCCATGTTTCATGTTTGCACACAGAGCATGTGAGGCTCAAAAACATGAAAATAAAAACAAACAAAAAAAACATTTATTTACATGGAATGAGCTGATAAAAAAAGTGTATGGGATGTGAGCTGTAAGCGTGACAAAATGCATCAGACTCAGTACACTATAACTCCTAAATCCCTGCAGAATAACAATCACCTACAGGGAAATTGGTATTGCTCTGTGCTACAACTAGGTAAGCTTGAGGAGTGGAGTAGACTTTCACACACCTCTGCAGGCACTCATTGCTCATCATGGGCTGCATAAATCCAACAGCAGCTGGGCAGTGGTGGGTAGAGATGCACTGAATTTATGGACCTGGAGCACCAGAGGCAGAAGAAGCATGAGCACGATGAAATAAACTTCACACAGCAGTGACATACAGGTGGCGGTGAGCTTTTATGTGTGTGTGTGTGTCACTCTTCTAAGAGTTATGTGGGTGAGTGCGTGTGCTGCGGATGTGCACTGTGACATGCAGGTTGGTGACGTACTGACAAAACTTGTCATCTCTAAAGCTGCAGCAGAAAGATTGTGAGACAGGCACTCAGAGGGGGGGGGGGGGGGGGGCAGCTGAATTAAACTGTAAATCAGATGCAGGGTGTTGTGTGGCGTTCACTCACAATCCTGAAGGAGAGAGAAATATCCACTGAAAATCACAGTGATAGATGGACTACGGGTGAGTGGATGCGTAAATAGCACATGAGTGAGTTGTTAAACTCATTAGCCTCCCTTAGACGTCCCACCCACACAAATTCTCAGCTGTTCCAACGGATTCACAACTGTGAAAACGTTAATTCGGTTGTGAGAGAGAAACGAGAGGTAGATTCATGAGTTCTTTCCGGTTCACTCAACAATTGTTATGTTTACTCAGCCAAAAACCCATACATCCTCATACTGCTCCTCTGCATGAGTGTATGTCACAACAAAACAGGTGCAATGTCTAAATCATTTTTCCCGGTTGAATAATAAAACGGGAAAAAAACAAAGTGCACTCAGACGCTACTTAACATAGCAGATCTAACCAGCTCAGAAGGTCAAATACATCACAGTAAAGAAGAGACAAATCCAGAACCCCATGGAATGGAGGTTGTTTTAAAAAATGTATTTATAATGGAATAAAAATGTCAACATAAGAAAATAAAGCATATAAAATATAGCAGCCAAACCCTGCCTTCTCTCTCAGTGGTCTCCCAGCGAAGGTCGCCCAGTGTTTCAGTGGGATTTGTTTTAATTCTCACTCTACTGCTCTTCGTGCCTTCAAGGTAATTGGCAATCTCATTCCAACTACGCTTGATTTAGCACCCCTGTAAATGTTTTTAGTGTTTAAGAAGTTAGCATCGGGTGCGGCGAGAGCCTTCTTACTCTCATGAGTTTCTTAGTGACATTCAGTAAATGGATAGAAACTTCTTTTATAAAACTGGTAATGAAATGTGGGTCTTTTTTTTTCTTTGCTATTTGCCTGGCAATTTGCCTTTAACAAGTTATTATATAAAGATATATAGAAAGTAAACAGGAACTGTTTGTGTGAAGTTGTTTTTTTTTTTTGTTTTTACCATTATGCTAACAATGTGTGTATGTGTCCATATGCATGTGTGTCTAAATGGCATAATGTGTCTATATAAACATTACACACTTGTAGGTCTTTCTGTTCTATTAACATAATCAACTTCAAATGATTGTTACAACACCTTGGACCATTACTGGGGAACCCCGTGGATCATACTGTATTTACACACCGTCTGTGGGACACTATTAGGTCATTACTTGAAGATTAGGTGCATTGGCTCTATCGGCATAGTGCCGCTGTGATTCTCATTCATTTCTACGGGGTGCTGATTCAAGCAGGTTCAATGTTGTTTCAAACACAGGTGTGTTCTTGCGAGTGTTCAGACACACTGCAGACTGGAGTCGAAATGCCATCCGAAGTCCCAAAACACTTTTCAGCGAATTGTTGGATTGACAAAAGTGGTCACAAGTTCCACTCATTTGTGATTCCAGTCACCCAAAATCAGTGAAAACTCTGTATTAGCACAATTGTGCTAATATCGCAGTTCACTCCAGGTCTGATAGCAGTTGATCCACCACAGAATCACACGTTCACCAACTTCTCAAACAGCACACCAATCATGGCCATCTATGCAATAACAGGTGCTTAAAAAATATAGAGGCAGTTGTGAACTCATATCTGGGAGGCGTTACTGTGCAGATGAGGTGGTAAAACAAATGACTGGTACAACAACAAGGTGACAGTGTGACGGCTCACGTGTGTCCGAAATCCAAACTGTATGTTCTTATCATGACTCTACATCAGCATTAACACATGGTGAATGATCACAAAACATACAGGATACTCAGTATGATTAATTACTTTGCAAAGAAATGTATTTTGTTGTCTCTACAAGGAAAATGATGCTCCACCAATTATCACAATGTTTACCTTTGGAGGCAAAACTGTGGGTTCATTTTTGAACGATTTTGGGCCCCTTTTCTGTCATATTTGGCAAGTTATGAGGAGATTTATCCGAATGTGGAGGGGATGCGGAATTATTAGCAGATTTTGTTCTAGGGTTTATTTTAGGATTAGTGTTTTTTGTGTGACAATCTACTATCTCAATTCTATGGATTTTTTTTCCTTCACTTTTTGAATTGTTCTAACAAGTTTCTTCTTCCTTTTGTTTTTTTGAAAGAAGTTTGTATGGGAATGTTATTGGACCATTCAGGAATTTGGAAAGATGTATTGTATGTTTGCTTCTTTATGTGTCAAAGTGAGATCACGCTTCCTTGTTTTGTTTATGGAATAGAGGTTTTGATTTGTTTGCAGGAAATGTGATCTATTTTGATTTGGTGACACGTGAAGAATGAGATGTGACCTATCGGCAACAACATGGTGAATAATCAATAGATCAGACACCTCAATTTAACATTCACTCATTTTCCAGTTTGCTACTTTAAAACAGCATATGCACAGAATTTCTAACCATGACACCCTGTGGGTGAAAACTGACGAAGATAGAAAGTGAACGTGGCTAACAAAAGTACAAGATACTGCAGCTGTACTTTCAAGCTGTGTTGAGTTGGTGGCCTAGTTTGAGAGACGGTGATTGACAGACCCTGATGGGCAGATTTAAACTGATGGACACATCAGAGATAAGCAAGGAGCAGTGTAGACAGGCGGATGACCACTGATTCCCACTGTGCAACAGTCAGGCTAACATACAGTAACACCTTCAAAACAGTCGGTTCAGTGGAAAATAAAAAGTCATGTGTCACAGTCTATGCAAAACAAAATCCTAAGAATCCTGTTGCTGGTGGTTTGTTCTCATTGTTTCACTTCTGGAGGAATGGTTGATAGAGTGCAAATGAAGGCAACTAAAACTGAATTAACACCTTTAAAAAAGTGATTGAAAAATATGAATCATTGAATCAATTCATCATTTGATTGATTTTACCACCTTCAAAAGCAGTCGTCTAAATACTCTTTCAGGTACGTTCTTTATCAGTTTCCATTAAAAATCCATCCTTTAAAGACCAGATTAATAGGTTTGGTTTGGGTTTTTGCAAAAATAAAAGTATGAAAATGTCAAGGAGTAACTAGGCTGTTCTGAATTGAAATACTCCTCAAAAGCAGTGTGTAAAATATCACATAAAAAAAAAGTTTAACTGCCTTGACATTTAAAAAAAAAACTTGAGTCAACTGCTGATAAAAACCCTTTTACTTTACCAGGGACATCAGATTTTGGTTGGTTCTGATGTATTAATTCTTACGCTGGCTTATCCTCATGAAATGAATCATTTTCGAATATGCAAGATGGAGAAAAATAACATGTAATCTCTTACAGAGAGAGTACAATGTGCAGGAGACTGTGTATATATTTTGTTTCTATTATGGTGATGAGACAATAAATGTGTCATGGTGTCAAATATGTAGGACAGATGGAGGAGTAAATAACGTCAAGATCAAGTAAGAAGGAAATAAATGGATGTTTTTGTGTAGGTGTGTGTAGTCATCATGTTTTTAAGCAGGTATTTAAAACAGGAAATCATTCATTCAGCTACTCAGCCACCACTTTAGCAATTAATCATTCAGTGAGCACCTGCCAACAACTCTAGACATGCATCGCTGTCTTTCAGAGATACCAACAGTTAAAACATTTTTTAATAGAATATCACTACTATAAAAAAAAAAAGTCCATGTGTCCGTATGTCTCTGTTTTTTTTTTAGGTTCAGTTGAGTTTGTTGTCTTCTCAAGGCTGTGGTGCTTTCATCAGCCACAAGATAATACTTATGGTTTTTGGCACTTTCAAAATAGAAGGATTCGTAGGATGACCTTGCATTAGTCTGTTCATCTTTGCAGCTCTACAGAGGCAATATACGTTCATACAGTAAATTGTCAGATAAAAAAAAAAGGAACTTGTTTAAAGTTTTTCTTTCAAGAACAATAGAATAACACTATTCAGTACTGATAATCCAACAGAGGACAGAAATAATTTAGAAAGGAAAAAAAAAGAAAAAACAGCACAATGATAAATGACTGAAAATACTGCATAGTACAAATGCCCCGGAGCTGTTTTTGTCCGTCCTGTTTTACACGGTCCAAAGGGCCACCAGGGACAGACCACAACGAGACAGACTCATCAGTTTTTCCTATGACCAAGGAAAAAAATTCACCCAAGGAGATTCCAAAACTGACTACTGGCTGTTGCCTCTAGGGTAAAACAAAGTTTACAGCATTGTCCTGCCCTTTAAGATCAAACTCCGAAATGGTTGAATCAAAATACCACATGATCTTTGATCCCTGGAAAGTAGAGAGGTGGCTGCTGGGAAAGCCAGTCCTGTCGGAATCACCGGGCGTTATTCAGGTTCACTGCTATTTGTGGTCTTGTCCCACTCTATGCTCTCCTCACTGTGTGTGGGAGAAGGGAGGGCCCCAGTGGCCCCCGCAGGACGCATCCTCAGTCCCTGGAAGCGTCGGCACTCGGGGCAAATGCGGATGTGGCTGCACCCCCTCGCAACCAGGGCAGCCTCCTGTGCCAGTCTGTGGGAGAGGGGTTCAGGCAGTCCGGTGCCCCCACACAGCTTGCCGTTGCTGAGGCTGACGGCCGCAGCTCGAGCCCGACGCTCCTCCAGCGGTAAGGGCCGCGGCCGCATCACTGAAGCCGCCCGCCGGCGCCTCACCTGCAGGCTGTCACGGCACAGGACGATCCCCTGGAGCTCCCGCAGCATCTCCTCGCACACTGACTGCTGCAAGAACACACACGGGAAGAAAAAGATGGGGAAGAGGGGGATAAGAGAGGGAGAGAAAGGGAGAGAGGCCAGAAAACTCACTGACTGACTGACTTGATCAGGACAGACTGACGGACATCACAGACACGTAACACATACATTTCATGGTTATCTTTATAATCAGTGTATCAACAGAGAGATGATTTGTATAGCTTTAAAAACAGTAGTAAAAATAACAATACATATAGTACATATGTCATTTTGGACTTACTTTTCAGACACATACAGACACGTAACACACACATTTTATCTCCTGGACCGATGGTCGATTGCTCCACTGGGTATACAGTATGTAAACTCAGACAATTACAATGACAGACATGATACTGCAGCTTAAGTGCAAGACAGGCTGCACATGAGCACAGTAACAACTACACAGAGGCACATAGGCAGAAACCCAAATGCACAAGGACACACACGCGCACACACACACACACACATACATATAGGATTAACAAGTTTGAGGGAAAAATAAATCTATGCTGCTCAAAAAGAAAGAAATCACATGAGTTGGTTTTTGACTTTCACATTCTGAATGTTTATTGAACTTAAAATCACAGTGTGGAGTCCATTTGAAAAGACAATTATCAAATATATTTTAAAGAAATCACATCAGAAATAATTATAAGACTGCATGCACATCTTTCTCTGATGTATTGCTCGACCATGTTTTTTGTTAATGGCGTTTGCGCCCCGAGAATAGAACAGCAGAGCTCCTCTACTGACAAAACTGATAATTTTCTGGAAATGGAAACTGGCCTGATGAAAATGCCTCTCCAAACAGCAGGAGTTCTCTCACTAGACTGGAAACACTCCACATATTGCTTTCTAGTCCTGACTCCAGATTATGCTACATTGAAACGTATATAATTATATATATATATAGAATAATTCACAATGAAAAATACTTAGAATTACTTTAGTAGAAATCTTCCATTTAAAAACCATTCCTTGCTTCTTCTTCCCACATCTGGTTGATGATGGCCCATTATTAACGCATCACTGGCAGCACCTTGTAAGCATGTATTAACCACCAATAAGATCAAGCTACATTCAATAATCTATATTACGTATGATATTCTATGTAATATATATATGTATGAATCTTCTACTGCTATAAATAGAAAATAATCCATATATGCATGTACTCTGAGTGAGGTATAAGTGAGGTATATCTTTGGTTTTGTGCTGATTATGTCTCAGAGGCTAGACGGAGGGAGGCTGGCTGTCAAGAGGAAACCAGAGGAAGAAGAAGACGCCTGCTACACTCCCTGTCAAATCTGGAAGTTGGAAAGCCTAGCAGCTCTGCGGCGAGGAGGGTACCGGGGAGGGGAGAGGGAGATAAAGCAGATGCAGGTTAGATAGCCCTCTCTCACCTCATTTCCTGGTGTCTGCCTTAACATCCAGACAAACTCCAGCACTGCCATAAAGATGGCCACCAGCAGGCCACACACCAGCACCACGAAGATACCGCCGATGTTCTCCATGCCCAGGCCTGGAGACGACAGGATATGGTAAGAGAAGTGAGAGTGATAAGGAGAGAGATGACAGGATGAGGGATTTGTAGAAGAGGAAAAAGTGAGGAAAGATACTGAAATGACCAAAGTGTTGTTCCAAACACGCGGCGACACGCTGAAGTGGAGCCGAAGAACAAGCAGATGAGGATTAGCCGGAGACAAACCTTTGGCACGGTGGTCCTCCTCCTTTGGACACTTGCCACCGTCCCACCACTTCCTCTTGAGGATTTCCAAGCGATTGTCCTCCTGCATTTTGAGGATGGCTAGGTCGAACTCATCACGGTACACTGACCCTGCAGGGACGAGAGAGCAAAAACTCAACTGCACACCTGCACACTGCAAAAAACTCTCCTAACAAAGTTGTCCAACTTAAAACTGTACCTTCAGAATTTTTTGTAACTTTTTTCCGCTGCAAACGCACTAATTTTGTTAAATCAAATGCAATTTTCATGACTTTTTCTTTTGATTCGCCATGGTAAATGTGAAATGAAACTCCATTAGAAGACTTGGAATAAGATTTCAAATAAAAGATTTAAAGGACTTACTGTGATTTTGCAGTGGTCTATAGGTCACATCACAGTATGTGGTATGGAAAATCATCCAATAAAGAGTGGGTTTATCTATCCTTTAAAGATCAAAGGAATTGAAATAAATCCTGTTTACTTTAAGGTGTGCCTTCTGCAGTTTGACTCAATCTGAGATCAAAGTGTAAGTAAACCCTGTGTTTATACTCTCAAGCGAGTCGTAAGGTTCCACATTCAACAGGAACAATATTTCAAACTCCTTTTCTTTCTTCCTCTCTTTTCCCATCACAGCACGGAAACAGCAGCTCTATTAAAGTCTAGCAGTAAGTCTCTTTTAGTTTCCCACTTTTTGCATCATTTTCCCCCATGATAGCAGCTAATGGTTTGGCTTTTCTGAGGCTTTACTTTCAATTACACTCTCCAACGTGACATTCGTGGTGTATCCTCCAACTAATGCCCCTGCTCTTCACTGCTCCGTCTTAGCTTCAATATGAATTATACATGTATTTAAGCAAAACCATTAGCTTTTTTCTTCTGCTGCCTTCATTTTGCACCGTCCTTCCGTTCCCCTCTTCTTCTCCAATGAACTGTCTTCTGTCTTATTTGCTGACATCCATCAGGTCTCTTACATACGAAGTTCTCCTTTACTCCTACTTTTAATTTTCAGTTTTTCTTGACATTCTCCACTCACCCAGTGGCATGCCGATGCCATAGCCCTTTGTGTCCAGCAGTCCTCCAATCTGAGTCAGGTTGCAGTTCCTCTGGCGGTAGTACTCGTTCATGGTGCTCTCTAGCAAGTAGGCATAGTTGGAGTTGAGCACACGGGCGATGCCCTCCTCCGTGCTCTTCACAAACACACTGGGCTGTTTCGAGTGCATGAAGTTCCACATACGCTGGTAGGTCTGGTAGCGAGAGTTCTGCAGAGGAGCAGGAGGCGAGATGTGATCAGGAGAAACACACACAGTCAGATGTGAGAGCCAGTAAACAAAAGTCAGTCGCAGATACATATTTTTTTCAGTTTTGCAGAGGTGGAGATTGGTTTTCATTAGTTTTGTCTTTTCCATTTTCTCAGCTGATGGATTTATTCAAACTCTGATTCTCCAAAAGGTGTGCTGCAGTTAAATGTATTTTTTTCTTTAGGAGATCTTTTTCCACTTGAGTAGCTTCAGAGTTTAGAACAGAGTCTTTACTTAACATCCTCACCAGTCCTCTACTTTCTCTTGGCCTGTCTTCCCTGAGTTATTCAAGGTCCAGTGGACACGAAATGTCTCTCTTTCCTTCCTTCCATATCATCCCTCACTGTCTCTCTCCCTGTAACACTCTCTGTTTCTCACCCTCTCTCTTTTTTTCTCTCTGAGGTCAAATCTTGAGAGGATGAAAGAGGATACTGTGCGCCCCTTTTAGGGCCCTGGATGGTGCCCTATCTCCCTGAGGAGAAGGATATTGAATGGTTGTGGCGAGGAACGGACAGGAAACAGATAAAACCTGTAGTAAGAGGAGGAAGACAGGAAGGACAGGAAGGTGATGAGGAGGATAACATCACTGATGGCCCATTGATCACTGCAGGCTCTGAGGTGAGTCTGTCTGTGAGTGTGTGTGTGTGGGGGGGGTTGAGGCTATGATTTAAGTGTATAAACAATCTATCACATGCAATGATGTGTGTAACCTCTGACCTGAAAGAAGGTCATCGTGGATCCTCCGTGCATGGTGCCGTACTCGATCGCCGTCTGATCTGCCAGGTCGTCTACTGACTCTATCGGCACCTCCATCCTCTGGACTGTTAGGAAGGCAGCCAGGTTGGCAGTGTAGGATGAGATGATGATTAATGTGAACGCCCACCTGTGGAGGACAGACAGTGAACAAGAACATATGTACTCACCATAAAAGTATGTAAATGGGCAGGCTGGTGTATGAAGATAGATTGTCTGGGTGAAAATGCAGGAGGATTAAAATAACTGCGCACCTGAGAGGAGAAGACTCTGCAGGGTTCTCAGTGGATGACAGGGTAGATGGATGAATGGGTGGGTGCGTATGGATAAAGGTGACAATGCTCGGTTTGGATGAAAGGAAGTGAAGTCTTAGCTGCAAAGGCAGATATACACAGACAATGCCTCATGTATGTGCATGCACAACTGCCGTCACTATCTCATCTTGAACCCTGATGTCCGGGAAATCTAGAATAAAACTTCCAGCTCACATCAAAGATGAAATGCATACCAAGATGGAACAATATGCCCAAAATTAAAACAGAGCAGAATTGAATGGGTGTATACCTGTGTGGATTTAAAAAGCTGAAAACATGCAGTGCCCTAATGTGTGCGTGTGTCTCTGTAGCCAATACTAACCACACTCCGCTGACACAACGTGTAGACAGAGCTCTGGGAGCAATGGTGGACCCTTGCTGCATGAAGCCGCCAACAGGGAACCAGAAACTGTTGCCAAGCGAGTACTGGTTGATCAGCAGGTTACAGCGACCTTTTAGACAAGGGTGGGGGTTGTACCACTCATAAGGTGTCAATCTGGGGAGAACGAGACAATGGAGTTAGACAACAGAGGAGGAATGCAGTCAACAAGAGTGGGAATGAAAGTTGGATTGAGCATTCTGACGAGAGCAAAACTCAAGAGACAGAGAGCGAGTGAAATGGAGAGAGAAAGGGAACCATGGACAAGGAGAAACACAACTCTAACAGTCAACTGAGCACAAAGTCACCTTGGTTCTCTAGAGAGAGAACCAACCTGCTTTTCATTCCCCATGTGTTGCCTACTTAAGCAGCAGGGGTGAAAGAAATGTAATTGGTATGTTCAAATGGTGCTTACAACTATGTTATGTGACAAGAGTGTTGTCTCCGTCTTAAAACCAGGGTATAATTTATTTCTGATCTGCCAAAATTAACAAAAATATGGGCATGTGAGTATTGTTTTTTTTGCCAAGTATGAGTAATAATAATAATAACAACAATAACAATAATAATACACTTTTCTTATTAATGTTACAAGGTGCTTTACAAAATTAAATAAAACCAGACAAGGCAGATCAAATGAGAATAAGGCCTAAGGACATGAGCACAGAGGAAGTTAAACCCATTACATGAATAAGATCAAATAAATAGGAATAAAAACAGTAAATGAAAACTATATATCAAACATTTACAAAAGCTTTCACAAAGAGAAAAGTTTAAAGCAGAGATTTAAAAGAAGCTAGAGACTTAGTGTGTCTGAGGCAGTTCCATATCGTGGAGGCTCTAATAGCAAAAGCCTGAACATCCTTTGTCACACACTGTGACTATTTAGGAGCAGGCCATAAAAGGCCTAAAAAATAAACAATAACATTTTAAAATCAATTTCAAAATTGAATAGGGAGCCAGTGTAGGGAGGCAAGCACAGGGATGATGTGATGTGATCATGCCTCTTTGTCCCGGTAATGAGTCGAGCAGCAGCATTTTGTACCAAGTGGAGACAGTGGAGGGAGCCCTGGATGACACCTGAGTCAAGAGCATTGCGGAAATTGATATGACCTAATTTTAGCGATTGTCCTGAGCTGGATAAACATGATTGAATGACATTTTTAACTTACCATTACAAACAGAGGTTAGCATCAAATATAACACCTAGATTCCTAGCAGCCTGCATAATGTTCTTTGACAGATTGGCAAGAATGGAATTTGGGGGACCGAACAGAATGACTTGACTTTAACAAAGAATTGTTAAATTTAAGTAAATGTTGGGATATCCAGGATTTAATATCAGAGAGGCAAGTTGTAATATTAGCTAGGCTGGTAGGATCTGGAGGTTTTAACAAAATGTATAAATAAGTGTCATAAAAATAGTAAAGTACATCATGATTTTGGATAACCTGGCCAGGAGGCAGCATGTATAAGGAAAACAGAAGGGGGCAAAGAACAGAACCTCGAGGGACCGCACAACTCAACTGAGCCGTCGCGGTAGTAGAGTTACCCAGAGCAATGGAAAGAGTTCTGTTGGAGAGGTAAGTGCGTTATAAATGCAGAGCCGATGCCTACCCAAGTCTCCAGGTAGTTTGGGAGGATACTGTGGTCAACAGTGCCAAAGGCGGCACTTAAATCTAGAATAACTCAAATCGAACAGTCACCTCTGTCTGCAGTTAGTAGTAGGTCATTAGTAACTTTAATAAGTGCTGTCTCTGTACTATGAAGTGCTCTAAAACCAGACTGGGAACTGTTAAAATCACTATTATTATTCATAAAAGATATCAGTTGAGATGAAATTACTTTCTCCAGAACCTTAGATAAAAAAGACAATTTGGAGATAGGTCTGTAGTTACTTAAGGACAGGGGATCCAAATTAGGTTTTTTTTAGCAGAAGGTGCACGATGGCATGCTTAAAACTGTCTGGGAAAGAACCAGATGTCAGGGAATTGTTAAAAAAGTGCAAAACAGGGGTAACATTGGAAAATACCTCATGAGTAGCTTAATGCAGGAGGATGGGTTCACTGTACTTTCTAATATTGAAATTGTATTGGGTTGAAACTGGGCAAAAAAGGCAGAATTAACATGGGGAATGGAAATAATGCATGGGTCAGGCTGGATTTGGGACCTGATATTCTCCACCTTATTTACAAAATGAGTAATGAATTTTTCGGGGATCAGGAGACGAAGTGGAAGGACCATTAACAACAAACTCAATTACCCTAAAGAGAACTTTAAGACTGTGGTTGTTTCTAGATATTAGTTCAGAATAATAAGCTGTCTTTAACTGCTTTCTGATAGGTTAACATTTGGTTTTTGAGGGTGTTAAGACCTCCCATGGTTGATCTTTCAGCCAGGGAAGGTTATTTGATTGTTGTTTCCTAGTTTTAAGTGGTGCAATTTGGTCGAAGATGGATAAGCACTGATCGTTAAAACAATGTAACAATGCATTCAGATTTAGAGGAAACATAGTGGAATTAAAAAATGATGAATTAAAAGCCTTACAGAATTTAATTGCAAAACCAGCAGTGAGAATGCAAGAGCGTGTTTTAGGACTAGATAGTGGAAGTGGAACTGCAAAAGCTACAGCTTTATGGTCAGTTACAAGCATATCCACCAAATTAAGAACCTCAAGAGAGAAACCAGATGAGAGTACGGTATAGATAGAATGGAGGATCCGGAGAAGGGGTGTGGGATGTAAACAGTCAATCACGATTGTAGATTAAATATTGTTCCTAGTAAACTTATGATGGCGTTACATTGGACAATTATGAAACATAAGTTGCACAAAATTAGCAATATTTTCAAATTTCTTTGTTGGTGTTTCCATTGTTTAATCATAAATAATTTGCAATGGCAGTTGTGTCAGTTCCTTCCCTGACCAGCAGGTGTCAGTATGATGCTGGAGACACCACCACTGGGAGGAAAACATCTCTTTCACCATGATGTGGAAGATCAACTGGAGAGATTAAAGAGAAGTGAGAGAACACCTGTTTCCTCCTCCATATAACCCCCAAACTTTGTTTGCACCTTTGGGTTTTTACTCTCTTTACTCTACCCCTCTGTTTGTCTCTCATCATTCTCTCTCTCTCTCATCTGTACAGAGTGGATTTTACTGGTGAGCTCTTTACCTGGCCACCAGAAAGAGAACACAGCTGACGGCCAAGTACGCCAAAAGCATGAAGAGCCAGACTCCAGGAGAGAAGGGATCCAGGAAGGAGAAGTAGCCTGGCCTCCGTCCCTGAAACACACACACACACACACACACACACACACACACACGCAGTACAGGGTTAAAATCATTAAAACCTGCACAGACCGTGTAACACTTTGGTCCCGTGTTTAAATCACACAAGCCAACCCAACATAGGCTTTTGGTGAAGAGGAGGTTTAAATCCTTACTTGTAAAGGTGAAGATTAACTAATTGGCATGTGAAAAAACATATAACTCTCTAACATTGCCTCCATACAGTGAGTGCCTAGATTAATTAAAAGGAAATGTTGCTGAATTTCAGTGTTGATTCTTTTTCCCCAGGCCCAATTTGGTCCGTGTTAAACATTTACTGCTGCCTGTGTAATTTGGAAAAGATGAAAAAGGTGACTGAGAGAGTAAATAAAAGGATTTTGATGAGATAAGCATAGATTTTCCTGTCCTAAACTGATAGCACTATAATTATATGAATCTCATTTGCATGTAAACATTCAGATCAACATTGTATGAAAGCACAAACTCAGTCTCCCATGAATTGTCAACAGAATGGCACAGGGCTGTGTACTGATACAACATCACAGATAAGAGGTTTACTTCTCAGATTCTGGCACTGAAAAAATTAAAATGAACTGACTGTTTCCTGATTACTTCCTGTTAATTGGGATATAGTATGCTTTTACAAGAAATTACATTAGATACAGTATAAGGTCCAGTCATAAAGAACAATTACAGGTCAAAATGATTAACAGAGGCAAAGACAACAGTCACCATTTGTGCTCCCCACAGGGTTGCATGCAGTAGAGAGAGAGAAAGGTCAAATAATCAACTAAACCATTACAGCTGCATTAAACAGAAATTCATTTCTGTGACCTATAGTTGACTTCCTGTATGTCTTGGAGCGCACAGTGTCCCAGCTTGAAGAAAAAAAAGGAAAGAGATTAATAGCTTTGGCTTGGATAGAAAAGGCTAGCTGCTCCAAATCAACTATGGGGTGTTATGTATCGGTTTGGATTGCTAACCAGTGGTAAAGGAGATAAAGTGGCTGAAATACGGTTGGCAGCTAGTAGACCACTGGGAATATAGGGTCTAATTCCTAATGTTTCATTATCCAGCACCAACAGCTATTGTCCTCTAAATGAAACCAATTACTGGCGAACCAGCGCCAAGTATCAGTGTGTTTGTGTATGCTCATATTTCTTATGTGCATGTTCAGCGTATAGACTGGCTGACCAAACATCAGCAAGGGAATATTAGCCGTTTACACACAGATGCACGTCCACCATCTGTTAATGACTGTGAAATGGCGGTGGTTGTCAGGGCCAACGGGAAAGTTAAATAGTGGCGGTGATCAAACAACCAACTGTCCAAGTGTTGTTATGAGAGGGACGTGCTCAATCGTGTAGAAATTCCTTATCTTCCATTTCTGTGTCAACAGGCAGAACCGGGAGCCCACCTGAACAAGAACAAATCGCTTTTATAAATAAATTAAATTCAATAAGGTACTCCCAGGGGACATCACGCAGGCCAAAACACTGCAGTTATAAATTTCAGAGGCCTTACGAAATTAAATTTGCAGCAAGAGGGTGAAATTACTTTGATGGGCATTTGTTATGATAAACGAACCCCCATTTAGACTTGTGCAGAGACGAAAATTCATTAATGTGTCGGTAATCACTTGCATATTAGCCTGACTGTGTAAAATAGGAGTGGTGCAGAAAGCAGGAGAGGAGAGTGAGATTCAGTATAATTTTTAGCATGATTCAAATCAGCCTGCCAGTCGTAATGCCTGTCTGTCTATGTATAGAGTGTAATGCTTATGATGATGATGATAGCTGTCTGAAAATAGAACAGTGGAGTGGTGAGAAACACAATGGCCATCATCCAATGGCAGTACTGAGATACTACTGTTGTAAAGTGAGTACCACTGCCAAGCTGCCTCTTGTTGGAACTGGCATTAGTGGGGTAACAGCAGTATGTGCTGACATGAGTTCTCCTGTTAGCCGTTCCAGTTTGGTGCATGCTGAACCAGCATTTTGTTAACTGCTTGCCCCGTTTGTCCACATCTTAAGCTCCCACCAAGGTGCAATTATTAAGATGAAGAGAGCTGCAGAGACACAGGACTCCCATGTTAACAGATGGTGGAGAAGTGAAGGTGCAGACGAGCAGATCACAAATAGAGACAGGATTAGAAATATAGAGAGACAACAGAGAGAAAGGTAGGAAGAGACAGAGATCACAAGGACCACAGGAAAACAGTAGGAGTTGCACGCTGTGGAGGAATCTCGACTCTTGTGCTGTAATATGTGTGCTTTAAGACTCAAAGACAAACTTATATTTTCAAGAGTTGGAGGGGAAATTATCCATGGTCAGGCTGCAATAAACACACTAATGAGCACACAAAGATTCAGTAGGCTAAATGGGAACTTCATAAAATGTATAAAAAATCTGTGTGCATGTGTGTCAGGATTTATTCTCTGGAATTTCTTATTTTTCAAACATTTCAGATCTTGAAACTGAGTCCTAGAAAGAACAGGCTTAATTAATCTCCCTTTAATGATCATGTTGTGACAACAAAGACCGTAATCATGGTTATTGTGATGCCATAATGTAATGTTTTAATTTTTTTTAGAAAGCTGCATACCATTAATGCTGAGTCCTTTTCCCAGCGGCTCATTTGATTCTTTCTCAATAGAGCAGTAAAAATGCCAAAAAAATCATCAGAAATTAGTGAAACACAAGAACAGAATGAAGCATCAGAGCTAAAAGGAACGTGATTATTGGACTCCACATTCATCAGGTCGCGGGGAATAGAACTGAAATTAATTCTAATGTTGCTTCTTGTCTGCTGGATATGTAAATATAGTGGGCAACAAGCTCCTAACACATTAGCCATAATAGCTTTATATAGGTGATAATGTGCCAATGTTATGTTTATAGCTTGTTTTGCAGCCAAAAATATCTGTAATGCTGTTATAAATTCGCTTTGCCACAGCTTACTCACAGTATGTGTACTACTGAGTCCTTGTTTGAGGGGAGGTGGCCCATAGGACAGGCTGACTGATTCCTGTTTCCTTTGATGTAAGGAAATTATGAAACTGTGCATCTGTTCTTCACAGGGGTTTACCTCTGATTCATCTCTGCAATTTAGGGCTCACTGTCACTGATGTTAGCAGAGTTATAAATAACTTATGAACAGAAATATAGAGTGCATTTGGCAATTAATAAATCAGTGATAAACTGACTTGAGAGAGCAAATAAAAGAACCCACAGGTGCCTCCCAGTCCATCCATATGGCCTAAGATGATTGTTTGAACAGTGGGCTCATATAGGTGGTCTGCTCCCTCTTCATTTTGGAAGGCGAGTCGTTGTGTGAAAGACGGACTGTCAGTAGCTGTGTGTTTGTGTGTGTGCTTGTGTTTCAAAGCTTGTCAGCAGCTGTCTATGCTGTCAGTCATCCGCAGCAGGGCAAATACAGTACGTGCTTGGGCTACCCAGTGCACAGGGAGCACCAGTGCTGAACACAGACGGCAGGTAGTTGACTTCTGGCTGGGGAAAACACAGCAACCATGGCTAATGTGGTAGTTTCTGCTTAAAAGGGAGATATACACTTGGAAGAGACTTGGAAGACTCCAAAACTATCACATAATGACCTAACCAACTAGTAGTAGTTGCCTTGGTGCATGAATTAGATGTTAAAAGTAAACCTACTGCAATGAACGGATTTCAGAGTAGAACAAACACTAAATGTGAGTATATGATGATGCATTATAGCTACAGATCGCCCAAACTCTTCACACATTTGCTGCCATGTTTAAATTATTTTGTTTAGAGGCAGGGGAATAATTTTATGGGGTTGTGAGGTGAGGTTTATCTTCACTTTATGAAGATAAGAGGGCATAAGGCAAATCAAAGGACGGAAGAGAATGCAGACGTGGTACAGAGGGGGAAACCTCCTTTACAACCTGTTTTTATGAGTGCATTAAAACAAATAGAATAGCGAGGAATTGCTGCCCATTATAGTATGTGTATGTCCCTTCTTCCTCTTAACACGCAAGCTCATTCAGTTTACCTTGCACTGCCCTTGTTCTCTCTCAACATCCCACTGTTGTCCCCCCCCCCCCCCCCCCCTTCGGGATTGCCTGCATGCCAGGGTGGCTGAAGGAGCTGGTGAGGTTATCCAGTCAAGGATTTCACCTAGTCATCCTGCCTCTTGGTATTCATAACACACTGTTGCCCCCTGAGGCTGCCTGCCTGGATACTGACTCACTGAAGGAGACTTCCGATTGTCATTTCAACTCTCATTCTCTTGCTTCTCTGCTCTCATTTCTCCATCTTCTCCCCACCCCTACTCCTTTTCTTTCTACCAAATTCTTGCTCATTCTCTTTTATGTTGTCTTCCTTCCTCTCCCTCCACGTGTCTCCCCACCTTCTGTCTTCTTTCTGGGCTCTTTGATAGTGTGTGCTTTTTCTAATTGTGTCAGAGAAGGCCCTGTCAGCTGTTACGGTTGTTGAGATAGCCGCAGGGGCAGTCTGTGGAGAGCAGTTGATTTGGCAGAGGTCACAGGGTCATATTCATAACAACATCCTGCTGCCTCTAGGGTTCGCCAGGTTGTCAGGCTTTATGTGTGTGTTTTGTACACGTGTGACTATGCATTAGAATGAGTGTCCCTTGTACTGTTAAGTGTGTATACACGTGTGTGAAACTATGTGGGTGTGTGTGTCTATATGCGCAGGGATACATGTGTTTGTGACTGTGTAATTTTGTCTGAGGTCGTGGGTGGCCAGAGAGTCAATAAAGCTCTGTATGCCGCGCTCTACCCTCAGGGCAGCTGCTGAATCTGACACAGCTTCCACACACCCCTAATTAACTCCTATGTCTAATTAAGTACCGCTCTCTTTTTCTCTTACACACACACACACACACACACACACACACACACACACACACACACACTTATTTTGTCGCACAGTTCTAAAAATAAAGGAAATCTTTAAATGTAAAAGTACTTCAGCGCGTTGGGATATTAGGTTACAGAATATGCCTTTTTGTTGAATAGATGATGAGTGTAATTGGAGGGGTGGTTTTTATGAGAAGCGGTGAGCAGTAGCTCTAGGTTATGTCTGGGTTTATAAATCTGGCGTCCAATTCACATATTGTAGTGGCTGCTGAGGTGAAGGTGCACACTTTTATTTGTGTGTAAAAGCAAATCCCATGTATTAAATGGCCTCGAAACACATGTATGTGCCATCTTGGTTTTGTGGATCCAGAAGTGATGTTAATTTGGTCGAGCGGGTAGCGCTCCCTCTATCCTGATTGGCGGTCGCCATGGTAGCGGCTTGTGAATCACACGGTAGTCCTCAGGCATACTTTGTCTATTTAACTCTAAACAGGATCATAATTTACAAAACCAACATCATGCTGTACCGAAGAAGACTTGATACTAGCGACTGAGGCCATAAACTTATTCGAAGAATGTTTACTGAGGTAATAAATCAAGTGAGAAGGAGGGTCATTTTCTAATTGACTTCTGTACAATCTGACTTCTTTTTGCAGCCAGCAGAGTCGCCCCCTGATGGCCATTAGAGAGAATGCAGGTTTAAGGCACATCCGCAAATTCCCAAACAGCCACAAAATAGTCAGGAAGACAGCTTGAGAAACTAGAGAAGTACAGCTCATCTTCTGCATACAAGCTGCAAGCTGTTTCTGAAGCAGATTTCTCCCTACACCTTTTATTTCAATGTGGTGCCCCTGAAATAATATAACAGAATGAGTGTAAAAGGCAAAAGTGATTTCTTCAGAGAATCTGATCCCCCATCTGTTTGTGTATTGTAAAACACTGACACAAAATGATGCGATGGGTTGATAAGCGTTGTGATTTGAAGATGACTGCACTATTGAAACCTCGACATTCATTTATCTTGTTTTAGCTCCTTACGGCCTGAAATGTGCTTAAAGGCAGTGATATTCAGGAAACAGTTTGAGATAGTCCTAGAGTAAAAACCCTCTCAACTCTTTTATTGTGCATCTTTTTTTGTGAGAGACAGACAGACAGACAGACAGACAGACAGACAGATATACAATACATACATACTGACAAAGAAGAGAGATGGAGATTAAATGGACGATAGTCTGAGGGTAATTAATACCCACCAAGCGCCTTTATTTTATTGCATTTGCCATTCTTATTGATCAGACTGAAATTTTCATTTAAAGTTTGAAATAAGCAGCAAACCCCCGTGTAGAAATCACTGTGCCTCAGATCAATAGTCAGTGGATTAGAACTAAACAAGTGCAGTCACAGAAATTCAAATATTGAATTTTAGAGCAATGCAGAGGAACCGCCCTGAGTCAGATCTGAGAAAATGCCAAGGGGCAATGGGAGAGTAAAGAGAGCATGAGGAAATGATGGTGGGGGAGAGAGAGACAAAGACAAGGGACACCGGTCTTCACCTTTCCTCTTATCTTGTACATTTCTCTTTTCCCTCTTTTCATAAAACTCCATACACCAGTGCTTTATCTTAATAATAACTTTCTTCATTGACCTCTTACCCAGAAATTTTGCGTCAACTGGGTCAAGTCTGTGCTAATTCAACTCTGTGACTCTGTGTGCCAGCCCTGAGGGACATCCGTTTCATATCCTCATGCTGCCACCCGCCTGCTTGCCTCCCACTTCAGAGGTGATACGCTACCCAGAAGCCCATTTAACACAGCACCTGCTGCGAGCATCGATTGATTCTCCCCAACAGTTGGCGCTCAATTGAGTCTCTCACAGCTACGCCTATTAGCGCTGTGCGCCGACTATAGGAAGGTGAGAAGGAGGGAGGTTTACGAGAAGGGGAGACAGCAGCAAGAAGTGAGAACGCCCCCTCTGGGATACTACACTAATGTCAGGCAGCGCACGTGCCATAACACCTCAGTGCGGACGGTGGCCAGTGCCATAAGGGCCCCACTGTGTCACCTTGGGTTTTGGGGGAGGACTTGTGATTAATAGGCCATGGACTGCAAACACTGGCTCATTTCCACCTGCACTGCTGTTGTTTCTCTGTTTCTTGCTGGGGCTTGCTCCCTGTGGAGCGTGGAGGGCGTTGCTCGTGTGAATAAGATGGCCAAACCCAATCAGAGGGCAAGCAGAAAACAACTGTGAAACTGCTACATTCATCAGGAAGTTCACACAGTAAAACATGCCATCTGGTGCTGGCAGGATGGGGGGGCCACAGCAACAGAAGGAGGAAATGGGCGAACACAGGAAAAGTGAAAAGAACTGGACACTATTAAAAAGTTGTGGGACAGAAAGGAGAGGATGTTGGGATGATAAAGAAGAAGCAAGAAAGTGACACTAAGGGTTGGCGGAGAGGAGGAAAGAGGGGAGAGGAGAGTATAGCCTTAAAAACACACAGATGCAGGGGAAAAGGAGTAGCTGAGAGGTATAGGAGCCGATAAGGTGCAAAGGGGGAGAGTTTGTTTAAGGATTTAGACAAACGAAGAAAGATAGATTCTCTCCCAAAAGGCGGAGAAGGTCTTTTCCAGCCATTAGACAAGGCTGACAGCCTGCTGTGGTAGCAGAGTTGGAGTGTGTGGGGGGCTGATGGAAGGTAACTCACCAGGTGGACGCGATACATGATGCTGATGCCGAGGGTCATGAACGGCTTGGAGAAGTCAATAATTTTTTCACGCTCTGCTGTGATGGTGAGGCCTGCGACTGCCAGGTCGGCTTTCTGAAACACAGAGGGCGAGTACAGGCACATCATGTAAACACACAGTCAGAGACATACACCGAAAGGCATAGTGAACATGAGGACGTAACATACGTTTATGACATAACCAATGATTTAAGCGCTTGAAAAGAAGACAGGGATGACATAAGAAGTGGGCTACTAGATGCTAATTCCCTAATAATACGCTTTTGTATCGCATAGCCTCTTTGTCTGGCAATAGTGCTATCTGTGGTGGGGATAATCCAGCACTGACACTGTGTGTGTGTGTGTGCGTGTGCGTGCGTGTACGAGTGTGTAGGGCACAGGAGAGATCAGGGTAACCATTGTGGCCGGCCAAAGGAACACTGTCAAGACAAATCACTTAACAAAGCAGCGGCTGGTAAAACACACGCTTAGAAACACACACACACACACACACACACACACACACACACACACACACACACACACACATATATAGAAATGGTCAATGTGCGCTGAATACTGGATGGCTCCCTACTAATAATACAGGCCAGCAAAGTGCAACTGCAAGGGGTTTTTTTCATCTCCCTGTGGAGCAAAGAGGGAAAGCAGCAACGCATTGCTCTTTGTCTGCTGCAGGAGAACTAAGAGGATTGGGGAGACGGAGAGGAATGGGAGGATGAGAGTGAGGAGAAAGAAGCTCTGCCGCAGCAGCACTGCAGATGCCACTCAAAATCCACGACACACTGTATCTCCAAGAAAGGGAGACCGGGAGATGGGCATCTGACATACATGACAGTGTTTTTTGCTACAACTTTAATGCTGACATGATGTTAAAATGGAAGTTTTCCTTCCATAATTATTCTAGCCTTTAGAACAAGTTTGAAACACCACCAGGAGGCATTTAGAGCTTCACCTAAAAGCCCCAGTCCTGCACTGTATGTGCTTCAATTAGTGCATTACATTTAAAATGTCCACTTCTTTGACCTCGCCCCAGCCGGCACTCCACACTGACGCCTAATGTCTCCTGCTGCCCTATCCTCAGGCTTTGACCCTCCATCATCATCAGTGCCCAGACTCTGCCACGTCTTTTTTTTTTTTTTTTTCCCTCTCGTTTGAAAGTCTGATTGCCTGCTCTGAACGAAGCCACACACAGGGAGCAACCATCCAGGCAATTCCAACAAAGAAAGTCCCAGATCCTTTGAAAAATGAACACACACACGTACGTCGTAACAGCCACTGAAATATTTATGTCACGATAGAATATTAATATTGACTGCTGGATTCCCTTGCATGCCTGCTGTAATGCCTTCTAGTATAACTGAGAAAAAAAACAACACAATGCAATGTTGGCTGTCCAACATTGCATCATACCGGTTTCCCCTTGCATTCAATCATATCATGCTAACCCGGTAAAAAAAGGACATCATAAAACTTGTGAGTGTGAGGGATGAATTAAACATTACCCACTAGGATGCAGCATTTGACTTTAGGAGTTTAGTGTATGGAGATTCTGTGGGCCTCTGCTCTCTAACTGCAGCACTGTGGATTAAGGAATCGGGACATACTGTACTCGGACTTTGGTCTGGGTTCCTCCTGGCAGGTCTCATTGTTAGCTCAGGCTGTCTGACACTTGTCAAACTAATCACCCCCATACAGTGAAATATTGTTCAGTCTGAATGGTACTGGCAGGGACACAGGTATCTGTTGTCCGGAGTAACCTCAGGCTGTCCTTTCTTTGCTGCTACCAAGTGTGTATTTTATATCCTTTCAACTTATCCATTAAACTCGCAACCGTGGCTGGTCCTTTGTTTTCTTTTGCAATCTTTTTAACTCTACCATCTTTCCCCTTTCTTTTTCTAAGCCTTTAGCCAAACAAGCTCAAGCCTTTCTGTCCACTGTGGAACATCCCTCCAGATGTGCCCCATCCCATGACAAATCCCTCTCAAGCGCGTCTCAACTTTTCTGTCTGCCTCCCCCCGCCCCCCGCCTTGCCACACACAGCTCCAGCTGATTTTGACTTCACCCATGGCCCTTCAGAAGGTCAGCCTTCCGCAGGCGACTGAAGGGGACGAGGGCGGTGGCAGCCTGTGACAATAACAAGAGCAGGCACTCCTTGCTTTGCATACTTAATGGCTTTGCCCTCCATTAGCCCAAAGAATTAAGACGGATCACCTCTTAGGATCGGCTAAATCCTTCTCTGCTTCATTCCTCTTTTTCTCTTCCTCACCCCAGCCTTCCTGCTCACTTTTTTCCACGGCTGTTTCACTAGTTTTCCTTACCCTCTTCTCCCCTCAGCTCCCTTATATGACCTTATCCGCCTGTTAACCGCTACATATAGCAGCGCTGGAAGAGTGTAAGACCTCACTAAGAGATTTAACAGCAACAACATAGACTGATTCAGGAGAAAAGTCTGTTAAGGTCAGTTCAGAAGGCTTAAGGAAAGGAGCTGACAGGGAACAAGCCACCAACAAGCCGTGACTGTTTTGAAAAATACAATGCTTAAGCCGAAAAGGCCAACTGCTGTATGAAGAAAAAAAAGAGTGTATGACATGAAGGAAAGCTGCTAGCTGTGAACTATGGGAGAGCTGGGTGATTCACTGCTGTGTTTGTGTGGAGTGTGAGTGCCTCTAGGACACGCTTTGGACATACTTAAATGTATATGATGTGATAAATATGATAATTTACGTTGCAGGGCTTGTTTGTCAATCTGTGCATGAGTTTATATTTACGTACCCTCGAGATGAGCTCCCCGACCATGCCGGTCCACGTCCCATTGGCTCCGGGGACACCGTAGAGTCCGTCCCCCACCAGCCGGATACGATACTTGAACTTGAGAATATCTGCCAGCTCTTTCAGCATGTCCACACAGAAGCCTTCATAGCGGTCATTTCCCTCCAGTTTTTGGTGGTTTGGCCGCAGCATGACATATGGATTCTCCTGTAAAACACACATGGTTTATCATTGGAGACAGTTCATCTCAAACTGACAAGGAGAAGCACAGACAAAATAATGACATATTGTACAGTAAATTCAGTTTACTTGTCACAGAGAGTCCTATTTATCTCTCTCTCTCTATATATATATATACATATATATACACATATATACATATATACACACATATATATATAAAGTCTTCTGTGGCTGTGGAGGGAACTTTCAAAGTCTGATAGATTACTGTTTTTAACTCTCTTTTTAGCAGAAAGCTTGCGTTACAAACTGGCAGTGTGGTGTTTGAAAGACATTTACCAGACAGGAAGGGTCTAATGAAATACGCTATTGAGTTGCATTAGGGGAAATGTAGGAGGTTATTTGGGGCTTGACCTATACTAATACTATACTAAAAGTCAGGATATCTTAGACTGTGGCATCTGAACGAAAAAATATCAGAGCTCGTGCACATGCTGCTCAGCCCCCCTCCTCTGTGCACGCTCTCACTCAGTCAAACTCAATGTCTTCATCACAGAGCTTCAGGAGCTTTGCAAACACAATGGCTGAGAAACAAACAACATGTCTGGATATGTGGAGTATAGTTCACAACATTAATTCTGAAGGACTAGGAGTTAACAGTTCGAGTCAAACACAGAATCTGATGAATTTACAGTTTATCAGACCACAAATGTGACAAGCGTTAGTTAACATTCTAGCAGGTTAGCATATGTTCCACAGCTGAAAAAACACAAAACTGAAGTGAAGCACCGCGGAGATGGAGGAGGAGGGACCCAGAAGTTGTACTTTTTTGAATTCTCAAGCAAAGTCCAGTCTCTTCTCAATCTTACCTACTGCAGCTTTAATGTGATTGCTTTACAGAACCTAACTAAAGATTTTACAGTCAGGAGGAATGGTGGAAGCATCCCATATGTCCTCTGGAGGTCATAGTTCACATCAGGTTCACTGCCTTCAATGAAAACTGAGATTTGTGGATCTGAAGGCAGAGCCAGGCAATAAAATCAGGAACAGACAGGGGCTTCCTAATGTGTTATAGCCAGGAGAGAGTGGATAAGAAACAAAAGCAGTTTTCCTCTCACTAGACACAGATACACACACACACACACACACACACACACACACACACACACACACACACACACACACACACACACCAAAGTACACGTATTTACAACCTGTCTTTTAGAGAACCAACCCTCTGTCCGGCTGTCTGTTTATTTATGTCTTGTTTTGTCATTTAGTTGATGTTGTAGGAAGATTTAAAGAGCCCTGCAGTGATGTATTTTGGAGCCACCCTTATTGTGCTATTTTTCAAATAATGCAACTGTCAAACTGGTGTGCTCAGGCTGCAGTACATCATAAAAAAAGACAGCATTATGTACCACTTTGTTGTTGCTCTATCCCTGCACTCAGCCCATGAATTCAGCTAAAAGTAACGTACTTTGGCAACATGACATCAGATAACAATGATTAACAAGTCTTGGTGGTTTTTTTTGTGCTCACACTCTCCATTTAAAGAAATAAACTAAACAAAAAGAAAATAAAGCTCTGTTTTCTTTATTGGTGCAGATAGGAATTTTAATGGGTGTTTTAACCCATAAGTTTGTGTGCTTAGGCAAAAAATACATTAGCTCACAAAGCTTTGTTTAACCATGAGCTTATTAAAGAGACTACTTGTGTTAACGTAAGTCCCTACAGTGGGTTGTGTTTCATTCATCTCTCAAGAGAAGCATACAGTAAGCAGTGGTGTGGTGGTGTTGTATTTTGAGAACTGGAATAGAAGTGAAATTGTTTTGTCGACGCCACAGCTGGATACACCTATTTGTCTGGTAGCTGTTTGACTGGTGATTGATTTGCCTCACAGAGAGAGCCACAACAATAGTGGTTACACTGAAACTGGGAACATTTGAGAACTTGGTGAACATCAACCATTACAGTACCCTGTTGCATAGCAACCACTTTGTTCCACCTGTAGCTGCGCACGGGGGGGTGGTGGTGGTGTTCACTCTGAAACACGATTGGGCGGCTTTGCCTCTTTCTCGCTGCGTCACTGGACAGCAGAACCCAAAGCCTCCTGTTCCGCTGTGATAAGAATGAGAATAAAGTGTCTACTGATCGACTCTCTCTGTCTGCTTAGCTCTCCGCCTAGAATCTGCATATGGATTCAATTTATCTAATCATGCTCATAATTGGATTAAACAGACGTGCTGAATAGCAACAATAACCTGCAGTGTTTTACAGAGAGAGGTCAATGACAAAGACTGTTTTACAAGATACAGTAATGTGGGAGTAAGTGAGCTGCACATGGGTGTGTTAAAGGATAGGTGTCATGACCTGCCTTGGTTCCCCTCTTGTTTAACATTGTTTCTGCGGTTGACTTTCTAAGTTTTCCATGTTCTGTTTCTATTCGTTGTCTTGTGATTCATTCCTTGTTTCCTGTTTGATTTTGAAATAGTCTTCCCTATTTACCTTCACTTTTCTGCACTTGTGTGTTTCCCACCTTTGTGATCGTCTACTTTGCCCTGATTAGTTTCACCTGATCTTGTGCCTGTGATTAGTTGTCTGTGTATATATGTTCCTGTGTTTCCTTTGTTGTCAGTCTGGTGTGTAACACAATGTGTAACAAGAGGGAAACCAAGGCAGGTCATGACAATAGGTCTGGTAATATTCTTTATTTTCTTATCGTCAACAAATCCTATGAAAAGATAACAAGCATTGCCTGTGTAGACTGAGATAGCTTAATCCTCTGTGTCTTAGACCTCCAATGCTGTCCAAAAATATTAAAAACTCATCAATGAGCCACACTGTTGTACTGGGTGACATGTTCCCTCATCACAATGAACATGCGCACTGTAGTTTATTTTGAGTTAATCGCACTTACAGTATCCTGCTGCTGTAAATGCTCACTATTGCACCAAATCCCAACCCTGTCTTCTAGAAATTACATTTATATAATACTAATTATTTTTTTCTAATTACGTCGTTATGGGAAACGCAATTGATGCCTTGAGTATGCTTACAAGCAAGTACAAAGTGGAAGACTGTGACAGTGAGGTTCATGTCCTAGGACCCCACCTGTGGTTAGGATTAGGAAACAACAGCACTTTGATTAAACTTAGGAAAAGATGTGGTTTTGGTTAAATGTCAATAAAAACACGACAGCATTATATTTACTTCAAAACATATGCTGTTGATGCTTCGTAGTATATAAATGTTCTAGAAGACATGGATGCAAATCTGTGGCTGAAAATATTCCCCAACAAATTCAAGTTTACTCATGTTTGGCATCAAACTAGTCTGGCATCGCCTGATTGATTCACAAATGCTTATTAGTCTGGAACCTGTCAGGTCATTTTCGATTTCCAAGGGGCGTTATCGTCGGGCAGAGACAACCAATCAGAACAACGAAACGCCGTCTGTTGCTCCGATTGATTGTCTCCGCCTCCGCCGAAAATATACCGTTCAGTCCGTTTAATACTGCCGCTGTAGCCGGCAGCTGAACGTTCCGCATCGGGAGCGTCATATTGGATATTTAGAAAGATACCTGAACAGCGCTCGTCTCTGTCAGTCATCATATTAAACCCACCTCATACTAAATAAACGCTTGTGATTGGTTAGCCCGATAAATCGGCAGGGCCAGACCTATCTACCAGAGCAAATGAAACAAGAGCTTGAAGATTCACCTGGTTCCCAGGCTACTAAAAACTATAGTGGCAAGCCTTTTTAAGAAAAGCTTGATCTTTTTATAAATTAAACTTTCCGGTCTATTGCTGAACCAGTAGGAACGACTGGGCTTAGAATGGAGGGACATGGACAGGCTGCACAAACAAACTACGGAGAGATGGACTATAGCATTGCTGGTTTTAATCTTTTCATGGGATTTACTGACAATAACAAAACAATACGATATAATCATCCTCGTCCTTTAAGGAGTAAAAGAATCTTTATAGAAGAATTTATAAAAGTAAATCTGTCTGTTACCCCTAAAACAGCCACACATGTCACCTCACTGGCCAAACCTGACATCTACACATGCTTATGTTGCAGCATGCATCAGGCACAATATAAATGCTAATTTTACAGCTCACAGACTGCTGAAGCTTTTCAAGCACTGACTTGCAGTCAAGCCAAACCGAGTCAGATGTTTTCACTCTCTTTCCAATTTCCGGAACATTATTACAGAGGTTGGCTTTCATAGACATTTTGTACATAACGCGAGCTGGACTGGGGGACAGGGAAGAAATGAAGAAACACACAAACCTGCTATAGTCACTTAACAGCTCTCCACACCAACAGGACGGAGGATCAGTAATGTGCCTAGATAAATGCATGTTTGTGTCCTGGTACAACACACAATTAAGCAAAAACTGTAATTCACTTTCCAGCTTCTTGTTGATTTATGTGTGCGAGGAACGGTTAAGGTGAGTAAGGCTAGAAAATATTGCTTTTATAGCTTATCTTCTCCATACCCCTCTGTGTTGACCTGGTTAACGACAGACAAATAAAATCAGACCTGGAAAACATCCATCAATCACACCAGTAAAAACCCAACAGCAATCAATAACACAAGGATTGTCTGTTATCAAGTCAAAATGCTTTTTCCCTTTGACCGCTTTTTTCTGTTTCTGTCATTTATGTTTGCCTAGTTTCAATTTGTCTCTCTTTTTCTGAGCTACAGTTGCTCAATAAAATTGCCTGGTCAAAACCATCTATTAACCAGAATGGTGCTGGGTTGCAGAAATGGAAAGACAACTTCTATTAAAGTGGATATATCTGCTGCAGTTCATACTCATCCAAAAACTTCCACCAAACAGTGACAAAAAAAAAAAAAAAAAAATCACTGAAAGAACCACTTCCACTCTGTGAAGTTCAGAACACAATCATATAATAATAACGATATAAAAGGTATGAAAAGTATATACGGAGGTATAGAAGAGCTGTCTTCCATGAAGGCAAAAAATCACAAGGAAATCCCATCTACCTTCTTCTGCACACCACAGCAAAACAGCAATAAAGCTATAAATTTGAAGCCATAAAGAAATGCAGACTTTTAAAGCAGCTTCTTATTCCCAGGCCATGAGGAGTCTGGTTGGAGACTGATAACTTTGGAGGAGACAGCACACTCTCACATATGCACTTATTATGCACATATGCATAAGCAACGACACACACAAGCACACAAGCGCACACACACACACACACACACACACACACACACACACACACACACACACACACACAGATACAGACACAGACACAGAGTGCCAGGTGCACCGGTGGGTGTTGTTCACATTCAACTTCACACACCACACTGGAGTTTCCCCTTTTAAAACCTCAGGGTGTTCAAGATGTCTTCACACAACCCGCCGCGCTTTCCTCAACTGTTTTCTTATCCTTAAAAACTCGCTCTCCAGAGCCTGGCAAACTGGCAGCTGAGATATAATTCTCTCACAGGGTTCTGTAGTCCTGTTTGAAGAAGAGCCACAGAAGCTCTTACGATACTCTGAAAAAATACTAGGTCATTAGAAAAAGGGCCGGATCATGTTAATTTTTCTTAAAGCAAATTTCAAAAAACTGTTTTGTGTTTGACAGTAAATAAATGGAAGAAAATACAATTAGAAAGGAAATGAAAATAGAGTGGGAACAAGCACACACAAACATCGAAGAAATGGGGACAGATCTTATTTCAGTGTGTGCACATGCCTCAGTGCCACACAGCCTGTGTCGTGTGCCAGCAAATCTGCCTCTGTGTCTGCTTTTATCAGTCGCCACTACGCGCACTGTTGAATTCTTACCAATACGTATGTGAGTGGATTGACTTATTGACATAAAGGTAGTCTGCACGACAAATGGAAAGAATGACCGGGAGTGCTGCAGCTGAGAAAGGCAGAAATGGGAGGAACAGGAGGAACTTAAAGCAGGTTTCAGGCATTGACAAGAAAAAAATATGTCTTTGGTCGGGATTTAAATATTGAGACTGTATGATTCCCTAACAATGGCATAAAGCTGGCACCAAAGAGAGATGTCCCTACAGGTAAAATTCTGCTCCATTTGATTTGCTTCAGGAACGAGGTATTACAAGGAGTCCTGAATTATGTAAGCACTGAGCATGAGAGCTATTTAAGAGCCTAATTAAATGAGTTATATATTAACACCCAAGTGTGTGTGTGTGTGTTTGTAGACCAAGTGGGGGTATGGGGGTGTTTATGTGTGTATCGACAGTATGTCAATGTGTATGGATGTGGAATGTGTGTTTTTAGGGGGAAGTGGTGTAGGTTGATGGGGGTCAGATCTTGACACATGACCAGGGCAAGACATATGGACTGAAACTAACGTTAAAAAAAAAAAGATTCAAGGTGTGTGAACGAGTGTGCACTTTAGGAGGGCGCCTGCAAAGACAAACAAACACAAGCTACACCGCCTGTTTGAGCTCTGCTCAGTGACGCTCTTGCTCTTCATAGCCTTTGGTTCTGGGTTGCATTGGTTGCATGGATCTAGTTGTTATCACTGATGCTCCTTGATACCAGTTTAACCTTGGAATCCTAAATTGGGTTACAGGTCTACTCAAAAAGTAGGATTGTCCTTAATGAGAAAAAAATCCTCTAGCTCCATTTCAAAAGATGGTAATTTGTAGTTCTGAAAATCCAGCAGTTACACAATTACAATGCAAATCACCTGGGATCAGAAAGAACTGAAAATACAGAGATGAAAACAGATTACTCTTGCGGCTGCTTGACAAGCTACTGTATTTCAGAACAGAGAGAAACCACAGTACCACACATAATTTTGAACACAACCGAGAGAATTTTATCTCAAGGATAAAAGGGGCTTTTTCTATTACATAAATGTAACTACTGAAGGTATAAAGACATTATTTCAGTAAGACCTAAACAGTGCATGTAACAAACTCAATCAATGATTACAAACACATGGCTTTTGGCCCAGCAGTAAAGTGATAATCAATTCTGTGACGGCGTTTTTGTTTTCTAGAGCTGTTGTTGAGGGCATGAAATTGAAGTGGGAAGGTGAAGGCTATGTGTAGATGTAATGAAACTGGCCTGAAAAAGCCAGGAGGTGTCAAAAGAGCACGCACACACACAAATACACACACAGAACATATGCATGCACACAAAGAGAGCATCCATAAATACTGCAAGTGCTGGTGCAAACACACACAGGCCAGTCTTTCAGGCCAGTGTTACAGGTAAGGAATTCTTATGGAGGCTTTCAGCTGTGGCTCGTCTGCCGCCCACAAGCGAGATAACAGTGACACAGCAATCACACCATGATGAATGAGCTGTGATAGGCACTGAAAATTGCTCCTTGGTGGCTTCCGAAGTTTGGTCCAGGGACTCTATATCTCCAAAGTGAAATCAAAGCTCTGTGCTCGGCCAATTCTCCTCTTTCACACCCTCTTTCTGTTGTGAAAACATTGTCTCATTTGTACTCCCCCTCCACCAAACGCACGCACGCACCCACATCTTCATCCTCCCCCGTGCACCCCTCCCTCCTTGTGTGAAATGAACCATTCCATCTGAATCCCAATCAGTCTCAATGAGACCAGTGAGTTGTTCAGTGGCGAAATATGGCAATATGTCCTTCCCTCATTCCCACGGCTCCGCAGCTGATAAGCCCGCCACTCAGAATAACACATTGGGCCAATTGCCTCTGCTTACAAGCTACTTTGCGTCTTATCATCTGATTCATCAGCGAGGAGCAGGAGCTGGGCGAGCGACAGGTTTGTGTGTGCGACTGACTGTGTGTATATCGAGGGATGTGGACAGACATGAAACACATGCAGCTGACTGAAAACTTGAATGGTTTTGTGCTGTTCCAACATGAATCCATTTTATCACCTTAGATGTTTCACATCAGCACATCAACATACAGAAACCAGATCAAAGCTATTGTAAAACAGAAAAGGGTGAGCTTATGAACAGCATTATATTCTTCTCACAAGGTTTGGAAATTCCTAACACATCTGCTCTACTAATCACAACAGGCAGGTAATTAATTGATGAGCAATTAATCACTTTTAAGAATGAGATCAGTCAAGAACATGTTAAATGTGCAAACTGCAGCAACATTTGTGCATTGCTTAGACATCGGCTCGATATGTGTTTTATTGCTGAATTTCAGGTTCAGTTTCAAAATTTGTATTGTATCCAGTTATCATGATGAGGAAGTTACAATGAACAGATATGTGAACATCCTCTGACTCACCACTGACCATGTTGATATGCTAAAAAAATAATAAGTAGTTCTGGTTGATATATCTGTAGGCCTTCTTTGAAGAAAAGCAAGTGTTTTCTAAGCTTTTAAGGATCCACAGATTACTGATCGTTAACACGGCAGGTGATTAAGGAAATTGGTTAAAAGTTGCATCCCTTGTAACAGGTAGCATAGTGAGTTAGTGAGAAGTGGCACTCAGAGAATCTATATTTACAACAGAGGCTGAGAATGGCTGACATGGTGAATTATTAGCTCCTGCTGATGCACTGTGATGTAGCCTCATCTGAAGCACTCAGGGCAAAACAATCGCGCAGCATGAGCTTCTCTGATCCCAAGAGGACTGAGTTTGGATCTGAAAATACAAAATGGGCTTTTGATATGGTAATTGTCTGTCAACCACAGAATGTCAGCCACATGTAGATGAGCCCAGGAGTTGGGCTAATGCAATGACATGGACTACTGTTGATGTGTGTGTATCAGTGTGCATCAGTGTGCACACAGTAGTACTTACTAATATTGTCGTAATGGTAAGAGTAGTGTTGAAGAGGGTGTCTGTCACATTGATTGATGGAAGCTTTCTCTCCATGGACAGTCCATCTTCAGAGTGCCACAGGCCAATCTGCAAAGAGAGTACACACACGCACGCACGCGCACGCACACGCACACGCACGCACACACACACACACACACACACACACACATCAGTCACTAAGTCCATCAGCTGGAAAAGGCCAAAAGAAACAATCTGTGTTTAATTGCCTCCCTCTTCTCTTAAGGAGAATCAGTGTGACCTTCACAAACGACAGTGTAAGACAGAGGGGCAGCAGCGGAAAGATCGCTACGTTGTGAGACAAGGTGATAGCGAAAGTTAGCGAGACTGCAGGAGGAAACAAAGACAACATGTGCGTGGCTCCTTGAGGAGCGAACACAGGGCATGTGTTCAATCAGAGGCAACAGAATGCATTCATTAAACCAATTACCGGCAAATCCTGTGGCGCAGAGCCATATTCTCATTTTCATTACAGCTCGAGTGGGTATTCACACCTCCACCTCACATGGCGTCTTTCCTCTCATCCCCTTTCAATCTGTCTCTGCCATTTCCTGTTTCATTCATTTATTTGCTCTGCCAAAGTTTGTCAATCCCCAACTCCATGTTGATGGTCTCTGCAAACTTGAGCATTTTGAAAATCTACTTTGCCTCTTGCTACTCTAAAGTACACATTCTTCTTACTCACCTCAATTTTACTGTAATGGCATTGACAGGAAAGAACCTTGGTGATTTGTATACTCCGACCTTGACAGATTTACATGGCTCCTCTAATGGTTGGGAAAATTCTGCAACCCTGGAGCTTATTAAAATCAGTCCAAGTACTGGATGAGGTGAAAAATGCAAAGTTGTCCATTAAAACAAAGAGTTTTTCTTAGTTTTGAAATAACAACAGAGCTATGACTTTTCCAGTGACTACCAATTTACTCTCTACCTGTGCAGTATGACATCTTTATTATACACATTCACAACTGCAATATATCTTTGCTGGTGATTATATGGTAACAGTTATGTGATGCTGGTGACACAACACAAGCAGAACGATCAGCAAAACAATTTTCCTTTTCCTTATCATAGTAGCTTCACAAGGTATCATTTCATTTATGTCAATAATAAACAGAGCAGATGATATTTTATACCCATGTAACTTTGTAATCAAGATAACATGCGAAAAATGTCCTTTTATTAGTTTGTGTAACTTTCATTTATGCAACTTATGCCCTGTTTAGAATAACTATATGAGGAGTTTTTAAGAACTTATGAGGTCGTCTGTGTTCACTCCGTTCCTCCTTAGATCTTATTCTTATGGAAACTAGTTGAAAAAACATTCTGTTTCTAGTCATTTACATTCAAACTCTAATCTAACTCATTGTGTAAACATTGCTAGACTGTTGAGAAATAATATCCCTTATCATAATAATCAACCTCCCTCCATTATGAATATCATATACGAGGAGCAAATGAGAAAATATGGCATCTAATTTAGCCTCAATACATTACTGGTGTGATTCAATCCATGTCACTGGAATACGTTTTCTGATTACATGCTACAAAACCTTTGGAAATAATGTTGGCGTCAGACTGGAGAGGATAAACTGTAGTGATTGAAGTCTGATTTAAAAATAAAAAAAAGCTGCAGTAAACAACTCTTTCCAAGCTTGGTCATAGTTGGTTTCAAGGCTAAATTGCCAAGATTCTCAAGAGATTTCAACCCATTCATTTTGTTCAGTGCCTAAAGTTGGAAGCCATTTAACCATTCTCCTAACACTGATGATGAAGTCTGATGTGAGATATAAAAAGGAAAAGGGAGAGCTCCCAGAATCAAAGATTTCCTTTGAGAGTATATGATCAAAAAGATCTTTTCTTCCATTTCCTCTGGTGTAGTTGTTGGGAGAAACAGCACCTTTGCTCACACAAATAGACTAACGCTACCCAAACCCCCCCCCCCCCCCCCCCAACACACTCCACTCTCTGTGATGATGGGCTCAAGAAACAGAGAGGGAGAAAATGTGAACATACTGTAGCACAACCAAAAAGGGGACCTATGAAATATGGTGTTCAGCAATCAGCGTACACAATCAGTTGTCAGAGCCTGTGGAGGTGGTGGGAGGTGGCAATCTGGGCTTGGCTGGGCTCAGCAGGTTTCACCAAAAGTCTGAGCATGGGGGTGACTGTGAGGGTAATGGGATGGGGTGGCACCATGACTCCTGCCCAGGAACAGGAGGTGGAGAATGAGAGGAGAGGGAGATGAGGGAGCTGTGAGCAGGAAGGGATGAGAAGCATATGCTGGCGGGGGAGGAACTGGCCCTTTGGTGGCCCTGCCGTCAACTCACTTTGAGCAGGGAGGGGGAGAAAATAGAGCTGTACTGTCTGTGAGTCACTTCAAATAACAAAGAGAGGAAGATGTATACATCTGCTAATGTAAGCAGGAATGCACGCTCAGGAGCAACAACACCATGACATTTATCAAATAGACTGAAAACCTTTTAATGTTGTAATTATTCTTGAGTTTATGCAGACTTTAAGCAATAAATTACACTTTTTATTATTAATCTGCGTAATAAAAATGGAATGGAACGGCTGCTCATTATATAGCACAAATAGGATGAGAAGATGACAACAGTGTCTCAAAGTTGGAAAGACACCAATACACAACTAATTAAATTGATGAGATATTAATCAGAGCGCAACACAGTTGCTATTAATCTGACGTCCAGGAAAGAACATCAGTAATCTCACATGTCATTTCCCTTGGAGCGGATTTTATAATAATTTTGTAGGTTGTGCTAACTCTAAAGTGGAAGGGACCCTAACCATGGCATTAATCCTGGTGAGTCAACAGCATTGAACCATTGCATAAAACCTCATTATACACGCAGCACAACCCGAGAATCTATTAGACTCATAAGCTTTTATCACAGACAGAGGAAGCTGCATACTGCCATATACCATATGTGTTTGTACACAGCAATATAAATAGCTGCAACTGGATGTTTCTAATTTGCATCGCCATTAATTTGATATTTACACTGCAATTACAATAAATAACTACTGTGCAGTACAACCAGTGGATCTAGGAAACAAACTCAGACAAAGTTCAGATGCTCACGACTGCTGTGCACTATTTATTTTCCTGAGAAACCGGGAAGGCAGGAGGTAGAATAGGGTATAATAAGAGAGAGGGGAATAGGAAAGGAGCAAAAGCAAAAGACTGAAAGGGAAACAGATAGATGCAGGGGAATGTCAATCACTTACTGAATAGGTATGGTGAGGCTGGCGAATGGGAAGAAAATCAATGAGACAGTATGAGGAGCAGGTAGCTAGGGAGCCGGAACATAAGGTGGAGAGAACAAGAGAAACAGACAGCAACAGAAAAGAGAGACACACAGAGAGAGGGTGGGAGTTTATGTAAGTGCAAAATGAAGAGAAAGAGTGAGAGAGAGAGAGAGAGAGAGAGAGAGAGAGGGAAAAAGAGAGAGTGACAGAGAAAGCGACAACAAGTGGAACAACGCACCCTGCGACGGATTACCCAGGGTTCGTTCTGCAACCTGGAGTTACAGCACGAGGAAAAGATTAGGGGGGCTGCTCACTGAAGCGTCAGGATTGGCTGATTTTCCTGTCAGAAAAGTGCCATATCCAATGGGGTGTGGCGAGACTGCGCTGTGACAGACGCATCCATCATATATGAGAGGAGCAATGGCCACCATTATCAAGCATAATGTCATACAGCCTACTTACACCGAGGCTAAAGCATTCAGGTGTCACGGCGGTGCAAATGAGTCTGAGTTGAGAAGGTTGAAGTGTGTGTGTGTGTGTGTGTGTGTGTTTCTAGCTGCGTGCGTGCCTGTTCGCGGCTGTGTGTATTGCAGAAGCGAAATATCCTCACGGGCCTCTGAGGATGGACTATTATTGCTCTTATAGCAACATTAGCAGCATTATGCTATCTCAGCTTGATGAAAATATGCCGAAGTAGATGGAGCTTTCACCCATCGGCGAGCATTACCACCGGTTGAATCAGCAGCTAGTGCCCCGTTAAAGCAAAACATCGGACAGTTGTATTTAGAGTGCACCCACTCTGGCTCGGCAATGATCACATCGCTCAAATTACAAGCAAAGGCCTTGTGTCAGTGTGTGTTTGTGTTTTAACTGTTATGCATGTTTTGTCTGTGGAATAGAGAGTGGGAAAAAACGGGCTATATTTTTACAGAAGCTCTCTCTGGTATGACTCATCACCAACAGGAATAAGAGTAATCAGGGCGGCGCCGCAGGCAAACTTCAGGGGCTAGACAGACACAGGTGGTGGTGTAGGTGGTTGGCACTGCTATACAGTAAAGAGAGCATTGGGCAAAGCGCACAGTCGTGACTCCATGCTGATTGAAGAAAAAGGAGCTACGGACTGCTATTATTTCCTGCTGGTCAAGAAGGCTCTAATGCCCGGCAGTGGAAATGAACAAGCGTGGGAAAAGTGGACCTGGTTACACTTTTAAAATCTGTTGTTTCATAATAGTCTCAACTGTATTTGTTACTTCTGGGCACACACAGATGCATCGGGTCATTTTAAATCTGGTAATTCATTCCAAAGCTTGTCAGCGCACTCATTACTTGGCATTATGGTGAATAATGGCGTTTCTTGTTGAATCGCAATAATGAGACACAAGCTCTGGGTTGAAGAGAAGGTCTTTCAGCTGTCAGAGCAGATCCTCAAAGCAGCGCTGCATGTTCTCCAAGTGCTGCATCCCCTGTAGAGCAGGCGGCAAACAATGGATGCCCTTGCAGCCACAGTCCCAGCTCAGCTTGTGCACCGCAGCACTACTGACAGTCCAAATGTCTTCATCTCTAGCAACCACGTTAGTGGGGACATACTCTAAACACTGGTGGCGGAGCGGGACCTTTAGGGGTGTGTTTCAATCCCCAAACTTGCTCATTTCAGTACCTCAATCCACGCTACTCCACTGCAGCCATTCACTCTTCTGAAAGATGAAAATGAGTGATATGAAAAATGATTGTCTGATGTGATGTGACAACATCAGCTAAAAAATGACTGTGTAGACGGACAGATCATCTTCAGATCACATGTGCAATCACCTTAGGGGAAGTACTTTTTGCTTAACAATAGCGTTGTCTGTGTTGTTTAAATGTTGCTTTTTAATCTTTTTAATTTCTTGAAGCTAATGAGTATACTGTACACTGTGTGAGGTAGATCAACTACATGTGTTTTGGTGACCCTTTTTAAGTTATAAAATAATAAAGAAACAACAATCACAATGAATGTGATATCAAATGGGAAACCTCTGAGCAATCGAATAAGACTGCAGGGAGAACAGAGTGTGACTATGAACCTATCTACACCCAGAAGAGAGAACAAATGAAACTATACCTATGAGGTTACAATTCATCTGTGGCTGTTCTGTAGCTACATTATATCGAGAGAGTCTTAGTAGGAATTCAAGGGTGCACTTAGCAGACTGATAAAAACAGAGACACAGAGGCAAACTTGCGGGCACACAGGCACAGAGGCACATACACATAAATTTGCATGTACATGCATATTACACACACTCAAACACTCGCACACGCACACCCAGCCAAGCAACACATACAGAGTCTCACCCAGCCTTGAAATCCGTTAAGACTGGGGGATCTTGCAAAACAGCTCATCCATTCTGCTTTTGATCTATTCCCCATCTTCAGCCTGCAAAGTGCAAACTGAGAAAAACAAAAGAGGAAAGGGGACTGCTGTACGTCTCTGAGAGACCAAACAAAGGAGAAAAGTAGAGACACACAGAGGATGCTGGTGTGTGTAGACTAGTGATGTCTCTGCTTCGATTCATAATAAATTTCAATATGTAGTCACAGATAACTTTGAGCAAATTGAAGATTCTGTATGATTGCAATAATTTCTTATTTGATTTCATTTAATGTTACTGGTTCCAATTCAATATGCTTTGCTTTGACTGGTGCCACAGAATTTGAGTGACATACCCCTACTGCTTTTATCAACACTGATGTTTCTTGTGTACACTCAGGGGAAGGTCTGCATCAACCTTAGTCTTTGACCAGCTGAAGATTTCTTTCAAGGGTTTTGAATGAATCTAGGATTAGATTCAAGAAAAAAAGTGTAAGGAAGAAAGGTCTTGAGGGAGAGTATGTCAAAAGACATACTAATATGACTTGTAAACAATGTTGCCCAGCTTTCCCCGAGTCCCACATTTGAATCAACAGCCATATCATGCAGCTGACACAGTCTCTACCACTGTTACTTCCCCGCTGAAAATGACTCTGTGTGAGATTTATCTGAGATAAAAAAAAAAACAACCAAGTCAGATAGCATTAGTTTAAACAGTATTTGCATGCTGAGCTCGACCTTACAATCAGAATCACACCCATTCATGTTAGGTCAGATATTCTAATTATACTTCAAAAGCAAAACATTAAATTACATTTATGACTTGTGATTATTCATACGCATTCAAGAAAATGAAATTGAAAATGAAATGAGAAGAAATTTAATGAAAGTGACTTGAGTCTTTTGCTAGCAGACAAGTTATTTGTTCTCCCAAATTATAGCTTCTCTGACCTCCAGGACTGTCTGCGGCACTCAGGACATTTAATTCATAACAGAGACAGCTTTGTGTGCAGTAAACTGGAGGAGACAAAGCTGCTCATAAACTGATCCACGGTTTTGTGACTGAGTACAACTGACATTATCAAGAGGGCATGTGGCTTTTACGCTGTAACCAAACTTTATATAACAGTTTCCTACGTCATAACACTTTTTTAAACAAGGTTTACATGGTGATGTGATGTGAAAGTAAAATCAGTGTACACTGAACAGAGAGCATCACTAACCATCACTAACACCAGAGAGATTATAGCAACATAAAAGAAGAAGCTACCCCAGGGAGGACTGAACATAAAAAATGAAGCGAGCATGCAAAAGGTTGTTTGAGGAAGTGATAGAAAAGACGATACCGAATTCACATTTTTAATTTGAGCTTCCAGGCAGATGATTCCAAATTCTAAATTCCCTGCTGGAAAAGCACAGAGCACCTTCAGTCTTCTCGATGAAATAAGCAGAAAAGGGGAGAAAAAGATGGCACATAAACAAGGTGAAAGAAAAACCGTGTTTAATGGATGATTCTCAGAAGTTGATGCGGTCTGACATGCTGCAGCAACATGCTGCAGTTCCAGAGGCTGGAAACATGAACTACACACGCAAATAAACACAGACACACAAACACACATCATCTATGGCTGTAAAAAACTGTCAACAAAACCACACTAGAACGCTCAGTCCTGGTGAGCTTTTGAATATTTTTGTCAGGATATAGCTAGCAATAGATAAAAAAGGTAATGATAAAATAAAATAAAATAAAATATAATAAAATACTATATTAAGACCCAGGGAAGAGAAGAAGTATTTTTTCCAGCGGGCTTTATAGTCCCTTGATCTGATCCTCAGAGATACTGTGCAACTTTTCAGGGACAATTGTATTTAACAGTGAAATAATACAGCTGCATTGCATGCTGGCAAATAAACACTGAATTTATACCACTACTATTTATTTTCTCCTGCTGGCAAATAGCAGTTTTCTATTCTATTCTTTGTCCGCAAATTGTCAATGTATATACTTCCTTTGTTGACTACCAAATTGGGTACTATCAGGGGTGCTTTATTCACAGATTAGAAATTTTACTGTCATTGTATGAATTTTTCAGGACAATTTTGCTATGAGGCCCCACAAAATACTGACCCTGATAAAGACACTTATAAAATGATTCACGGCAAAACTCAGTTTGCACACCAGTAAAGTATGTATAACACCAGAACACCAGAATCAGTAGGTCACCTGGAGCATCTTTACGTTTGATTAAAACTGCCACGTCTTGCGAAGTAAAATTGTAGTGTAATTATTGTTTTCAATTACATAGCTGTACCACCGACTTATTCTCTCTCTCTGTCTGTCTGGCTCTTTCTTTGCTCGCACAAACACACCCACACACGCAGAGTCAAAGACTGAAATATGTTAAAACTGCACAGCTGGAGGAGATCAGAGGGCCGCCTCAGTCTCTAAACTTAGTCTAACCTTAGTGGCAGTAGCTCAAGCAGCAGCTCCTGCGTATTACACCCTGTATGTCTATCAGACCTGGTTAAGATGTACTCATCTCTGCTGGAGCCTGAGGCAGAGTAAGAGATCCAAGCCATGACGTGGTGTGCTGAGTTACACCTGGCTCCTATGATAATGTCCTTCAAGGAAAGAAAGAAGGGTGGAGGCAGTCTTGAATCTGTCAACCTGCGGTGCACCATCCCACACCTCTCATCCCCTTACCCCCCACCCCCTGTACCTGTCCCCCCCCGCCCCCGCCCCCCCCCTTCCCTAACATTGCAGCAGTGGAGAGAAATTGAATTGAGTGCATCTGCATCTGCAGCAGTGAGGGCAGCCAGAGTAATAGTGTTCTCAGAGACGGGGAGGGAGCAAAAACAGGGGAGGGGAAGAAAAAAGGGGAAGATTGCCGTAATAAACATAGGAGCAGTGCTGACAGGAAATAAATAAAATCCAATAGAAAAGAGAAAGAAATTGAACGAGCACATTCACCCTTTAACTGGAGGAAGTCTTGTGTAAATAACACAGCTCAAATCATTTCTTGCAAATTGAAGTGGTGCCCATGCTGTGTGTGTGTGGCTGAGAGTGTGCGCGCATGTGTCTGATAAAGGGAAGCAGACACGGATAAAAGGTTCCCTTCTTACTTTACCACCTCCATTCCTTGGTTACGCCTCTAAAGACCTTGACATAAGGACACTTGGGGACTGAAGTTTATTAAAAAAAGCAATCTGGCTGTAAATGCTAAAATGATAATTGAGGAAATTGGAAAGGATGTACATGATTTATTTTTTAGTTTATTGATGATCTCTTCACAAAGATTGACTATGGGGACATACATATGCACAGAAATGAGAACATGAGACTAAAATATGAGAGGAAGACACCATCAAAAAATCAATATCCAAGGTTAAAGAAAGTATACCGCCACCAAGGATCCTGTTGATTTACATCAGAGGAACAAATGGTTTAAGCTGTGGCTGCTGCTGTTGCTGAACAGATGTGATATCTACTCAGGAGGCAAAATAATCGTAATGAATTTGATTGCAGTGTTGAACATGGCTAGAATATTCTTTACCTGAGCTAGAAACCTCATCAGTTCTTTGTATTTAGGCAATTCACTCTTAATGCTGCAGCAAATGTAATCTACCCTAATAAAAAGGAATGAGTTGGGACACTTGCTTTCTATTTCAGCAAATCTGTCAGGGGTTGTTTGGGCAGCTTGTGCATTTGCCCAGGGAGGGATTTTTATTACTTCAGTGGAAGTAATGGAAAAAAAAGAACTAAATGGGAGGGGAAAAAATACAGTTTCAGGTTATGTTGAAGGGATTCAAAATTTCAGATCAGGGAAACAGAATTTGTAGATGGCACAAAACAAAGTGAGAAAAAAAATGTCAGAGACAACGGGTACAAACTACATCTGTGTCACCAAAAGAACGCCTTCTTTCATGTGTCTTTGACCTTTATTTTACAGCTATGGCAGTTCAGCTCAGTTCGAAATATAAGCTTCATAAAAACACATTAGAGTGTGCTAGAATGTCAGAGCCAAATCCATTCTTGAGCATCGAATTTTGCAAAGCACCTGTGGACTCGATAATGAGAACAATTTGCTTGGAGTCATGTTGGAGTTGGCCTTTGGCCTTTTCCACTTCTGGCCAGCATGTCCTGCTGTACCTTCCTCACAACCTACTCCCTGCTCTGTAGCCTCTTCAAGTCTCTCCAACTGACTCTTCAAAACATTTCCCTCTTTCTCTGTTGTTTTCCCTCTTCTCTCTCAGGTGGCTTCTATACCAAACTTATGATTAAGTGCCTCCATTATAACTCTTAATTAGAGCATCTCTTCTCTCCAGGAATTTGCCAAGAGTGTTTGCAGCTCACTACACTCCTGCATTGCACAGATATACCATGTGTGCATATAGTATGTGCAAACACACACACACAAATATACATAAACATAGAAACACACTGATTCTGCTTACACCCTCTCTTCTGCACGCTCGCACAACAGAGCCTAGCGCTATAACAGGCAACAGCTTGCCTGCCCCAAACTGCAATAATTACTCATTTTACAGCTTTCTCCAATTAACCGGCGTGCTGCTGTCAATGAGCTCTATGCAGAAAATGAGGGCCGGTCTACAGAGGCCAGAGAGGCTGGACTGCTCTGTCAGTATGGTGTGTGTGCTGTGGCGCGGCTGGCTGGCAGGCTGCAGTGTGTTTGTTTTGGAAAGAGACTTGCACCTCTGCTAAACATGCATCGATGGCGGTGGGCTCGTTGTGTGTGATTGTGTGCAGAGCCAAGAAGCAGGCTGCGGGGGCTGGCACCAACCCCATCAGTGCTCTCACACACACACACACACACACACACACGCACACACGCACAAGTATAAACATAAAAGGCATGAATGCAGAGGAACACACACAGGCGACAGCACAGTAACACAGTAAAGTGACAACAGCTTTCATAGTTCTGATGCCCCAAACAGAAAATGCCACAATCCATTCTAGCAACAAGGGTGTGAGTTAGGAAACTGCTCAGGCTTTTGATGTTCCTGGAGAGGAGAAAGCAGTCTGTGCATTCAGAGGAACAGGTTGAGCTATATTGGCCATTTGTATATATCCAGAATAATACTGTTTTACAGCGTACCCCTGGTGTTCACACCATCTGGAGGATATACACTCAGAAACACGTTCACACTCGCACACACAAGCCAAGATAGTTTTTCGTATTAGACTCCTTTATCTAGCTCATTACACTGGTTTCTGAATAGACACAGCAAAAGGATATAGAGGATTACAGCCTATTCCTTTAATATAATACGATTAGTCATTCCAACGAGAAATAGGGGTGAAGGTCAGTGTAGCTGCCGTTAGTATTAGGTGTGGTGACAGCTAAAGTAGTGCATGTGCAGTAATAAAATAAAAAAACGAGCTGTTATTTCACATGCAGATATATATGAGCTCACCGATTCTTGTTTTATAGCTGTGTCTTTGCCTCTTTTCTTTCTGTCCTATTTTTCTCACTCGCACGGCCTTTCTGTCTCATTTACTTTCCGCTTGTCATCTCGTTGTTCTCTTTCCTCATCTCTCTCTTCCCCCTCTCTCTCCCTCCACCTGCCTCTCTTGCCTCCTCTGTGGATTGTTGTTGGTTACAGGTGCCAGAGGTGGCTCGGCCAGAGCGTGGACAACGCCATGCCAACTTTTTACACCATCATCATTGGGCTACCTGGCTGCTAACACAGGAGCAGCTGGGAAATTTACTTTGCTTGCCAAAAGTGAACAAATAAAGAATACTGCGTAATGTATCCACATCATATTTTGGAAAAAAGGTAAGCTAACTGATCTGTCATCTGAAATGGTTGATTCAAGCTTAAAGCGATTACTGGAATTTTGATTTTATAGTTATGGTGCTCTAGGTGGGTCATTTTCAGATGATAACATAGCATATCTCTCACTACACTTGGTCAAAATGCACTTTTCAATAATTCAAGAATGATTAATACAAACAAAAGAAATTTAAAAAGAACATTTATCTGAATGAAAAGCATTAATAACAAATTACAATCACCCTTTGGTGCCTGACCAAGTTAACACCTTCTGTGTCAAAAGTAACATTTTACACTAAATCAGTCCTAAAGTGGATCTAGAACTTGTGTGATATGGATCTTTTGCTTTGTTTTTTATATGATCCTTGCTGCAAAGTCCTGAACTAGCAGGAACAGAACCAGTACAGACTCACTGACTACGTTTACATGCATAGAATATTCCGGTTTTTATTCTGAAAAAGACAATATTCTATATTCTGAAAGTGTTGTATACATGTCCAAAGAATGATCTTAAAACCTAAATAATACCAGCATATCCCACGTCTTATTCGGAAAATTCTAAATTCAGAATAAGGCCTAATTGGGAATATCCAAACGGAATATGGTGTTTACATGTCCCGTATCAAGTTCGAAATACTGTCATATTCGAAATAAAGGTGAAATATTAAGTGCATGTAAATTTAGTCATTGTTACTCACTATAACAGATGTGGAGGTTTGTTGTAAAAAAATAAAGCATGAATGACTTTAGCATTCAAGCACAACCAGTGATTAATACTCTAGTCAGAGTTATGCAACAACTCCTATTCATTACGTTATAAAGTATTGCTGAAAACAACCTGTGATGGTGACTAAATATAAGAATGGATGGACAGAAAGGCATAGATAGATAGATAGATAGATAGATAGATGGATAGATAGATAAAACATGGAAAGGGGGAGCACACAGCACAGCAGGAAACTCACCTAATGTGTGAAAATGCCTGCCAGAGAAATTCAATTTGTGTCAGTGATTGGCTCTAGAACCCCTAAAGACCTGATGGTCACACGTGTGAGGCGATCTATAGCACAACCACGGGGTTCGTGATGAGGGGAGGGTGGGTACTTCCAGCTAAAGAAAGAGAGAGGAAGTGGTGTAGAGAAATGGAGGTCGGCGGCTGTGTACGACATGCCTCATTGCTCTCTATCTCAAGAAAGTATTGGATGGAAGTTGATGGAAGATGTTCTTTTCTCTTTTCCTCCTGAATGAAAGCCCTTTTGTTTTAATGTGACTTTACAGGCTAGACACAGTGTGGGCATTCTAGACTCGATTTCAACGAAACAAAAGACCTGAAATATCAACTTGTCATGTGTTGATGATGCAAATATTCTGCTTAAACTCTGTGTCTGTAGGTGTGAGTGTGTGTGGGCAGTGAGCCACCTTCCTTATCAGTGCCAAGGGCCTGGCACTTCCAGTGTCTGCCTGGCTGAAGAAGCCCCAACCCAACAGCATGTGGGAGGTGTTGGTCAACAAAACAAACAACACCCCCATCCTGTCCCGGGTCTAACACCTTGCCTTTCCCCATTAACATAACTGGCAGGGCTGTCTTATAATACTTCTGGTTGAAATCATCACATTAGGCCTGATAGCATTATCCTTCTGCTTGACTGGCCCAGTGCCAGTACAAAAGAGGGGACATGGGAAGACACAGACAAGGTTAATAAAGGCAGATGGGCCACTGTCTGACTCTTTAAGGGTTGCTTAGGTAAGATTTTTCTCACATTCAGGAAGGAACTCAATCCCCTCTTTCATGGAGATCATCCTAACTGAAGGGGTCAAAGATTTTAAAACAGGGTTGTGAAAATTTCTTTCTGTACTGTCAAACTGTCTGTCTTGTCTGTGTCATGATAGTATAACAACAACTACTTAAAATTCTGCAGATAAAAAGGCACAAATACAGCTATCTGCTACAGCAGAATGGTGACGGTTTGTTGGATTACGGATAAGTTAATAACCATCATACATAATGCAGCATTGACAGAAAAACACAGTAGTCGGGGCAGCAGGGAAAAGCACACTAGAGCTGTCAGAGTAAGAGACAGGTATTTCCAGGGGAAATACTATGCATAGCTTGGTACCATGAAAAAGCATAAACTTAAGGGATTACAGTTATGGCTTTACATCAAGGATCAGGTCTTAGAGATGAAATGTGAAATATGGAGTCCTGGCATTTATAGAAAACATAGTTTTAAGAGCATTCTGTATCAAAACTAGCAGACAGTATCAGCTTCTGTATATAAAAATTATGGCATTCAGAATTGTCTGTGCTACTCACTAATAATAGGACACACATAACGTGTGTCAGTAAAGATGCAAGCAGATAGTCTGAATGGGAGCGAGGAAGAGGCAGAGACAATGAGAGGGACTGAGAAAAAGAGGAATAACTACTATATTTAGTTTAGTTGGACAAAAGCAAAGGAAAACAAAAATGTTTGGTTGATTGTGTCTGGCCACAAAGCCCCAGGTGCAGAGAGCTTGCTTAATGCGCCTCCCTTCACTTTGACATCTATAACTGGAGTGAACAAACCAGATATAGTGCCCGTATCATAATATGCATGAAAAATACACAGAAACTGTCCATCACAGAGGTATATGTATATATTCAATTTTAAGCCCACCAGTGTCTTTATTGTTGTTTTTCTTACATACTGTACATGCACACTGATTTAAATATGAAACATTAAAGTCACTAAAGGATGATAACAGTTTTTGGTTATCATTTTGCAAAATGAAAATTATTACACTGGGTAAACCTTGCTGACCTTTACAGGTTACGCATTACGAAAGAAAGCATACATGAAGTAGGTCATAACGTGCTCTACATTTACAGTCTGTTTTTAAAATGAATGCTTATGTCTGAACTAGCACATTAGTAACCATAGCGTGAAGTACTTGTACTTCATAGCGTGAAGTACTTGTGTCCAAAGCACTTCAAGCTCCTGGTTCTGGATGTTTTTTGCCAGAGGTCCTTTGGTAAAAATTACCCAATTTCTTTTAAAAAAACATGTTGTGAGGCACAACTGTCCCCGTTACGTACATGCAGAATTTTGTAATGTCCCATTCAATATCAAATACTGTTCTGCAGTGCGGCTGCTTCTTTAAACAGGAATAGCAGAAGAAAGTGAAAATATATTTTTATTTATGTAACTCATCGATATACATTCCCGCAACCGTTATTATAATTCAAAGGGGTTATAATGCTAGATGCAACACAATTGCAAAGCTGATTCTCGACGAGTCGCGTTTGTCATCCATCACTGTGACAGCAAGTGGACTTTTAAGCTGAAATAACGAGTGGATTAGCTATGCTGTTTTAATCAGCAAGACAGGAATAACAGAAAACTTGGATGTATTTTGCCAACTTTCCTGGCAAAGAGGATGGATTATATGCGTCACGGCCAGGCACAGGGGATAAGGCTACTAACATTACATTAGGTAAAACAGAAAGTTTTGTTTTGACAACTTGTAAATTCACGTTAACTTGTTAATAGCAACCAGCTGTCAAATTGGTTCCCAATCGGGTCTGTGTCTCCCGGATCAGCTATCACTCAGCTATTCAAGGCTTTGTTTTGATGTAAACCTTTGATCCATTTTTTCCCATCCATTACTCATATACAGCCTATATTTTATACAAGGGTGATTGACCACAGATTTTTACTGCTGGTGATGGCTCAGCTCCACTGGGGCATTTGGAGAAGCTGTTGATTGATGGGTGAGTATTGGGCAATCACTTTGCCCAAACAGATTTTCCCCAGCCAGTCTTGGATCTAAAGCAATGTTCTTGTCTCTACCTGCCTTGATAAACTCCTGGTCACTGGTTCCCAAAGCGGGATCCAGAAAATGTCAGTTTTTAGACATCAAAACAGTGAGAGAATGGCTGAGATGATTTTTGAGATGGTTGGTTTTATATCCATCAAAGTTTAAAGTGTCTTTAGTGAGATATTAGAGATCTGAGGTCTAATGCTTTTTTATTTGTGGATCCTTGACATGAAGCATTGGAAACCCCTTCTATAATATCAGTGACTACTTCAGTCTTTGTTATCCTGGTGAATATGTTGTGCGTAGTATTCGAAAGTATGTTCCCTGGTGTGAAACTGAGGCAAAGAGATGTCAGGGGAGAACAGTTTCAGAGATCATGCAGGGTGGTTCATGGCATAGACTGAAATGCCCAGTGGTAGATGGAGAGTATTTTCACTAAACAAAAGAGCACAACAAGACTGCTTGTGTAGGAAGCTTGAAATCCCAGCATCCACTGAGGCACTAGAGGGACAAATATTGAACAAATCCACCCACAAATCCCTGCCGTTACACTGAAGTTCAATTTGTGTGACAAGACAGTAAAATATTACTAACTGTTCTTTAATTCCATAAAGAATCACAACCTCAAATATGTATCTAATATGTATTGTAAAACCAATAGTAGCAGGAGCAGAAGCAAAGCCAACAAGAGATGTAATGATGTGAACATTTCATATCACAATTATAGTGACCAAAATGATCACGGTTACCATTAAACTGGTAACCGTTTCATCCCTATACCTATGGTAAATTGATTTCTGATTTCTTCATACTAACCTAAATTTATTTTATTATTTATTTTTTGCACCTTTAAAGAGGCATCTGTAATACTTAATTTTGTCCTCTAGCACATTGACACTTTTGGTAGTAGGATAATGGGGATTGTTCACACCAAAAGATGTCAGTTGAGCAAGTGTTACAGCTCCCTGCTGTGCAATCCAGCTCGACTTACATCACTGCCATAAAGACAACTATAACATTTGCCAGAAGAAGTGCCCACCTGAGGTTAGGACAGTGCTGAAGAGTTTTGTGTTCAGCAATAACAGGTATATTATGGCCAATGAAAATGGAGGTCACTCAGAAATACCACAATGTTTATCTGTAAATTACTATGAACCAATCACATGGATTTTATGCTGAATCCATAGCATGTGATTACTTTGAAGACAGCTAATGAGAGTTACTTTACCTGCCTTAGGCCATCCCTGCTGTTCTGCATGATCCTCAGGGCGTAGTTAGACCGCTGGCCTTTGCTGTTGAATTCAATGTGGCCTGTTAGACCATCCAATTCTACCTATCCAACACAGAGACAACAACATATTAAAAGACCTCACTAAGAAATCCTGCGTGCTTCCCTCGGTAAGCCTACTGGAGGCATGACTGGAGGCTACATTACGCACTACTGGCACTCGGTATCAATCTTTTGAAATATGTCAAATTTATAATAATAGTATGAGGACGAGGCTGTAATAGCTTCAATTTACGGCATAACAGAAGAGCCATTACTTACGTCTTCTTTCTCTGAGAGAGAAAGACAAACAGCCTGATATCGAACACATGTCACATTTAAGTATTTCGATAGCCCAATCACTTATGGCCATTTTTCCCTAATATGAAAACACATTTTGTTTAGTGACAGCTCATCTTTATCCCCCCCCACCCTTCTCTATTGTCGCTCAGTATACTGGAGAGATGAGATAAACTGACCTATTGGATATGGGGCATATGTTTAAAGGAGATGAGGGCAGAGACTACACTCTATCAGTGAAATTACCTAAGCTCTTAGATAACCAATTAACACGTAGAATGCAAAGCAATAATGAAGATCTCAATAGGCTTGGCTATCTGACATTATAATAATTGCTATTTCCTGCTGTTCTTGTTTTTGCAGTCAGAGAGTCAGAAAACATAAAAAAATGTAAAAAGAAAAAACTTAGAAAAATAGTCATACAATTTGGGAATTACACTTATTTGCTTTCTTGAAAGTTAGATGTGAAGATCATTACCACTGTCATTTATGTGCGGTAAATATGAAGCAACTTGTTATCTTTGGACAAAGACAGGCTAGTTATTTCCCCCATTTTCCGATCTTTATGCTAAGCTAAGCTGAGCGACTGGTGACTGTAGCTTCATATTTCCTCTAGAGGCATGAGAGTGGTATCGATTTGCTCATCTAACTCAAGAAAGCAAACAGCCATGTTTCCCAAAAATCAAACTATTCCTTTAAGGTAAGTGATGGTCAGTCCTGTTGTTTATTTTCATCACGTCCAGCAGGGGCAATCTTACCATCCTCAGGTAATTCATGAGGCTGGTGCCGTGCTCCCAGATCTTGGAGGACTTGCAGGAGAGCTGAGTGGCGCCAACATTCTGGCTACGGTTCAACTCCTGGACCGCCGCCACCACCGCGTATACCGCATCAAAGAGCAGAGCTGAGGAGAGCTGCAGAGGCAGAGGGAGAGGGAGGGAAGAAGGTGAATACATTATGCATTCACACCCTCAGACACACAAAAAGCTGCAAAAACTCAAAGCACAGAAACGGCAAGTGTAACGTGTCAGCGGGCAGTGAGGGGTTAACCCATCCCTGGAGTGGCAGTGAGATTATTCCATTAGATCATTAGAAAGACTCTGATCTGCTGACAGCGTTGAAACCATCTCTCTCTCACTCTCTCTCTGTCTTTCGGAGAGACTCTGTCCTTCCTACTCTTATCCCCAATGAAGCTGACACACCCTGACCATTCCAATTACTGCCTGCCTCTCTCAGCGAGGGCAAGAAAACAGTGGGAGAGGCAGCTTTTCCTCTCATCTCCCCTGTACAAACAGCCTCATCGTCACTACCACTGCATCCTGCTATGTACATTTGATTAAAATGCATGATGCCAGGCATTAGAAGCTAGGGGAGAGCCTGAGCTCCATTGCTGTACATCTGTGAAATGGAACTAGAGATTAAATGACCCTGATGTTGTATATTGATACAGGGCTGAGAGGGACTGTGATGCATACTAAACTTTCGGGACCAAAGAGAATTACAATAGGCCATTAAACTGCAAAACTGTGATGTATTACAACCTTGTACTGGCTAACATAATTGGTGGATTGCCCATTAAGACCAATATGGTGTACACAAACAGCCTGTGAAGACATTACAACCACGAGTCGATGCATTTTAGGTTTGACATATGGGAATAATGTCTTGGTGGTGGGAACAGATAAAGTCAAATCGTTAGGTCAGCAATAAAAAGTAAATGGCAAAATGTTACAGCAGTATTTCTGATTATATTCTACTCGGATCTAATAATATCCGCGACGTGAAGCTAATAATGTCGTGGCATTTACTCATCTTTGTTTCACTCTGGAAGTCTGTCTTTTCTGCCATCTCTTTCTTTGCTCCCTGTCTTTCTCTGTAGCATACAGAGTAGCTCGGATCCGAGAGTTAATAGTACATGACTCATACAACAGGTCCCGACATTTTGTACATTTTGTAAAAATACATTTTGGTTAGGGCAACATTTGCTTGTATGTTTGTTGGAATCAGTGTTTTTTTGCACGAGACCCAGTGTTTCAGCTGATGAACAAAAACACATCACTAAGGTTTGCATGCTTCAGAAGCCAGTGCACATTAGCAAATGACAATTCCAGACTAAAAGGGACAAGCTACTGTATCTCACATCTATATCTATAAATAGTCAAAGGAAGTTTTGTGGTCTTAAAGTGTACCTCGCAGTTGTTATTTTTACAGTTTTTTATAAATCTTCTGCAAGTGACCTATAGAGGTCTTCACATGGCATAGCACCTTCTCTGTCACATGTATGCTCCATTTGTGTGACTATGTGAGCTGCTATCACTATTTTAGTTTTCAGGCTTGTTTAATAATATTGTATCTAAAACCTTTCAGCCTTTGGTTTCGTTTGATGTTCTCTAACACAAATGCAGTCACGTCTCTTGTATCTACAGATTTTTTGTCTCAGGTAAAGATACAAAGTACTATATGTGTGTCTGTGTGGTTACTTTACTTAATGCTAATTTGAAAATATGAATATCGTCACGTAATTGCAAGATATTTGGAGCAACATATATTGTCCTAAAATAACCTCCTGTAAAATCTTCTTCTCCTATGAGACTACCTGCATTATCTCTGATTAACTTTTATGATCAGCTGGCATGGTGCAAATCATTATCTTTGAATGCATTAAATGTCTCAGCTCTACACATGTAAAGTGGGTTTGCATTTTTTTTTTATGTATGAGCCCCACAGTTATATTTCCCCCAGACCTAATTACTGTTAATGAAAAGACAGCATATTATCTATGTGCATGTCTAAATTAGTTAATCACTTTCTTGCTCTGCCTTCATCAGCCTTTATTCTCTGTAGTTATTAGCTAATTAGTCACAAGTCCTAATTGCCGCAGGCTCAGAAGTATCCAAGTGACCTGCTGTGCACAGAACACAATTCTTTTTCATGCTGCGTTAAAACTATTCTTAACCTGTTTCACCACCCAGCTTGTGTGAAGCAGGATGGGGTGATGGGTGCATATATGAGCTTGTTTGTTTCATTTTTTACTTGCTCTTAACTTCAAACAGAGAGAGGGATTCATCCATTCCTCTTTACTGAGTTTCTGGTTCCTAATGAAGCCCTTAAGACAATGAAGATTTGCAAACACTGTTATTTTTGCACCCAGATATGTTGTTCTTGTTGGTTCTTGTTGTACTAGTTAGCAGTTATTTTTAATTATTCACAAAATATTTTGAAAAAGTAAGACAAGAAAATCTCAATTTGAATTAATTTGAAGAAGTGGAGCTCAAATATATAAATATAACTATATGTGTAAAATCATGCACAATTGTTACCTTCTGACCTACCCTACATTTTATTCACTACACATGCTCATTGCAATTGTGATTTATATATTACCAATATTTTAGTACAAGATATATGGATAAGTACAATTATACGGTAAGCTTGATAAGTTTCAAAATGAATACAGGATGTAAAACAACATATGTGTGTAGAAAAAGTTCCACAACTGACATGTGAGAAATAATACAGTAAGCTTTTCTTTACTGGTCCCTGAGAGCAAGAGTTCAATCTAATAGTTGGCAAAGTTCTTCTTGTAACTCTCGGAGGCCGTTTTTATGAGTGACACTTCAAATAAAACTCATAAATTTTAGGTCTCATAAACAAGCAGTCATTTACGAATAGGTGGCACTCACGTTTATGCAGGTCATTTACCATATTTTATTTGAATCTGAGGTAGAAAACTATAAGTCTATCTCATAAAACAAGTGTGAGAGTGTTATGCTGAGAATACAAAATGTTCAAGCAAGAGTGTGAGTGACAATTTTTCTGCCTATGTTTTGCCCAAATATAAAAAGCTGTTGAGCCGGCGTGAGAAAAATGTTCTATTTCTGTATTGAAGTTTTTTAAACAACAAACCTGCAACAGTCTTTAGTCATTATGTAAACAGTAGCTTGGTGATTTAAGGCTGTTTGCATGGCATACCAGTTAAATGTTGAGCTACAGACAAATGTTTAGATGAGAACAGTGGATGATTTAAGGGGGGATGCTGTGTATGTAAGCCGCTCTTTCACTTTGCATTTCCTCTGAAGCAAATTTAACAAGGAAGATGCCATTATAAATGTAATAAGGAGGGTGCCAAACGCTGCTAATGAGCTGTCTGGAAAACAACAACTGCCTACAGCAACACCTGCAATTATAAGAGCTAACTGGATAAATGTCATCCCTGTATATTTCTGTTGCATTTTTGTGTCAAAGTGACTTCAGTGTTTTAGTTGAGTTGAGTGAGTGTGAGATACAGCAGTACACTGGAAGAGTAATGCCTAGGAAGGCATTGTTTGGACTTGGTAAGGAAATAAATTGGAAGGGTTCCTCCATTATTCTCACATGGGTAACCTTGGTCTTCACTGTGTGTGATGTGTGAAGTGCGTGTCTGAGATCATGTGTGTGTTTTGTGTGAACTAACTGGGGTGCCAGCGAAGGGGGCATGATCGCAGTTCTCTTGCCAGGAGCGGTTGAGGCTCAGCACAAAGTCCTGGAAGAAGGGATGAGTTTTGTTGAAGACTGAAAAACCGACTATGTTGACTCGTTGGTCCACCACATCGTCCAGTCGGAGTAAAGAGAATTCCTGCAGGGCAAAATGAGAGAGACACAGGCAAAGAGAGATTATTGAGTGAATGCAGCTGATTTAGACGGGAGCTGTCATATTCTGCCATGATCTACCATAATCTGCTTTAAATCACGGCAAATGATATATTGAATTATTGTCAAGGTAAAAAGGGCACGTGTTAATCAAACATGTTCACATCCGATTTAATATGTCTCTCTTAGTTTTCATTAACTCCCATTATTCCAGTTGATTGACACGAGAAAGCAGCAGTAATTAGTTATTTCCCACGATTTAGCTATGCATCAATGCACATAACCATGTATTTTGCACTGGCCATATGCATTTCCTGACATGCAGGTCATTGTATGAATACTGGATTGCAATGCTAAGGGGCTAGAATTACAGAGAGACAGACAGAAAGAGCCTGAGACAGACTGGAGACAGGAAATGGGAAAAACCGAGGACACTGAGACGGATAGATAATTGAGAAAGTGAGATAGAAATCCATGGCATATTATAATGCTCCAGGTTGGGAGGAGAGGAAAATACAAGCATTTGTCATTTGGCTCTTTCGCTCTAGGGACAAGCAGGTTTGCTTCCGCCTGGGGAACAGGGCAGACAGGGGACAGGTGAAGATAGAGGAAAAGCAGGAAGGAGAGGAGGCGGGGGTGTGACGGGGGATGGACATCTTCTGAAGGTTAATAGAGGTGTCAGAACATAGTCCAACCCTCAGGTGGCAGCCTTCGTCTGGCAGCCCGTTGTGCCATCTAGCTTATGACAGCCTGGCCAAGCCCAGTCTACCTACCAACCTGTCTGTCTGTCTGTCACCAAGGCCAGGGACTCTGAAGATAAGAGGAGTTGGTGAGTGGTAAAGGGGAGACTGAGCTAGAAATAAAAAGGTGTGGTGCGGGAGGAAAGAAGTGGCAGGTGACAGTGGGCTGTTGTAAGGCCAATAGACAGAGCAGAGAGCACAGGGAGAACAATTGGGAACCATGCATATGTTCATGTTTATGGGTTACAATGGTCAACAGGTTGGGAAGACAAGTAGAAGAGACGTTGTATATAAATGCCAGGAACCAAAATTAGTGGGAAGACGATGATTAAAGCTGCGAACTGCTAAACTTTCTTGAAACCTCATGTAGGAACACACCTCATAGGTCAAAATCGTATTTTTAAAAAACAAGCAAAAATGCATATTTTAAACGGACAAAGGGATATCTTGACTGGCTCCTGGAAACATCAAAGCTTACAAAGTCTAAGGGCACGGCTATGCTGCATCAGAAGAATGTAAGACAGAAAACTAGCCTTTTTCATCTGTAAGAGGAAAATGGATGAGAAGGGATTAGGCAAATCAGATAATGGACGCTCTGACAAAAAGAGTGAATAGGTCAGTAAATGAAATACCTGATAAGTAGGTAGCTGGAAAATGCTCAAGGACCAAGAGAAGAGCATGAGTCACTCCCCTGTGAAGACACCAGTGGGTGACTGCACTGATACACACTTGGATCAGAGCAGGGCAAGAGGAAGCAGTGGATATTGACTTTGAGTGGGAAGCCTATTATCCCTGATACAGACCTCTGAGAAACCTGGAAATCCCAAATGTTAAAATATGCCAGTGTGCTGCAAGGCACCTCTGATGCATGTTAAAAACAAGGAACTCTGGTAAACTCTAACTCTAACGCTAACAAATATATTCCAGGTAAGTGAGGAGAAGACCTACACACGTGGAGGGGGGATTGGGGAGTTGCAAAGGGAGTGGAAAGATATGTGTGAGATATGTGAATGATACCTGTCCTGAACTGCAGGACATACCCTTAAGCAAATGAGGCACAAAAAAAAACTGTACTTGATTCTCCTCCTGGTCTATTTTGAAACTATCTGCTGCCTTTAAAGAGGATGAGAGAAGGTGGACACCTGAGTACTATTACTGCCCCCAACTCCACCTGCTGATCTTTTCCTCCTACTATAGGTGCAGTCGCATTTCTAGTAGGGAAAGGGTGAGGCGCATTTGCTTCCTGTCACGATTTGACACCGCTTCTTTCACTTCAAGTTTAAGCTGATTGGACTTTGACATGCCAAATCACAATGTTCAGCCAGTTTAAGAGAGAGAAATACTGATTGTTTAAATCTTTGTTTATATAACTGCATCATGAGCGAAGCAGAGAAGGAGGGATGCTGCTTGGCTGTAGTATGCAGTCTGACAAAAGTGTTTGATAAGAAGCTGTATTACTTGAAAGTTTATGCACTGCTATTGTTATCACACTAGCCATGTTACCTGCAGCAGTTAATGCTTGCCATCCTACCCGAACTTATTCCCAAGCTTGCACATAATTTTACGAAAAACACAGCCCAAAGAGTTTATTTAAACCACAAACAAATAAAAACAAAGGTTTTGTGACTGAAAGAAGAGTGCAAGGAAAATAGTTCTAATATATAATTTACCACGACTGGAGGCAGCAAAGAACTGAAAAACACATCTGGACAGAATATGTTTTGCCTGATTAGTAGATGTGGAAAATCTGAGGGGTTTAGCTGCTTTTGGACTTCAGGAGACAATTCTGTTAATGACAAGTATAATGGTCTAATGGTCTTGTAAGAGAAGGGGCCGTCTGTTTTGTGTAACTACTGTCCTAAATTTGAAAAACATAGTTTAGTAAAATTGATAGGCTGACTCTCTTGATTTTGTGTTCTACTTTTATATACCGTATGGACAATTTAAAGTCTAGAAGAAGAGGAAAACTAAAGCAAGGATTAAGTGTTCCTTAGCAGAGTTTGAGGAACAGTTAATCCCTATATTAAATTTAATGTGAAGAAAAATTCTAATTTGACATTATATCATAAACCTAAAACAAAGTTTAAGGCCATAATATTATTGATTCCAGTGCATTGAATAAAACACATAGGCTTCCCTTGTATCTTTAGCTATCCCTTGTGGGCCCTCATAAGCCTTTTGGGACTGGCCATATAATTACTGGCTAAGTGTACTTTAATAGATCATTAGAGGCAGAGCTGTGCAAACGAGCCTATCATTAAGCATGCCCCTCAAGGGTGCCTGTATGTAAGCATGTGAATACACACACGAGCACACGCACAAACACAAACTGAAGAGTGCATGTGCACACCCACGAACAGGAATATGCAACCTCTATAATTGAGCAACACATGCACATACTCACTGAAGACCAAGGTCACCAAAATATCCTTAGGCTATGTCTGAAGAAAACTAATATGCTGCATTCGTAGGCTTTCAGGGCACAGACACCGACACACACACATTCAAATTCAAATACACACACACACACACACACACACACAGTCAGACACAAACACAGACTAAATCCCTCTACATGAGCAATTATGCTCTCTTGCATACTAAATAGGTGGTGTGAAATGGACAGTGCTTAGTAGAGGACAGTTGGTTCCTAGCAGTAGGAGAACGAAAAGGCAGAGTTGGAGGGTAGAAGAGAGCAGTGCAGAAACCAACTGTCCATTGGACGGGTGGAGGAGCAGCATGATGATGAGGAGGACAAAGAGAGAGAGAGAGACAGAGAGAGAAGTTGAATCAATGGAGAGAGAAGAAGGTGAGAGATTACTTGGCACAACTGAGTTTAAAAAGCAGTGGGGGAGAAAGAGAGAGCGACAGAGCGAAGATGAGAGGGGGCAGAAGGGTGGGAGAGCGCGAGGGAATGACAGCCTGGCCGAGGGCCCCCGACACCGGCTGTCACCTGGAGATCAATCAGTAGCCGGAACTCAAGCCAACCAACCAAAAACTGTTGCTTCACCTCCTAAATTCTTGCCCTCTCCCTCTGAAAACTTTCTATTCTTCATTTATGTCTTATTTTATATTCTCTCAATGTCTCTTTTAGAAATTTATAAGGACTCTTATATCCTTTAGTTTTCGGGAATACTCTTACTTATCACATAATGGACCTTTCACACATGCACGCATGTACACTCACCAACAGAAATGCCCAATTGTATGACCACTTGGTGTTTGTTATGATGTAGTCAGCTTGAGCGGTGAATAATGAGATCCCAGGAGGGCTGATGCTGCTGATAGTGGGAAACCCTGTCATGAACCCAACGCCTGCACCCCCTATACACCCTTTCCCCATCCACACACATACACAGACATATTTCTTTGCAGTTCTGTAAGCCTCTATAAATCCACCATACTAAACAGCATATCCAAAATGAACCGAAAACCTTTTTAAGATCAACCATCCTCTTTCAGCTCTTCTCTTTGTGCATTGATCTCAGCTCCCTAAATAGGATAGAAATGCTGAGATTATAGTGATTCTCTAGGCTCCAAGGACAGGCACTGACTCAGGTTGCATCTCTGCTGAAGGCATGGTACAACATCCTGTAACTGAAAGTCCGATATCTCTAACAGAAATGTTTTGTTGATAGATAAGCCTTTCAAAGGCAAGTTAAACAATTTTTTTTAATATGTATGCAGGGTGCGTCACACTGTCTCTTTTTTCATATTTTGAATATGAAAGGTCTCAGTATTCAAATGAGTTTGAGTCATCTGAACATTTTGTCTGTTTGAAGAACTTGTTACGGTGGCATTAAAATTAATGTAGTTTGGTTGATGAAGTTGAGAACAACCGGTCAATGGTGGTGTAAAGGAACACTACAGTAATATCAAATGAGTCAGAACAATGAATTGCACATACATTGACTCATGGGCAAAACTTTTGCATAAATTAACGTTGTATTAAGGACTTCTAAGTAAGTAAATGTAATGCTTTTGTTTTCTGCTGATAAGTATCATAAGCAGAAGTACATTTAACACATCCTGCAGATCAGGAGCAAAATCAGAATATGCTTGGAGTTGTGTTTGTATCCACCAAAAGTCAAATTTTCACTCTACTTATAGCTCTGTTTTGGTCTGCACCAACTTATGAAAAACATATGTGGCTCTATAGCTGGTAATTGTCCACTATGTTCACCAACTAGTTGCTGGTTACTTTGTTGCTTTGCCGGTCTTCCGTTTGGTGTTGGGTCGGCAGCATACAGCAGTTCCATCAGAGGATTTCCCGATGCTGGAAGCGAGGATGATGATGACGTCGAGTCTGAACTGAACAGTAAAGTTGTGGGCTGGAAAACCAAAACAATGAGCTTGAGGGCAATTGCAGAGTGGGTGATAATTCTTTGTGGGTTTATCAGCAAGAATGACCCCTTTAACATTACACAGTCATTATGTAGTCGTTTGATCCATTGTTAATATAAAAATGTTGATTAGTGCATCTTTAAAGAGATGTAGTCATGTGACATCTCCTTGGGTTGCTGTATCCTCAAATGGTAAAGGCATTATTTTCTGTTCTGTAAAATGTGCCCTCGATAAAGACAGAGCTGTCATTGGCGATAATCATAATTGACAATTTGCTGAAGAAAGAAAAATCATCTCCACTCCTTATCTAGCATGGCAGGCCTGTGAAAGAACAAAACGGCTCCAGTAGCCTATGATTGAGTAACATTTCTTGAAATTGCATATTGATTTTCCTAATGATAAAGTACTAATTAATGACATCCCTCCTGTTATACTGGGGGGAGGGTATAACAGGCTAAAACCTTTAGGCCTCAGTCCAGTCTTCTGTAATGAAATCCACTTCTAGTGGCACACCAATTATTCTCTAATAGCTGGAATGTTCATGCAGTGTTTTTGGCAATAAGTCATTTCATGCTTGTATCAATTGCTACGTAAATTCAGGCTGAGCTCTAAAGCCTCCTGCAGCCTCTTAATTACGATGTTCTCAGTGAGCGTGGGATGAGAGGAGAGGAGGAGGAGAGAGGGAGCATTACCAAATGTCATGCCTACAGTTGTTGTTGTGAACCTGGGATGTAATAGCAAAATTGGATAAATGATTTACTGAAATTCAACACAATAGTCAACTGCAGTGGGACATGAAAACTATAATTGCAGCTCTTCCAATTTCTTACTAGCTGTGGTCATACAGTTTTCTTCCTGGATACTTCATTGCACTGTATGTACATGGATCATACCCAACTCATCCCTCTTGCGTAGCTCACATACCTGTCACTTACATCGTTCCCAGTGGCCAGCTATTTTCATTCACTCCGAGATAGCCGTGAAATTAACATACAATATATCTTAGTGCAGCATGCTGGGTTTGATACATTAGCTTTGTTTGAAAGCATTTAATAGCCGCATACATCAAAACAATCTGGCAGCATTCCTGCAGTGTTGGAAACAAATTACCAATTTTATTCCATTATTCATAGAATTACGTCTGACCTGCAACAGTAACAGCCTATTTGTGTGGCAGAGACCTTATGCCCAGAATAATGCTTAGGCTGGAGAAGGCCAAAAACACCATGAATATTGCAGACTCTAGCATATGTTTGGAATTTGAAATAGTCTATCTTTTCCAGTAAGCTGTTCATTCAAATCCCAGCTGAATTTTATGGAGGAACATAACAGCTGAGAGCACAAAAAGCAAATGAAATGTTGAAGGATAAAAAGCCTTCAAAGTCAAAAACTGTCTTTAAATTGGTTATGAATGCTTCTTTTAATTGAAAAGCTTTACATCCACAGAGAAGATTATTCTGTTTAGAAACAGAAAACGGTTCCTGGACCTCTAAGGCTACAGAGTCGGCTGTGGGGTGGAGGAGTGGGAGGCTGAAATACTGAGACAGAAAAAAAAATACAGAGGGAGAAGCAGCAGATAATGGAGATGAGACTCCATCTAAACTCTGCTCATCTCAGCGAAGCCCTGAGTGTTTCACATCGATCACCTGAGTGTTTCTCATCAAGACCAAGTAACCCCTCAGCTTTGAGACTAGACGTCTGCTCTGTGTTACAGGGGCCACAGCAAGGAAAAGAATGCACCACCTACAGGAAATGTCTGTATGGATTAATGGTCATGTAGTGATTTGTTTCATATTATTTGCCTAATATCCCACATTTCCTTTGCTTTTACTTTTGAGGTATTTGAGGTAGTACAAATTTGGTGTGAGAGAGATGCAAAGGGAAAGCAGCTCACAGGATTTTGTGCTCCATCAAAACAAACTCCAGCCACCTATAATCTATGCTGAGTAGCTAAGGTGATTTGAGCCTTGCTGGCTCAGCTCTGTAGTTGGTGAATTTGATGGTGACAGGGGCTCACTGTGGTCTTTTGTACCAGAGAAGGGGAGATTTTGTTGCCTCATTTAGATTTCATTTTGAATACACATTGTGTTTGTTTTCTGCTGCATTCTGTTTCTGCTTCTTTCTTCAAATGCTTTTGATTAACTTGGTTTATTGTGTCAGTGAGTTTTCCTCTTTATCTACATTTTACCCATTTTGTTTAGGACGGAGTGTAAGAGTGAGTGTTTTCCTATAAATTATTTGTGCTACTCTCAGCTCAGTCAAAAACTTGTCCAATTCTACAATCAATTTAATTGGATCAGGAGGGTGTTGTGATTGTGATGGGAATGACAGCTGTTAGGCATACGATAAATGTAGGCATTATAAATAGCTGAAAAAATGATAAAAGCCACCTGGTTTAGGAAATCACACTGATATTGTGATTGCAATAGCTAAATCAGGTCTAATTCCAAAATTGTCTGCAGCACAGAACCTTAAGAAGAAGAACTTCACCTCCAAAGTGTCACTTTCAGGTGCATCTTTCTTGGCCCTGTTCAGACCTGGTATTAACATCCTGGGTGATCCGATTGCAAGTGGCGAGCGCCGGGTATGTGAGTTCACACCTGGCATTAAAAGGTGTCTGCTGTGACATCTTGTGATAGGATTTCACTTCCCCGCTCTATATGCAAATTAACACATAGATCATTTCCGTTTGCAATGACTAAATGCATTGTTGTCTCTAACCGGCGGGATATTCAGGATGTACACAGTGTTTCACATCTGTACTTAGAGCTGTCCACTTGTGATCGGATCACCCAGGATGGACGTTAATGCCAGGTCTGAATAGGGCCTTTATTAACCTAATGCAAAGATAATGAAGGTCACAGTACTCAAAGATTTTTAATGATCTAATCAAACTACAACTCAATAACGGACTTCACCTGCTTGTATGACAGAACATCAAAGAGAAATTGCGTATAGAGATTTTGTAGTCCCTCACTAATCCTGATTGCACACGATTAGCTCATCTTGACTAAGCTTGACATGTATTGAACTTCCTGTCTGGATTTGTCTGGCAAAATGATAATCAGAATTCAACAACAGTTATGCGACTAAAACAGCAAAGAGCTAGACATGATATTTGCTCCAAATATCACTAATGACTTTCTAGTAGGCCCTAAATGTGTTAAAATATAAAAGCAAAAAAGGCACAACCAACGTCAGATGTGGATTTTAAACACAGAAATTGAGTTGGATGGTTAGTTAAATAGGGGTGACATCATGGTGGTCACTAGACACATGTGCTTTCTAATGCTGATTTACAGCTGAAAAGTAATTAAAATAGAAAAATGCTCCCAGTTTTTAAAAACTCTGACTTTATTTCAGTTAATTAGCAATTAACAGGCTCATTATTGTTAAATAGTGCATCCACACTCACTTGAGCATCTGTGTCCTTGCAAGCCACAGAGATGCTGCTATTTTAGAAGTGTAATAATGACCCCACTTACTGTAACAGAAGCACTCTTAGCAAAGCACGCATGTAAGGTCTTTGATAAATATCAAATGAAGGGGTGTGAACAGAAAAAAATATTCTTGACTTGTGTTGACTTTGTGTTGGCAAACTATCAGTTTATGATACAGAACATGGGAGGTTTGAGAGAGGAGAATGAGCAGTAGAACAAAAAGGGCAGCAACAGAAAGAGGAAGAAGAAATGAGTGGAAGGAAACTAGGTAAGGTAAGGGGAGAGGAAGAAATGGAAGGGAGGACGTAAAGGAAGGATAGTGGTAGCCAGGTGGACAAGGGATTGTGGGATGATGGCAGGAAGAAAGTTGTAGAGCATAAAAAGGAAGTCAAGTATGAAGTCAGCAAGCAATTTCAACTTTCCAAAGAAGACCCTACAGTAAGCTGTGACTCAAGCCCTGGGATTTGGAAGATAATAGGCTGTAATACAATTGTCAACACTGAGTCTTCCAGACACGGGGCTCAGAGGGAGAGCTGGTGGTAATAGGGCTGACACAGAGTAATCAATACGCCACAACTGCTCACACATACAAAGGTGTGAGTCTGAGAGGTAGAAACACTACACTAAATGGCATACCTTAATTTACACAAACATTCAGCTGCCGTCTGGCTAATCTGTAAAGATAAAAAGAGACTGGGGAACTTCAAGTTTTATAATTTTATGGTAAATAAGCCTTTTCAGAGTGTGTTTTCATTTTGTTGGAAAGTTATGTTTAGGGTGATAAGGCAAGGAGGCCTGCCTCACATATTAAACACGCCAGATCCTTGGTAGTCTCCCACACAGACTACACTATCTCCACTATCATTAGGCAGTCAAAAACTGCCCAACTTTGTTCATTGTATATCTTTTTTTTTTTAATGCAATTTCTTTGTAGGCTGGCTTTAGTTTCCATTAATTTCCAAGCTCATTAAAAATCTGAATAGTTCTCTTTGTGAATCCCAATCAATACATAATTTTTCTTACATGAGCAGACCTCACGTCCCAACCTGTTAACCCCTCAAAATGAGCAATAAATGATTAATGAACCCCCCCTTCATGAATACTGATATGCATGTCATGGCGTTTGTCATTCATCTCACTTTGTGTGAGAAAATGGTCAGAGGGCAAGACTTGAAAGAGACATTTCCCTTTTTGTGAGGTGGGTTACTGGGTAGGTGACCAAAGTATACTGCATGTGGCTTAATTTTAAAAATTAGGTAACCACTTATTAAAACATTTTACATGTATTTGCTTAAATTGGAAAGAATTGAGAGAATATGTTCAATCAGTGATGAAAAGCAGATATCTGGCTGTATGACTGGTGTCCCCAAAGCCCCCTACAAACCCAGCAATAATAATAATAATTACAAGCCTTGACTTGAGTTTTTCACAATCACTAGTTGCTTATTTGCAGCAATAAACTGGGGCACATGTGAGCCCACACTAGAGAGGTGATGTTTTAATAAAGTAGATTGTCGTCAAAATAAGGCAATAAAAGAATTAATAAGACATGAATGAGACTCAGATTATTAATTGTCTGTGCAATCTGATATGGAGCATAATGAACTGATTGGAAGCGTCAATGGAGCATTATACTCAGCTTCCATGTCAGAGAAGTATGCATATTCTCCCATCACAGTTGTTTTCAATAGACCAACATGTGGTGTATAGTGGGAATGGATCAACAGCCTCAAAATAATTTGTCCTTCTATCTGGAGCCAAGTATTGATACTGTTCTCTACAGCACCAACACAATAAATGCAATTCTTAGCAAACTAAGTTGGCATCTTTGCATTACAAATGAGTAGCAAGCAGACATTATTTAGCGAAACACACTTGTGATATAATAATTACATAGTTTATATTCTGGCTGGATGCAGCTCTCTGTTGTCACCGTCCACGTAGCCTATTACCTTTTCTATTACTCACTTGATTGATTCTCAAACTCTGTGTCTAAACAGGGAAATATGAACTTTACATAAGCCGTGGAGGGGAATTAATTAAATCCCAATCATTTTCACAGTCACAGTGGCTGCCCTCTAAAGTAGTTTGACTGACATGACTTTTTTTTTTTGGGATTTATAAAATCTTCTGTACCACAGTGCACACCGGAAATGGAGTGCAAGGTTGATGTGAGGAGTTTTTTTTTTTTCTGATTTCTTTTTTTTTTAAAGGGATGTTCCCGCCATTCATTCACATTCACTGATATGGGACAAGGCATTTTTACCAGAACAATAAACTTGTGAAATTGAATTCTGTATCACCTACACAATATTGTTATCAAGGCCAGACACACCCAGAGAGACAGGGAGGCAGGATGCAGGACGCAGGTTTTGGCGGTAAGGAAAGTAGTAGCAATAAAGAAGAGGTGAAATGACAAGGACAAAGACAGACAGAAGCTATTATGTATTTTTTACTAGCACAGTGAGAGAGGGCAAAGTAACCTGCTAAAAATTTGCGAAAGAAAAAAATATTTGGAATAAAAATCATAAAATGATGTTTGTGCAGGTCGAAGAGGCAGGCATACATTTCATCTGTTCTTCAGTGGCACATTTAATTTAGAGCATTTTATCATTTGACAGTGTTGGGAGGAATAATTAGAAGCATGGAGCATGTCGAGCCCGGAACCCCAACTGGCCAAGAACAAATGGCGGGGAGCACGGCAGTGTCTGGGAAAGAATAGGGATTAACTAGTGAATAACAGCATCAGCCATGCTTCAGAAGTAAAACCTAACTCCCCTCATCACCCTTTTATAGAAACCTGCCAATCAGCTCTAACTAACATGAATGGATTAAAAGAAAGAGGGAGCAAAAAGACAGATGAGCTTAAATTAATGAGTTTTGTATGTGTGTGTGTGTTTGCATGAGGACTTGTTCTGTGTTGAAATGGGAATATAGTACGCCTGTGTCTGTATCACCCTTGCAGGTTTACCAGCTTATTTCCGGGAAACAGACAGACGCGCGGGTAGATAAGCAGGCCAAGATGTTAGGACTGTATGCATGTGTGGGTGAGCATGTACATGAGTTTATTTATCTGAGTTGTATCATTCATGTGGATGTGAGTGTGTGTGTGTGTATGTGTGACAATCAGGAAGTGCTGGCAGCTCTTGAGGCACGGATGCATGACAATGACTGCAGTGACAAGAGGGATCACGGGTGTGTGGAGGGGAAATGGAACATGAAGAACAAAACAAACAGGCGGAGGAATGTGTGGAGGGTTGAACTGATGGCCCCCCTTTTTGCAGAGAGGAATATGTCTGTGTCAAAGTGTGTTTTCTGACTGTTTTGTGTGGAATGCAAGTGTGTGTGTGTGTGTGTGTGTGTGTGTGTGTGTGTGTGTGTGTGTGAAGGCGATAAAGGCTGAGAGCCTGCACGCTTTCATCAAGACTCAAAATGACATCACAAAGTGAAAGTGTGCCATGCGAGGCGCTGCTAGGCCCAATTCCGTGCTCACCTAACCTTCAAATGACATTAGGCATCCCGTCAACATATAATGAGTCACTGCCAGCCTGATGTGATTTATTCAATCCTGCCGAGTAGCTTGGATCGCGGGATACAAATCACTTCGATGGAAGCCACGGAGCAGGGACTGAGTGTGTCGGCAAACGTGTGTGCCTATGTGAGTGCGTGTGAGCCCTGTTTGTTTCGATTGTTTGTGTGTATGCATCCATCAGACAAGCAGGCTGCATGTGTGTGCACGGCTCTCGCGTGAGTGTTACATCAAGTTAAAGCTGAGAAGGCTGCGTGATGTCGGCTACTCACATTCCCAGAAACAAAGCTGTCTATACAGGGAGAGGCTGTAAAAGCCCTGTGGAGCTGTTCAGCTCCCTTGCTCTTCCACGAAGCTTGTTTTTGTTTTAATCTCTCTGTTCACTGTGACCCAAGGGCTAGGAGTTTTCTATTAGATCTTACAATTAAAGCCCAGGATATTAAGGGCTGGTATTAAGTGGACTTTATGGGGAGAGAGGAAAATAAACCGGCGCTGAGAGCTTTATCACATGCAACAACAAAAAAAAAAATGTTTGATACAATCTGAATGATGCCTGTGTGCTCATTTTCCTCGACATCACCTGTGTGTCTAATTCGGATCAGCACCATCAACTAAAGGGAGTTCTTGTTTCTAGATGAAGCATTACATTACTCGGGACGAGTGCCTTGGAAATCACAAAGCAGAATGAATGTAGTGAGAGACACATAAAAGAGACTGTTGTGGGGCGCAACTATCTGAACCGTATGGCTTTTAACGAAGAGGAAATAAAAGGAAAAAATCATCTCTCCTCACTTCAGGCAGCATTCACTGAAGATCATTAGCTCTAATGATGGTCAATGGATAGTCGTTCTTTCACATCCATCTTCACCATAGAGACCATGGTCATAAATAGACTGTTGCCTTACATGAATAGTTCATAAAAATAAAAAGAAAAACACAAAAAACATGTATAAATTAAGGGGAGAATGGGAAAGGATGCAAGCAACTCCTAAAGCTTTGATATAGAAATCGTACATTACAGAGTGCTTCCCTAATTTCTCAAACATGATTAATAACATCAACACATGACAAAATAAACAAACAGAGCCAAAATGAAGACTGAAAGCAGTCAAATCCATAAGTGGGCATGACAAAAACCCTGACTCGAGATGGGTAGCTGCATGAGGACGTTGATGAGCGCCTTGAGATGATTCAGGGGAAACAGATTAGGCAGGGGAGCAGTCTGGCAGATCGTTAGTCAGGGATGTCAGGACCAGAGATAAATGAAGTGTCAGCAGAGGAGGGAGACAGAAGGAGGGAACGGTTGGAGAAAATAGGGTGAGGCAAGAGAGAGAAAATGGGAGAGACAGTGGGGGAGGAGGCAGATGCAGAAAGGATGAAATATATCAGATAAATTAACGTATAAAAATCTTAAATTGTAAGGTAATTTTGATGGCACTATATTCAAATTGCAAATAGAAATGGGGTTGTACAACACTAGCAATTATATTAACTGAAAGTTTCTTTTTGATTCATAAGTGAATCACAAGTATGTTATCTTATGTTAATACATGCATAAATAATTTTGCATGCCTCTCTTAAGAAACCCATATATTTATCATCATTTTTAATAATACTCTGATTGACTATTACCAGTTACAGCTTAAATTCTCTAAAATGATTTTAAAAAAGGCAGACCTTATGCAATTCTAATGTACTATGAATATGACAGTATGTTTGTTTGATTTTCTGTTTCTGAAGCTTTTGGTGTGAACACAGTGTACTGTGAAGCAAACATGTTTCTGACATGTTTTCCTTTTACTTTTAATGTATTCTATATTTAGCAAGGAAATGTCCCATTGAGATACAGGATTTCTTCTTCCAGAGAGTCCTGGGACACTTTTCTAAAGTTCACGTTTCTAATCAGACAATTTAAACTAAAATCTTCATTGGCCAGGAGAGTTGGGTAAGAGACTGAGAGAGAGGGATTACATGTCACTGCATTTATATTGTACAATCTTTTATAAAAAAAAGAAAGATGATGATGAAAATAGTACTTAAGTTGTTTCAAACATAGTGACAATAATGTGCTTTTACTCACATATTTCATTAATTAAACCATTTTTGGCGGCGTTATTTTCAGCTAGTGTGAGGTGAATATATACAGTGACTAACCTCAGTAATTAGAAATGGAATACCATTTTATTTATTTATATATATTGGGATTTCATTCATAGCCATATTTATTTATTTTATAGACATACATATTTATTTATGTATTAATTTTTTTTATCTGAAATTGACTAATGGTGGAATTCCATACCCATGTAAATAGAAATGTAATGTCAAAAACTGTAAAATTAATTAAACCTCTCTCTATCATAACTGTAAACAACTACTGCAAATTCTACATATATTTCCAATGTTTATGAAAATAAATGACAGATGTCGTGTGGTAAATTTCCTTATGTAAACTATTGCAGTCAGTGGAAATACAGCATCAGTTGTCCCTTAATGGGAAACAATCTTTGTAAAAAATAAACTACAGACATCTCTATGTTGTATAGATGAAGTGCACAAATTCTCAGAATTGTGTCTTGATAACTGACTTTTTGACACTAGTTTGAAATCTTGCCTAAATTATAGTGTAAAACCATCTATGCTTTCTCACTTGGCTGGTAGCTCAACAAGATCATGACTTGCTCTGGTTGTGAGTTCAAGACTCGGGTGATGAAGAATGACCATCTTACACCTACTCAGGCATTGTGGCATGTGAATTACAGATAGATGCCTTGAAGGTTTGATGATAATTTTGGTCCAGACAGTTCTGCTAATGGACCCTCCTGTATTTTTCATTTGTCGTCCTGCTCTTCCAATTTTTCATCTTCCTCCTTCTTCGTCTTCCTCCTCAAAATGCCCAGCCCCGACTCACTACTGCACAGCAGCTATAAACTATGTTTTGTTTCTTCTTGTAAAACATTTGACATTCTGAATTTATTTATCAGAATTCAAACACCCTCCAAAATAATCACGAACGAGGTTGTGAGATCAGATTAGACACTATATCATGCATGCTAGTTGAAGCTGATTCCAAATTGGCATTAACTACAGTATCAACTTTTCACTAAATTAACACAGAACTGCAAACCCTCCGGTTAACTCTCACTTGTTCCATCATAGCCAAACTGAAAACTCTGCACAGCAATTTAGATGGATTAGATGCTCCTTTGATCAAAATACTAAGTAAATGTTCCCACCCATAGTTTGAGATGGTCAGTGACTCCAATATGAACCTCAAAGTTTAGCTTTTATTACCTGTATCCGTTTAATTACGTACCATCAGAAGGTCAAACCTCCTGTCCACGCAAAAATATTTAAATTGGAACAAATGTTAATTTGTTAATGTCTGTTTAATGATAATAGGCTTAAAGAACAGGCTTATCCTGTTATTCTGTATCTATTCTAGTTGATGAGAGGCTGCGGTAGACAAACTTCCACAAAAACTAGTTTAAATTATAGATAGCAGAATTTAGATGTATGTAAGCTAACAAGAAAAACATCATATGCCCTGAACTGAAATGTTTCCCAGAGACAACAGAGTGAAGAGAAAAGACTTGCACCTCTGAGCTTTATCTGCTCTGTCTCCCTCTCTATTTTCACAATATCTATAAATTGTATATAGCATAATAACATAAATACTGTCTACTGTCCTTCAAAAGTACAAGAAACCAAGATTTAGTTAATCACTAAACTGCTTTAGAAAAATAATGAATAACTTAAGTACTGTGGGAGGAAGCCTACTATTCTGAAAAAACAGTTGCTACCTGAGAACACTTTAATTCTCCATGGCATTGTGGATCTGCTTCCTTACAGAAACTTTGTGAAGCTTAATATAGAACTGATGTCAAAGCATGAACAATAATCTTACAGCAAACACACTTCAGTTTTTCATGCTTTTCACATATATCTGCATTATTCTTAACATCACAGAAATATTTAAATCCATATGTGGTGCTGCAGCATTCTTTATCCCCACAGTATTTTCACTATATAGTTAAAATAATCATGTTAATCATGAAAAACGCTGTTAGAAATAAGTAAATGTGCCAGGTCACAGGTCAACGACTGTAAAAGCTTTTTCAGGGGGAAAGGTGAGGGAGTTAGTGATAAGCGTGACCTTTAAATAGACTTCATAAATTTCATTTGCTCCCTGAACATATCTGAACTGGAACACCCGGTACAATTAAGACTGCACACATATGCACACGTCGATGAACCAACACGCCAAGAGAGATTAGTACCATCGTTATCATGTAACTTGCTTCCTATGTCTGTGGCTCAAGAATCTTTATATCAGAAAGGTAAGGGAAAGGTGTAGAGGTTTCTTATGATTACTTAAATCAAATTATATTCCAAACTTGAATGAAATCCAAGTTCTAAATGAAAAATCTGGTAATTTGTCAGTGTATGCAAAAAGCCTCTACATAAGCTTTCCAAAATGGGAGAGGACCTTTTGTGACTTGCTGCCCTTAAGGTTAGGTTTAGGCAGCTAAATATAGACTGCAGTTATAGAGCCGAAGTGATGACGTAATGTCCGGAAAAGCCTTTTTTTTTTTCACTAGCTTCTGTAAGTCTTGCTCTTTCAGGATTTATTCCATCTGTATTTCTGAAAAAAATAAGACTGTTACTGAGCTTTACCCTTCATATTCAAGACAAATTGGCATCTACTATAGCAGTTGCTACAATAAGTTGAAACCTTCATGATTTTAACCAAGTTAAACAGCATTTACTTTGAGAGGACAGAAAAAAATACAGCTCTGATGAAAATTGTAGACGCGCGACAGCTTGGGTACTTGCATCATCTTAACTTGATTCCGAACAATAATCGTCCAGTCACTGTTTCGCAACCATAACTAGACAAAGTGGCCGTGTCAATCTTTGGATTTCTCCAAATGCTGGAGCAGATTGCATGGGGCTTTTAAGGAACGGATGAAACAGAGTGTTGTTCTGCTCTAACAGAAGTTGTACTATTTACATAATTTTGTGGGGTTACAGGTTAGATTCAAACCCTGTTCACAAAAGCACATCCAGTGTAGTATTTTTCCACCGTCTGGAAGCCAGCCTTAGATGCTTCGGTATTAGAGTGAAGGCCAATGTTAGTGTCTCTGTCCTGCTCTTAATAAGATCGGGGGAAGTTTACACTTTAGCAACCTCAGCCAATGTTACCTGAGATAGCGTACACGCCAAACACTTTGGTTAGTCCACATCTCTTTAAGCCTTTTCTCTTGTCAAAGTAAAACATACTGTTTGAAATTACAAACAAATAAGCAGAACTCTAATTTCCTTACTTGTCCAAGTCATAGACTGTATAAAAGAAGTGGACCTCAAATGAGAAGCCTGCTTTGTCTACCTTTGTCTGAAATCAGAAAGCTATTGTTTCAAAAATAGCAAAAGAATTTCAGCTGGTAAATCTGCCCTGCCTATTACTGTGAGGTACCAAGTTAACCTGGTGAAGATTATGGAAAGATCACTGTTATAGTTAAAGGAAATCCACTTTGACAGGGATGTGAACCCCAGTCTTAAGTACGCCCACTCACCACCTCGACCCACATACCTTTACTTTTCGCAGCACTATGAGAACATCACATCATGTCCTGCTTTGGCACTGAATGTTCTAAGTTGTTTTAAGCTCTTTGAACAAATGATCCGTGCTGTCATTTTTCTGGACAGGACAGTCTCATGAAATGGCACAGTGGACTTTAACGGGAGGATCAAAAGTGATCCAAGCATTCAATGTATTATTGCCTTTTTCAGAGATGTATTATCACAGTGAGTTTGGAGAATGGGCGAACAATGAACTGAACTGTGAGAGAACTTAATGGAACTTGCCAATCCTCTTTTGTGTATGGGTGTATTTATGCATATGTGTGTGGTGAGCAGGATGCACAAACAGCAGAGCCATTTAGAAACACAATAAATACGATGAATCACTTATTACAACAACTAAGGAGACAATAGCGCTTCTATTTTTCCACTCACAGCTTCTGTATTATGTCCCAGGCTGCCAGGGGCACACTGATGACCATTTTAATAATGTTAGCCGAAGCTATTAACGATGCCGTCACTGAGCAACGGCTGCATTTTAAGAAAATGGTGGTGATGTTAGCGAGAGGGGGGATGTGGGGGTCACCGTCTATTATCTATCATGAATCGGTGTGCTATGCAGTGCCCTCCAGCAGACCTGCAGAGCAACACCACAGGAGAGTTATTTAGGTGTAGACACAAAGGAAAGCAAATACAAGCAGGTTAAAGAAAGGGGGAAGACAAAGGAGAGCTACAACAGGAGAAGTGACTATGTCAAGGGCTGTGGAGAAAAACATGAAGATGGCAGCAGCCCACTCTTAATGAGTCATAAATCAGCTTGATATGAATCATCTCTACAGCACTATTAGAGCAAAGTGTTTCGAACCTCATTAATTTCAATTAAGGAGCTGCTATCTGGTAAGTTTACAATAGCATCAATTTTTTCTCCAAGACGCTATCTTTATGATCTTATAATAACTCTCAAAGATCCCTTAGCCTCTATGCACCTAAAAACTATTATTCTCAAATTTGGAAATTTGGGGACACTCCCTTTAATTTCCAGCAGGGACTTGCAGAGACATTTGAGGGGACTCAAGAGACTCATTCCCCCACCCCTCCAATGTTCTGTCCTCAAACCTCATCTTAAAATGTCGGCACAGCAGATGCAGCATATAAAATAATATGTAAAACACACTTTCAACTATGACAAAAGTTGCAGATGTAACTTTTGTGTAAACCTACTGGAGATAAAGCATTTAAGAAGTCTCTGTCAGATATTTCAGTCATGATGATTCAGGGGTTGGCCTGCTAATGCTTTGAAAGCAACTTTGCAAAGCTGCACTTCCCTTACCTGCCTCCCTCAGCTCTTTCTCTATCTGCCTCTGTCACCTCTTTTGATGACATTGTTATTGTGAACAATATGCAACATCCAGTATGAAGCATCATTTACAAAGCATCACTATGTTTAACTAACTATAGTTAACAAGTAGCTTTAAGCAGCTGTGCACTAGTTGAAAAGACATTATAGAACTGCAGAAAAATGTTGATTCGCATTTGAGTTCAATGCAAAACCAAACACTATGTGGTACGCTCTATGCTAATTAACCGAGCAATGAGAACCAATTAAGAACGAAATGTTAAACAGTATAAGATTAGTTTGCAGGCGAACATACAAACCAATCATAACTGCTGAGCAAATCACCTGCAAATGGTAACGATGTACATTAAGTTCATTCAAACAGAAAGAAACAAAGAAAGAAAGATGATGAAAGAAAAGTGTAGAGGAAGGATGTATGGAGCTCCTCCTCAACTTATTCACTGACAGAAATTAATGTTGACTGTGAAGATGATGACTTCATCGCTCATTCAATTGGAGCTTGGCAGGCTTTCCACAATCATAATTATGAGAAAGACTGCAGCAGCAACAACAACAGTAGTACTAGTAGCAATTATAATAATCATTATTATTTATTTGTTGGGTCCAGAAGTGCACTTCAGCCGAAGAGGGCAAAGGAGCAGCGCCTGGAGCCACTGTAGCCACTACATCTCTGCTGTAATCTGCAGTCACATGCAGTGAGGGAGAAAATCAACTATGCGATAATGAAGCTATTCTCTAATCCCTCTGTCGTAGCTCCAGTCTGCTTCACTATATCCATTCAATCATTCATTCAAGTGAAAAGTGCCACTTAGAGTGTTCTATTTTAACACACTACAGGAGCGGCACATTAGAGTACTGATGTGGTGTGAAATCTATATTGCCTCTGAATGCTCACACCATCTCCCATTTCCTTACCAGAGAGGTGAAGATGTAAGTGTAGTAGACTGACAGCATTCCCAGCTCTGATGCCTGCAGAGCAAAAGACAAGAAGGGCAGGAGGGGAGAGATAAAGAAAACCGTAAGAGAAAGAAGGTACAAACGGCTCAAAACAGAAATTCAAGGATTGGAGTTTGAACAAAAAGATGTTAAGATGGAGGTCAGAGGAAAGGGGGGGGGGGGGACAAAACAAAGAGCAGAGAGAGTCAAGAATAAAGGGGGTGGGGAGAGAAGCTGAGGGGTCGGTTATTCAGTGTAACTCAAGCTCCACTCTGCAGCAGACAGATCAAATCCACATCTTGATAAGACACGACACATTCTTATCTGACGACGGCTCTCAATGGAGCAATTAATTTCTGAGGTGCATTAGTATGCTGCTCGACACTCTGTTTTACAATTTGATTAAATCAAAGTCACAGTGAGGAGCAGTTGTGAAGGACAGGGTGAACTTTCCATAGTTTCATTTCATTAAAGTCATTAGCAAAAAAGAAAATTATTGAGCTATAGGCTTCAGTTTCATCATGCAGCAATGCACATTATGATTTAAATCAATAAATATCAAGAAGATATATATCAAACCAAACAGCTTCAAAGAACATCCTCTTTTCCCCAGAAAGTCATAATTTAACCCTGAGTGAAATTCATCCTGACCCTAATTGAACCCCTTCTGAGTCGCTACTTAGATAGTATCTTTTCCACACCTGGCTGTACTGACATTTACATATTTCCATAATAAATAGCTCCCACACTGACATTACCAAAGTTGTGTATCATTAGAAAGAGTTTAATAACAGATATTTAGCTGTCATGTCTGCAAAATGTGTTACCCCTGTGTGGGTGTTTGTGCACCATTAGGGGTGTATGTCACTCAGATGTTCTGCAGGTGCATAAATAATAAAACAGTAGGAAGTAGAAAGGCACCAATTATTATCGCAAAAACAACCAAATATGACTTTAATTTTATACACTCTGAAATACCTCTCAAGATGTCTTCATAAAGCTTCCTCCTTCCTTCCTATATAACGTTAACTTCTTGCTGCAAGTAATATTTAAAAAAACTGCATCTTTTCCTTGGGTGACCTGTGCCTTTAATACCTTACCAAACAGAAACTGAAATTATAAAATAAATCGCCTTTGATGCTGAACACATCCCATTCAGAAGACACGACCAAACAAGCAGCTGATGAAATATATCCTTTTGGTCTTCCCTTACTGCATTCAAAATAAGCTTCCCTGCCTTTTTTCCCCACTTTTTGATCTCCTTGTTGTTCTACAGCAGATTTTGGTCAGAGTGCACAGGGTTTGAACTGCCCCCATATACTGTGTTCACTATCTATCCCGCTCTGGTTCTGTACAGCTGTGCACAACAGTGGAGGCCTGACTGAACGAGATTACATTCAGAATGCTAACACTGCTGACCTAAACCCCTTTGAATGCTAAAACCTCAGAGATTGAGACCTTTGTCTGACGAGGGTTTGATGTAAGATGTAAACACACAAATAAGGGGGGATGTCTTGCATGACAAAAGACAATTCTGTCTCTTCAGACAAGCTGGGCACTCTTATCATCATCTGAGACTGGCAAATATGCCGGCGCACAGCTTTGATATGTTTGGCAACTAGGCGCTCCGCATGAGAGGCGGGACTGCCAACTTTCCACCGCCCTGCTGCAAGACTGTCTCTTGACAGACAGAGGGACAGACAGCGAGACACATAGAGGAGACAAAAGAGTGAGAGAAAGAGGGATGGGTATAAAAGACCACACGGGGAGGTGTGAAGAAACAAAGTGAAATTGTCATTGCGGAATTTTGGGAAGAGAAAAAAGCGAGAAAGGGAGCAACTGACGAGACAGATGGAGGGAGAAGGGTAACAGAGAAAGAGAGACATCCCACTGTGGGCTCCCGCTGCTCCGTGGCCCAGGGTTGCCAGGGTTGCCATGGTGACTGGATGACCACTGATGGCAGCCTGAACACTTGATTTAGGTGAGAGATAGAGACTGAAGACTACTGTGAGATAGACAGAGACTATAATGGACAGAATGAGGCAGAAAGAGGTGGAAAGCAAGACAAACATCTCTCCTTCTCCTTCCCTCTCCACTCAACCCCCTTCTGTCTCCAGTTATTGTCACCTCCACTCTAGCGATCCATCCATCGTCTTCTAGAAATAATGAGGTGTGTATTAATTACTAAGAGCCCATATGCTGCTGCCAAACACCCTTACTTCCTCAGCTCCCACAATCCCCTTTATTGAGGCCATCAAGGCTCTTTATACACAAGTCTGCAATCAGGAGAAGGTTTGTTATTCTGTTGGAGTCAAAGTGTCCAAGGTCTTAATAATGTTCTGAGACGTTAACTATCGGTACGTGCCATTAATGCAGAACACATAAAGGTCTTGCTGTTATGCTACTGACAGAAGTAGCACTCATTAATGTTGTCAGAAAGTTGTTTTGTTCACATTATGAACTTTATGGCTTTGCACATTCATAGTTATAGTTGATATAAAAAGTGTTTTTTAGAGAAGGAACCAACAGATGGGTAACAAATAATAGGACTTTAAATAATCAGTCCACTTGCTTCACTGACTTACAGTACAGCTAGTTTTAATCCATAAAATGCACTGTAAGTAGACAATAGGACCCCTTCATTGTATGAGTCTGTTCTTACTGATACTAATCTACTCAACTGTGCAGAATTCTCACTTATGGAAGATGAATCACTGGAATACAGCTTTATTTAATGCTCTCATCCATATAATTTGATGTAACAGGTTTGTTAAAAAAGAAAAAAAAGCCTCAATTCATTTGCAGTTTATTTTTGGACTATGTTTTTGAGTCTAGGCAATGAAACCCTTTCTTTTAAACGCTGTGCCCGCTGCAGAAAAAGCATAATTTCATGTAATCTGTCTTGTGATTCAAGACAGCAAATGTATTAAAGGTGACTTTCTTTGTATATGTTCTGTACACTATTTGTTGTGCCGTGTGTGAAATACAACCCCTATCTCTACCGGTCAAAACCAAAGACTAACCAACCTTTTCTTCCAGTTAAAATATATATAATTCACCCTATATACAGTACAACTACTTGGAGCCTTGAACACTTTTTGCCAATGGCCAAAGGCATCAGTTACTTTTCCTTTTTGAGATGTATGAGAGTTATATAAATGTGGATCTTTAGAATTGTTTTTTTAAGATGGTAGACACGAAAGTTATCAGTGCAAAAATAACACAGCTATCATGTGAACCATACTAACCCGTTCCAAAATGATGTGTGACATGGTGGCGTTGGCATCAACAATAATAGTGGCAGTCTTGTCATCTCGAATCTCCTTCAGTAGCGGGGTTGGGTCCTGGCTGTCATCAAGCATGCGCACTGACAGAGTCTCCTTGGAGATGAGGAACTGCCTGAGGAGTTGCTCCAGGTTCAATAAGCCTGCCGGTAGGACACACACAACCACACGCACACACACACACACACACACACACACACACACACAAATTACTTGTAATGAAGGGAAGACTCTCCTAAGGAGATGGAGCTTTACATTAATAGTTTTTTTTTTTTTTTTTTTAAGTTTAGAAAGTAAAGAAAGTCAGGCGCATTCAAAAAGTGATGGTTGATACTGTAATGTAGTTGAACTTAATAAGTATACATAGTCCTCAAGTAAAAACAAAAGTGTCTCGTTTGTTTTTCTAGCACATTTGACAACAATGAATCCATGAAAACTCTTCCATGCAGAACAAGGGGAGAATTACTGTAAAGCCATCAAACACAAAGGGACGTTTCAGCAGCTTCTCTTGTACTCTATCCCATGGTAATAGACCATTTGACTCCAGTGAGGTAAGTGGGATTTGCCCTAATTAAAGCATAGCCAACTTAATAAAAATGTTCCAGGCAGCATTTTACCAGTCACTTTGCATCCATATATTAACAAACCCTGAGAGGTTATTGGGCTAATTTTCCATAAAGGAGTTTGAACTAATTTGTGAGGTGTGTTACAATGTGGAAAATACAACCCTCTGAAAGTGGTAAAGCACGGCGTGTTAGTGTGCCAGTTACGTTGGCCTCACCTTGACAATTTGGCAGATCTCATCGCACTCGTATAACATTTCTTGAAATTGGCAAAGAGAGTCATGTGTGAAGGACGTAACTTTGTGCAGAAGGACTTGCATTAGCTGAGCCTCCACCTGCTGGTTCCATTATGAAGTAATATTAAAATGGCACTCTAGACTTTGGCGTCAAGAGATATTTTATGTGATTTTTGCCATGGCAACAGCAGAGCAGTTCAACTGTCACACTGAGTCCAATTTTGGTGTAGCGATTTTTAGTTATCAGGCTGACTCTTTAACTTCTCCACTGCACATTTACACAAGCTACAGCACTGTCCCAGTCACCAGAATCATGTTTAATAGCTTCTGCAATTATGTCTTGGTGTCTGCTTGTCTTCAGCTTGTCTGTATGGCACTATATCACTGTGTGTGTTTGTCTTCCTGTACCTGGCTACCTGTGCCTGTGCACTCATGAGACATCACTCCTGGCTGCTGCTTGCCTGCGTGGCTGTGTCTCGAACCTGTCAGATCAGCTGCCTCTGTAGTGTAACGCAGAATAACTTTGATGAGCTTGAAATAGCTTCTGCTAAACCGTCCTCCTTGTCTGCCTCCTGCCTCCACTCTATTACTTCTCGCGGGGTATCAAATGCAATTTCACGTCAAGTTCATGACGTTAGACGCTGCGCTGTACTAAATGTGGCTGGCTAAAGAGCATACACATATTCACACACAAATTGAGTGACACACAGAGGAAAAGCTCATATTCTCTGTACTGTTCTGGCTGCACAGGATTCAACGGGGAGTCTGAATCTTTTTCCACTAGGGTGCTTTACAACAGCCATGTTGCTCCCTCACTGTTTGCTCGGGTGAACCAGTTTCAAACAAATGAAAAACATGCAGCTGAATGAAAAATATGCTCTTCTTTAGTTAGACTTGTATGGGTCCCTGTCCAGAGCAAACAAGTGCTGTGGGATTGTGTTTGTGTGTGGGTGTTGTCCTGTGGAGTCCACAGAATCTGCGGTGGTCTGTGTCGGGGTGTGTGTGTACACTTGTACTTCTGTCTTTATGAGGACCAAGTTTAAGACCTTCAGAGTGAGGACATTTGGCTAGTTCTCACTTCTTCATGGGACTGTTCGAAGATTAAGACTTGTTTTTTATAATTAAGATGAGAATGATGATTAGGTTAAAGTTATAATTCTGAATTCTTATTGCTGCTGCTTTTTATTAAAAGTGTCAAACTGGTGAACCACTTTTAAGGGAGCCACAGCCATTGTGTTTCTAAAGGGTAACCTATGGAGTTTTTCTTGTAAATAAACAAGAGTTATGTTTACATCCGGTATGCATTTACCAACATTTATTTTGTGTAATCCTTGAGGTCTACCAAACGTGTTGAATTTCCTTCCTCATAAATCATTTGCAGAGCTGATTAAAAAAAAAAAAAAACTTTACTCCTGCATTGTTCCATTCATGTATACTATCCTGCAGTCTTCTTCTTCCTTGCCTTTGCTGGTATATCGATGCATTTCTTGGCACATTATTACTACCCGAAGATTAGTGGAATAGTAAGAAATCATTGGCAGGCATAGAGGTACAAACTTGTGTGTTAGTCAGAACACACTTACTCATTGTCATGGAGGACACATGGCTCCTCTCTCACACAGATAAAGGTGAGGGCAGGCTGACATTCAAGCCAGGCAACCACTCATTTACCTTTCACATACTGTCACCCTGTGTGAAAGGTATAATTATATATAATATATAATGAAACCTTTGGTCACAGACGAAGCTTTTAACACAGACCCAAAAGCCCTGATGACAGCTGTACATTACAATGACTCATCATTTTGCCTTGAGCAGAGAGTAAGGCCTAGTTTTATGATTTTGCCACGGTTGGGGCCATCACTTTAAAATGTTGTAGACAAGATCATGTGTCAAAAGATTCAAAGTATGCCAGAGCATATTCCTCTTCCCATTAACCTTAATAACCATAAAACTAGAACCATCAATACTGACGTAATCCACCTGTCACACAGTGGTGGTGCAGTTCTGATGTGCGCCTGCTGATCCTTCCTGTTCTCTCTGCAAACAGCGTTCATATTCATTCTTTATACAACAAACTAGAAGCCGCAAATTACATGTCCCACAGAAAGCTTCATTTGTAGGTTTCTCAGCTTGAGTGTGATATCACTACATTAGGAGTGGAAGTGCTAATTTGCAAAGAAAGGATCAATATACATGCCTGGAGAAAATGGCAAAAGGGCAAAGATAGTAGAGTCCAAGTGAACCTCTTTTGTTTGAAAAATGCTCCCTATAGACTGATTCACAGGGGATACTTCTATTTGAGATGTCTCTGGCTTTTTATTTTGTCTTTAAAGGATAGGTTACAATGAAATAAATTATGGGAAGAGAAAGAAAAGGGATAAAATTCACAAAAGCTCCCTGCTGGATTTAAACCCAGAATCCACAGTCACATGACAAATCTTTCTAGACCACATGGCCATCAGAAGATGTCTCTTGACTTGATGTGCTTTTTTGATGGTCACATCTGACACAAGTGAGAAATCAGCCTGAATCTCATTTGAATTTTCCTAATTAATAAGGAAGACCAAGTAAAGGCTTTGCATTTTACTCTAGCAAAGACAAAATCTCATTATAATGAGTCAACACATTTTTCAGAGAAAGCAGCAGGAGAGTTTGAAGCTAACTGCCATCCATCTATTCAATAAGATATTTTTTAAATTCGAAGTGCTGCTACTACTAGCATCACCGCCATAATCACCCTGACAACTGACATTTCTGTTTTCCACATCAGCATCATTAGTAACCACAGTATAAATACTATTATTAAAATCATAAAGACTATCCCCTGCAATTACTATGTTCCTGTCTTTCTTACACCTTTGTATGCATTCCTGTACACAAGTCATTGAGGCATCTCTTCCACCTGACTAACACTGATTACAGGTTAGTGATGGCTTTACCACATAGAGTGTGAAACATGGAGTGACAGTGGGTCAGCCCTAAAAGAGTAATGGAGGACTGTAATTTATTAGATGACATGGGCCAGCAATCATCACCAGAAAACAAGTTGCGTAGCATAAGGGACACTGCATAAATGAGCAGATATAGTGGAAACCTGATACAACAAGTAGTGGAAGTGTTGTTTTCTACTGTAACTGCAGTGGAATAATGCAATGAGCTAAAATGGCAAGCTGTGTTCTCCAACCGTGCCTATCAAAAGGTGTAAAAAATGCTCCGCAAGCATTTGAGGCCTACTGTTTTGTTGAACTAAGAAATCCTGTACCTGCACTGCAGCTCCAGTTAAATTTCAGAGCTTATTGGATGTCCTCTTTCAGCGTACTGACAGCTGCACCAATCACCTCACTAATGAAAGTGCACTGCTGTAGCGCGGTGCCGGGGAGTGCGGGAACAGCATGCATGTGAATGTGTGTGGTTTGCACATTGCACGCGCATACTGTGTGCATGCAGGCCAATTCTGTGCATGCATTTTTAGGAGTGTGTCTCTTTTTATTTCCCAAAAGCCACAGCCACTCAACATGTGGGGCCACCCAGCAGGTCTAAAAATTCAACCACATGGACAGTATTCTGGACAAGAGTTTGAGTACTGCGGCTGCTACTGCACACAATGCCATCGATATTGGAGGTTAGCTAGATTAATGTCCGTCCTGGTGTGCACCATGCCTTTGGGCACAGCTCCACCGCCACTCCTGCCTCCTCAGCCATGGCTGGAATATATTCATGAATTGGCCACGCTCTATTAGGCTGTCACTAGCTTGGGTGATTAATGAAGCCGGCACATGTGGACGAGCCACCGACAGCAGGCTGCCAACCGACCAGCTCACTGTGTGAGCTGACGGGGAGGGGTGGAGCTGGGAGAGCTGGAGCCAAAGTCAAATGGCTTTCAGCTGATGCTATTGCTGAACACAGACCTTTACACACACACACACACACACACACATATATATACACGTATAGGAACACACACACACACACACACAAATCCAGGCATGCTGCCATTTTCTGCATTTTCTATTGAATGAATGAGGGTTACATGAGAGGGTGTAATCAATACAGCCACGTCATTTTCCCGGACTGTCTCCCTCTTGTTACAAATGTATAATTCCATTGTGGTTACCTCCTCCCCCTTCCCTCACCCCAATCATTACATTCTACCTCTCCCATATCTGCCGAATAGCATACTCTCCTCTCCCATTTCAGACTCCCCTTGGTATCGTATATCTACCTCTCATCTTCCTTCATTTCTTTTCATTTCTTTTAATTTCCTTTCCAGTCTTCTCTTAGCCCACTGACACAGAATAAGAACCTCCTCACCCACACACAGCCACAGGGAAGGAGAAAAGTAATGCTGAAATTCTTTTCTCCAAACTCGGCAATATTAAAGTCAGAGGGTGCCTAAAAGGTTCACTTGTTATCACTGTTCGCACCAGAGCTGTATTAATCAACTTTCTGTGGAATAAATGTCACAGAAACAGGCTCTGAACCCCTACCAGGGAGAATGACTGACAGGTACAAGAACACCTAGAAGGAAAAACAGCAAATAATATATATCTGACCCTTGCAGTTAAAATGGGTTATGTGGGTTGGGTTAATTGACGATTTTATATATACAGAATTTTCTCGTAGTAATTTTAAGCAAAATGTTCCAATTTCTTCATTATCAGCAAATTATATAAAAGAGGTAAAATTTTTTGTTAAAAAAAAAAAGTACCCTCACATTTGCATTAATTAAATTCAATTTTTGATTTGCATACACACACACACACACACACACACACACACACACACACACACACACACACACACATACACATATACAAGTTTTGTGCTTGAAGGGAAAAATCTTGTCTGAAAGGTTATGAATGAAAGGAAATGAAAGTAAAGACCAAGAGACAGTTAAAGAGGAAGTTGAAAGGCAGAAGAACTAAGAATTGAGATAGGCAGGGTGGGCCGGTCACAGTGGCTCATTGCCATCTCTCGGCTCTCTGACACATGGTTGATGTCTCAAGTCTATTTCCTTTCTTCAAAGCCTTGTGCTGATTAGGAAAAAGGTTAGCGGGTGCCACTCAGGGTCATGGTGCCTTTGTCTAGGGAGTTGTAATTACTGCTTGCTGGACTACAAGAGGGTGGGAACAGGCCATGATTTAATCTTCCTCTCTATTTACGAAAATAACTTCCCTCGAGGAGATTTTCAAGCTTTTTTAAGGTCATTCAGTTTAGTATCTTTAGAATCTAACGAGTGCCTTTGACAAGGATGCGGTCAGATCATTGGTGGATACAGCTGCAAACTCCATCCTCATTCTCTTTTGTCACTCTCAAAGATGTGTTTTGATCATCAGCAGGCGGTGTTTTTAGAGTGCACAGAGTCTTGCAGTTATCACACTGAGATTGAAGGTTGAAGACAGATTATACATGACACAGTGTAACGTGCTGTATCATTATTTTAATTAAAGGATGATGATGACTTTGATAAAGAGGAAGGAATCCACAGCACATGTAATTTATTTTGGGATGCAGACGTCGGGCATGCTACTGTGAGGGCGTTTCAGCTGTGGAGTGCAGCAGCTGCTTCAGAAAGAAGCGTGTCACAGGGTGGGATGTTGATAAACACCGCATCTGTTTTCAGAACACAGTCGGCGTGCATGCGAGAAGCTTAGGTGTGCTAACACGTGTTAAAAGATACCAGACATTAAACAAAAATGTTTGCACGTTGTTGGCAGACGTAGGGGAGGCCTGCGAGCTTTCTCCCCAGGTGTGTATGAATGTGTATTTTTTTCGTGAGGGTGTGAAATTTTGTACTCACAGTCAGCCTGCGCACAGATGAGGCAGGCGGTGGTGCTGTTAAAGAAGGTGAGAAGGCCAGCCACAGCCAGGCTGATGTCGGTGTTGGTTGGCCTCATGTCCAAGGTGGTGAACCGGGGGAACTGAACCTTGAGAATGTCCTCTGGAGCCACCTTGACATAGGGCACCTGCACAGAGATGCTGAAGTCAGATTATCTGTTGCATTTGAATCATTTGCAGTTGATTTTGATATTTTGCGCTCACGGTTAAAAATTGCAACAGACGTCTGCAGACAGGAGGACTGTTAAAGAGATAAAAATAATAGAAAATGTGCGTTTGAACTACAGAATAAAAATAGTTTGATGCCAGCAGACAGCCAGAAGAAAGAAATCGGTTTAATCTGTTACGATACATTTCAAGCAAAGATAACCCAAGGGTCTGTGGTGATGTGCAAATTCAGAATACACATATTCACTGAAGCTCACGTTAAGTACAAGTATGAATCTAAAAACGTATTTTTGTTCTACCCACATGAACAAGCCTTTGTTAAGAGAAATCTTCAGTATAACACCCCCTCACCCACTGTTACAAAACATTTGTTTACCCGGCTCACTGTGGAGCAGCTCAGCTGTGTGTTTCAGGTGACACTTTTATAACACACACACACAAAATATCACAGCATTTTTGACCAAACATCCTGTGTAGTGTGATAATATTTTGGAGATGAATATCAGCGTTGTTAGAAGAAAGAAATTGAGAAGTGATCATTAGTGATGTTAATCCATAATTATATTGAAATTCCACTCAGCTAGAAAAGTCAAAACAACTACTTTAAGCACTGTTCCTTAAATCCTAATTGGGAGAATTTACTTTGTACTCCAGTACATGAAAGACAACGTCTAATTTGAGGGTGGTTACATCCAAATCAGATGAACAGTGTACAAAGTCCCCCAATTTTAGGAGAACAAAAGTAATCTGACTCTCAAACATATACTTAAATAAGTACATAAAGGTATCATATCTAATAATTTCTGTTATGTCATTCAGCAACTGAAACGTGCTCAGTAGGACTGAAGTCGTGTGACTAACCTGACCTAAAGATTATATCATAGTCACTGTTAAAATGTAATGTGCTGCTGGACACGTCAAAACAATAGAAAATGATTCACAGTTCAAAAAAAGCCGTTTATCTGAAAACCATATCCCCAATAATGCACTTAAAATTAGACTGAAGAATATAAACTGGGAAACTCTTAAACTTGGAAAAATAACACATATGTAATAAGGCCTGTGTGTTTTGCCAGTAGTCAGACCAAAAATCAGACCCAAGGAGTAAGTAAAATAAAGCCAGCAAAGCCTTCAGTAAGAATCAATAAACACACAATTCTTGCATCCTAGCCCCATTGTGAAGCATACGATCTTCAGTGAAATTGATTGCTTTGTTTTCACAGCGTTGATTTGCTGTAGCTATATAAATATCTGTAGTCCTTATCCGCCCCTAATGAATTTATCATACAGCCTCCACTGTACTAACAGCTATGTCTAACACAGGCTCATCTCGGCTGTCAGATGGGAGGTTAAGTACACTGCACAACCTTGCAGCCTTCATCTTTCCCTGAGCACAGCAACAAATCCAGACTGGGGCTACCTACAAATCTGCTGAACTTCAAGAAAATCATAAATTACATTCCACCACGATTCAGACATTTCTCCCATGTATTTCCCTGCAATGAAATCCGTCTCTGCTTCAGTTCTCCATGCGCTGATGTGAACGGGTGCAAGTTGCTTGTGCTGCCATACAATGAGGCCTGGGAGGAAGAAGCGGGCGGAGGGACAGCGCGAAAGAGTGTGACAGGTGTCGGGTCGGTCAGCTGGCATTGCGGTAGAATGCAGTGGGGCTTGAAGGGGATGTGGGAGGACATGCTGGGTCCGAGAGGAGGGACAGGGAAGGGAGCCTCTTCATCATGGCAGATTGCCTGTCTGTGTGGTTCCCTGTGCCCATACATTGCTTTCCCCCTCGTACCCATGTCCCCTCGATTGGTTTTCCATCCCTGCCCATCAGGGTGTAATAGAGTCCCTGGGTGTCTCGATGGATGGAGGTGCGGCCACTACTGACAGCCCCTGCTGGAATGCCATTCATTCCTCTCAAGTAGTCCTAAAACTTGGGTAATAGCCATACACCACACTGGGGAAATGTGCCCCTCTTCAGGTGTGTCCTTCATCTTCCCTGTTGGATTTCTACAATTTCTCACTACGCTTTTCTCATTTCTGTCTCTTTCTCTCCTGTATCTCTGCATAACCCAGATTGTTTACTCTCTTTTCCACGTGTCCCCTTCTCGCCTTCCTTTTCATCACTGCAGACTGGTGCTACCCGACCCCTTTCCCTTAGAAACCTGACACGCTTCAATAGGCTGTATCTGAGGCAGCAGGGGGCTTAAAAAGCAGCTTACACAAACACACACATATTCACATGCACACACACAGATACATACACTTTGTCCTTTTCTGTCCTGTCGGCCCATTGGACCCTACTGCTAGAAACGCTGGCATCTCCGGGTAATTACTTGGCTCTGAATCTTGATTCATCATCAAATTCCACAGCATGCAGTCTTGATTCACACTGCAAATATCTAACCAGACATCCTGGGCATTTCCCCAAACATAAATTTCTGGAAATATTTCATTAACAAAAAAAAATTCTAGAGAAAATTCACTCAATCTGAAATATTTCCCACTATATTTGAAACATATCTTTTTGCATTTAGCATTCAAAAGTGAATGTAGCTTGCAGAAAGGCCAGGCAAGAAAGACCCTTATCTATACATCCTGCATTAACACATTTCCCCCTGGTTAGAGCAATATGATTAATTGGTTGTTAAACAGTAGCAGTCACTATCCTCTTCATGTGGTGAAGTGACTAAGTGTTTTGAATCATGACTTGAGTTAAAACAGGGGTACTCCAAGCAAAGAAAATCAATCATCACATTACTAACAGCAAGTTGTCAGCCACACCAAAGTCGCTTGGCAGGCTTCTTATCTGCAACCAACAGCTAGTATCAGTCACTCTGCTGGTCGATTAATTCCGAAAATAAAAACAGAAAAATCTTTCCTACATGTGTTTTGCAGGGCACAACTTCAAAAACTCTATGAACCTAACAGCTGCATCACTTTAAGTGCAGCTCTGTGGGAAACACACAAGTTTGCCATGCCAACAAGCCTGGTTACTAATCTACAGTAAGTCAATTTATTGCCAAACTGGCACATCTTGTCACAAATTATGACTTTTTATGGTGGCAATATGTCAATGTTATGTTCACGGTTTGTTTCAGTCATTCATCTTCAACATAATTGAAAGGCAATCACAGTAAACATGTTTCCATAATCATTTTGTTTGTGTTAATAGTGGTATTAAAGTGTTATTCTACGTGGGGTTTTCTGAGTATACCAATCTTTCACAGGAACACACATGGTTCGAGGTTGTGTTTCATAACTTCAGCTGAAAATATTGCCTCCTTTCTATGGTTTACAAATATTCAATATTTTATTTTCGTCACTAATTATTATTAATTAACTGCAATATCATAAGTAGAGGCAGCAGTTAAATTATAGCTTTAAAAGTTTTGCCAATATTAATATAATTGGTTAAGGCACAGAAAATTATTAGAGGCGATGTAAACAACCTGTAAATAGTAAAGTACAAACTGTAACACAAAATTTGATGGAAGTGTCTTTCAAAAGCATCTGCTCAGGGCTGTGGCACTATTGGTGTGGGAGTGAAGCTAATTACATCTGAAAAATTATCAAGGGAAGACATTCTCAGGCAAACAATAAAGCCCAAGGTAAGCGTTTCGCTTTTAATAATCTGGAAGCTCTACTGTAAATAGAACTAAATACCATGGTGACTGCTGTGGAGAAAGACAGGTGTGTGCCGGGGGGGGGGGGGGGGGGGGGGGGGGTAGGGGTGAAGGGTCAGTGAGGAGAGGGCGACGGAGAGCAAGTGAAATGCAGAAAAGGGGGAGAATGAAGAGCGGGATAGGGAGAAGTGACAGTTTGACTGACAGCAGAAGAGAGCAATGAAATGAGCGACAAACAGTAGAGACCGCAACGGGGAAATTGGTGTACAGGAGAGGAAAAGAGAAAAACATAATAACACACATAATAGACAGAGTGTTAGGAATGGCAAAGGGGCTGCAATCAGCACTCATTAACTGGGGTCATTGAATTTAGAAGTGTAAAATTTGATTCTGTTGTCAAAGGAAATGTCTCATGTACTCCCCTTTATTGGTTCATTTCTCAAGACATACAGTTTTTAAGGGATTCAATAACAACATCAGCATTTAGCTTTGTTATTGTTTGGTCTCAGTGGGCTACAAATACATTTCACGTTAAAGCAGAGTATTCTGGCTCTCATTTATTATTTAGGAAATGCGGTATTTGCTATTAGAAAGGGAAGTCATAAAAGTTTATGCTGTATTCATTATGTAATGACTAGAGCGGAGTATAGGACTTCAGTACTTTTTGGAGGCCAACTGAAATATGTCTCTAGCACCAAGTATCAAAAACTGTAAAGTACACAAAGTTTCTATTAAATACTTGGTCAGATTACATAATGAATACAGCAGTGGCCTGTGCAGGCCTATGTTTTTCTTATCTTTACTTATTTTTTGATGAGATATTTTCTCATATGATAAGTTTTCTAATTTAAGTAATAATCTTTTAACATATTGTACGGTAATTGTACAGTGATTTTTTCCATCATTGGCAGGTATCAACAGATTTATTGTTCTGGTTTTGACCCCCTGGAAGAATACTGGCACCAGACTTGAAAACTGCAAAACAATACAGAGCTTTAGTAATGACGATCCAAAAGATGTCCCCACTTGGAGAACAAGTGACAGAGTTGTACCTTTCTGTACAGCCCAACCACAACGGGCATAACTCTGTCGTCCCTTGGTTTTTCAGAGTGAGTGTGAACGGGTGCTCTTGTCCGTATGTATGTGTATGTGTGTTTCCTGCAGTGTGACAGAAAGGCTGGCAGGTCTGCAGACAGAGGTTTGACAGGCGTTTAATGAGGAAGCTCTCACAGGACACAGGCTTTGCACTAGTAACACACAAACGTGTACACTCTTGCACACACAGTAAGCAGTAGGGAAAAGGAGGCACCTTTGTTTGGCAGCATAAATACCTAAACCCAATTACAAAGTGCTTACAATATACTTACCTTAATTACACTGAGATTGCACTCTGATCTGCTCAGATTAGCTATTTGAAAACAAGGAATAAAATGAACCAGCACATTTTCAAACAGGCAAGTCATTGACTGTCGGCTGCTTGTTGGAGACCAGGTTTTGCATTGCTTAGTATAAGCATACCAATTACCTCGAAATACCCCTCTTCAATGGAAAATACGAGGTTACATTCAAGATGGGTAGTCTCAAATCTGACCACGCATTAGTGAGGAGATCGTTGCTGTGAGCCGGAGTGAAGGTGAAAGCTAATTTCCCTTCCGTCCAGTCCAACAAGCTCTGGGTTGCATCGGTTGTTGAGCTGACAAGTGACCAAGTCATTCTGCTACCTGTCCGCTGTGAACCCAACAGGAGCCTGCCGGGAGGGGGTCTGAGTGAGGGGAGGTGAAGAGGAGGTGGATGTGCAGTAGTGCCATATGGAGAGCAGAGGCATAATGAGCAACTACATCTGTTGGCTTGGACTCAGAGGGACAGCAGAACAAAACTCTGTTTAATAAAGTATCACCACACTTTTATGGGTCTTGGATCATGTCAGGGATGGCTGTAGGAAAGTTAGCATTAGTGCTGTTCATCAGTGTTTGAAGTGACTCATTTACATTACAGCACATTGACCTGGCCATCAATTAGCATACAACACATGCTTGGCAGAAAGACCAAACTGTCCTTGAAACACTTAGCACTGCAGCCAAGTGGACAGCAGCCATTCAGTCTCAGTGAGCTGAATACAAGGTCCGCTGAAGCCAGACGGAGAACAGTTCGTTTACCACCAAAAAAGTGGACACAGCTAATCAGTTTGGAGATCATCAGTTGTAGAAAACCAACCAACAGAAAGAACACGTATGAAGCCTGGCTGGATGCAGCCTACTGCAAGCCAGCGAATTATGTTGGCCAGTGAGCATTAGAGAACAGATGCTGGAGGAGACATTGTCCATCAGTCAGCAAGTGTGATGCCAAGGCTGGAATGCCAGAGTGGAGTTGGCGAGGATGATGTTGAAGCGTGGCAGGAGATGGAGGAGGGCAGGTGGTAGTCTATTATGTTTACCTGATCCCCTTTCGAACCAAAAGGTTTAGGGGGGGGATTTGGGACACCAGCTGTTGGCATTCAGAAAATGCACAAAAAAATCATGTGGGAGAGAAAGAGAGGAGGTGAGACTAGAGAGCCAGGAGAGGCCGAGTGTCAACGCTGCCCTAGAAACAATCTCCATCTCAGTCTCAGCCCCGTGCAGCCAGATCTCTATTTGTGGTAGTAATGATCCTGCATCAGGTCCCTGCGGTCAGAGCAGAAGCAGACCAGTGATAAAGATGAAGTGGGCTGCAGATCCCATGGTGCCTTTTAGGAGAGTGGAACATTGACCACGAGATCTCTATCTCATTGATCAGCCGGTTCAGAGAGAAAAAGTTCCTTTCCTCCAGAGAGGCCTGCTCCCCACTCCACTGCTCTATTTCAGAGCAAATGTCTTTGTTAAAAAAGAAAGAAATGGTTTTAAACTCCCCCCTTTGGCTACCAGCCGTGTTGGTATTATCGTACGCAGTGAGGATAAAAAAAAGGAACCATTAATTTGATTTGGGGAGCTGTCGCAATCCTCCTACCTGATTAAATTAAGTACAATTTACAAGTAAATATGGTTTTAAATGCCCACTGCAACTATCTATCTGTGTTTATCAAGGGTGGGAAAAAAAACATGTTTGTATTGTTGCATCGAAACATGTCTATAGGGAGCTTTGATTGGAAAAGTGTTTTTTTGTTTTTTTTTAATCCAACAGTGGGCTTAATCCAGTTCTGGGAATCTTGCCAAATGTTTGATTTACACCACCCAAACAAAGCACAGCTCAACTTTACACAACAAAATTGGCAAACAGTTGGCCAACAAATCTTAGAGAACCTGGCCTTCAAGTATAACACAAACATGTCGATGGAGAGACAAAAGACTCACATGTTCTTGATGAGTTTCAATTCACAGAGTGAAAACGGCAGTGCATTAATTCAGTGAGCAGCTGGCGGAAAGCTGAGTAGTATCAGCTGAGTTTTTTTCTCCTCCCATACAAGAAAAAACTGTGCAACTTGACACAGGTATGACAAAACCAAAGCAACATTGTAATATGGAGCAGAGTCCCTTTTCATACCCTTGATGGCAACAATCAGGTAAATTGAAATCCATTTTGCTTTCCGCTCACCTGGGAGTCACTCTGTTTTTCTTCGCTTTCATCTCAGGGATCAAATCAAGAGACAGCTTCCTGATGACAAGACAGTGTACTTGGATACGCACATGGTGGTTATGCCGGTGCGGCCTTGACAAGACAGATCAATAATGTTGCGAGGACAGGGTCAGCAGAGGTGCAGACGACAGCTGTGCTCCTCTAATTATGATCAGGCAGGGACAGAAGAAGCACCTGTGTTTTGTTTGCAAGCAGCCTGAACAGAGGGATCCTGTACAGCGTGACATCGGCTTAACATCCACATTCTTTTAATCAAATGTATTTACAGATTTGTGCACTTGTATGCACAGGCACACACAAACCTTAGAGAAATGAATCATGGTGTCATTATCTATTATTCATCATTTGAATTTAATTAAACTCTTTATTAATCATTTTGTGCCATCTTGTGCCTGACACTGTGCTTACTGGAGCTGGAGCAGCTACAAGCATGAAGACAAAGCACGTGGGTGAAAAAATTTTGCTGCTATGCACTTCATTTGATAAACGCACAATATACTGTGCATGCTTTTATATTAATTACTGTAATAAATGTTGCTGTTTAATGCATGACAGACCCTATGAGATACTTGAGAGATTCAGCGTTAACTTTCTACATGTACAGTATGTGTTCTTAACACTTTTACAATAATTACAGCCCAGCCGATAAACTGGCCCCTATTAGCTTATCACAGATATATTTGTATATGTGCAAATGTGTGCTGAAGAGTAATAAGTAATTGCAGCACAGAAATGTCAAATGTTTAATGTAATTTTGAAACAGTCCATTACATAGTTTTTCCACTAGAGTACATTGACATTTTTTAAATGTAAAATCCCACTCAGTATATATAGTGGTCACAATTCTGCTCAGGGTTTCTACATGTTAAAAGGAAGTTTTTCCTCGCCACTGTCCCCGGTTCCTTGAGCCTCTTGGCTAGTTTTGAATTAATACTGACCACCTGCTAAAAAGTTTAACAAGCTTAACAAAACTAGATTGGTGGATTCTAACCATAAATCTAAGACACCTCATTTAACTGGGCCAATGCTAAGACAACTGTGAAACGTATGGACGATGCATCCGAAAGCATCTGCTGTTTGAATTCATGTGCATACATTGTGCTATGAACTAAAGATTTGGGTATAAAAAAAAGGTTGAAAGTGTGGTCGTCTGAAAAAAAAAAAAAAGACCTAAGATGACCTTTCCCCCACTCTCCATGTGATCATCTTCATACTAAGCAGAGACTGTCATTGAACGTGTATCAGTTTACCATCACGAACATATTCATCACCTTCACAGTGCACTTCATATGTTTAATGCTCAAATGGAGTTCTGGTATGATTGATATAATAAAAAAATCTCATACAGTATTACATTGAGAGCTTATAAATGACATTAAAGGGAACAGCCATAGACAATCTACTGACCTGTTACTAAGTAACGCTTGAGGTTTATAAACTCTAGTTTGAAGCAAACAGTAAAGCTCTTTCAAAGTCCAAAAAGGGAAATAAATGTGTGAGGGATGATGCAGCTCCACATCTGAAACTTCTTCAGCTGAGCATCTGCCATTAAACCTTTTTTACTTTCACTCCTGAGTCTAAGATTTCATTCCTGAGACTTTCCGACTCCCCCCCCTCCCCCTCCACACACACACACACACACACACACACACACACACACACACACACACACACACACACACACACACACACAAACGCAGTGGATCACAAATACATGAAACTAAGATAGCAACTGAATCTAAACAGAGGAAGTCGTGGTAGGATTTCTCACATTCCACTTCCTGAAAACAAATTTGAAAGTTTCTTTCTTTGGATCCTAATGATGACAACAAATGTTAAGGGGAGAGCCTACAAAATGTAAAATACATAGATGAAACATGAGTGTTGGAAGGTGAATAGAATTCAGCCTTGGGCCAATGTCATATTGTATGGAAATTAGCAATGAAAGGTAATTTACATTACATTTGGTCTCTTTTGAACTGCTAAGCTGTGAGGGTCTAAGAAATGCAGAAATCCCATTGAGATTCAGCAGCCACCGTACTGCTCCTCCACTGCCATGAATAATCAGACGGCAGCTTAAAATATCCAATTCATACTACGTACATAACAGTGACGTGGCTCCTCCTCCAGCTGGTCACACTGCAGTGAGAAAAATGCAGATCAGCTCTGCTTAATCAGATCTGATTACTGGTTGTGACCAATAATGTGTCACTTGCTGCCAAAACAACATTGCGTTTAGCTGGAGAGCGTTTGATTTTACATATAGTGGTTTTAAAGCCCAATTACAGTGGAGAGCTGAACCATAAGCTGACCCCCCGAGCAGAACAAGACTGACACAGCAGAACTAATACCACTACGCACTCAGACATAGAGATTCAGCGTGAGGCTGATGGAGGATGATTAGAGAGGCAAAGAGAGAGGGAAGCAGGCTTTTGAATACCATCTCCCTCCTCCTCTTTCTATGAGTTTTCTTAAGAATGGCGGATCTTGACCTGGTAGTCATCTATAGCTGATGTCTTAGAAGGAGTTAGGTAGAAGGGAAATGACAGGAAAGAGACAAGTGGAGGAGATGAAATGAGAAAAAAGGAACAAGAGGAGACAGGAGAGAAAAGAAAGAACGAAGTGAGGATAAGGAGATGACAGTGATGAGAGCTGACACTTGTGTGAGGACAGATATTAGAGCAGGGACAACGGTAGGGAGATGAAAATTGGGTACAATTTTTGGCAGGGTAAAAGGAGAGAAGAAAAATAAATGAGAAAGGGGGCAATGAGTAAGAGGATATTAATGTAAATGAAAGCAGCCAAGGAGAAATGGTGCTAAATCTTATTCTTTGTCAAAAATACTGACATTTGCAGCACGACACAGTTTGACCAAAATAAACAAGCCTGATTCAAGATCCATCTGCTAGCTTTTCCCTGAGCTTTCAACTCAGTTGGTCAGTTGCACTGGAGAGGACTCTGCTGTCATTAATCCACACACCACCACCTGTTATCATGTGACTTCAAATCCATACTTACTGAGCTGTCTCTATGACAAGCAAACTAAATTTGCAGATGAACACTGTGAGATGCAGTTAAGAGCTGTAGAAAAAGCCAAGAAGTGGACCTTGAGGTGAGATTTTCTTCCCAAAGTCGAGAATAAATTTGCTTTAAGCACTTGAGGCAGAAAATATGCCTTAATGCTAATCCATGTAACAACCTTTTTGATTCATACATGTAGACACAGTGTTAAAGGATAATAATGGTTGTTTTAAACACACTTACTTTATCTGTATCTGTTGGAGATTGCAGGGCCTCCAGCCAAATAAAGCTTCTCTAAAATTACTCAAGCTGATAAAAAATGAACACAATAATTGCTATGATTAAAAGAAAAAGAAAACTATATTATGCAATGATGTGTAACAGTGCATGAAATTTGTAGCGAATATGATTATCAACTGATCTAAAATCAAAGGATTTATCCAATCACAGCCATTTATTATTCAATTATTTCCATCACAATATATAGATGCAGCATTTGTTTTACAGTTTATATTACCATGATGACTTCACATTAATGCACCACCACTTATCAATATAGGTTACATTTTAAAAATTGGGACCAGAATATTTAATATTTATTTTTGCTTTCTTGACAGACAAATGATTTTGATCTAACCAGGCAGATTTTTTTCCCTACAATGCACTGGTTTTCACAATAAGAACAAAGCATCGTCATCAAGGTAAAATAACCCGTCTTGTACTCTCCTTTTACTGGGTATTAATAGAGCAGGTGAAATATCTGGATGATAGTGGTGTCCACAGGTGTGACAGCAAAGCTGAGCAGAAGTTGTACACGAACAGGAGATGTGGAGTGCTGGCTTTGCTGCGACCGACTGTGGTGCAGCGTCTGGCAGTGTAAAGTGAGCACAGCTACCGTGTAAATGGTCTCTGGCCAGAGAGGATTTGCTGGGTTGGCTAGCTGGCTTTTCAAGTCACAAAAAGCAATTCCACACCACGTGAAGCGCTGTGCAGCTGGACAACTCACCCATTTAAATCAGTTTGGACAGCTCTACACACTGAACGAAAACACAGCAGGATGAGTATCTGGACATGTGACCGCACAAGTTAATCAACACACAATCAGATCTTCAGCGAATGAGTTTCTTATGAATGCCTCACAATAATGACACAAATGAAGCACTGAACCTGCAAAATCTTTCTCTCCGAAACCACGGAGAAAGGTTTTTCAAATTTGTTCAGTATTCATTCACGAGCAATCAACTGTGCCTCAGCATTGTCTGATGGTCCTGTTCAACAATTGCTCCTGTCTGGCCTTGTGGAGGAATCCTACAGAGTTAATTTGCCTACTAATAAAGTAATCTTGAGAAAGACGTTTGACTCAAAACTATCTTGGAATTAAACTGAGAACTCAGAGGGGAAAGGAACAAATTCATTTTTACTGGGACTGAGTGAGTTTTTCAGGGTTACCTCAACACCAGTGCTCACGATGCAGCAAAACACTGTATCACAGGAGACAGGAGAGAAAAAGGCAGAACATGAGACGGGGTAAACGTTTGTGACAGAGTGAGGGAGAGGAAAAGGGAAAGAGAACCCTAAAGCAAAAATAATGTCATACTTCTGCACTTCGTCTGCACATAAGTGACGACAAGCAATTTTCAGATTATTTAAAACACTTTTCGGTGTGCATCTGTGTATGTATGAAAACACAAATTTTTTGCCAATCTCCAGGGCTTGAGCTATATCACTGGCCTCCAATCTCAATGCAGCGTGCTCTTTTTTTGCCCAGAGGACCTCAGGTTCACCTCTGAATCCAACCTGAGCACCACCCTACCAAAAAAAGAGTAGTGTAATCTCTGTGCTCTTGCAACCAGATGGCTTTGCAAGCCCAGAGCAACCCCTGGACGTCAGACTGGACATTAATATTCATGACCACTTCTCACACATGTTTGAATCATAGAGGAATATGTTTCCCCCGTTTAGTGTATACAGGAATATTGCACATTTCATCCTTTATGGCAGAGGAGAGGAAGTTAGTAGTTGGAGCATTTAAACTGAGCTGAAGGTGGAAGAGAAGAAGAGAAAAAACTGAATTCAGATGAAATATTTGGCGCATTAAAATTGAATCACTGACATTAACTCAATTTAGTTTGAAAGCTTCCTGTGACTAATGGTAAAATGACCTTAGTCCAAGGCTTTGTAAGAAAATAACAAGATGGGGATTGTAATGGAGCCTTGTGCAAACTTAAATGGGGGATGAAAAGTCCTTGGTCTATTTCTTCATATCTAAGTCACCACTTATAAATAAGAGTCATATTTCTTATCCTTGAGATTCACAGGAAACAAAGCAACAACAAATAAACTGCGCTTCACACTCACGCTATTCTGCCTGGCTGCAGCAGCCAGCAGATAAGCACCTGTAAAGCAGCAGGAGCCTCTCATCCAAAGCCCCAGTTAATGTTTCTCATTAGTCGATATTAATCTGCCCTTCCTCCAAATCCTGACCCCAAGGTTCGCTTGACACGCCGCATAAGATGGAAACAAACTACCAACATGATGCACACAGTCAACCCTTTCTCAGCAGTAGCACTTTTTCTATTAGTCACTATTAGCGTGAAACCCAGATGGGCTCAGTCCCACTCCTCTCTCACCCCAGTGGCTGTAACCTCCGCGGCAGCAGCGGAACCCGGGGAGTGATTGATAGGGACTGGTAGATGATGCGCTGATTACCTAGTGGGGTCTGTCAGCTGCAATATTGCTGCCAGCGTACCAGGCACCCAGCAGCCGGAGCAGCAGCATCTGCGGCCTTACGTTCACACAGGGGGATTAGGTGGTCAGAGTAATGTGTGCACAGTGGCAGGCGTAGAAACACGCACGCACACACGCCAACGCACACACACACACACATCCTTCTCCCAGCACTTACGGTTCAGGGTGACCTCCTTCCAACTTACAGGCAGATATAGTACCGCAGACAAACACACACATGAAAAGTAAATCACCTGTTGATCTTAGTTACGGATGACAAATATTCTGTATAATACAATACATTTCTTTCAATCCTTATTTCTATAAATTTATAAAAACTGATATATTTTTGATACATTGACACCAAGTATTGTATGTTCCATTGAACGTGTGAATTAGGGATTTGGACACCAGTTTGTTGTGCTTAGTAGTTATCTCTGAGTCGTCTAACAAATGTCAAATCCAATTAAAGAAAAAATCTACGAGCTGCTCATCTCATCGAGGATAACTTTGTCAACTTTCCCACCGTGATGGACCTTTAACGTGCTAAGAACCGAAAAGATTTGAGTTCATTTAGCTCTTTTAATGCAGGAATAGTTTTACCTGGGGTCTTCTTATTTATTGGTACTAAAAGCAGAGGCTATTTTTGTTAAATGTAATCTTATGAGAATGTCCAGAATCAGTAAAGTAAGAATTCCACTGCAAATTACAACTATACTTTTTGAAAGGTAAACAATTTCTGAATTAAAATCACTTTTTAGGGCAAGTTTTCCTCCGCAGTTACACGGATGTAACGGTCTTCATAGAAAACTGTGTTTACATTCTGTATGACAGGATCTTAATACCACAGTTATTGTGGGTAATACATTGTGATAGCACTGCATTACCACTGATATAAGCCCATGCAGGCGAAGGCAATAAGCCCCTTCATCCCTTTCAGAGTGATCATGACGATGACCTTTTCTGCTAGACAAAGAATACACACACACACACACACACCTGACACCTAATCAGTGAAATCAGCTGGTGTAGTGTTTGGTTGGAATAAAAATCTGCACCCTCTTGGCTCTTGATAGCCTCCAGGTGAGGACCACTGAGTTAATCCTGATCCTCAGAAACCAAATTGCTCCGACTGCTGGTTTTCCAGCTATGCATTCCAGGTATGGAATAGACTTTGATTTGATGACTAGAATGAAAACCTGCACCAGGGTCCTGATGACCACAACTGAGAACCATTGGGTTTGATTATTCCATTTATTCCCTGACAACCTAAAAATAGCTATTAATGCCTTTTATAAAACACAGAATGAGTTAAGAGGATCAAAGTATTCCCAAGGAAACAGGTTTTCACTGGGTGTATTAATCTGTTTTCTATTGTCATGACAATTATCTGCCAAAAAAAATGTTTTTGTGTGTATTTTTATTTCAAAATCCCTCATCCCTTCCTGTAAACTGGCTAAATATTTTTCATGACTCATCCTGCGCTGCGGACAGGACACAAAATTACATCTAATAACATGTGATTATACATTTCAGGAGCAGCATCACCAACTTTCTGTTTTTATAAAAGCTGCAGATTTTATAGACTAACATTAGGAGCATTAAAAGTGCTGCAGTGGCTTGTCAACATCACTATATGTTCTCTCCACTTCTAAAGGCTCAAACATTCAGTATGTTTTCCTCCTTTTCTTTGAGAACGAGGTGACTCTCTGGGGCTAGCTTCTGAACTCTAAAATAATTTTGATGTCACAGTACATCTAACTATGCATCGCCCACTAAATCATGTCAGAGAAGAAACACTTCAACCCTTTTTACAATCTAAAACACATTTCACAAAAAAATGCAAAGATGAGCTACACTTGGGACAAAATTCCTGCTCATTGCTGCTCAATACTGCAAAAAAACAGTATTTAAATTAGTTAAAACTAGCTCCACCTTTGACTCAAACAATAAAAAGCTACTTACATATTATCCATGAGTAATCGATAATATATTATACAATTAGTTTATCACCAAATTCTACTTTTCCGTTAGTAAAGATAAGGGACTGAATACTTCCTCCACCACTGGTACAGTAAAAGGAATAGAAATTATTCTCTGTCCGCTTTCCTAAGTTGCAACACTTAATGCATACTTGGCATTATTTTGTTTAATGTGTTGTCATCAATCCAACAATAAATTCTAGACATTTGGCTCTGATAAAAATGAATTATAAGGAAACATGATCTGGAGGTGAACACCACTGTGGTAAACAATTATGACAACAATTGTTAAAATGTAAATGATACTTTAATACCATTGAAAATGGTAATAAACGATCAGTGTTTAACCAAACATGGATCAGAATAATAGAAAAAGTACAGGGATTAAGTTGCATAGCTTCACTTGACAATGCTTCAAGTCCACGTCTTGAACTAAAAACAAGTCCACTTAGAACGACTCGGAGAAGAGTGTTGCGTTGTAAAGCATAGTGGATGGATGTAGTATTTAATTTACAGAGCAGATGAAGAAAGAGACCCAACTGGCATATCAAACCCCCAGTGCAAATGTTTCTATAAAGCTATCAAGTTATAAACTGTGTATCTTTTGTCCAGGCACTGTAGCTGCACTGAATTATTAGGAGTTAACCTTGACACTAAATAGAATTCAGACTACAGCATTAGTGACAGTGCTTGCAAAGGTCTGATGGAAATTACTGCTTAAAGAAGTGTTAATTCAATATGACGACAGCAAATCTTATAATCCTACTGTTTGTGACAAACATGGGCTGAGCCTCAAAGTATTCTGGTGATTGCCTTACCCACATACACTAGCCTGGGAACCAGACGAATCTGTGAGCTCATGTTTCATTTGCTCTGGCAGATACTTCTGGCCCCTCTCCCACTCAAACTGACTTCCCTGCCGATTTTGTGGGATAACCAATCGCAAGCGTTCATCTAGTAGGAGGCGGGTTTAATACGATGACTGACAGAGAGGAGCACCTTTCAGGTATCTTTGTAAATATCCAATATGGCGGCTCCCGTTCAGCGGCCGGCTACAGCAGCAGTATTAAACAGACTGGATGGTAAATTTTCTCTAAAAGAAGAACAAACAACTGCACTTAAACTTTGTGTTGATAAGAAATATGTGTTTGCCAAACTTCTGACAGGGTTTCGTTGCTCTGATTGGTTGTCTCCGCCCGTTGATAACGCCCCTTGGAAATCAAAAATGAACTGAGAGGTTCCAGACTAATAAGCATTTGTGAATTAGTCTAGTGATGCCAGGCTACACATGCGCAATAAGTAAAAGATAAATAAAGATGAAATTTGAGCCAGTGTGGGGAAATTGAATCTTTAGGGCCTTTAGGCTATTTTTTTATTTTATGACTATCCATATGTATCACTTATCAATGCAAAAATATAATTTTTCACTTTATGGGGTATTTAATATTCATACAGTCGTGTTATCACAGTCAGCCCTTCAAGTCAATGCCACCAGAGTTTTTTAACAGCAGGGAGTCTTGGTCTGTCTACAGCTATCACAGACTAATGTCTCATTAGAAAGACAGGCTGTACTGTACTAGAGGACATTTTAGAGACTGGGATGGTAATGGGGTATCTTTTAATAGTCATGCTGATCATATTCATTCAGTTAAAAAGCTGCTTTCTCTGTGGACTGAACCCAGTTATGGTGGGGAGCACACCAGAACACACTAGTGAAAACTGAATGATTGATAAACTGAAAGAAAGCTAATATAATAATATAGATAAGATATAATAGATGCTACTAATATCAGTGTATTCACTTTCATAATCTAAATGCATTTTTTTAGCAATAGTGTAAAACAAAGTGTATCATATTTAGTAAAATCATCACATATAAAGCTCTGCAAAAACATATATTTTCTTATTTATAATTGATTTTGATCGTTTATTTTTTTGTAAAATTCAAAGGTGCTCCGTCTCTTGACATCAGACAGCAAAACACACCATGTCAGAGTTCAGACAAGCCAATTAGCATCCAACTGGGATTTGTTTGCTTGCAGTCAGGCTCTGAAGCCAAGTCCACTCACTCTGGTTTAAATTGTGGAAAACATGTTTTTCTTCACTGTTCAGAAAAATGCCTGTTGACTGGTTTTATAATTTGTAATTTCAATGATACTATCATCTGTTGAATTTTAACTAAGTAAATAACCCTAATGTCAAACACCAGATGTAGGGACAGCATGAGTTGGTAGATTTCAACCCACGTAATATAATTAATACAAAAAAACTTGCACTTTTGTTTGTTTGTATTTCTTTCTATAAACATCTCAAAACAGTGGCTAGCAAACCTCAGTGGGCCAAACTGCTCCACGCTAACGAGGGGAATGGATGAAATAAAATGCCCAGTGGTGCTTTGATCTGAGCAGGACTGGAATGGAGATTGATGACACCGTGGAGGTACTTCATCATTTTCACTTACAAGTTGGATTTCATTCCCCCTCAATCTCCTACGAAAAACCACACAACGGCTAATGAGCATCATTGTTCGAAACACTGCATTTCTGGTTGTACTGTAAGCACGCCGCCTAACATGGGCCCGCGGATACAGGCCAGCTGGGTGCATAAACTCACCTCCTTCTCTCCACAGATATTGCTGATGATGGAGTTGGAGGCCGGACTGGCAGAGGGGCCGAGGACCGCCACCACCCCTTTAGACATGATCTGGCACACTGAGAAAAAACAGAGAGGGGGTGGAGGGGAGAGAAGGGACGGAGACAGCACGAGAGAAAGTCAGTCAGTGCTATCCAGGAAAGTAAAGTACAGGCTTTCTTGAAGAATCTGAGTCAAGGCATTTAAAAAAAAAAGGCCCTCTTCAGCCAGATGTTAATGGATGCACATGCTGACTATCGCAACCTCCTGACAAATAGTGGCCTGAGCCAGCGCTTCTATTGTCTCAAGGGAACCTGAACCTACATGTGTTAGTGAAACATGTGCAAGGGCAAATATGTTTGTCCATGTTCAATATGCCTAACGTGATGCACATTCAGAAAAATCCTAGAGACCCAGCCCATGAGAGATTAATAGCTCGGGAGAGAAACAGATATTCCTATTACGAGTCAAGCCAAGTCAAACTTTATTTATATAGCCCAAAATCACAAATCATAATTTGCCTCAGGGTGCTTTACAGTCTGACCCTCTATTCGGATAAGGAACAACTTGTGTAACAGACTTTCAAATATGAAGACAGAAAGATATAGAAATGGGAAGAGACACAGACAGATAAGCAGAATGACAGACAGTGAAAAAGGCAGAGAGACAGAAACAGTGACAAGCAGCGATATCTGGAGGCTTAAAACATAAAATCTGGTATTTGAACATGGCACATGAATGCCATAATATCCTCAAAAGTGACACACACATCTCATCTCATTTTCCAACTTCTACATTTTATAAGAACTGATTTAAAGGCTTTACCTTTAGGGATGAAAACATATCTTTAGACAGAAACCTTTTAGTGAATATGAATTTTACTCCTCTCTGTGGTACACTGTGGTGCTTTAATCTCCAATACAGGAAAACAGAATGCCACATCTTGTGAGTTTATAATCTCTGGTTTCTAATTAAACTGCTACAGTCATGATGTGAGTCAGACACAACTAAAGACATTATATACTGTTCATGTGTGAGCATGTGTGCACAAAGTATATGTGAGGAAAAAAATTTGGTGTCAGTTTTTCAGAGCAAATGCAGAGCATTAAGCAGTAATGAGCATGAAAGACGGGCAATGTTATTGTGATATTTACCTTTAGCTAACCTTAGTGTAGAGTTTACGTTATTACAGCCAGGGACCAGCATCTACGTGTGCGTGCATGTGTGTGCGTGCGTTTTCTTCTTCTTCTGTTATACTTCCAGTAGATTAGAGGCTTCGCAGCTCCGGTGCATGTAAACACACATCTTATTAAGTCACTTTATTTAGCGTCCATAAACAGTTCAGTTGGAATCTCTCATCAGAATGAATTCAGTCGGATTGAAGAAATATTGTCCATGTAACCGCGGTTAATGAGTTCAACATTTCGAAAAGTTTGCTGCAGCATGTGAACCCTTTTTTTTAATGTCATGCCCCATCCAGGTGGTGATTGGTCGGTAAACGAAAAGTGACATTGCACACATCCACTTTATGAAAAGTTCAACATTTTTAGCAAAAGGCGCCGGATGAAGCCAAATATCCTGCTAGCCAAACCTTGTGTCTCTTATCCCTTTTGTCCTTTGTCTCACCGCATCAGCTGCAAAACATTGACTAACAGTTCAACTGGTATCGCCCGGCTCACTAGGCTGCTCTCTCTGCTCTCTGCTGCCTTCAGGCTCAGAAGGCTGAGATAAGTGACAGGTAATAGTGCCAAATGAATAATTTGTTACTTTGAAAAATGTGGCTGCATCAGCTTCAAAGGATCTTAAAACTCTTCTCTTTTAGCTTTTCAGCAACACCTTTACGTTTTTTTCTCTTTTTCCATCTTGCTCTGCTCCACTCCACTCATTAGCCCCGACCACCAGCTCTATAAGTCGCTGTCAGTTGGTTGGTAAGTGGGTCGGTCCACAAAAATTTCCCCACCCTTTGGTGGCCACCTTTGTCACCCTAGGAGGCTGAAATGTGGCATGCAGGTTAAGTGTGTGTGTGTGTATGTGTGTGAAGGTGTGCGCTTGTGTTAATTCCAATTAGCTAAAAGGGGGTGTGGCAGTAGGAGTGGCCTATAACAACAAGGCGCATAACTCCTAAACAGAATCATGTAACATGGCAAGGTCAAGTATTTTTTGTGTGTGAATTTATGCACTCGTAGATTCATTAGTGTACATGGTTGCAGCTACTGCATATTCATGCTTGTTTTTGTATAATGGGCTGCTCAGGCGGCCCACAGAGCGCCCGGCCCACCGGGATTTCTCCCAGTGTTCCCGATGGCCAGTCCGACTGTGGGGGGAGGGGGGGGGGGGTGAATCCAGAGGCAGTGAATCGAATGATTAATAAGTAATCCCTTACTCACCCATGGGGACTGTAGGACATGAACACACTGACACCTTACACAAACACCCACATACACATGCATGTGCACATTTACAGCATGCACACACACTAATTTGCACTTGTCTACATTGCTTCACCAAATTATAAAGCTGAATGACTTGACTGCTAGAGAACACGCTCCTGGCCCCCTTGACACTTTGATTTGCCCCCTCTCTGCACAGCTCCCATTGTGTACGTATGTGCGAGAGACAGAGAATGTGCATGGAAAAGTCTGTATCAAAACTTAACCTCCTCACTAGTTTATTTGTCATCCCCTGGACATTGACATCAGGGTTAAGGTGTCCATTAGTGCTGCAAATTGTCAGAATAGCACTGTGCACTGTGGTCAAATTATGGTGAGGTCACTAGGTCAGCTGAAGTCCATTTTTCCCATTTAACATTGATTTTCACTGATCAATACAAGCTATTGGAACCTTCAAATGATTAGATGGCTCTATGAGTTTAGTTTGAGAAATGTTTGATAAGTTTGCTGGTTACAAGAGGGAGGACAGATATACAGACATGCAGGAAAAAAAACATGAGTTTCAGTAGAACCTAAAAAATTACAGGTACACAACAGGAATGTGTACCCTCTAACGCACCCACAAAACGTCACTACCACAACCAAATTAATCCAGCTGCAGGACATGGCACCAGCAAATTTAAAAATATTTTTAGTTTCCTTTCTGATCTTTATGGATTAAAGTTTCTTGGAATTAAAACATTTTCATTCTCATCGGTTACCTCGGGTGCACACATGGCAGCACTAAAGCAAACCTTGTATACGTGTTATGTGGCTTTACACACAATATATAGGTGTGAAATAATGGCTGTTTGTGAAATGGAGTCTTGTCATGTGGTGTTTTCTGCCTTTAAAAGCAGCAACTAGTCCAAGGAGGGATCCATTTAGGGGCTGTATACTATACAGGCAGGAGTGGCTGCTTGAAAGGTGGGGGTGGGACTGTTCTGGGTAGCGCTCCCTCTGTGATATTTCCATCTAACTGCGGCCACTGATCCGTCCCTAATCCAATTCCTGCCTCTAATTACACACACACTTTCCCACACAAAACATCTGAACAATATACACACAATCCAGCATGCACACACCAACATACGCTACCTTACACACACACTGAGAAACATGCGTACACATGCACACATACTAACACACAGGAGGAACCACATTTAGGAAGGGTTTGTACTTAACCAGGCAGAGAAAGTAATACAGTTTCTTGTTGTTGTGGTAAGTGAAGCGGTGTTTTCCATGGATTAAGCAACGCTACTGAAGCTCTTGGGTTTGTGAAAGTAGGAATGTGAAAATCAATCCCCGCACTTCTTGTCATAGCTGTTTATATTGGTTATTTTCTGCAGAATACTGTGCTGTATTGATTTTGGATAGTTTTCATTAAAAATTAAAAATTCTACCCAATAAACACTGAAGTGTGCAGCAACAAGTCACCACATACTGTGAAGTAAAAGCATTGATACAATTGATAACAAATAGGTAGTCCTGCTTGTGTTAATGGAGTCACCTCAGTGATGCATTTGTCATTTCTGTGTGACAAATTACTGAAAATCTCCTAATGGCCCATTTGAAAAGATCCATGAACCTCTCTATTGAAGGTCATCTCTGTTTTGACTAAGATTAAGTCATTTTTACATTACACTGTCTATTTTTTTGATTTATGTTTTTGCAGACATTGTTGTTCACAGCAGAATGAAGGTTGCCAATATATAAGCGAGCAAAGTACAACACAGCAAACTGATATAAACACACCGTTTGACTCCTCCAGCTATCAAAATATGACAGCTCATTTTGTTTTCCTTTACAACACCCGTCTGTCATCTATTTTTAATAATTTGTTTGCTTCTGTTTGACCAATATTGTTAAACCAGACTGACTTATCTCTGTGTACTTGGGGGGAGAGTGCAAGAGACAGCGTGAAAAGAAGACAGTAGGCCTGAATTGCAATGACAGGTCTGATCAGATTTCAAAATGAGGGACCCTTTTTGCTGGTGCGATTGCTAACTGGACCCAGCAGCGCCTCACATTTATTTTTTTTCTCCGTGTTTTTTTTTTTTTCAGACTCACACCCAGAGGAACCAGCACACACATGAACACTTTACTTTCCACACCAATTAATTGGCATTTCTTCCCTGTGTTACTTACTTGTTTCCCCCATCTCATATTCACTGTCTCTCAGCAGTTCAAAGATGTCCACCTCCAGCTTGCCAGAGGTTGAGCGGTTACTGTTCCTGTTGATGCTGTCTTTGGCCAGCGTGATGGCCAAACGCTCTCCTCTGCTGCACTCCATAGGGTCATCAAGGATGGCAGCTGAGAAGAAGGGAAAAGAAAAAAAATGGAGAAAATAATTATTACTGGTAACTGCAGATTTTTTATATGAAAGAATCAGGGCGGCCCATATGGCCAGTGATCATTCAATCTGAGAACCTATGAAGACAGATCATGTATTTGAAGCCTTTGTTTCTTTTATATCTACAATAAAAAATAAATTCACTGAAAGCTGCTCACAAGATGTATGGATTTATTATCATCTATACTAAGGTGACTTTTTGTGCACACATCTGCCCATTAATCTAGAGTGCTTGCCTACAATGCTACAGCGGTATTGTTCTTAATAAATCCTTACACTTTGGGAGCCGCTTTTAGTGTGCGGAATCTATTTTGGTTCTAAAAGGTTGAGTGCTATTTAATGTAAATATCTGATCTGTATGATAAAAACTTGAAAGCTTAAAAGCCTTAAAACCTTGCAAACGTTCCAAGATATGTTCAAGAATGCGGCAAAAATATAAATTCATAACAAACGGTTTATAGCAGCAGAGCATTCAAAACATCTTTCAGTTGTTTCATTTTCATAGAGGCAGTGTAGGCACTTAAAAATCCAGTCACTGCAGTAGCTTTTCAGAGATGCTAGACTGTGTAAATCTACTACCAAATTAAATCAGTTTGCCACAGGAGCATTAAAGAATAATGAGATGACATGTTGTACTGACAAATGATTTATACACACCCTGTATGCAATAATTTATTTGTTGTATTGAATATACTGTAGCAATAATGAAACACACGTGTGCTGATTAAATGGCTTATAAATCTTATATTTTTGATAATCAGTTTAACCATAAGCCAACTACATCAGCAGGCTGCATGAACAACCAACATATATACAACTATAACATACCTCAATAGGTCTACGCTCAGGGTAGAAAGGAAAACACAATTAAATGAGCAGCAGATGTCTGAAATAAGGCTTTATAATTAATGTAATTATACTGGGTTAGCACAAATGTTCTCCAGTTAAATAGATTACATTTACAGCTAAAAAAGAGGCAAGAGATAAAAGTAACCTACCCGGAAAAGTGTGAAATTAATAAGGCACAAAAAATACAATTGAGCACAACTTGGCTGAAAGGTAAATGTACAGTAAACTGTCCATTAAAGAGAAACACCGCAGGTGGAGTGTTGTAACGTCCAAGCCTAATCACATCAGAATTAGACATGCAGAGCTCCGTGCGGAAGTGGAACGTGCTTGAAGTGACCTTTTCCCTGCTGATCACACAGTTCAATGAACAACAACTAACTCTGGCTTGCAAAGATGAGACATCTCCACTCATCTGATATCATCACGGGGCAAAGTCACAGCAAGCCAATATCTACAACCATTTGAAATGAGTAGCAGTGAAAGGTCATCCCAGGTTGCAGTCATCTTTCTGATTGAAAAGCTGTGGACAAAGGACATATTCATTTCATTATGCACTTAAAGGACTCCCTCTTGATCACGTACAGCTGACAACTGCTTAATGTGATCACTGGTATATTATTTGGATAGTTTAATCAAATCAAAGGCACACATTCAATTAAATTGTATGTGTAGGGAGGCAAGGGATATTTCTCTCCACTGAGCAATGAACTTGAGTTGAAGTTAATGTGTTGTGCAAAGTGTGATTTGTTAAGAATGTTAAACATCTTTTGAGGACAAGCAAGCGTCTTCAAGGTACACATTCATTAGCCTGACATTTTTGGATCATAGAACACTGTTCTTCATGGCTTCTTTGTGTGTCTTAGTCATCCTATCTAACCAAACTTCTTATACCATAAAGGGCTTCAGCATTCCATACAATCATCATTAAGCATGGTGCCTACAGAGTCTTCAAATCCCTCAAAGCAGCACAGGCTCACGTTGGGAAATGTCAGGCTTTACAAGTTTTTGGATTTCATAAAACTCAAATATAAAACCCAGCTTCATCAATATTCATCATTCAGTTCTCTGGACTTCTCTCTGTCCGAGGATCAACACTTTAAATCCTGACAAAAACCCTGTGATGGGGATTTACACAGACACAGCAACAGCAAGTTTAAAATGAATGGTTTCACTGTTATTTCTTGTCAGGATCACCACTAAAAATACTAGGCCTGTCTGATGTGAAATTTGATTTTTTAGTAGTCATTTGAATGACTACATGTACTGTATACAAAAAGGATCGCTCATAATGACAAACCCACAGAAAATGATCAACCAACACTGCAGTCTCCTTCATCTCTATGGAGTGCTTCAGTAACTTTCAGCCCATTGTTTTGGTTTCATGGCCCACAGCTTTACTGTTTACTCCCACTGTTCATATCAGGACACATTTTGTGTCTGCTGTCATAAATAGCATAGTGTTTCCTATGATGTCTCTCTGAGAACTTTTCTTTCTATACTTCTCACTCACTTCTCCTTTCTTTCTTAAAATGGCTTTCATAATTTTTAGCGATAAAATGCAGTGAATCAGTCATCAAGTTAAACTTATAATTCTGACATGTCTTGCACAGAAGTTGACATTTAGGAGAGGTCAACACATGACAGCTGGAAAACAAGCAAGTCTGTTTTTACATAGGGAAAACATGAGCTGGCTGTTGATCCATTGAAACCAATCAATGAGTAGCCCGGAGGTACACTGAGGCGTAGCGCAGTGGACTGTGGAAGAGAGGCTCAGTGAAAAGTAGGTATGAAATGAGAATTCCTGCGAGATAAGGGTTCATAGCACAGGGAAATTATATCATAAGGTATTTCAGTATCTCTCACAGATGTGGTGCCTTTGTAAACATGTCAACCTCTGGCTGATTATAAGTGTAACACCTCTCTAACATAAAAAACAAACGGCACCAAACCACTATGCACAAACTGTAAACTAACCATGTAATTCACAATAATAGCCCACAATTACGCACCTCTTTTTGACGATGCACATACACACTTATACTGTACACACGTACACAGACTGCCATTAAAGTTTCTGTCCCTTTGAGTCCTGCCATTACAGCCGGGACTATAACCATCCTGAACATGGTATCCACAACAAAGCAGCAACTCTAAAAGTTTAAAAACTTCCTGCAGTTTTCTATCCTTTCTTTTGTTTATGACAAACCGCAGGAGAGAAGTACGTCTGTGAAGTGTGTGTTTTGGGAGAGAACTGAAGAACTGCTGCTGCTAAATGTACGTCAGAATCAAGCATTCGGACCTCAAACTGTCAGGTTGCCGCTGTGAAAATTAGTAACAGGGCCCTATTGAAGTACATGTCCGAACACAGGCTTGCATTGCCAGAGGAGCAATGATGTTTGTGATATAAGCATACAGAAGCTTGAAGTGTCCCTGGAAAGTGGCAGTCAAGGGTAAAAAACTCATTATCCTTTTGAAGGATCTGCTGGCTTCTCTATTAACTCAATAGCTGCATCTCTCTTTCCATCAGACCAAGTGCTAAATGTGGATCAAATGAACTAGCTCTTCACCAACTGTAAGAGGTAATTAATGGTAATGTGCTCTCCAACTCGTGGGCTTTGCTTGGGAGAAAAGCCATTACCTGATAGGGAGAGGGGGGGAAAGAGTTCCGAAGGGCTTGGCCTTTGATCAAATAAAAGCTGTAAAGAATATGGATACTGTAAAGTGATTTAACATGGTTTTCATTTGAATTGGAGATCAACTATTTCTGTTCATAATTCCACCCTTTGCTGGGCTACCAATGCACATATATGTGCTCTCAGTAGTTATTATTACCATGAGTGACTGCTCTTCTCGCTTCAGGCAAATGAGAAGCTAGAATCAATTCAGTGTGAGGAATGAACACATGCCATATCACTGTTCATAGAACCAAATGTGATGAATTGTGTAAAGGTACTATGTGGAACTTTCAGAAAATCCTTCTTATTAATGACACCGCTGGCCGTTAAGTGAACTGCAGTCGGCATCCTGTTGCTCACGCTCGCTCGCACTCAGCAGGCACGAGTGAGCACCCTGGGAATCAGACGTATTACCTGTGGCAGAAATCCAGTCATAGGCATTGGAAAATGAAGTATGGATTTTGGATTAAGAGCAGCAGACCTTGAGGCGATCACTGCCCATGGCATTTTACGACCACCCAGGCCGACCAAACGCCGCAGTGGGTGGTGCGACCCCCCCCCCCCCAGGAGGAAAGGGAAGAGAGCTAAGCTAACCCAGGTTGGACCTAAGGCTGCTCCGGGCTAATGTCCGGTCGTGGGGGTTGGCTAAGCAACGGGAAATCAGACTGCTGTGCCCACATTTTTACAGAGACCTGGCTCCATCTCAACAGCCCGGATCAAGCTATTGCTTGTGTTCCAAGGTGACAGAGAGAAAGTGTCCGGCAGGACAAGGGGAGGCGGACTCTGTGTTTACATCTAGAGATGAAACGACATGAAAATTTCATACCACGCTCATAGTGACCAAAATGATCACGTTATCAGGATGTGTGGACACCGGAGGAAAGCCGACAGAGGGCACTCAGCCGACCTGCCGCCCGCCCTCTGGTTCTCTGGCGGAGGAGGAGCGCACAGCCTGCAGTGGGACTTGCTGTAGAGAAACTGTAGTCATGTTGTGACACTCCCACAATAACTCATCCATCTCTACTTAAAGTACACACTGAGGATTTTGGCATGCCTAAGACTGAACATATGTTTTACTCAGTGTTGTCTGTGTTCTTCTTCAGTGTTGTCCGTTTTATATGGTAGACTCCTTGATTTGACTTTGCATCTTTTTGCTCTGATACTGCTGTTAGATTTCTTGCAAACAAAGATTGCATTGGAAAACTGCTATTGGTTTTATTCATATTTTGATATTTAACTTTGTAATCATATGAGAAATCATAAAGTTCAAATCACACAACTTTTTCTTCAAATTGCATCAACTACCTTACCCTGAAGTTACTCAGGGAATAATGTAGACCTTTAAATCATTATGGAAAGATGATACAACTCTACATGTAACAACATGTAGGACCAGGATGCACCAAGTGGCTTGTCAAAGATTTTTAAGATCTCTTGGTGCCATTCTCAAATCCTGTTAGTTTCTTATTTGTTGATCGTCCCTTAAAAATAAATCCACCTTGTGTGATGTGAAAATGTGCAAAATTGTCAACAAGCAAGTGATGAGGAGACCAGGCAATTTGTTTACAAGCATCTTTCCGAGGACCCATGAACAACTTAATTACAATGTTTACTTATTTAATTTGAGTGACACTTCATAATTAACATGGAGTTGTTTTAGATCTGGAATCTGACAGGACTGCAGGGTACACTGGACAAAGGGCAGACAAATTAATATGAATCTGGAAATAGTGATGCGAGGATGCAAATTGATCACCTTTAGTGCTCTTTTTATTGCAAACGTACTTTCCCCATATTCTGGCATCGACTTCCACTCAAGCAACTTCATTAGAGGTCTGCTTGTTTTGTTATAGTCGGCTGATTAGTCCATTCTATCGTGTTCAGGAGGGATCAGATTTGTTTTTCCTGAAAACATGCCAACAAACAGACACAGAGCTGTGTACTAATGCAGGTTTGTATAGGGCTTAATGACAACATCAACTAAGAAGCCACTATGGACCAGGCCGTACACTTGGATGCCCTTTAAAAACACAGCAAAGCAGCTCAGCGCTGATCAAATTCTCCTGCGGGACTTTACCTCATAACTTTGGCTCTCCCCTTATCATTGTCAGTGCCATATTTTATTTAGTTTTTCTTTACTGTAACATACCAGATTTGATTCACTGGTTCACGCACCAATTGCTGGAAATTTCACCTGTGTCTGCTTGAGTGGTATGGTTCCATTTTAAATCAAAGGCTGCAATTCAAATAAAGACCCCAATTTATATGCAACAGAGAGAGAGAAGTAAATGTGAAGGTGGTGGCCCTGCCCTGACCACTGGAAAATGCAAAGAGCTGTCCTCTCTCAGTATCTCCATTCAAATGCCTTTTAGTTTAATGGGTCTGTACATGTTGCCCTCTTTTCACCGAGGGAGACTGAAGGGACAGAGGAGCTTTATTAAAATAATATTTTTTTGTATTTTCGTAATATCGAGGTTATGTCAGTAAACTGTACTTCATATTGTCTTTTATTCATTTTATTTTTTTTCATCAAAGAGGGTTAGAAAAGCACAAACATGCAAACAACACACATCCTGTGCTGTTAAAAATCACAGAATTTGAAAACTACTCATCTAGATGCAAACAGCTTCTCCCTTTCATTTCAAAGACATCATTAGACGGCCTGGATTCCTATTGCAAATTTCTTTTTTTGTCCTTGTAAATAACGGTTGCAACACAAACTCAACTAATTTGGTATTTTCAACATTTTACGAACAACATTTCTCATTTATTTGATGGTTGCTTTGACATTAATTAGCAGAAACACCAGACACCTATCAGAGCCTGTCAGTGTCAGATATTCCCTGTTTATTTGTGTGTGAATGTGTTTGTATGTACCTGTGTGTGCCTAAACACCCCTGCACTTATGCATGTCAGCAGATGAATATGGCGTGCGTCATGCTTGTCTAATAGCTGTTTTATTCACTTGGAGCACCATGACTGTGAACTATACCACAGCCAATCTATCTGCTTGTCTGACTGCATGGCAAATGGAATTGCTAGTTCCACACTTTAATCAATCTCATCCGCAAGCTCTGTGGTGTGCACTACCAAAGGAAGCGGAGGTGCTATCTTACATAATTAGAAACCTCGCTCACGGAAGACCTGGCGACAAGAAACTGATTTCCTGGTGTCACATAATGTAATTATAGCCCACACACACCTATCATAATGTGTGCGAGTGGACTGATGTGTTAAGTCTCGTTAATCTTAGGCTGAATGCAAACGCTGACTCCACTTGCCTGTAAAACTTCTGACAGTTAATGCATATTTAGTGTGCAGTTTATATATCTTCTGTTGTCACTGGTGGTCAATGGCGAAATAGGACCATAAAACATAGACGGGACAGAGTGTTATGATAATTGGTGTTTAAATCACCATTTTTGTGATTAAAAGGAAGCCTTTAACTGAGTCCCTCTGGGCCTGTGAATGTTAAAGCCATCACCAGTGAAGCACCTGAGGGAGCGCTGCCTTTGTCTTCCAACTTCCTTGTACGAAGAACCTGCAATTGCTGATGACATAGAGTGAATGGCAACATTGAGATAAAGAGATGATAATTAGGGAGCCATAATCTTACAGTTTCTTGTTGATGGTTTCTGACACCATTTCTTCACAGTCCATCGTTTTCCATATTGGCTGAGACAAGAGGGACATCAGAGAATAAAGCCTCTGATGTTGCTCTCACAGTAGCCAGGTCAATTATCACAGACTCACACCATTATACCAATATGAGCAACAGGGTAATAATGGTTGATAAAACATTACAGTAGATGGATTTTTAAGTACCAATGCACCAATGTCACCTTATGAAACCAATTAATGTGGCTGTAAAATAAAAGTTAAAATACTACATCATGGAACGCTTTACATGTTTAACCTCAACAGGAACATTGGTCTGTCTACTGTGTACTACTACTAAAGAGCATATATTGTAAGTGTGTGTTCCAGAATACACTGCACTGAGGTTGTGGATGAGAGAGACAGGGTGATGACAGCTGTCTCAGGTAATAATCGCTGGTTGCCAGTATAATGTTCAAGTGTTACCGTTGCATGTATTCTCTTGTGTGCACTTTACATGTCGTCTTGCATGTGTACACATTGTGTGTTTATATATCAAGTGAATCTATATGCAGTATACATTTATGATCTGAGTTGAGATTGGAAGCTCATTTCACTTAGGGGAATAATAAGCAGAGGGTCTTACCCAGCATGTCTGTGAGACAGGACCCTTGGGAAGGTGGTGGAATGTGTGTTACTGTATTGTGTGTGTGTGTGTGTGTGTGTGTGCATTGTATACATTTCTGTCTGGGGAATAATTGTTTATATCATGCCACTTGATTTAATTTCTGCTCCACTTCAGTTTATTACCTGGCACCACTGCAGAGCCACGCAGCTTAAAAACAACAGCTAGCCAAGTGCAAATACACATCTAGCTGATGCAGTACCACAGAGGCTTTAGGAGCTGCAGAATCTGCTGAGGTTCACGCAGGAACGGCAGCTGTTTCTTTTAATAGCCTCTTTTACTGACACAATTTTCGACCCAAAATCCAATTAAACCCAAGATCATATAACATAATAAGTCAAAACACTATATAATAAATAAAAAGTTTTGTACCCCGTGTCTCATTTTTTTGGATTGCAACCAAAACCGCTGCAAAAGTATAAGTAGTCTGAAGAGCAGTGATACTTCACTTAACAAGCAAAAACAAACAAAGATGCCATGTGGAACAGACTTGAGCTTGTATTGTACACTAACAGGTTAAAGGAAAAAATAAATTATTTGGCAAACATTCCATTTTTGCACAAATAAATAGGGACTGCAGATGGTCTAAAGCTGCAGATGTTGACATGAAGCACTAAAGATCTAATGGATGCACAACATCATGTTTCCTGCCTGCTATTGTTAATACATTAGCACCAACAGAGTGTTGCCAGTGGCTGCACAATGACAGCATTAAATTGAAAGCACAAAAAGTTGTTTACAGAGGGGTTCCACCTACAGGACCCTGCCAATGTCAGCATGATTACAGGACATCCACAAAGCATTAAATGGAGTCAGTGGAGAACCTGTCACAGGAGCACTCAGATTGATGAAAATGGACATGGCTAGGTGGGTTTGGGAGTGGCGGATGCCAAATGAGAAAAATGATGTTGGACGACGACAAAAACTGGCAGTGTGACTGGCTGGCTTTGCATTAACATGTCGGGCTCTAAATTCATCGTCCTGTGTGTATACAGTGCAGTCTCATCTTTTATTTCATCCACTGACAGACTGATGCTGCTATTTGTTCGTTTCCACTCCCACTGGGTTGGAAAAGTCTGAAAGCAATTCATCAGTGCAAAGTAACCCGCCTACTTGTATGTCTCTTGAATCAGCTGAGCCAACACTCCAAATCCTGATGTCTTCATGCCGACTAATGGCCATCCATTCTCAGAAGCTGTTTGCGAGCATTTTAACTTTAGAAAGAATGGGTTTTTACTGACAGTGTGGTGATAGAGAATGAGCAATGGTTGTCATGGAAAGACAGCAGGGAGTATGATTCATTGTACCCAGGCCACACTGGCATGGGCTTTTCTCCAGCAACACAAGCACACAGGGTGTCTATATTTCGTACCAAGAATCTGAAGTTCATGAGATACAGCGTGCTTTGCTTTACGGCCATTCTGTTGGCATTGCAGAAGCCTTGTAAGATTGGCAGACTACAGTGAAATTAGTAACTTTTTAACCATAACCTTTTATGTAAATTGAAAACAAAAGCCAACATAACATCTTTCAAGTTATTCAGCACAAATTACATTAAAGCTTAATTTAATTAGACAGACTTAGACTTTCTGCTGGGCCAACACAGCACTTTACATGTTTACAGAATGCCACGGGACAGTGAACTTTTTAAAATTCATGCTAGTGGGATTTAGACTGAAAACAGCACTGCGTTAAAAATAAAGTATGCAGAGGGGCTGAGTACTGTAGATGGTGGCATGCGGTGATGAGAGAGACAACAAAATACAAGGCTGATAAGAGTAATAAATCAATGGATTTGGTGGTTTATCAGATGCCAAAACACTGCAGTTCATAATACTATGGGTGAAAATGTACGCTTACACGTATTTTGCCAACACAGCACCTTGCCAGATAAAACAGCATTGTGTTACTACAAAAGTCAGGCTTTTCTTCCTCTGCATCTGTGCCAACACAGTGGTCTCATTAAAATGAATGAGGGGGCTGTGTTTTTCATACAGGGCTGGTGTTAGGTTGTACATAGTTCAGTATGCACTGTTGGCTACATTTAAAGTGTGCTAAAAAATCACTTCTGTCCACACTCTTTATGACAATTAGTGTCTATCCTGATAACTGTAGACGTGATATTCACCTCACAGTTTTAATTGACAAGTTGATGGCCAATCACTCACTTGGCATAACGTGAGTGGATTGTGAAAATTAACAATAACAGCTGCTGATGGCCAAGGGCTGGAAGAAAGTCACATTGTTTTTTGTTTTTTTTCAATTTAAGAGCTCGCCATATTGATTGGGTCAGTCCTAAAAACCCTGACAAAAAATAAACACACAGTAGTTAGCCTTTGCTGCCTCCAGCCTGCCCATAACACCTGACTCCCCTCGACAGAGCTGGTTGACAGCTCTGTCACTGTCACTGTCACTGCCATGACCGTGACGCTCCAATTTTATTCAGGGATCAGGATGTATGGAAAATGGAAGTGGTAGAGGCAAAAGAAAGCTATGAGAAAAAAGGGAAAAGGACATTCATTCCTTCATGGAAAGATGAATCCCCCTGGGTCAAACATGACGACAGAAATAGAAATATGCATTGCGTGGTCTGTTACCAGCTCCTGTCAAAGCTGGATATGACGGAGAAGATCATTCTTTAAAGGCTGTGAAGTCTCTGTAGGGCCTTAAGAGTTGCTAACACAGACAGACGGATCCCAGCTCCATCACTTATGAATTCTTGAACTGTCTTGAAGTGGATACATAAATTAATTAAATTTCCTTTATTAAAGTAATAAATGTGACAATTAAATAAAATAAAATTGTTTTCTTTTCATTATGTGCTGTTAAAAATGGGATGAAACCAATAAAAATGGGGCAGTAGTTTTATAAGTCACGGACCAAATAGGGCCACAGGAAAAAGTGCTGGTTGCATTTGATAAACAGTAAAAACTGAAAGTATTCTTTGCGAATAAAGAAAAAACGAATTGTAAAAGGATATGTATTTGTGCATAGGCATGTTAATGTTTCTTTTTCTTCAGTACATCAGTAAACCTATACAAAAGCCCTTCACCTGGACATCGATTCAGTCCCTTCACTGCTCCAGCTCATGTTATACTTCAGAATAACCGTGTGTGTGGCTCTCTGATCGGGGTAGTGTGTGGTTCTGTGTGGTTCTCTGATGTGGGGATGAAAAAAACTTAAACTCCCTCACTTGAGAGAAAATGGCAGCATCTGGTGCACCGTCTGTGGTTCAACTTTTCATCAATTCTCAGGACAACTTCAATGAATTACTACACAGCTTCCTGGCCTGTCTCTCATACAGACATGCTCATACATCCACACAGCCATTTACTTTCTATCCCTTTAAACTACCTCCACCTCATCGGTCTTGGTGTCACAGGAGGAATAAAAGTCAAAGTAATAGGCCTTTATGACAAAAATGAAGAGATGGGAAGAGGAAAACTGGAACTTAATGCCAAAAACTTCATTTTGACTTAGTTTTTCAGTCTAAATTAGTGAAAATGAATGATAGTTTGGACTGAGCCTGAGAGAGTCAGAGTGACAGGCGCAGGAGGAGGATAGAGACTTAAAGGGATAGTTACAGACTGAAAGAAACAGAAAAAGAGAGAGAAAGTGACAGGAAGAGATGTGACAGTGGGAAAACCCTGGGCAGACCTGTTGCAACAAGCAACAGACTGACAGATCGTGACAGAGAAAGACAGTGAGACGACTGACACACTGTTGGAGTGTGATGTATGTGGTATAAGGATAATCTTGACGATGACGAGGAGGACGAGGATGATGGTTATTGTGATGAAAACTGCGACGATGTGATGGTTGTAGTTCGACTTCTGGACCCAAGGGATGGGATACAGGCAGGCGGGCGGGCTGGCAGGCAAGCAGACAGTGAGTCCTGGGGGAATTCCAGCTCTCAGTGGGTGTCATTACCTGTCAGTCAGCATATCTCCCTCAACAGGCCTGGCCTACAGATAGATCCACTGGCATGTAATTGTCTGGAAGGTCGAGGGAGACCAGCAGACGATTTGATGAGAGGAACGGGAGGAAAGGTTAGGAGGGAGGAATGGAAGAACAGAGTGATGTTGACGACAGAAAAAATAGGGAAGCTTTGTTAAAAGACATTCTCTAGTGAGAAGGAAAGAAAGGAAGTGCTTGTCACCTCCGGGGAAACTATTAATACGGAGACTGTATATATATTGATAGTCTGAAATATCATGGCATCCTACAGTATATGTACTTAATACTTGATGTAACTAAAAACAGCCATGTGCAGGCTGAGAAGAGCCATTGGCATTTTGACATGGTAGTTTAACCAGCAGTAAACTGACCTTTATAATCCAAGAAAATGCATGACAGTGGCTGACGGAGCACTTCTTTCATGACAGTCTGATGGACAGACTTCATTCGTGCAAAGGGCAACGCAGATGCCAGTCCTGTGCGATGTCAGTGCATAAGAACAGGTGCCAAAAAGATTACATTAGCTTAACACTATGTCAACAGCTGTTTAGCGCATTCATGCAGGGAAAGAGCTGTTCAAATTGAACAATTTGGTGGTAGACTATTCACTGTTCAAAGAAAGTGAGTGATTAAAAACAATCATCTGTGATATATTCGATACAGTCTATGTGTATGCCCCCAGTGGCAGACAAATCTACGAGCAAAGGATTGGACACTCAAGAGAAAGTGGGCAATGATGTTAAGGTAAAACAAAAGGTTGCAAAGGTAAATCCCCATATAACATGCCAACAAAGGCTTGTGAGAGGGAAAGACGCTTCTTTATAGCGTGGTCAGATTTGAAGCATGCTGTACGGCCACATACAACTTTCGGTGAATGAAAAGTTTCTAAGGGAAAGAAGATAGCAATACTGGACAGTTTTCCTTCTTTTATCCGTTATTATATAGCTGTTTCCTGTATCTGTGACAGCCTTTGATGTGACCGTCTGGGGAAGTGGACAGAGATTCAGCCACTCACATGGGTTGAGAGCACCCGAGGGGGCCAATGCTCATCCTGTTGCTTTAGGGCAATACTACAGTATCATCCATCAATAGAAAGGACATTAGTAACCTTGCTGTCAATCACTCATCTCTCTCTCTCCCTCTTGCTCTATCCCATTCTCTTCCTCTTTATTTCTTTCTCCCTCTCTTTCACACTGGCATGTAGTCATGCTCACACTGTGAGTGATGGCCACTGCACATGAAGTATCGACTTTTTAGCACCATTTCAACAGGGCAGCCAAGGACAAAGTCGTGGACTTTGCCAGTATCCATCACCTGCAGAGACAAAACCAAAGCTCCTTAGGCTCTTCAACAGTATCAGTACTGATATGTACTGGATATCCCCTGACACTAGCTCTCTCATATTTATCTTCCCTTCTTCCTCTCGCTTGCTCTCCTTTGCCTTTTACACGATCAAGGAGACCAAATAAAATTTAAAAAAAAAAAACGGTATGCTTTATGGCCATTTGTTGCTCCTAATCTGATCCAGCCAACATGCATTAAGTGATTAAGTGGAAGTTCTTGGATGAAAAAGGGACAGATATTATTCACAACATTGGAAGAAGCCAGGGTCACATTGGCATTAGGATTTGGCATAGCTTGAATGAAATGAGAGAAATTATCAGAGATACATATTTCCATAGAGTCACAATAGATCAACATACAGTGATTTAATCAGCTAAAATCCAATCCAAAAGAAAACAAGAATCAAATGAAGATTACAAACCGTAGCATAATTTAAGGTTTGACTATAAATCCATTTTCAGCATTAAGAAGTATCAGTTACATTGGATTAAGTGTGGTCTGAGAGACAGACACTGTTGAGGATGCATTTATCTCTACACTGATGGTGTAAGACATTCAAACTGGGCTTCATGGAAACTAGGCTCTTCTTGTAAGACTTAAAGCACTTTTAAAAACGACTACAAAGTTAATATAAAAGAAGGGAACACTAAGATGTATAGAGTAAAGGTGTGGGGAGATATCTAGAGGGACGAAGAGCAAGATAAAGTCATTTGTGAGTGTTGGGGTGTTGAGCAGGGGCAAGATGTATCTGAGGGCATCCAAAGTTCCCATAGCCCAGCCTAATAAAGCTCCAGGGAGTACAGTGTGTCGGTCTGTGCCTGCATACGTGTGTTGTCATCATCCTCTCACAGTCACTGCTGAACCTCCAGGGAGCTCACGCCCTCTGCTTCTACAGCCGCATAGGCAATGTTTCTGTCCCCCCTTGCTGTTTCGACTATCTGGTGCTTCAACTGAGGGTCACTTCTGCCTCATTATACCTGCACCGAAACAGTGCATGGGACCCAGATGGCTAGTTGGGACCCTGGAGGCCACCTAACTCCACCATGGCACCTCTCGATTGTTCACACACACACACACACATACAGACATGTGGCTCCATAAATGAGGCCTGAATGTTGAATAGGCGTGTGATGTAATCATGCAGGCAAGGCCTATAGAGGTTTCCCTAGTGAACGGAATAGGAGGGTTAACAATGTAACTGGTAGACCCGAGGGATCTGCCAGGGTTAACACTGTGTGCTTAAGCCTGATGCTGAAAACACCCTCTGTTTGTGAGTTTGTATGTATTTATGTGTACCTCTGCTTTAGCTTATGTGAGTAAGAAGCAAAAAGGGCAATATGCTTTTGTCACTGGTGTTGTTTTAGGACTAGTGGATGGAGTATCCACATGGGAGTCCCTACTGGAGTGTGTAAGCAGCTGATAAGGTGAGGGATCCGGAGACAGGGCTGGACAGGACACAGGTGAGCGGGAGTGAATGGTAATCCACGGTGATTCCCTACAGGACTGCACGCTTTGTAATCTGAGGTAAGGAGATAGGCGAAATACAAAAGGGACAATCATCCACTGACCCCGAACAGTCAGGGAGCCGGTGATGGAGACCGGAGAGGCAGAGGAGAAAAGCCACGCAAACACACGCGCTAACACACCCTGACACCGGGAGACCTGTCAATTGATTCAGTGCAGAGTGAGTTAATAACACAGTTGGCTGCACAGTGAAAATACCCTACCTGTCTGTACACAGTTAATAGACTGCCCCGCTGCACTACAGTCCCAGTCGTATATGTGTGCGTTTGTTTAATTGTGCCTGTACTTATCTTATAAAGGTTGTCCATGATGTCCTGCCATAACACGTCGTATCTGTATCTTGTTAATCCATCTGATCCTCTGCTGTTTACTGGTCCGAGCTGCCTGCTTCTACTTCTACTCCTGCACGTGTTTCATCATTGGGTGTATGATGACTGGATTATATCCTGACTCTAAGTGCTATGCAATGGCTCATTTAAAGTTTGCAGATTTAGCAAAAACTAAATTTACACGAATGGATGTTTCCCTTTGTACTGTTTTTCTTTTAAATCATTGCTTCTATGCCTCTGTCCCATCTTCAATGTCCATGTGGTTTTATTGTAAAATGCATGGCCTAAAAGACTGAAAAAAAACAAAGGGCCAAACATAATGGAATGAATGTTATTCTACATCAAAAAAAGTTTATGTTCATGTAAATACATGGTCAACTTGATTTATTTTGATTAACTGCCATAGTGCCAATGACATCAGAGCTAATTAAACATTTTTCTTTGATTATTATCTATTGTACTTGTCTCTTAAGCAATAAGAAAACATAATCAACTTACTGTGTTTTGCCTTATGTAACCTCACTTTCTAGTTCTGCTTAAAATAAACATTTTTAGCATCAGCTAAACAAACAAGACATTTAATACACAGTTTGTTTCTCAAATCTCACTATCACCATCCCTCATGACTGAATTATGTCCTTCCATCTCACTGATCAATCTGAATCACTGAAATATACCACATTGTGAAATACACCACATGTGTTCTATGACCGCATCATAACCAGTGAGCTCTGCTGTTGACTGTGTCCTCAACATCAGACACACATCTGGCCAAAAGCCTACCTGGAGCTGGGTAAAAGCCAACTACAAGTCCCTCCCAGGGTTGGTTAGCCATTAAGCAAGCAGCCGTCCCTTGCATCCTGAAGAAGGGCCTGGTAAATTAACCATTAACACATGGCAATGAATTTCAAATAAAACAGCTGGCAATTGCACAGATGTACACAAAGATAATAAGATGGATGAAGGCATGTGTGCTGGTGAATGCACACATACGTGTTAGCACACAGTCACAGGTAGGTGCACAGGCACATTTACACACATAGGGCATCTGTGTTGCCAGAGGTGGTGCTGATGGCAAGGGTGGCATCTGCCGATGGCTGTGCCAACCGATTGTAATGGCAGAGGGCCTGGCAACAGCTGGGGAGGGGGGCTCTGAGGACTCGCCAAACTCTTCACTGTGAGCCATGATCAAAGTCGTGGTATAATGGAGTGGGACTGGCAGAATGGGGTGTCAAGGGAGGAGTGTGTATATCTGCTGTGGGAAAGGGGTCTCCATATGCGCATGTGTGTGAGTCTGTGTGTGTGGGGATAATTTGCTCATGCAGGTATAAAATGGATGGATGAGATAAGAAAGGCATTTGACACTGGGGCACAGGAACCAAATCAGTGTGCAAATTCACCACCTGGTTATATGGGAGGTACATTAAAAGACTACTGGGACTGTTACACTGTAAGGTGTATATCTTTGCTTAAACCTTTTTTGGTAAATGTTAAAGCTAGCAGGTAGTGTTTTAAAAACAATTTATTCTCTCTTTATTAAATACATAAATAATAATAAAAATAAAAGTTTCCAATGCTCAAATACCACACTATTGATTGTATCCATATCAAATGTGCAAGCTCCCAACCACAGGTTCAAACAAAACAGGTTCAGTAAATAACCCAAACAAATAAAACCAACAAAAGGAGTTTAGTTATGCTTCCTTTTCAGCATCACTAAGGCATTACACAGGGTGCCCCAGTAGACTGTTTCTCTATTTTGTTTCCTTTTGTTAGGCCAACATTGATCTCTGAAGCTCTAAACTAGCCTGAAATTACTGTAAAACAATTAAACAATGCTCATGGCATGCACCCTGTATTTCTTAAATATGAAGACATACCTTATTAAGGCTGTTGACTCAAATGGTTGTTTTTAAAGAAAATTGTACTGTATATATTTTTAAACAAGCGCAATACCTGAAGGTTATTTGTGTCTGTTTAAAAAACATTTAAAAAAACTTTAACTCTCAAATTTGTGTTTGTTCTGTCTGTCGTCTTGTCTCGCCATCTTATGTGGAATTGAAGATGGGGTCAAGGATTCATTTTTTTTTTTTAAGCATGGTACTTATGTGAGAAATTTCAGTTTGTGAAAACGCTGCAGGTGAGTACTGGATATTGACCCCAAATGGTTTGACACTACCCAAGACACCCAGGTGGCCCAGGGATTAAAGCACTCGCCCATCTTCACAAGACCCAGAGAGGGATTATGTCCCTGTTGATACTCTAGCAAATCCTACCACTTGGTCAGGGTGCCGGTATAGAATGGGGTTGGACACAGGGAGATAGAGTGAACCTCTGCGAAGCTCCATGCTATCAGGTAAAAAGCAGCAGCTGGTGACTCCCTGTGTACTGGAGGAGACACTTGACTGTGTTTAACCTCTGCAGGTCAACAGTGACAAGCAACACAGTACAAGAGGAATTGGCAAATCCGAATTTGCCCAAAAAAGGGAAAAATTAGAAAAAATAGTGTATAAAAAGGGGGAGAAAAGGAATTTACACTTCACAGAGAAAAAAAATACAAATTCCCTGCTGTACCATCTCACAGCTTTCAGAGACTGGAGTGAGACAGAAAACAGGAGAGAAAAAACAACTGCTATGATAGGTCACTGAAACTGCCTGGCCATTGTATTGTGCTATATCTTATTGGTGTTCTAATCGCAGCAAATTACTGGTGTTTTTCTGCAGTAATAGAGCAAATCCCATACAAACTGTCTGTGATGATCCAAGCCCACGCCATATACAGCTGCCATCAATTTGTGCTATAGAGCCATACATGCATCTCTGCCTGTAAGAAAGACTTGTTTCATTCTTGCACTGCAAGGACAATGTGTACATGTGCTGCCGGTGTGCATGTGTGTGTGAGTAAAGATTTTTATCTGGAATGAACTGGACAGCCATTTGTGATCTTCTTTACCCCCTACTAACAGTGCTGGAAAAAATGAAAAAAAAAAAAATAATAATTTATGGTCTTGGCTGTGTGTGTGTGTGTGTGTGTGTGTGTGTGTGTGTGTGTGTGTGTGTGTGTGTGTGTGTGTGTGTGTGGTTGTGTTAGTGTTTCTGTGCGTGCCTTCATTTAAATGTGAACCGTAATAACAATCACAATCACAATCACCTCTGAACATTAGTCTACCTGCAGTATTAAGTAAAGTACAATCATTACTTCTAATTTTATATATACCCTTGAATACTGTAGATATAAAGGTAGAGTAAAATGCTCTGCTTTTTAAATTGCTTGAAACTTGGTTTATCATTGTAGGTGGCCAGGACAAAGCTGTGACATTTTAAATAAAATGTAATGTGGGGAGAAAATGTAAGCTATTTTCTCCATTAAAAACACTAAATACTAGTATAAGCTACTCTTTAGTTGTAACTGATGGGACACTTTTTCTTCTCTTTTGTTCATTTCTAAAAAGGAAATAACAACACATTGTAAGATCAATATTTACCATCTTTTTAATCTTTTTAATTGAAAGAGAATAAAACTATTAAACTATTCATTTGGAGCATAAGAGTGTGCAGATCACTCTCCTTTTTTACCTTCTTGAGTTAAACTCTTTTACTTTTTAGGAAACATAGGTAATTAATAAACTTTCTCCAGCTTGTTTGGTGTTGGGCAGACTTCTCCAGCTGTTATGTTGCAGGGTGGTTTCCTCAGGGTATGCCCAATCCATCCCCATTTTTCTGCATTTGATTTGTGTTTCAAAATGTTTTGTCATATTTCCCACGGATGGTTATTGTATTGGACAGAAGATTCCCATGATGTGTTGTAAGCACCAAGTACCCATCTACAGAGCATCAGTGATATCAGTGAGGTGAGGTGCCTGTATAGAGCCCAAAAAAAAAAAAAAGACCAAACCGCCCAAGCAACAGCCTGTTCACCCTGCTGCTGCCTGGCAAGAGATACAAAAGTATCCGCTGTCGTACCAGCAGACTAGAGAGAAGCTTCTTTCCTCAGACTATAAGACTCCTTGTATCCTTGTATAGCCATCTGAGCATAAAGATCTTATCACTGCATCAGAGTAAGAAGCAGCTTAATGAGAGGACATCACAAAAGTTCAAGTTTACTGGCAGCACAGTTAAAAATATCCAGATGGAGAGAGCCAGGGAGAGAGGGAGAGAAATTGTCTGTGCTTGTTGATGTTTAAGTACTGTATATGCATGAGCCAGTATATGCATGCGTATGTACCTGGCATTGATGTTGTATTGTTCTGCCCTAATCAAAACCTAGTCAACAAAAGCTGTGTTTCCCTTCTGGCTGCCAGGAGATAATAGCTCTCCACAGGAGGAAAAGCAGAGCGTTTTCAGCATTTATAGCTGTATTTTCATGAATCGAGGCATAAGCGCAAGCACTGGCACAAGTTCATGGAGCTTGCATGGTTGGCCATGACATCACATAATTGGGAATTTTCAGACTAATGGTGTTAGCACAGCAGTGGTGTACACTTGCTGCAGGTGTACAATGGTTTAGAAGGGAGTGAGGGGGGGGGGGGGGGGGGGGGGGGGGGGGGGCATTGGTTGGCATTAATTATGACTAATCAAATCACCTCCTCTCATTCCATTTAAAAGCAGTGCTTTCACCACAATGCACTGACTGTAATGGATGAGGGGAGTCAAGATTTGCTGCACAAAAACAGGTACTGCTAAGAGAAAATAAATGTCCTTGTCTAGGAAATGCAGCTTTGTAATGTGCAAATGTAGGATGAATAAAACTAAACAGTGGAAAACCTTCCCTGTTTTGTCGTGTAGAAAATGCAGGGCAAAGTATTAAGTGCTAGTTATTGTAGATTATGCACCTACTGTGTAACAGAAACAGAACTTGCTCACTGATGTAGGTGGATGCCTAATCACACAGGCCTCTAAAAGTAATCATAGGGACCTCCAACTGGATTTTGAATTTTACAGGGAGCCAGAGTAAAAATGACATGACTTCGCAGCTGGATTTTTGACCACTTGTAAATAATTGAGGAATGTGTTGCTAAGGCAAGTGAAAAGGGACTTAGAATAATGTAAGCAGTATGAAACGGTTGAAATAATATTCACCTGACCAATACAAAAAACTGCGAAAGGAAATTTATGCAAGGACCTTTATAAGAGGTAGGCAACCAGTAGTGCATTCAGCACAACAAGGCAGTCTTCACCATATTCTAATTTTCACAAAGGAAGCATTTTGTAGTACTGCTATTGTACATGTTGCATTTAATTTTGCACTTATCCCGTTAAATCAACTATGCTTGTATCTTTGAAAAAATGGTTTGGGAGTTTAACATTAACTCACATTGGTTAAGTTTATTGTACATATTATTATTATTATTATTATTATTATTATTATTATTATTATTATTATTATGCATTGCATTATTGCTCTAATAATAGTCACATTTGATGAAGCTGTTTAACTGTGCGATGGGATTTTATGCTTTTGTGTTCATTCCATATCACATTACACATTCAGTGTAAAGAACTAATCCGCAGCCAAACAAAATATTTAATGGATGATCTATAATATAAATAATGTGACATCTCCATATGAGTATTTACCTCATTCCATTTAAACTTCAGCCATGGTTCTGCTGTATTGTACAGAACGGTTGTATTGTCCTGGCTATGACCTTAGTTTTATATCACTACGGGACCGTAAAGCATACAGTAATACTGTTAATGCGCTCACACTATTTTATATGAACTAATCTCATGCCTTCCATCTCAGCATGTGGCAAGCTCCATTACCCATCCACAAACACCACCCTGCAGCTTGTAATTAGTTTGTTAATAATTTAAGTACCAATGTTTCCATGTTTGCGCGTAGCTGAGGATAGGGAAGCTTTTTCTATGAGTGCATAGAGAGTATGCATGCATGTGCACAGGCAAATGACCAAACATTCATTTGAATTTGTCTTTATCAATCCCAGTGAGGATACATTAATTCAAGAGGGTGTGTTGTGTGTGTGTTGGGGTGTGTGATTGAAACTAAGTACACACACACTCTACATGCCTTTGCACTGTGATTTTATCATATTTACTGAATAATTTATGTTGTAAGCTCAGGAGCAAAGTAGTGTGCATAATTACATAACATCACTCCTATCTGCCATTTGTGCCATTAACTTAACGATTGGTCCCAGCACCTGCCCTGGTAATTAAAACCTTAGAGATTAATCATAAACTCTCCACCTGTCAGTCGACGACTGAGGTCGAGATTCGTCTCTGCATGTACATAGGCTCCATTCTACTCAAAAAGCATTATTTCCTCCCAAAAAATCCCAAACAAACTCTTTCAAAACACTTTCAAATTGGGTGACCCTCTTTCGAGGAAACATATCCTGTAACAAAAAATATAGTTGCCTCCAGGAACACACGCTGTTCCGTAATTAAGCTCGATTTTCTTTCTGATATGTCCTCATTGCCTTTGCTGGCATCTGAGTGAAGCAGAGAGAACTGAGCAGTTGGCTCTTGTAAGAGGTGGTCACCAAAAAAGGGGTTTAGCTCACATGTGCTTCAGGTCTGTGAGTACATGTCTGAGTGTCATTAACCTAACGACTCGCACAGCACATGGCTGGGTAATTAAATGCGGGGAGATCATTATTTAGTGTCGTCACATGGCTCTTCAGTTTGTCTCTGCTTTAGCCTCATAAGAAACGGGTGAAAGTTTCACTTCAGAGCAACTAAGGTTACAATTCAAAGGATATTTCAGAGCAACGCAGGATACTTCCCTCACAGTTATTTACTCTGCTTCCCTCCCAACATGCTATCTTCCCTGCCCTTCTAGTAACAGTGAGTTAAATGAGTTCACAGATGCCAACTGAAGTCAAGAGTGTATGAGGGCAAAATTAACCTGACTGGAGGCAAGGGCACAATGACTCAGCCATGGTGGTTCTAGCAGCCAGCCTTAATAAGTCACTGTGAGTGTGCGTGGGGTTGATCCGAGGGAATTGACAGTGTGGTGCTGCTGACTTGTGGGTATTAGCTCAGCGGGGCTAATTATGCTATTAGACTTTACCTGTGGCTTTCAATTTCACCGATCCCTCCTACGAGCCCTTAGTGACACACACACACCAGCTCAGTATCCCAAGAAATTGTGTTCATACCGAATGATTCTGCAGCACATGATGCATGTCCAACGCCTACATTCAGCATCAGTGCAGGAAGTAGTGTGTCCTTCATGCGTGGTAGATAAGCATGCGACCAAAGTTTGAAACAATGAATGCTTTTTATAAAACCATAGCCATAGCCTTTTTTTTCCTGAATTGTTTTTGCTTCACTGTACCATAAACATAATGTAAAGTAGATACAATGAAATAAAATTGTTGGAATAAATAATTAAAAACAATTCTCACATTAAATGTTAAAAATGTCTTTAACTGAATGGGATGCAGAGTTTTGCAAAATTGAGTGTTAAGACTGATAAAATAACAAAACATCACAAATCACACAACCACAAAGTCTAATTTGGTATTTGTTTGTGTGATGGATGGCTACCGGTAATTGTGTTTCTAGGTAGCACACACAAATGCATATTTATCAGGACTTCCCCTCGGGTTACAACTTAAAGACATTGAGCTAGTTTGTGCAGTTCTACTGTATTTACTTAACAAGGTGCTTCTCCAGTGAGAATCACTGCTTTACATCATACTCAGTACGTTTTGCCTCCCTTACATCTATCTCACGACAAACTGCATCCCATCCTGACTAACAGCTAAAGTGATGCCAGTCTTAGAAAGCTGGGTAAAGATGGTGAAGGGAGAGAAAAGCAGAGCCAATTGAATTTAGCACACCAAGAATCCTCTGTCGTGTTCTCCCACTGAGTGTGGAAATGAGCGCAAAGAGGCTAGGACAGATTTTTCTGACTTTTCCCTGTGGAGCTAGTCTGGTTGCTGCTCTGTTAGTGTTTTTCAAGAGTAATGTAAAGAAATATGAAAATGTTGTATTCAACAAGCCTCAGGCTTGGATCTCTTGCAGTGTGTGTGTGTGTGTTTGCGTACAGAAGCAGGTTTCATACAGCTCGCATTCCCCAGTATATAGTTATAAGTCCAAAGTTTTATCGTAAGTTAGAACGTCAATTTAAGGTGTCAAACTTGATTGGATCTCATTTACATAAATCACTTGATTGTCAGCTAATGACAGGACTTACATGCCTAAAATAATGCAAACTTCATTAAGTACATAATTGATTAACATGCTGTTATTTGTCACATTTTACAACATATGAAACAATACTGACATAATAGAACAAGTGTGATAATACGGCATTGTTAGAACTACAAAAAAGAACAACTTTAAAAACAACGAAAGAGTATGTTGACTTTTCCGCTAAATGAATACAAATCACTAAACTACTTCCTGTTATCTGAGCCATGTTCTTATTCTGAACAATATACTATTATCATGAATCATACACTACGTTCCAATGTTGAAAGTGTCCTCATTTGACCTTTAGTATGAAAGAAATCACTGTACTTTACCCTTTTGTACAGTGAAATTGTGACATTCAAACGCTACTGGACAGTACTGCAAATTTTACATCTGAAAACTTCAGCAGTAAAGAAAAAGGTAAAATTATTGTATTTATTGTGTCCGAGCAGATTTAACAACCTAAACAGTCAAGACAAAAAACTGAATTAGTCAGTTCTTTTTACCGAAGTGTGCTTAAAGTGATGGAGCATAAACGTGAGAGATGGGAACATCTGCAGTAAAGCAGGATCTACTCCACTGTATCTATGGTCACAAATTTGGGGAGTGAATGCGAAAAAGAAAGATTATGGACACAAAACAGATAATATATAATTCACTCTATGTGGTAAAGTTTAGCGATTTGGGATGGCTGCAGTATGAAACTGTTGCTTCGTCGCAGTAAGAGAAGCTAGCTGATGACTTTTAGGCATCTGTTAAGGACGCTCCTGGGCCTCTCCCTGGGGAGCGGCACAAGGAGGAGACCATGAGGAAGACGCAGGACATGCTGGAGGGATTACATCTCCCAGCTGGCCTGTGAGCACTTGGGGATCAGACAGAGCACTAGAGGAAGTTGCTGGGGAAATATTATGCATGTGTATCTATGGCCATCCGGTTGTCACTGTGACCCTGACCTGACCTGGTTCTCGAGTTCTCACATGATAATAAAAAAAAGGGATTATTCATGAAATGTCAGTGGCAGTAAAATATCTGTTATTTTAATACATTCTCCTGCCGCCCTTTGCATAACTAATTTCAAGTAAGCAGTTGTATATTGACAATGTATATTTGTCTTGAAATTATATTTAATTAAAATTAATTGAATAAACTATATATTGATTGACACTAATTGATATAATAATATGTGCATTTCTAGCAACTTCAAAGGTTTTAAATATGAACAAATATCTATGATTATTAATGTTCATGTGGCATGTGTCAGATCTATTCCCTACAGCAGAGCTTTTGAGCAGGTGTTGTCGCTCTATGAAAGCTCACGTTAAACCATTTATATTATTCTGATGGTTTTGTCCAAAGGTTGCTGTGGAACAACCCAGACAGCAGTAACACTTACTATTTAGGGGCATTATAATGCAATACAAAACAAGACCATGGAACATTTTTGCTCCAAATAAAAATATATGCTGGTGTTGGAGATACTGTGTGTAGTTTACAAAATATTTTTTCATATCAATATTAATCCTTTCTCTCGGGTTAAAGAGGGACAACACATGCTCTAAAAAATTTAATCCAAAACCCGTTTTCTTGCAGTATCAGTGATAGCACATTTAAGGTGAGCGAAAGGAGATTTGCTGAGGGAATCTCACAGCACTTGAGTGAGCCGACAACCCAGGGGGTGCCGAAAGCTAAATTTAGTGTTGGTCTCATAAGGGAAGGCCTTCCCTGTGGTGAAGCCCAATGCTTGGAAACATTCTCTGGGTTTCACAGAGATAAGAGAACCTGATGTAAGTGCCTGTCTGGATCTTTTAATGAACAGTAAACCCTTGTTTACCTGTCTGTAAAAAGCAATGGTGATTAACACAATGTATGGAGATGAATTTATTTGGAATCTCTTAAGATTTAGTACTTGATAATGCCAAGGAAGCATTCAAATGTAATAATAGTGAAATTAAACAAATTTAAAACCTTAGTGATCACTTTACACCATGTTGCTCAGCTCCAACTACTTTTCTTAGTAAACTAAATATAATGGGGGTTACAAGATGGAAAAGCAAACCATTTCCTACAAAACCTCAAACTGCCTTTGACTTAAGTATAGACTACCAGATAATTGGCTTTTATATTCTGTTACTGAACTGAACAGAGGCACCGTGTGTATGTGTCTGCAGTGTCAGACCAAATTGGCAGTGTTGATGAATGCAACTCTAATGAAGGATCATGTGGTTTACTTGACTGTTTTCCTAGATTTTCACTCCCTATATTGACGAAAAGCAGACATCAGTTCATAGTAGCGATTATGTGTGTGTGGAAGATGATTTCTCCAAGTTAGCATAAGCAGCAGCCTATTGGCTGGCAGGCGCTCTTCCTCTTAACTAATGGGGGTATACCACCCACATAAAAACAAGCATCACCATATGGTAGTGAACAGGGATTTTTCATTTTTCATGTAAAATTATGCAGTAGCTCTTCTTGTTTAAACATGTTACTTATGTAGTCCCATATCAGAATTAATAAAAAGTCTTCTCAACAGAATGTTGTTTCATGATAGTATTTTGTGAATTGATTTTACCTAATTAAATCCAGTCTATTAAATTATGCTATTCATGATTTTTTAAAGCTTCACTTGTCTGTGTTGTATTTCTTATTAGAAGCAAGACAGGAGCAAATTCAATTATTTATACTTTGCCAGGTCAATATCGCTGCAAATAATCTTTTATTACTCTACAACAACACTGCAAGTTATACATAGCTCTGCTGCTGCAACCCAGCAGTAAAAAATGCCATAAAGGTCACCTTTCATTTGTACCTATCTTCCCAATCAGAAAGTCTATCAGAGGGCATGTAGACCTACTGTACATGCCAACTAATTGACAAACAAAAGTCCATTTTATCCCTGGATTTGCCAACTACACAGCAGAGACAAAGATAAGTTCCTCAGTTCACCTACACTGAGCTTGCTGCTGGCTGCTGGATGGTCCTGGCGGGGAATGTGGCAGGGGCGGGAGGTTGTTTTTGGCCCTGATACATTCAGAGAAGGCCAGACAGTGACATTATGCCAGCCAGGCAGGACTCGAGGGACAGCCATGTTAAATACCATCTCCTGGAGCGCAAATGGCAGGGAGTTTGTGGTGGTGTTTGGGGCCGTGTGTTTGTTTGCGTGCCTTGGTGTGCTTTGAAATGTGTGTGTGGCTGTGTGTGTCTGTGATTGTGCATATCTATGCCTTGTACAGCCTTGTGCATAAAGAAACAGACAGACAGACAGACAGACAGAGCTCACACAAACACATACTGACAGCACACTGGCAAAGAGACTTGTGCGGTGCAAAGATGACATTAGAAGAAAAGGAAAAGCAGGCCAACTGCCTAATTATCCATCAACGATGCAACATGACTGAGATAAACATAAACCACCATTGCTGCAGAGGTGCTTTTACACAATCAGTTGGATGCGGAAGAGAATGCAGAGACAAAGTACAGACATGGGGCTGCTAGTCCTTTATCCGACAGAATTCACAAACAAAGAATCATTTATTCTTGGTCTTGTTGTTACAGTAACTTTGAAGCTGTGTTGTTTTCAAAATACAGGAGATTGTTCTGGGTTTTCTATGCCAAACCACCCAGAAAAAAATCTGCAAACCACAACCGTGCTGTGGCAGAGCTCTGAGACAGGGAGCATACAGGAGACAAAACAAGTGAGTGATTCAAAAAATGTCTGGTTCAAAAGTAAGAAATGTTGATACTGCTCAAAGATGACAGTTGAACTGACTCCATTTTGTCAAGGATCAAAATACTGGAATGATAAAATGAATTATTTCTCTCACACAATAGGAGAACTAAAGGGAGGGGGAAAGACCAGAAAGTGGCTGCATTAGTTTCAATATGCATTTATGAGGCTGGGACTTTCTCTGAGTTAAACTCAACATTGTTTTCATCATTACTGAAACTCATTTCTCCAGAAAATATGCACAGTTTTGTCATGCTGAGAACTGAATCCATGACACCAGAAGAGACTTAACAAAGGCAAACATATTATTTTCAATAGTTTTATCCTTCATTTTTCTAAAACTGCACTTCTGCTTCATTCACATTTTTAATGCTCTGTTAGAGTTTACTTGATGTTTTAAAAGCCTTACAAAACCACATGGGGGTTTGAATACTGATTTTGTGTTATTAACTTCCACCCTTCTCCCCTGACAACAAATCTCACTCTCAGCTGTTCCAGAAAGTTGACAACCATGTTATAAATTTAAAGCCATCCACTGAGAGACCACGCTGGCAGCACAGTCTGTGAGCTGTAGAATCAATCTCATTCTCAATCTTTATCTTTACCTCTACTTCCCATCTGTTTCTTTATACAGTACACACACACACACACACACACACACACACACACACACACACACACACACACACACACAGTTTCCCACCTAAGACAAGGGGTCTATACATAAATAAAGAGACAGTCAAACTTTTGGTAGACAGGGAGCTAGTGACAGGGTGTCAGGGACCTGCTGACTGTAGGAGAATAATAACGAGAGGGAACAACTCCCATTGGTTACCAACAGACTCTCTTGAACCATGCTCTCCCAGATACAAAGTCTAGTCAGTTTCGAGCTTGGTCCACCGATCTGTCACTATTTCCAGAAGCAGAATATCACAGCGGTTTCTGCTAGAATTTTGCTATTGCCTTAAACCAGGGTTTCCCAAAGTGTAGTGCACAGCCCCTGGGGTACCTCTAGGAGGAAAAATGTAATTGTGGCATAACGGTGGCATATTTTCAAGTTGGGTTTTTAAATTTTAAACTTACATTTGAATAAATAAATGTTTACCCGAAATGCTTTTAAGCTCCTGCACGTCAGTTCTGGCAAGCTGTGTGAGTGGGAAAACATTCCTGTGTGTCCCTGCGCTTCATCTGTTCTTGGAAGCGAACAACGTGGTCGATGTGGAAAGTCTAACAATTAGACACCCCAACCTACTCGCTGAGCAGCTACGGAGAAAGATCCCACCTATGGACACAACTCAGACGTGGATTTGCAACCCATTTGAAGCTTCCCTCCCTGTCCTACAACTGTCATTTCAGTAGCAGGAGCAGCTCATTGACATGTCATCTGATAGACTACTGCAGTTGTTTTTCAAAAGAAGGCCACTTGTGGATTTTAGGGCTGAGGCAATGACAGAATACCCAGTCCAGTCAAGAAAAGCCCTGAATGTTTTGCTGCCCTTCACTACAAATCACTGTACTAATGCTACGCTGGTTCCTCTGCTCTGACAGTAGTGAAGAGTAGATATTGCCAAAGACTGGATTTTTTCATTTTGTTATGTGTGTTCTGATTAATAGCTGTATATATATATATATATATATATATATACACACACACATTATGAAATGTATCCACCAGTTATTATAAGTTATAATAAACAGGTAACTTGTTCTAACAAACTAACAAAGTGACTTGTTGTTTTGGATGTCTATGGTGTTTTGTGGTACAGCACACATAACGCAGTATATAGTAAATGATAATAATCTTTTCTCTACACAGTTACTCCATGAATCTCTTTCTGCAATGCTGTTTAGAACAAATGTGGATCAAATGTGTTCTAGGCTGGGTCTAGTGTATTTCAGAGCCAATTTGGACTGTGTCATCTCCACATATGAATTATTTGGCCTGTATTTCTCAACACTTCTGATTGACACTGATTGAATTTCTTCAGTCAATTTTCCCATTCGAGACTGTGAAGTTAGACCTTACTATCAGTTTGAGCTAACATTTCAACAGCAATTTGATTGTACCTCAAGCTTGACAATTAAAAATTCATTCACTCACATTTTTCAATTAATATGAAAAACAAAATCCTTTTATGCATGTAGTACATGAATATCCTGCAAGGACGAGTTGTTAATGTCTCTGAACCAATAAAGAAGAAGACTTCCATAGTCAAGATGTGTAAGCAGCAGTTTTAAGTTTGTTACTAGACTGTAAAATATTGCCATTTAGTCATAAAATTTACCTATTCTGAAGGAGAGCGGGCCACCAGAGGTGCTTCTCACCCACATGGCTAAGAAGAGCAGAAGCGCCCAGGCTGTGAGCATCTTCTATGACTCCTCATGGGTCCTGCCCCGGGGGTGCCCCTGTCACAGCCACCTGAAAGGACACAAAGAGCACACCATTTATACATCAACCAACATCAAAAGGCACACATACAAGCGAAAGCTGCGCAGCATATTGTAAAACCTGCACACAACTACTACTTCCTCTATCTCTCTCTGTGTGAAACTGCTGCTAGGTAAATGTGAGGGCCACAGGAGTTTTGACGACTTTATTCCCTCACTGCAGTTTTTTCTGTATTATTGGGTATGGGTTAGGTTGGGATTTGCTTCTTGAATTTTTTTTGTTTGATTGTTTCAGCGATGGAAAGGTGGGCACCCGGGCACCTTCCTTGTCTCTACGGCATGGAGCAAAAAAATCAACCAAGGTGACTTACAAATTACATGCCAGACTAAAACCTAAACCCTTCCACTGAACTTCTTCTCCTCATCTGTTGGAAGGGCAAGCATTGAATCTTTCACTTCCTCTACCCAGATTTATGCTGGCATTACAGAGATCAAACTGGTAATTTTCCAGTCACAAGCTGCTTCTCCAACCCTTAGGCCTCCATTGTGTATTTCAAGGTAGAAAAATAAAATCCTTTCATGCATGTGGCACATGCACTTCTCACAAGCTTTTAAGCTGTAATGTCTTTCTCACTGCTAGCGTGCATGCTGGCCATGGCAACCTGTCATATGTGTCTGTCATGTATGAAGAATGCTGGTGGCTCTCTTCGCTGCTTCTCTAAAGCAGGGTGTTCTCTGTTTCTCCATGTTTCTCTGGTTGAGTTGGCTGTCTCATTATCTGCTTTTCTGTTGTAGGTTATTAAGTGATCCGGATGGGTAATTGTTTGTTTGTTTTGCCTTTTTTTAAATTCAACACTCTATTTCACCTGTTTCGTTGTTTACATATTTTTTCAAAGTAGAAGTGGTTGACCAATAGGGGAGAATAGACTGCATAAAGGCTTGATAGTGGTCCAAATCTGGTTGCCCATGACAGCAGGGCAACTGTTATGGTTGAACTCTGTTTCCAAATTTAACAATCGTATCAGATCAGGTGCTGCTTTTCTCTTCTGGACAAAGCAAAGAGGGTTAGTGTAAAAAACGTCACTTCTTTCAAGAAGACATCAAAGGCTTAGAATGCAGAAAAATGACAAAAAGAAAAATATGTAAAAAGGTATTAACATGATAATGTGTCCTGAGTATCAATTAATTACTTTCTGTTTTCAGTTGTCCTTTTTCTGTTTATTCTTTTCAGTCACACAATGCCAAATTTAAAAACAGTGTTTAAACATTAATGGTGGGAGGGGAGCTGTAGTTGCAGAAATGATAAATCAGAAAGAAGTTAGTTGTAGTTTTTCTTCAAGAGACCCACAGCAGTGAAGATAATGAGTTACACACTGGGTCTTTGGAGGGGGTACATTATGTTCTTAGTCATGGGAATAGTTAAGTGCAGCTCGCCCCGTATCTATCACAGATTTCAGAGCGGCAAATCAGTCCTGATTAACCCCGATTCCAGTGGTGATAGATACATTCATTTGATCCTACTTTTATGCTTAAGAGTAAAAGCATTTTATCAGCTCTCTAAACCTAAGGAATAACTCTCATCTCCTCCAGGATTTAAAAGGCCTGCAGAGTTATTACAAGTTCCCAGCAGGTGGACAATGATAGGACAAACATGGACACATATTCCAGGGGTGGAAATACGAAGATCATTTAATTTATAAGATCAAGTTTATTCAAACACAATGAATGGATTGAGGCTTAGTTGACTGATTTTGTCCATGTTCAGGATAATTGCTCCATTTATAAACCTGGACCCACACCGCAGTTATTTTGTTTAATGCTTAATTGAAAACATGGAAATAGAGTTAAATATTGTTGATTTGGTAGCAGCTGTGTATATCAGGCTCCTGGTTCACTCTCAACACTCTCATAGCATAGTTTTTGGTCACAGCAGTCAGCTGTTTTCAGTGAAAAACCTTAAAAAAAAAAAACAACTGTAAACAACCGGCTCAGCACCAAACAGCAGACAGACACAGCAAATAGCTTGTGAACATAGTGGAGCATTTAGCAGCTAAAGAGTCAGATATTTCCCTCGGGAGGTGGTAGAGACTGAAAACAGAGATAAAGGAGAGTGACTATTGGACTTACATTCGTCAAGTGGACACAAACACGACTCCAAATGAATGATAATGTCTGCTGGATGTGTAAACAAGTAACTGTTTGCAAAAGTTAGGCATATCAACGTAAAAAGCCAATGAAATATATATCAATCCTGGATTCACAATTTGTTTATGCTCCCCCAAAGTGGCCACAAAAATCAGTTATTGCAGGTTTATGATAAGAAACTGTTATTTCTGTCAGTTTAAGTCAATTTATTTTTTTCAGTTTTTACGTGTGTGCAATTACAGTACAATGTCATATATGTAACTCCTTTCTGTGTTTTGTTTCATTTTTACGGCATCAAATTATGCGTGGTTCAGTCTGGAAGTCTTTTGAATGTGTTGACTGCACACCAGAAATACTGAAAAAAAAACACAGGGAGCCATCATTACTCTCACAAAAGCATTCTGAGCGCAACATGTGATGTCATTTATGGTATTTTTAGTCCTATTTTTATTCATCATGCTCCCTTGAAATGATTCTTGGATGCTTGATAAATATAAGTGCTGTTCTCTTTTCATCAAGGTTAGGCTTAGCTATTTCATCTGCCATAAAGGTAGTAAATGAGTGGGTTGGTTCTGGTAAGCAGAGAAAGTTTTGACTCTTTTGTCAATGTTTATGTTGCAGAGAATTGACAGTTTTTAAAGAAGTTGAGAGAGGTCAGTGACAATACTGTAGGTCAGTGCAGCCAAAGTGACAGTATTGTACTGGGAGGAAACTGGAACGCTATAAAGGACTTTACTTTGGACAGGACAAACTAAGAGTCTCTTTACATTTATCCTTCCAAATATAGTGAGCAAGTTTGATCTGTTGCTTGGAGGACAAAGCATCCAAATGTCAGACTGTATACCTGTGAAGATGGCAGCGAGCAAGATTAGTGCATCCAGACTGAATAAACTAGGGCTTCTATTTTCGTACAGGCACAAAGCCAGCAGAGGTGCAAATGTAGCCACAATGTCATTTTCATCAGGAGGAAGTCTACTGTTTTGTGTTCCGACCGGTTTTGTTATCTCTCAAGGTAGTTGGTGGTTTATTCAGGAAAGCTGGCCACCTGGACTTCACAAAAGAACAAAAATCAAAGAGTGGGGTCTGAAGACCCAGTGGAGGTCCTGCGAGAACTGGTGGCAACTCGCCACAATGTTGTGGACACAATAGAGGAGTTCAGCCTCAGGTTGTTTTGTTTCATTTCCTTTTTTTTTTTTTTTGTCCTTGCAGGTTTCAGTGTGTACTTCGGCTGACTTTTATCCAATGTAGTATAACACTGTTCTTGGTCTGTCTCTCTCTTTTATACATGAGATGAATTTCAGCAGCAGATTGGTGACACAGATGATGTGATATGCTCAGCAGAAAACCTATTCTGTTTTGATGTTAGTTGCTACAGTATGAACAAGCATTTCTCTGTGTTTGAATCATTTGTATGTCAGGGAAAAATATGTTCGATGTCAGTCAAGTCAACCGAAGGTAGAATTCGTGTAATACATGGACCAAATGCTTAATCAACCGCACATAATGTCTGCTGGGTATGGTAGCTGTGTATGATAAAATAGTGTCTTTGAATGGTATATTTTCTCAACATGACATCAAGACTGCTTTATAATCTGTAGTTCTAGATGGGGCTTTAGGCTCTGGCTTTAGCATCTCCCAGAATGCGTCTGTAAAGAAGTGTACAATATGAGCCAGTGGCAACAGTACACGTCCGTTTGTCATTCTATACAACTCTGTGGATGTGCGTGTTTATGTCTGTAACCCTCCTTACACCCTGAAAAAAATGTACTCCGGCTGCAACAGCATGTGTTTCTTTTTAGGAACAGAGCAGTATTACATTAAAATATTTGTTTCTACCGACATTGGAAATTAGCTAATAAGAAGAAAAATGTATGGCCCACACTGGCAATAGGTCAATCAAATCCCCCAACTTCTGCTATGTGAAACACCAAAGAACTAACCATGACAAATAAAAGTTTACATCAGGTTTATTTGAATATCATCTGCCTACGGTTTAGTTTGTTGGTATTTAGGTAGCGTTTAGCGGCTTACTGCCTATGATGGGCAAGAAGACGGATCCTGTGAGTTCTAAGACTACTTTACTGAGTTATTGCACAGCAGAGCCCTGGGGAACAGTTGGATAGGACTGTCAACACATCAAGATCATTTCACAGACCTTTCCTAGGAAAACTATGCAGATAAAAGCTGTCAAAAGTCTTCCCCTGAGGTTCTCAAAAGAGGAGAAAAATAAAAAAACAGAATCAAATGAAAGGCCTGTTCTGAAATTAATTGAAAATTGAAAATTCCTTGCTGCTTATATCGTTTTGAATGTGGGTATTACAGGGGATTTGTTTCAATTTGAGTAAATCATTTAAATATCAGTGCTGGTTTAGAACTTAAAGGTAGAATATTTAACATTTCTGCATCAAAATGTCCAAAAAAGACTAGACCTATGCTATATATTTATTTGAGTTGTGTCCTTACATTATCCCGAATGTTTCCAACAATATTCAAACCCAGAGAAATCCGTAATTCTATACACGGTAAGGGTGCATTTAAGTTTGGTCCTCAGTCAATGGAGTCATTATGCAATGTCACAAAATTATACTCATTAACAGTAATACAGCAATTTTTTATTAATTGAATGCCATTTTGCAACACAGTTATCCGGTAGAAACCTAATTTATTGATATGATATCGATATCAAGCTTACATGTGCTACTATGACAAGTGTTTCATGCCGGCCACCAAGCTAATGTGTACGGTAACGTTATTACGTTACAACAGTGTTCAACACGCTCATAAAATTATTTTTAGTATGACTGTTTTGACCGAAGTATCAACCAAATTTGTCACATAACGTGATTTCTGCTCTTCTTTAAACTCACTCCCTTCATGAAAATTACTTGAAGGCAGGCACTTTTAAAATAAATGTTAAATGATAGTTCTGGACTAGCCACTGCTGGTGTATTTATAGATTTTTTTTTTGTCCTCCTGACACATCGGACAGAAACCTCATGACAATACAACACTGTGATGATTCTTCCTGAGCATCAGAATCCACAACATCTTTGAAGTCACACTGCAGAGACTGGATTGTGGAGGAATGAAGAGAACAATAGCACAGATTACTTTTACTGTGAGTTGGCATGAATAGGTAGACAGACAGGCAATCATACTGTATAGAGTTGTACCCATTGCATTTTCAGTATAAGCCTCCCCTGAATACTGAATAGGCTGAGGATCGTGAAATAAAATGCCAGCTATTGTAACTCTCCTTTTGTTTCTTTGCTCACAGAAAAAGCCAGCGCAGGCTGAAATGGTGAGATGAAATCAGAGAAAAGAGGACTGCAGTGTAATCATAGCTGTTCTGAACAAGGTTGTTAAAACAGTGAGGTTTCAGATATAAAATTCGGTATAATAAAGACTGTACACTGTCATTTTTATTTTTTTTTTCAAAAGGAGAGCAAGCTGCTCACTTTAAAGGTTTTATTTGACTTTGAGAAAATATGGTGAAAGATGCTAAGAACTAAGGGGCTAAAAACAGAAAAAACACAATTGAAGCTGTGTTGTTCAGATCTGCTGCAGAACCAAGACAGTATTTACCAGAAGATGTGATGCTCGATTGTTCAATGTGTAAGTAGGCAACTGTTTCCAAACACATTAGACATAGCATAGCTGTCTTTTCTTCCCCCTAGTAGCCAAAACTCAATTAATGCAGCTTTAAAGAACTTTCAATACTCAAACCATGTAATTAGTTGCAGCGAGAGACAAAATATATATTCAAAATATGTTTTAGTGCAGCTAATGTCATAAATAAAGAACTGGAGCAACATGCAAAAGACTTCGTTAGACACTAGGTTAGAGATGGTAATAATTACATGGGAATAATGTGAGGATTGGTTGAATTTGCATTAGTTCTTTCAGCTGCAAGACTGGAAAACATTGGAAAGACTGATAAAGGAGGTTTTCGGTTTGGAAGAAAACAACACATTTACACTATATTTAAAAGTTGGTATGGCAACTGTTCCTTTTGACAAATTATTAATATGCTTCCTCCACTGGCAGGTCCATGCTTGTTCAATACAAAGACAGCTATTCACATGGTCACGGACACACACACACACACACACACACACACACACACACACAAAATCCATTTTGGTTAAATGTCATTTTTATAAGAGCCACAGGGCGACATCGACAGTCAGGCAGCACAGACTGCTGTTAAGTGTCAGTGTCATAGTTGACAAATAGGACTTTGTATTTGTACAGCGTGTGGAGGAAAACAGAGACTCTGAAGCAATATAGCAATTTTTCCTCAATCTCATTTTCAAATCTCAACCCGCTGTCCCAGTGTTGCGTGAGAATGTGTGTTTCTGAGTGTGAGCAACCGAGTGAAATGTGCACGTACAGTATATATTTGCATCTCTATATTAGATAAAAAGGACTTTAAAAAGAAAAAAACAGTGAGAAAGATTCTAATCGTAAAGATCTAACTACCGTGCTAAATGGCACACACTCTTTACAGGCACATTATTACAAACCTCATGGTTTTGGCAGGTGTGATGCACTGCTAGAGCCATAAGACATACATATATAGTGGCCATGTTTTATTACAGATGTGCATCCATTTCAGTACAGGAGTAAACTAATATAATGAGAGAGCAGCTCTGGCTTCAGGGCAGTGAAGGAGGCTATAAATACAGCAGATTTTACTCTGACCCTCACCTCACACGTACTGATGGGAGGGTTAATAGCTTACTGACTGACTAGCTGGCTCCAAGGCTGACCTTAGATATTAATCATGTTGACTGTCTGGCAACAGCACCATTTGCTCTACATCCCATGACACCAGTTTGGTAATAATCCAGATTTTCTTATTCAGCCCAATCAACAAAGCCAAAAATCAACCACTCCACATCCAGTAAGAACCGCTGTCAGACACTACAATAGGAGGTCTCAGCTTGGTTTGACAATCAAGATCGTGAGGTTGTCTGCGCTATGTCAACAGTGCAAGATGAGGAGGATCAAGGATTGACAGACCAGGATGGTCTGACAGCTGTTTGACTTGCCTGTCAGGGCAACAGTCTACACAATCCAAATATCAAAACTGTCAATCATACATCAAACGTTGTGTAATTCAATTGCAAATGGTCCATTAAAACTGACAGTTTCAACCAAAGGCAAGTCAAATGCATAATGAGACTCACAAATTTGCATATATTCATGAACTGTTGCATTGGGAGTCTCTGAACTGGCACAAAAGCAACTTGTAGATGGAATTAAGTGATGTGTGACCAATGTTCAAGGAGGTTTGAGAGACTGTCACAAGCTGCAGAAAATGAATATGCATGTGGTATGTATATTCCTTGGGTGAATATCTGCATCGAGTTCAAAGAGAATGTCTGTCTCTCTGTTTGAAATGTCTAGACATGAGATAAAACAATGAACTAGACAAAATACAGAGTAAGAGGTATTTGTATATGGAAAATATTGACTGGAGCTCCGTTGTTCGGTTATTTAAAATTACCTGAGAATTTCTGCACTCGAATGAACTGGACTGTAACAGCGAACATGACGCTCACCAACATCTCCCAGCAGTAAACACGCATTTTATTAACAATTAATCTCAGTGGTCTTCTTGTCAGGGGCAATACAAGGCTGATGGTAAATGTTGCAGCAGCTCATGAAATGGAACCAGGATATCTAGGAGCAGTGAGTCTAAGAAAACTTGGCTTACTGTAGTGTACACTAATCTAAGAGGCTTCATCAAACCTCTGACTGGTGGGGAGCCCGGGGCATTTACAGACTTTGCAGTGGTTCATTTTATCATGTTTTAGTGAAAATACCAGTTTTTGTGTACCTAAGACTTGAAATATGCTTTGTGAGTTTATCTGAACAATTGAACTGTATCAGATGTGGTTTCCACTCTCCCATTAGTACAAACATTTTGTCCAACACTTAAGGCTACAGGGTGAGAGGAACTGAACACAAAAATAATGCCTACAAGCACTCAAGTGATGTAACCACAGATATGATACACTAGAAAATATATATATAATAACTAGTGTTACCTTGCCTGATTTTGAAAATATGGTTTGCCCTTCCATTTGTTTACTGGGCTGATACATGTTGTATAGCAATGTGTGTGCACAAGTGCCCCTAGTGTCTCCATCTAAAGCCCAGGCACCTATTGTTCTGCCTGTCACAGTTTGTCCTATCTTTGTTACAGTAGCTGAATCAGCCTTGCCATCCTGCAGCTCTGGGTAGCAAACCTCCTGCATTCACATCACGCTGCCAACTTACTTACAGAGAGAAACATGCTAATACTGTATAAAAGCAATCAGCTGACCAATCCAAAAACATTATTAATCCATTTTCAAACCAACTACTGAAAACCATGAAAGAACTAGAGTCTTGCTCAGCATGTGTCTTGTAGAAAGCAGGGACACTCAAAGAACTGGGTGTCGGTCTAACAGAGGGTTACATATACACAAACTCATATTTATTCTTTTTTCACGCTTTTAACAGCGGGAGATGCCCCAGACCTTTTCATTCTACAGAGCAAAATCAAGATTTAATGTGTAGTTGACATAGACACATTCAGATGCAGAATAATTAACTTGTCAAACTCCCATTGACAGTGTGGTTTTGCACTATACTCTCATTTAAACATTATAACTGTTGCACTACTGTGCCTATTACATGAGCTGACGTTAAATGTACAAACATATAATTTACATTCAGGCGTGGAGCTCAGTATATGGGTCACTTCAGAAAGCAAAGCAAAAACAGAATTGTGTATCAGTAACATCAGTCTGAAAATAGAAAGCAAGACTTACAGCAGTTTGAAGACAGTAGTATTGTAAGATGGGGAGCAAAGTTGCCATGAAAGATAAATAAACTGAAAGTATGATGCAACCGCATTCAAAGGTGTTGGGTCAGAAAAAGGCCCAGTCAAGGATGATCTCAGGTGAGCCTGGCCCATCAATATTTAACAACATTTTGATAGCAGGTATAAAAAGTCTGGGTTTGGAAAGGGTTTCTGAAGGTAGGAGGGGGTTTAGCAATAAATGGCTGCACATTATGGGAGTAAAGTGGAATCATCCCTAGAGGGATGGTAATTTGAAGTTCTAATTAACTGATGATCTCAGATATTTGTGTTAATTGCAAGTTGAAAAGTCCCAGCTTCAATAATCGCCTCACATAAATAAAGTTTTAAATTTGAGTACTGCCCTCAGGCTACAAAAACACTGCCAGTGTTTCTCTTAGTAGACACATTACTGCAGCATCTGGACTGTGAACATTGTTGTCGAACTCATCATCATCATCATCATCATATTGCAGGTCCAGAGCATCAGTCATGCAGTTATGAGCATATGTTGTCATGCTGTTATCACTTTATGAGCTCTATATGATCACGAGTCCAGCTCTGTCCAACAGTGAGTTTGTACATTCTTCATACAATCTGCAAGAATGGTCAACCTAAGCCAGATACAGTATATGATGACCTTACAAAAGGAAAGGAGAGAAAACGAGACAAGATGAGAGATGGCACGGAGATCAGGAGCATCCTCCAATTTTCTATTGTTCTCTTATTACCAGTCAGACCACAGGCAGATGGGAGTGACTTTGGTAGGTAACACATTTCTAATCAATAACTACCTCCATGAACTGAAATGTACAGATGCAACCCTGCTATGCCCAGCATCCGCATACTTTCCCACTGCACTTCTATCACCACAATTCAGAATATTTTGTAAAACATTTATAGTACAGTGACATAGTGCCAAAAACCCTTTCTATCAGCATGCTGAGTGAAGGTTATATATTATCTTTGTATTCACTTTAAACTATTCATCACAGAGTGTATATTTCGGATGTCTTGTATTGCATGTCTGCCTTAAGGTAAGAGAGGAGAACAAGAAAATATTGAATATTTTATTTAAATTAGGTGGTGTTGATATAAATCAGTACATTTCTATGTTCACTAATTGTTAACAGACATCCTAGTTGCATTTCCTTGCAAAGCATACAATCAATTCTCAACATATTTAACAGCTTGTAAGAGATTGTATTATCACCCTGATCAATAACACCTCTATCTTCATCAAATCTGCCACCAGCCTCATTCAGATTTTATATGATCATTGATCACGTTTTAACAGCATATATAATTAATTATTTTGAAAAAAATGTGTTTGTTATGCTTAAAAAATCTTCCAAAACATACTGTGTTCTAGATCAGCAGATCATTAGCCTTATTCACAGCATGTTACGTAATTTTTTTTTCTGTAGTTAAGATTTTCTGAATGTAATTTTCTTCTCATGAAGCATAAGAAACCTTTTTTTTAATTTAATTAACCAAATTAATTTTCTGTATGTTCATTTTTTATTGAAAATGTTTTTCAAATGAAAAATCAACAAGTGAATGCTTTTTGCTAACACTCAAGCTATGAAGAAGAGCCTGTTCTGAGAGTTGTTAACGCAATGCTCATGAAACACTAAAGTGTCTTATTCAAAGCTGCAGACAATTGACTTGGGATGCTTAGTGTTTGTTTTATGTAAAACACACAAAACAAAACACTTAAGACACTGAGATGCAGCACACATGCTTTTCCCAAGTAACACACACTTGATGTTAATAACATACACATATATATATTAAGTACGTAAATTAGGCATATTACTTCACAATTAAAATCTTTAAATAACACAATGCTATCACATGTAACTTACACCACTTATATATTCCATATAAATTTTACTGCATAATTGGTATGCAATAAACCAAGAGAGCACAATACACAATCAGCTGTAATGAATTTTTGCGATCACACCTACAATTGTGTCTGATTGGTGCAGTGTTGTGAATTTCAGGGAGGTGCCCTGTTGAACTACACAGGCAGGGTAGCCTTACAAGTGGTGTGCGGAGAAGCACAAATCAGTGATATTTCATGAAGCGCAAGAGAAGAAATGAAAGGAAAAGAAAATGAGAGGAAAAGGGCTGGGTTGAATCAAAGATGAATAGATGTGGAAGAAATGCTTATCTGATAAATCTCTTCTCAATTCTCTCCCACTCCCAATGTGCTGCACTGCTATACCACAAATTCTCTGTCCTGGTTCGTATGTGAGCATGTTTGTGTGTGCACACAGGTCAAACTGGTGTGTGTTTGACCCTAACCTGTGTGTGTGTGTGTGTGTGTATTGTGTTAATGTGTATGATGCCCTTCACACTCTGTACTAAATGACTTAGACCCACAGAATGCTCCTGGGGGATATACACTCTCAATCATACTGTACAACACAGCACACCAAGGGCAACAGAAAGTGAGGCACAGAGACAAGCAGAAACACAAGTCATACGCAGGAAGGCAGGCAGTACAGCCTGAGAATCAGTTCCTTGGCAGACTCTGGTAGCTACGGCTCCCAGTTGGCAAAACGCATTGGAGAGAAACAAACTCGATTCCGAAATCAATGTCCCTCCAAATCATAACAGCCTTGTTACTCTGGTTAAACAGCTGTAAGGGTCAAACTGCAAGGTACGTTTGTTAGATAGGTGTTTTATGTCTGTGCTTATAGTACACAAATGTAGTGCACAAAAACTAATGGGGCGGGCACAATTTTTTTTTTTTCATTCTGATGACTATTAATTTTTAATTGATTGTTGCTTAAGAGAGAAAACGTAGAGAGGCCCTGCAAGTGAAATAATGAGCAGGCTGTACAGGGTATTTTTCCTTGTAATCAGTTTTGTGCTAATTGTATTTACATTTCAAACATTTAGTTGATAATCGTATTCAGGGGGGAAAAGGTAGGCAGGCAGGTAGTTCAGTATTGCTCAAAGAGATTTTAACCACGCACAAGGCTGCTGAAAAAACATCGTCCTTTGAAGAAAGTGAACCTCAATCTCAGCTGTCCTTCAACAAGTTATGTTTCAGTGGAAACACAGTGCTGACCGTAGCTGTTAGGTTTTCAAGGAAATTAAGTTTCATACATATAGACATCATACAGAAAACTCACTTAGTTGAACGCTGCAAGTGTATCTTGGGAGCTTTGATCAGTTAACCGATCGAGGCAGCATTAGACCAGAAATACTGTTTTTGTCAAAGTTTGGTCGCTGTGAAGGGAGAGATATAACAGCTTCAGTCCCCCATTGGAAAGGGCTGTTTCACAAGGTAAAGCGGTGAAAATATTCTAAATATAGCATATACTTACTGATATTGATCTTTTTAGGAGGCCTGTTTTAGGTGGCTAAAATACGTTTGGTGCTGACCACGTCCACAGCAGTACATTGCTTGCCTTCCGTGTCTGTACAGCTTCCTGTTTCTCCAAACCGGGGATTTGCCAACCACCATCCACTTCAGGCAATACACTGACTATAGATAAGTACCTCATACAACCCCACTTCAAACAATCAGAAGTATCCCTTTAAATGCCTTGCTCAAGGACACACCCTGTGGTGGAAATGAAAGAGGGGAAAGTGGTGCTCCTGAACAGCCCCTTGAGAAACAAAGGTTACAAAATTAAGCTCTATTAATAATACTCACATTTCTCAGGAGAAAACAAAGTAATGTGTCCCTGCAATGGGAGGGAGGCATAATGAAAGATAATGACACGTTACTTTTAAAAGGCTCTTTTGTTTTAAAGCTGGCTGGTTATCTTTTAAAGAGGTAATATTAGAGAAACAAGAATTGTGTATTCAAAGATAATTTCACAATTAAAAATGGGGTTAAGTACTGAAGCTGGTCCTCACAAATATTTTGATGTGATGTTTACAAGCCATTATAAATTGCACCTTAGCTGTGCCATAGCAACTGATTAAAATAATAATAATGCTGTTCCGTATCTAACTTTTCTATTTTAGAGTCTGAATCAGGTTTGCATACACTTAGATATGGTTTTTAGATATGATACTGTATATTAAGAGAGGGCCAGCCAATCACAGTAGCTACTGTGCTGTGCAGGGTTCTGTTGTTATGCTAATGAATCTCAAAAACCAAGTTTTCTAAGAAGTGGTGAAGAAGTCTGAAAACAATTGTCACAATCATGCTTCATAGACCTACAGCACTGCCACCGACCTCAAGAAAGTTATAAACTTGATCGCCTGGTTGTTCACTAAGAGAGACTGTATTCAGGCTATGCAGTTGCTAGGACAGCGAAGGTTGACGTCTTGCTTTGTTTGGATCCGATATCCAGTCATCACACATGGGGTGTTACCCTTTTCTCCTCGATCAAGATTCAATAAATATTTCTGTGTAAAACATCAGAGTCTCCTGAAACTTCTTGTCTGGGATGAACCAGCTCTAAGGTTTCCTTCACATTCACTGTGAATGCATACGCAAACAAACACAAAACTATGTTATAATGAGCAAGAATTGGGAGCTATTGTTAATCAATTAGCAGGGCCATTAACTGAATTGCATTTGGAGGCAAATACAAAACTGACCATATATAAAATTATAGCCTACACATACAGGACAGACATTTATGTGTCTTTTGCAAGTGTGCTCTTTGGTATGGTGATGTATGTGTCTGTGCAGTTAAATTGCAGTTAAATAGCTGCAGAGTGCTTTCATCCCCATTGCGACTAAGCAGTCAATCTCTCTCCCCCTCTCTGTCTGTAAGTCTGTCTGTAAGTCTGTCTCTCCCTGCCTGTTCTGAGAGGCCCCACGGCCCTCCATGCTCTTCTCCTAATGAGGTACAAGCCAGAATTCCTTCTAATGCCACAATTATAGGCATATCTATGGGCTCTTGGGGTGTTTTCTTTGCTGAGTAAAGCCACAGCCAGAAAGGACACACTGCTCTTATCCCGGCACTTTCCCATGACATACAGTACCCATCAAAATTACACCCATGAAAATCAGACGGCTGACAGGCCACCCTGCTCACACTCAACCACTGGCTGGCTAAACCACTGCTCAGTTTTAGTAGATCTTCAGCATGTTGGGCTTCTGTTTGTCGCTGTCTGATTTTAAAATATTCTCATATATATGTAGATATATAGAATTTTAAAAACTTTGTGAACAAAATAATGTATCTTTCGTCAAACTGTCTATTTTACATGGTGTAGAGCGCTATAAAATAATATAACTGTTATCATCATAACCACATAACCCTCAGCAAGATTAGTTGTTCTAGTTCAATATTGGTATTTAATGTTTGCAATAGGGCCCAGAGACCACCAGTCATGAAGTGATGAACAGAGATGGATGTAATCCATTTGCTAACCTTTGCGTTAAAGCAATGAATGATGGTGGTCACTGCTGGAGTTAGCTTGCTTATGGGATCAAGAATGTTTTGAATGTAGGTTTTGTTGTCCGTTAATTCATTCAAAAGGTTTGAACCGTGATGTGGGTCAAGTATCTTATGTAATTAACTAAAGGCTATTCATCTCAGCACCCCCAGCTAATTACTCTGTAGCTGCAGCTGAAACTGTAATGACATGCGTCAGTGGCAAAATGCCTGAATCTTCTTAGAAGATATTGCCTGCTGAAAATTAATTTTTCAGAGGCACAATTTATAAATGTGCTGGGGGATGGGGAAAGGTGAAAGTTTAGTTTTTAGATTGTTGGCAAAAATGACACACTCGTCTACTTAAAAAGGCCTCAGATGGTGCCCTAATTAGCTCAGTTAATCAATTTGGAGTTGATCCGAGCAGCCAATGAGTGCCCCCAACTAATATGTGTGTTGGCAAGGTAGAACAACACCTGCAAGGTATATGAGACATCAACAGAAGCTGCTGCAGCCATTTTGGCTGAATGTGCCTTAACAGCCATTATCTGGCACATTGCAGATCTAGACATGTTTTGTGACTATATACCATAGGTTGCATATCTCTTTAAAGCCCAACTTTAAATTGAGCCCACTCAGTACACCATCCATAACTGAGCTTAATGGAAGACGGAAACGAGCCCTAGCAGTAAGTATAGTGTATCAGCGTATAGTTCTTGGAGGTATCTATGCTGTGTAGGCATCATATTAAGCTGCCATGCTAGTCATCCATCATGGAAGCCTGGCTGGAAACAATCACAGACTGTGCACTGCCTCTGTGGCAGTGCACAGCCGGCGAGAGAAATGGCTTGTACCTGCAGGGTGGTGGATAATGGAGGTGAGCATCAGAGACAGCAAACAGGGCTTCAGCAGCAGCTCAGTATCTGTCCTAAACCCAACCAACTTTGAAATTATTCAAGAACCCTGTACAGATCAATAAAAGCTATGTGAAAGCCGACTTTTTCATTCAGACACTGAAGCAGCTCAAGTGATTCTGAGGGCTGCTTTGGATCCAGACAGAAAACACTGCGCTCTGTTTTTATAGTGCAACAATAGGCAGAAAGCACAAGGTCGTGCACCCAAGGACAATGAGATCATATAAGCACACTTAAAGCTTTTTGAAATAATTTTCCAATAATGAAATAAACATCTTGTGATACCCTTAACTGGCAGTCGCATACTACTGAAGCATGCATTCCCTGAACAAGGCAAAATTATCTGTGACATTTTGAGAAAACGATATGAGTAGATCCCTTACAACAACAAGAAAATTTATACGTGAATCTTTCTACTTTAAATGATAATAAAAACAGCTTGTGTTCGATGGAAATAGCTGCTCAGCTAAAATATAGTTCTATACAATAACAGCTATAAACAAAGGTGGCCTGAAGGTACAAAACTCATTAACCAAAAGAACACGGTAAGGTGCATAAGGCTCAACAATATACAAAAACAAAAAAATAATCATGTTAGCTTCCAAGGTCCACAGTCAGGTATTAAACATGTTTCTCTTTAATCAAAATCCTATGGTGGAGCCCTTTTAGTGGAGCACCATATGACCATCGTAAAACAAATCATATCAAACAAATTATAGCATTTTCTGATCTGCCACATCTATGATAAAGATATTAACATCTGTCAGCATCTAAAAATATTTGGCTAAGGTAACAGAGTCGTGATTAAAATCAGGCCTTAGTGGTTAAAAGAAACCTACCTTGACTGTTGATACAGGACAAGACAAACATTTGCCAGGTGCTACAGGCTCTGTGTGCCTGGCATTCACTATGACCTCCACCAGAGTTTTTGTGGTGGTATAACATCAGACTACTTCTATCATCACTTGCACGGTTGCAGGAGGTTGCTTGTCAGGAAAGTAAACATAAGTCTAGGTTTAAGCATTTGAACAAACAGCCAATGCTGCAATGCTTGGTTTGTGTAGTGTATGCCAGTGTTTGGACAATTCAGCAGGCACATCAGAAGCCAGGTACCGTCCACATCAAAAGTGGTATACTCCAGCACATATTACAAGCAAAAGTATTAATTTTCAGGCAAATGTGCTGCAGATGGAGAGCTGCTAGGTATCAGTGAGACAAAATCTGAAAAGAGAGCAGGAATGCAATAATGAGAGAAAGGGGAAAAGGAGGAAAAGAGGACAAAAACTAAATAAGTTTAAAAAAGATTGACAGACAAAAGACACGATGAAAAACATCAAGCACAATTGAAGAACAAAAGCCAATCAAAAAGCTTTTGAAATAAATTATAATTCAAAAGGTATTTTTCTTCTTGTCTTAATGCTTCCTTCTAAGCATACTAATTAAGCAGTATGTTAGGCAGAGAGAAGGGCACGGAGATAACGCACACCAGCACCAGATTTCTTGTTTTCAGTGATCTCCAGTGTAACCTAGATATGATTCCCAATCCTAGAGTAAAACAGACGGTGTGCAGAATTATGTTCAATACTTGAAGAAGCACAGTCAGGGCGGTTAGATATCGTGCCAACACAGGAAAGCCGTTCTTTTAGGTTTTAGGAGGGCTTTCACAACAGGTTATCTTTTTTCCTCTTGGTCTTTTAGTTTTCACTCTTACACAACACATAACAATACACATTGCGTAGGATTTTTCTGCAATATTATTTAACTGAGATATGTAACTTTCTCTACTAATATGTGTCGTTCTTATTGTTACTTTATTTTGATACTCACTGTGCAGAATTATGTATGTGCAGAGTTTGACACTACAAGGCTTTTTAGATTCATCTTCTGAAGTTCTTTCTGTGCTCACCTAAAATCAGTTTTAGGTGTAATATAGGTATAGGCATATAGGCATGATTTTGTGACTTCACAACTAGTTTGGAAGCCAGTCATGATCCAATATGCAACTAATACAAGTGCGATGTGAAACCTCCAGTGCACATACACTGAAAATTGACTCTTCAGTCAGATGTATCATGTGTCCAGTAGTTAAACTTTTGAAATGTAAAATATTTATATATTCATAGATTCTGGATTGTTCAGTGGGAGAGAAGGAGTAGATGTGTTTTTGAGAATTTCTGAGTAAAACTTTTTTTGTGGGAAAACCAGAGGTACATAGAGTTACCAAAGTATGCAGTGGTATTTAAGCAGATGTTTATTTTTGAATGCTAAAAAGAAGCATACATAAAAAAAAAAAAAAACAATCGCCCTGCAATTACACCTCTGCCCGGGTTGAATTCGGGTGGAGCTATAAGAGGTGTTAAGATATGTCACCTAACTCTATGCATTAATGTGAATGAGGTGTAACTTGCCTTGGCCTGACAGGTGCAACATAACTAGCAGAAGAGTGAATGAGATGTCAATCAAGCGCCGTTTGTACACACCCACAGCCTTGAGAAGAAGTCTTACCAGGTGGTGTAAGTGAAGACACCTGTGTCAGTGTACATTGGTTGTATAGAGGCTTTAAGTGTCACTTAAAATGATGAAAATATTGTGAAGACAACTGAAGAATTTAAAGCTTCCACCGGCCTTAGTTTAACAGAGAAACAGTGCCCTCTTTCTCTACCTCCCTGGAAGATGAAAGATAACGGACAGAGTCCACTGCCTGCTGTCAGGACTGCATAATTATTACTATGGAAATTGACCTAATCAGTCTAAGCAATTACACATTTTGAAAAACAGAAATATAAAAATACCAAACTACACATTTACACACAAATACACACACACACACACACAAAGATATGTATAACTTCAGTTTTATCTCTTTTATCACCCAATTTAACCACAAGGAAGATTAATTTTCTGATTAATGAAGTATGCGTCTGTAAGGGTCTACATGGTTTACAGCAGCAATAGATTCTGGAGGCTATGTATATAATCTTTGTGTAGCTACAGTGTACAGCTCCTCTGCAAAGCCTCCGGTAATGTTACAATAATTTTCACAGTGATTCATTTCATGAGGATATGTGATCTATTGTTGCTGTAGTTTATTGTCACTAAAACAGGATTACTATGCTTAATTAAAGCTGTGTGTATGCTGCAGTCAATGACGCTGGGCAATGGTAATGCTGGTGTAGCTCCAGCGAAACAGAAGAAGAGAGAGAGAAGAGAATTTCAAGGTCGCCCCTGTTTCACACATTTTAAAAAGATACATAGTCCTATTTGAGGGACAAAAACACATAGGAAATCTGTTGCCACAAAGGAGGGCACACTGAAGGACTGCAGATAACAATAATCAGAACCCACTGTCATTTCATCTTTTGTGACGTTTCAATGTGTTATGCTCTGACCTTGGAATATAACTGCATTTTTTTTATGAGATTACCCCTGTCTCTAAAAAAATTTTTCTGGAATATACATGTCATATATTATATACACAACTAAGGCACACAAATATAACCTTGATCTAGCCCTCCGAATAGTTTTTTACCATTTAATGGAAGCTGATGAATGTCTTGTGGCCTTTGTCAACCTCTCCACCATTAATATTTCTGTCCTTGGCCGTCAACGTTTCACAGAAAAAAAGGTTGTTTTATACGTAAACACACGCTGAAATACATACACACTCACACACAAACTCAATAAAAAGTGTGGAAACGTGGTTAGAGTTGCACAGTTATGTGTATTTGAAACCTAAAATCTATTAAAAAATTTCAATATCACTGTTGGATTTGTTCATCAATCATTGAAGTTAAAGGTCACAGTTGTCATTTTGGTGGGATCCTTAAGAAGTTATTTTAAAGCTTAAATTTAACTGAAAGAAGGCTGATTGTATGCATTTGATCTGGAAATGGATAGTATGTGTGTAAAGTGGCTTCACTCCACCAAATTTGCATTTCCCCTTTTATATCTTGGAAAGGGTAAATGTTCACTAGAAAAGGTCGTAACAGATGATGAATATGACTATGCATTAAACAGGAAGCACTGTTGCCTGCACTGCTCTGACACCAACATGTCTCTGACACGCCTGTACCACACCTGTTCCTCGAAGAAGCAAGAAAGGCCATGTTTGTTTCATATATATTGTAGTTGCTGGCGGGTAGGTAACTGCAGAGCGACGGCATCTTGATGAATCAGCACTGAGGCCGTTAACGTGTGAGCGTGCGGAAATGCTGTGGGGAGCGGGGTTCGGGGAAGTTGAAAAGTTGAGAAGGGGAAAAGGGAGAGGGATGAGCCAAGAGATGGTTGAGGGGTGAGATAATTGTGGATTGTGAGGGCAAATGAGAGTTGTGAAGAGATCAGATGGATCAGGGGCAGTCCAAGTGTGCGGGTGGAAAGAAAAAACAGGAAGGAAGGAGGTAGGAAGGAAGGCAGGCCTGGATCAAGGAAAAGACAGAAGGAGAGGAGAGGTGAAGATAAAGGCAGAGGTGGTGTTGAGGGAAATGGAGGAGGGTGGAGAGGAGGAGAAGGACCGGATGAAGGGCAGGGGGAGGGTAGATTTCTCCTGAGTCTCATACAGCCTGGAGAGATGAGATGAAGACCGCCTAGTCTTGGTGATCACAGGAAGATTTTGCCATTTCACACACACTCACGGATACACACTCACACAGACACTAAAAGCCTGTGCATATCCTGTCAGGAGACAAAAGCTTTGATAAACACCTCCTAGGCTCTCTTCCAGCTGTTACTTCATCACCATCCACATCTCAGTGAGCTTGACTATACACTCCAGCTCAGACGAGTGACCCATTATAATTGAATCTCTGAAGGTGCTTCCAAAAAGTGAGCAGTGACACAGCAGCAATGAGAGCGACGGCAGCTCCTGTATCATTCTGTGCATGGTTATATGCTGCTGGTGCCTTAGTGGACAGGCTGAAAATCGCCAAACTTTTCCATCAACACCGTGTTTTCAATTTAGCATAGACTTAACTAATACTGATGATATTATTTAAGTTCAGTTCATTTGATCCCTCTGCCCAGAATAAGACCTGATTCTAGGTGAGTCTTGACATAACAAGCAGGGAGTAGGCAATCTTCCAGCGAGTCGGCCTTTATCAGCAGCCATTCAGCTGATTGAGCATGTTGAACATGTCATCAGTGAGAGAAAGCTGCCTTACTGTTCAGACAAGAGCAGGAATTTCAGTGAGTTACGCTTTGCTTAGCTATTAGCAGTTCCAGCTATCAATGAATTCTTCGATACTGAAGAAAACTTTAAGTTCTTGAGTTTTAAGGAGTGGATTTCTTTTTTTGATTTCTAAACAGATTTACGGACGTTTATTCGCACACTTGAGATAATGTTATCCTCTGAAAGTGTAAGTGTTCCGATTTGACTGATTTATAGCCCTTAGAAGGACTGCTATTTTTGGTGCAAACTGTCGGCTGCCAAGGGCTTTAAGAACCTTAATTGCCTACATGAGCTGTGTGTCACATCCACTGCTGCTGCTGCTGCTGCTGACCGTTTCTGATAAATCAGCGGGCCAAACTGCAATAACTGGCTTGCATGTACCTGTCCCTTTCGTCTCACACAGTTTCGTTGCCTCACATCTGCAAATCCTAAGTAAATCAGCCCCTCAGCGTGGCCATGGCAACCACAGGAACCAAACATGGGGGAGCAATGGAGGAGCTCATTTTTCTGAGTGCCCTGAATTATAAAATACCTCTTCATGAGCAATAATAGGTGTTAAGCTCAGTTTCTAAGTTGGATTATCTGGCATGAGTCAATTAAAAGTGTTTGTGATGTTATCTAGCTAAACCTACTTTCTAGTTATCTATTAAATGCAAGTTACTGATGTAATCTTGTGTCTTATTGTGATGCTGGCTGTGACAGCTGTGTGGCTGGCTGTTGTGAGACAACTTAGAGCAAATGTAGCATAACCACCCTCTGTGAGCAAGCAGAGTGTTGTGAGATCAGCAATTCATCTATGCAGGCTTGACGTTTATTTATTAGAATATAAACTGGATGATAAATATCTTAATGCACGACTGGCATGATGGTTATTTGGGCTTGACATGTGTTTATGTGACTACACGTGTGTATGTGTTTGAGTAGCACGTGTTCACAGGGTGTGCTTGTAAAATATCATGTTTTGTGAAACTCTTTATGAAATTCTAATGTGAATCAAAAAAAAAAAAAACTAAATCCAACACAGTGTATCCATCCTGCATTTCAGAGTGAGTGGGGGAAAGATGGAAAGATCCAAATAAATGTGCATGTTATGCCTGAAGCAATTGTTAATAGATGCAAGGGAAACATCTGCGTGCACCACAATCTTAGTACTCATGCACTTGAGGCGAACAGGATCATTAACATGGAAAGTACAATCACTCTCTACAACCTAATCCCGGCCCTTTGTCAAAAAATGATGATGAGGCACTTGGCTCTACAGTTGTTCTCGCCCTCTGCATTTATCTTTTCCAGAGTAACAATATATTTATGCAAACTATGCTATGATTTTCATTATTATGTTAGGTCATATTCTTCTCAACCCTGGAGAGGAGCAGTAAATCAAGGCCAGTCCAACCTCACAATGCTCAGAGAGGAAGCTCATTGAGTGGCTTTCTGCAGTATGGCTTCAGTTGATTTTCTTTACATGATTATCAAAATCCAAGGATGCCAGGTTGATACGTCTGTCCTTGTGGACAACAATGTACTCAAACTATTGACCACAATTCTCTCCTGAAATTAGCAAACATCCCCTTTCTAAGATGGCTCCCCTAAGGAAAGATGTTCCACTTGAAGGTAGAGAGTGCTTCTAAATGACAAACAAAGAAAGACAATGGTGCATGTACCCAGGGGAACTTCTTTGACTTAATTCAAGTTGACAAGCAAGCTCAAAGAGAGCAGAAATATTATGAAAACAGAAAGCAATCTGAGTTTTTTCTTCCTTTGAATGGGTTTTAAAATTATTTAAACCATCTTTACAAAATAAAAATAAACATTATCCTTACATGTGCCAGTTTATTCTGATCAAGATACATGAGACATGGAAAATTTATACAACATTTGTGTTCAATCACCACCTCAAGCTCATTATCATACAATAGGTGTGGGTTGCAATGAAGACTGACTGATAGATCGAGAGCCTAACATACATGCTTAACTCCCTCTTCACCACGACAGTCCGGCACAACGCCCACATTATTGAGTGTTCCCAGTGGGTGTTGGACTCCACCGGGGCTATCCCTTGTTGCCAACTGTGTTTGTGATTTTCAAGGATGGCACAGAACAATCGAGGAGTGGAGAGCTTCCAGTTTGGTGACCACAGGATTATATCTTTGCTTTTCACAGACTAGACGGTGCTCTGCCCAAAAAATTGGTGGATTGTCCTCTTTGGGTTTGAAACAAGTTGATAAGCCTCATAAAATAGTTCAAGTATTACTGGGTTTGGAAATTGTAGTAGATACATATGTGTTTGTAGGAGTTAATGTCTTGCACTAAATGGGGTGGCGTAACTGGCCATTAAGGCAAACATGGAATCAACTTGAACTCATGAAACATGCAGAAAACCTATATCTTGATTACGGAGCATTGCTAGTGCAAGGCAGGATTATGGAATTTAATCCTGAGAGGCAGGATGAAGGACTTTAATCCTGCCCAGATTTGTCAGTGCTTTACCTGTTTAAGGAGAGAGAAGAATTTTAAAATAATGACATAACTTCCAGGCAAGTACAGGTGTACACATCTTCCACGTAATGAAGAAATCAGTCCCTAGAAACCATTGTAGATGTACTTTAAAAGTAGTGGTGTTTCTAATGTAATAAGTGATGGCAATTTTTAGATGGCAATGGCGAGTTTCTGTAAGCATATGTAAAGTGATTACTTTTATTTAAGCGGACGTGTTAAATTACAAACATCAATTAAACAAGACATTAAATGCATAAACTAATATTTTTCCTGTTTTGTGTGTGAGAGGTCTTTACTTATTTAAAATCCGTACAGGAAATTACTGCTGTTAGTACTGCAGAATGTGAACAAAGTACAACAAATAATTGGAAATACTTGTTTTCTTAAATTAATAATTCACTCATTGCTGCTCTTGAGTTTTGGAACCCAGGGAAATATATGAAAATACACACTAACTGGGTCTGTTGACCACTTATGTCCTGCTGTTCAACACCACTGAAACTGTGAACTAAGCAGCAAGCCGTATCACTGAACGTAGTAGATATTTCTTGAACCCTAAATCAACCGCCTCTCTGAACATAACAAATCCCAATTTAACCATGAGGGCGTGAAAACATTTTATCAACAGGTTAGGCTTGGTGTGTCAACCCTTTCCTGCAGGTGACAATTTCCTCAGTGTGAAATTAAAGCCTGTCAAAGGTACAGCTGTAAAGTGAAATTCAAACAGTTCAATAAGGTAACGAAAAATGGATAAACACAGAGGCAATGGGGGATTATAAGTGGTTTCAGTGGTGATGACTTAACCCTGAAGCTGCAAAGCCACAGCTACTTTGCATATTATTATTGACTAGAGCCCAAGATTACATCATTTTTCCATATGTGCATTCATGAGCATGCAGATACAAATGTTCACACACATAAAAACACACATGCTCATACATGTGCGCTCACACACCAAGAATTATGAAATGTCACAGCTCGCCAGTGTGGAAATTCTTTCTGATTAAATTTCATTTATGGCAACTGGGGTTTCATCAGCCAATAACAGGCAGGAAAGCTGAAGCGCTGATACATGCTTGGTTCCACCAGGCACCAGGAGAATATCAAAGCATGCCACCTATCCTCTTTTATTTCTCACTTTTTGCACCTCTTCTTCCCATCCCCTTCGCATACCTCTATCCTCACCCCTGACCTCATCTCATCTCTCCCTTCTCTCAGTCCTTTTATTTCCCTAGATCTCGTCCTGTCCTCCTCAGTCCTCTTGTTAACATCCCTCATATGGCATAGCGGTGTCATGTACGACACACTGCCTAGCCCAGCAGAACAACAACAGCCCAGAGAGGAGACTACAACATCCTGGACTCTCTACAGTGAAAGAACATCACTGGCAGTGCCACATTGTGGACGACAACACTGAAGATTTTACACTATTGCTCAGAATATTTCTATAGAACCTTTCTTTAACAGCACATATGAAAAATATTATATCATTTCTTTGGAGAATAAACTGAATTTATCAGCGAGTAGGGCTTCAACAAACAATTATTTTGATTACAGATTAATCTGACAATTATATTTCTTTTCAATTAACTGATTAATTGTTTGGTCTATAAATGCCACAAAAACTGTGAAAATGCCTATTAAAATTTCCTAAAGCCCAAGGCATCATCAATCATCAAATGCTTGTTTTGTCTGACAAATTGTCCAAAACCTTCATGTATTCAGTTTAATATTGCACAAAGACAAAGAAAATGAGAAAATTCTCACACTTATTAAATATTCAGCAGCTGTAATAAAAAATAATAATAATTTGCCATTAAATGTACTAAATGGACTGCAATCATATAGTGCTTTTCTAGTTAACCAACGACTCAAAGGGCTTTACAACACATGCTAACACACATTCATACACTGATGGCAGAGGCTGCCATGCAAGCTGCCAACCTGCTCATCAGTGGTTCAGTGTCTTGTTCAAGGACACTTAGAACCAGGAACCTTCCCTTTACTAGATGACAGCTCTACCTCCTGAGCCATGCAGCTCCATTAGAGTTGTTGATCGTTTTTCTTCCCTTGATTATTGACAAAATGATTAATCGATAGGCTTGGGCAGTATCAAGGGATTAGGGTGTATGATGATTTTCAATACCATCAAAACATGTTGTTAAACTGATACGGTAATGCTGTATTGAGGTGATGTATTGTATTGCACTGGTGGAACAGGCAGTTGAACGGAGAGAGACTGAGACTGTGTCAGTGTGGTGCTGCCGGAGCACACCATAATGACGCTCTGTCACTTTTTTTCTCCAAGTAAGAAAATAGCATATTCCAGGTAAAATTCATATACATTTTTTTAAGCGCTTGAAGATCCAATCATCACTACAGCGTATGTCATGCAAGAGAGCCAATAAGAACAAATGCAATGGTCAAAGTTGTCATATTGACATTTAAAGTGTGTGTATTGATTCACATACCAACATACTTTAAAAGTTTCCGGTAGGTGCTGGTAGACTTTGAGCGTTAAATTATTTTTTCTCCACCTATTCATTATTCTATGGGCCATAAGTAGTTAAACCTAATTGCATATTAGACACACAGCATGACAATGTCATACATGTGCAATGACTTCTATCACTTCCATTGACCACAATGGAAATAAGCCTTCAGGCTTTATTGTGTCTTAATCCTCTGTGATTTTTAATGCATGCAATGACTTCAATGCAGTGTATATGTGTTTTTTAATCATCAAATAAATTCAATTCAATCACCAGCAGCTCAGCTTTAAAGTTTTTTGTTTTTTTTACAAAAATACCTTCATATACCGTGTACCCCGATGAAATCTCAGGAAGGTATGTAGGTATGAAAAAATAGATAATGCCCAAGCCTATTGATCTATTAATAATAAAAAAAAAGGATATATAGTTGATCATCACGGTAACCGGTTTGTCAGTTTCAATTTGAAGAACTGTCAAGCTTAGAGAGGGCAGGTCTTATGTGAGCACGTCAGACGGCAAGAAGAGAGAGGTGGAAGAGGAGGCGGAAGGAGATACGAACGCAAAAAAGTTGCTGGTGCAGTGTTAAAGCTTAGTGGTAATTACATTTCCAAGACCTGACAACAAATCATTTTACGAGTGCTGCCTGTGCTGTGACACGATTATGAAAATAATCATTAGTTGCAGTCCTAGTTTCAGCTCTATCTCAAAGTATTACACAAAAAAGAAAATGATTGCCAGTGGTCAGTACTGGAGAGTCTGTTTTTTTTTTTTTTTGTTTTGTTTTTTTCAAAAAGGTGGATATTGAATTTTGGATGGAAACTGTACATTATAAGTGACATAGCTTGACCGAACTGAATGGTTTCACCTGTGACCCACAAACTCTTTCTATGAGCCAGAGGTAGACTTGCAATCAGTGTTTCTGCTTGAGTACTGGAAGCATTTTTTTGTCACCATAAAATACATGCGTGTTTAAAAACACATCTGTGTAATCAACCCCTTTCTTTGAGTGGCTACAGATATGAGGAAAATTCACTGACTGGTCTGAGCACTGCTGCCCACCTACAAACAGTGTGGAGTTGCTAATATCGATAGCTCACAAAAGACAGACATTTTCAAGCTGTTAGAATAACACTGGTCAGTGGCCATGTGCCAGTCTGGAAGCTGATCTTGATCACAGCTTGAAAACATGAGGAAACATACACAAGTTGATCAACACACACACATACACAACAGAAAAAACAACGGTCCCATACTGAACCATTTCATGTCGTACAGACGGATTGATGGTTCAATATTTTTTTGTTTTTTCACAATCTTGTCGAAGTCAGAAAAATAGTGCTTTCATGCTGTTTCCTGCCACCTGTTTTTGCTTTCTTTCCAAGGAATGCTATTGTTATTTTGCAGCAATGACTAGCTTTATAAGCGCTTTCATATAATCATAACTGTGAAAATCCCCAGTGCTTCAGTTTAAGGTTAAGTGCGTTGTGCAAGGGGGCCTCCACAGCAGTTAATAATAGAGCAGAGAAGAATGTTTGTGTACTTTACCTGTCTAAACTTTCCCTTTCAGTCAAGGCACACGCATATACACAGAGCGAGAAATAAGCTTTACATTGTTCTTTAACATGCCTTCAAGTGTGAGGCTGGCTATCAGACAGGGGTTGTTTTGTCTACAGACAGAGAGAGAATACAAGCAAGCGTCAGGGATGATTTTAGTGGCGTGGCAGCACAGGTCATTGATTTCTCTTGTGCTTCTCCATTTGTAATTGTGCCTGTAATGCCATGGCATTTCAAAGCGACCCTGATATGTTCTTTTTTTTTCAGAGCAATGGAACAGCAGATGTATTTTAGCCATATCCTCCATCATACAAAAACCTCTCATACATAGATAGAAACACATACAGATGCTGTTACAGTGCTAAAAGTCTTCAAGCATTAAAGTAATTGAAGGTTACACCATTTTCTCAAGGAAAAACTGGAAAGTAAAAGTAGTTGCTAGGCAACTGTTCATGCCAACTCATTGGCCTATATCGTGAGACTTCAATGTTGAGGTAAAGTTATTATATAAGGATTAAGCTAAAAGGTAAAATTAGAAAAAGAAATCATGAATTGTTTCTTTTAAACTTGCCATGTACTGGCACTAGTATGTTTAGTAGGTGAGCTGCTTAAGGTTTATGAATGAAATCTCCAAAAGAAAAGAATGAAAATGATCTGACTGTTGTGGAGCGTAAATACAGAAATCAATTTTAAATGTATGTGGGAAGATATTTTACCAAATAAAACACAGCACTAAGAAAGTATACAAGCCTACAAAAGGTACTCAACACAGGATATTTCATATCATTCATGTTCAAGCACTCAATGGTATTCTTCTTATTATATATACACTACTGTATGCCATAAACATATTGTTTCATTGCTATAGTGTCACATAGAGTCACATTTGTGATTGGCAGTGTTATAGCCGTGAAACAGAAATTTGCAAAAAATCTTTTAAATAATCTAAAGCTTGCATAACCAAAATTGTTATTCATATTAAATTCTTTTTTGTTGTTGTAGTACCACAGCAGCAACACTCTCCATGCTATTCCACCAATGATACAGAAACAGATGATGAAGACTTTAATATAATATTGACTGTAACGAGTGGTCGCTTTCTATTTAACACATTTAAATGTTAGTCCTGTCCTGTGCTGAATGTAGCCCTGATGGAGAATCAGGTTTGAAGGATGGGTCCATGTGGCCTTTTTCTAAAGGCAAACAGACATTACCGCTCTAGGTCAATTTGCTTTTCATCTTGTGACCCACCAATCATATTTGGCCGAAATAATATTTTGAGGACCCCTATAGAGTAGTTAAGTGACAGGACTCAAACCCACACACGCTGCACACGAACACAGACCAATATACACACAATGGCCTGACACAACTGACCGAGACTGTTAAAGGCTAGATGGACAGAGTGAGAAAGATGGGGAGGAAAAATATTAATCATTGGATTTGACATGTTTTGCCACCACCTGTCAGCTTAATGTTTGTCAGGGTTTGGAGGAGATGACAAGGCAGGGAGGGTCAAAAAGGAGGCATGCTGCCTCATTACATGTGACACATGTAGGTGGGCAGGCGCATGAACACACACACACACACACACACACACACACACACACACACACACACTCATAATTAAAAACACCAAATCTATCTCAGAGATGAATACGTGTTACATCCCAGCCTCCAGCACACAGAACAATAATAACATACTGCAAGCATACATGTTGTATACATAAATCCTCCTGAGACAAAATCCTGTACAAATTGCACCATGAGTCCCCTTGCAGCCGTTGTCCAAAATCAATACCGCATAGTCTTTGACCCTAAACCCAGCCATCAAAGTATGACATTCACCGTGCAGCAATTATAAAAACACTGACAAAGAACCATAGCGAACAACAAACTGCACATGGATGCGCATGATACCATGACCAGCTGGAGCAATCAATATTTACTGACACACATAGGCAAAGAATGATCCTGCTGTTCATGCAGATGATGCAATAACAACCGTCCCAGTGGAGTTCAATGAGGACGATACAAATCATGTCTTCTTGGTTGTCATCTGCTTTGTTTAATATGTGTTTTGATCAAAAAAGCCAATCAGAAGAGTGGGTGTGAGGTTAAAAGGTGCAAGATGTGTCAGGTTGTGACATGATAATATGTGATCCATGCAATGGCTTTCCTCGGACCCTTAATCAGCTGTTTGATTAAGAGAACTAAGAGTCTGCAGCTATGCTAGCGGCTCTGTGAGGCTGAAATCGGACTAATGATAGATAAAGTACTGGACATATTGAAGTGGTGGACCAATCAAGTTGGAATGAACAACACTGCCATCCCTTGAGCCACAAAACCAGCATGCCTAAAAAGTGCTATAGAGCTATTTTGTTCTCCTGTGTCATGCATCTTCTAGGGGAAACCAAAGGCAGGTTTCTCCCATGAATAAAATAATTCTCGCTGTGCAGTAGCCATCTAAGAATGCAAGTTTGTAGTTTTTCCATCCAACTGCATTTTTCAGGTAAAATCCTATACTCTCCTTTCAAACATGTCTTTGTTTTTAAGTCCTGTACACTGTGTCTCGTTGCTTATTGTGAGCAGCATTTGGCTCCAGGCTGGAGTTGACTTTTTCCAACTGCTAAATGCTTTGCCAGTGAAGACAGGCCTTTACTGGGGGGACTCGGAAACTCGCGGAGAAGAGGAGAGATATTGAAAGCGATCAATAGGAGCCAAGGGAGCAAATGTGTTCTGTGTCTCTTTGTGTTTGCGCGCATAAATGTACATGTGTGCTGCTGCCTCAGAGAGTGTGTAAGCTGTATTGTGGCCCCTTGCCCTGTCTTTGATCTGTCCCTTCCTAGGAGATTTCAGACAAACAGGCCCTAGCCTGCTAGCTAATGCAGGGCCAGCTAAGCCAAGCTGAGCTGTGTGGGTGCCACCTACACACTGCAGCTTTCTATCTCTACTTCTTTCAGCCTCGCTTCCACACCTCCTCACAGTTTGCAACACTAAGTGCTCTCCCCCGTCTCAGGATATATCGCTATTCCTGTTTTGCTCGAATATCAGGTCTATGTTTTGGTAAGGAGAATGTGTTGATTCTTTTATTTTGTTACTGAATCAGTGTTTTAGTCAGTCTGTGACAGGGAAGACCCACTGATCTTAAATATGTTATGTTTAGTAGCCATTTTCACCAACCCCTGAGCTGAAGCAGACTTTGGTTTAGCTGACTGCTTCAGGGTTTTGGTTAAAATGGCCATTAGTCAGTGGATCATTTTTTCTGGTGTGACCTTGCTGGAGGAAGTAGAAATCTCCCCATGGCATGTCAGCATGCAAGTCCCACAAGACCAAAAGCAGACGCTGGCGTGGGTTCATTTTCCGAGGCTGCGAGCGGGCACGAGCGGTCACTTTGTAATGAGCAATCACGGTGTGGCCTGGACAACCTTCAGATATTAGTCTGTACTGTAGCTTACTGCACACAGTATTCTGCATCACGTGATACTTCATCTCTACTGACTTCATCCCAATGAAACGGTGTCAATGGGAATTTTTTTTATGAAGATTGTCAAGTCAAGACTCAACACTCACTCACTCAACATTTGGTGAAATGAAATGGTAATTGTCACAGAGTTCCAGATTGCAGGCTGGTACAAGTAGATTGTGGGAGCAGGGTTGCAGCAGTCCTGCAGCTGTGGGTAGTTGTGACGCTGTTCAACCACACGAGCAACTAAAAACCGTGACAATGTTTTGGGTTATTTAGCTTAACATTTTACAGGGACGAACAAGTTAGGGCGGCAAATATGAGGCATATTTTGTAAATTGCAAATATGCAAATCAGATACTGTATCATTTTACTGGAAGTACTTCAAGTAGAAACGTTTTGCTGCTGCAACGTGACTGATAACTATTGCCCAGTAGTGCTCTTGATTAAACACTTGTGCAGTGTGGGTCTTCTGTATGCCCAAATAATTTGCTTATAATAAGACCAAAGAGGGGACTGGGTATGGTGAAAGGCAGAGAACATATTAAAGCACGACTGTGCCAGAAAAGGAGACAGAAGGTTGAAGTTTGCTCTACTCTACATTTTAATTGAGAACAAGTTAAGCTGCTGATTTAATCTCTCTGTCCCCTGACTGCCATCAGAGGTAGCCATGTGTATAACTTTACCATTACTGTAACTCTGTTTCTTGGTAGATAGTGTTTATTAAAATAGGATTTGTGCCTCTGTGCGTGTCAGTGTGTATATCAGTGTGTCTGCACGCACGTATATCTGTCTGTCTTCTCGCCTGTTCCCAAACTCTCCAGAGGTGAACTTCCTCTACAAGCGTCTTTTTTCCCCAGAGGAACTATACAGTAGCATTGTAGCGTAGGAAGTACCAGGGGAATTCACAGCATCTGCAGCCCCTTTGTTGGATATCACTCTGAAGAAAAGAATGAGGCGCAACTTGACATAACGGTTCCCTACAAGACACTTTCTTTTGTCTGAAGAACAAAGTCATTTTTTCACGAATGTTACAGAATTGGTGGATAGATGGTATAATACTGTCTCTGGGACTTACGATATTATGTCACACAGATAGACCATGTATGGGAGGAGAATATGAGTTCACACAGAATACAGTGTTGTTGCTGTGGCATCCACAGAATAATAAATTGGTATCACTGTGTGTGGGCTGTGGCCCTGTAAGATATATTGTATTGTCATTAACAATACCAACTTTTGGCAATTAAAATTAATCATTATGAGTAGGCAAGCTCATTCATAACAAAATCCTTGGCAATATGTCCCTCTGTGTTTATTACATTTATCAGTTATTTTGACAAAATCAAAAGCTGTGCCAAAAAAGGGACAGAGAGCTCGGGTAATGAGATCTCATCGTCTAGGCCAACTGGCCAGTCCAACAGCCCTGACTGTCGCTCAGCTCCTAAAACAATCACTAAAGTGTAATGTAAAAGTGTGTGACAGAGAGAGATAGAGAGCAACAGAAAAAACAGCTCTGTGTGTTTCTGAGAATACATCTGTACAATTGTCTGTGTTAGAATGGAAAATGATCCATTAAAGCAAGGGTTTGCACAGATGGGGGAAACCCAATCTTGGCTCAGTTACAGATTGAACAAATATGAAAATCAGTGAGCTGCTGGGAAAAGGCTACCCTGTGAATATTTTTTTTTATCCAACTGAAAAAACAAACGCTGCTGCAGCATTTTCTGAATATCTTTGCCTTTTTTTCACCAGGATTTAGCACATTCATTACACATTTCAACCAAGAACGAAACAGGTGATGGCAAAGCCTTCACCACTTTTTAAAAACAACCATAATAACTTTGGAAGTAGACATGAATATAAAGCATGTGCTCTTTTCAAGGACCACGAGAAAAGCAGAATTGTAACATTTCAATACCAAGCACACTGAAGACAAGGATGGCTGAAATCAATACAATTGAGTCCCTAAAATGTGACTGTGGAAACTTCAGCATCTTTTCAGGGATATGTAAAATTCCTCTGAAGAAAAATACTCTGTGGTACACCACAGTGCTGTTAGATTTTGCACCTTGATTTCATTCTTCCTTTACTGTGGTTTACCCCTTTTGGCCAAACTTCTTACTGAATGCTTAAGTATTCCCACAAAACCTCCTTACATCAAAACAAAGATATCATTCCTAGGTGTGAAAGCATCTGCAAAAATAATGTGTGTGTACTATGGGCTACACATATTATAAGAGACAGGCCTCTTGAATATCCCATGGGGTAGTGCAGCACAAAGAGGTGAGAAAATCATGCTCCTAGTGATCTTGCCATCTGTTACACTGGGATTGATTTCTGCAGCATCTGGCTGAATGCTTGTCTACATTTCAATGACCTGCATCACACCCTGGATCTCTGGTCTCGGTCTCCTACTCACCCACACAAACACACAAACACACATGCCTGCATACGCTCACACGCAGACGTGTATTTCTATCTTAATGAGGATCCTATATTTACTACAGACACATAGTTTTTTTTTTTTTTAATTTTACAGATAATAAGTGTTATGAAGAAAACTCTGGATATATTGCTCACTATATTTATTAGACAAATAAATAAATATATATTTCACAATCCAATAATAAACAGCTAGTAACAGAGCTGACCATAACACTGCATAACCATACAGATGATGCGATTAAATCCAAGTACTCTGATGCCAGACACTATAGGGAGGGAGTTTCCTTTGTGTGAACTTTACTGTTAATAAAATAAAATAGTAAAATAATTTTCTGGAGCACTGAATTTGGTTTAGTTCTATTTTACATTAATCCAGCCCAGAGGTTTTCAAAGTTTGAAATGGTTCTGGAGTTATGAGAAGCGTATTTTTCCTATGATTTCGACAATCCTTTATTGACCGCAATGGACGCTGGAGAAGGTATTCTCACAAAACGTACACCCACTGCCACTACTGCTGCTACTGCTGGATGTGTTGATAAATCACTGGGCCAAACTAGCTGACATGCATGTACCTGTCCCTTTCACCTCACGCAGTATTTTTGCTGCCATCTGCCATCTAGGTCTTTGACAAAATCAACCTCAATATCTCATCATGTACAATAGTCTCTTCTCTCTCATCACTTATATATCTGTCTTGTCACGTTCTCTGAACAACCACGCATTCTCTTCACTTCACAGAGAAGAGGGAAGAGCCTGTGAAGACCTATAAATCCACCCAGCTTATCAACCTGAAGCCAATTTTAGTGATATGTTGTCAACATTAATTTGTTTCCTAGTTTCCATCCTTTCACCTTGAATTATTAGTTAAAGTCAGAAAATATTAACTGTCTTTGTGAGTCATTTTTCCACATAGTTTTTAACAATAATGTCCAAACTTTATACACATACTATTTCACGCATGATGATCCAGAGCTCTTCTTGTGTGTAATATAATTTTGGCAAACTAAACTTGTACACTAAATGAAATATAAGCCAGTTTATAAAGCATTTATGTTCATTGTATATACTTTACAACACAAGTCAAAACAATATAATAATTCACACTTAGGCACACTCTTATTATATACAAGATTATGTGTTTTGCTCTAAATATTGTATGTATGATTTAATTGCAATTCACTACTTTCAAAAATAAATTATTTACATGAGATTTATACATTTATAGGTATTCTTACACTGATTCATACAAGTTGCATTAGAAATTGTCTTTTTCTTAAGGACTGCAACTTATGAAGACAGTTATTTGGTTATTAAAGATGTTAAGAAATGGGGAAAAAAGTAAAACATGGAATTGTCAGTCTGAACCCATTTTTGTGACTCACTAAAGGGCAACATGACTAATAATCTGTATAGAAGATTTGATTTTAAAAAAAACTAAGGAATTGAGTGTTAGAACATAGGATAAAAAAAAAAATCACATTATAAAGTCACACTTGTTTTAACATATAATTAGAGGACCTACAAATTATCCCAAGGTTTTACAAATATCAAGGCATTAAGCATATTTTACTCTCTGAAACCATCCTGTTGTGACAACCAACAGTTAGTTTTGCCCCTTTCTGCATAGATACATCAATGTTCTGCATTTCTTCCAAGCTTTGGCCACATGGGAAAACAGTTGAATGCTGATCTGACGGAGCAGGGATGTGCTGTGTGGGATACCGAGTTGCACACTGTTCAGGGGTGTCCAATTGAAGTCCTACTTCAAACACCATGTTACCACATTATGTGGGAGTGTTTGCACATGAACTCCTCTGCATGTAGAGCTATTTATTTGTTTGCTACATTTTCTAGACCATCCAATCTGAAAGAATACATGAGTGCAAGAAAAAATGACTGCTTTCAAAGTTGGGATTTGGTCGAGGGAGAGAAAGGTAGCTCGAAGTGATAAACAATCCTTGACCTGACATTATCTAGAAGAAGAGCCTGCAATCAGCTCTAAGCCTGAAAAGAGAATGAAAGGGATGGTGTGGCCTCAAGAAGGTTGTGCCGGCTGTTTCACAATACATTAGGCAAAATCTAAAAGAAAAAACACACACATTTGTGACCAGAAAGTCATTTAAGGCTTGTCCAATGACCCCGATGAAGACCACTAGCTTCCACTAAACGCGTTGGTCTGACACTAAAGTTATCCTCCAAGTGTTGCAGGAGTTTTGACCTCTTCAGACTTTGACCCTTTTCCATGCACATTGGAAGTAGGTGAAGTTGTGCTGGAAACCCCTACTCTGCTTTTGTTTGTACAGTAAGTTGTATGCATGGTCTGGGAAGTCAGAATTTTGCACACTATTGACTTGCTTAAAGCATTAGGTAAACATTTTGAGATGTTCTCCTATTTGAATACACAGTTTCCCTCACCTGCCAATCAACCTACTGTAAGATGCAGAGTAGCAGGTGGCTAGATACCTAGTTAGGTACCCTGATGCATTTAGCTATGGAATTTCTGGATATTAAAGAAAGAGAAATTGTGTCCCTAGAAAGTACAACCACAGCAGACTGTAATATGTTAGATTAGAGATACACAGGGCGGGTTAATAATCAGTGTAGGAAGGAATTCTCTCACAAGAGGATATTCTCAGGGTATGTAAGTCACTGATTTAATTTTCTCCCCGTATTTACACCAATGGCATTGTTGTGCAAATGTATACCCTTATATGATTAATGAAACCGTTTCAATTAAGTAATTAAATAACACATAGTTGACAAACAGTATTAGCCCTTATGGAAATTATTTTTTGGAGATAAATTTGTATATATCATGTACACAATGACAGGAGTTTCAGTCTGTCCTGAAATGTAAATTCAACATCATATACCCCATTTTTGGCAGGGGCGTGACAGATGGGAGGGGCTGAGCATTTTCAGATTTTGCCTATGGGGCCACCTAAGCTAGAACCGCCACTAAGGATACAAAAACAGCAGGGCAATAGTGTAGCTGTTCCTTTATTTGCGTAATATGCAAGCCAATGTAAAGATTACATATGTAAATTGGAACATAGTCCAGAGACATTAGCGAGTCAAGTCTTATGGCACTTTATATTAAACTTTCATATTCTACCGCATCCCTGGCCTTTGTGGTGTTAAAATAGAAAAACAGGATTGTGAAAAAGTAGAGAGTGGGTCCATTCACATTGTCAATAGAGAGCCATGGCATTTTGCCCGAGTCAACACTACCCAAGCGTGGCATTTAGATATCCAGAGAGCATTCTCACCCATTTTGGCCTTCTCATCATCAGCACCATTACAACATAACATGAGGTAAAACTACACAAACCGTACAGAAGTATTTCCTTTTCTACATATTGGAAGTTGATCCATTTTTAATGATTAATGCTCAGTACTTGTTCAAAACCAGACATTAATATGAGATCCACCCATGGGCAGGCTTGACACAGCAAGGATTAAGACACATTCAATATTGATGTTTGAATTGGAGCCGAGACAAGTAGTCACTGCTGCTGCAAAGGTTGGTGCTCTTTCCCACTTTGACTGAAACATATTAGGAAAATAAGCTGAAGGGTTCAGGACATGATATCACTATAATCCCACTTAAATATCATGAGTTGGCTTGTAAACTGTGTATAAAGGCTGGGTCCTGTCTTTCCACTCAAGGTGTTTCATATTTCCACATGCAATGTGACATGGAGCAGATGGATTGAAAATGAAAGTGAATTTCTGTCAGTTATCTTTTCACTGCAACATATGTAAGCGCAGAGGAATTAATGAGCTGTTGCCATAAATAGTGATAATGAATGTCACCATGCATTTCCATGCAGCTGTTAAAATAATGTGCCAATGACCTGCATCTAAACTGACATCTCTAATTAGGTAATGAAACCCTCCAATATCTAGGTTTGTGTCAAGGTATGAAACTCCTGTTGCTATGACACCCAGCTCAGCCACTACAGCATTGTTTTTATTTGATAATAGTCAAGACCAAGTCAAGTGCACCGCTAATTGTTGTGGATTTTGATTAGCTACAGTGACTCATACATCTATATGATGACTCTGTGCAGTGCTGTAGTACGTGCACAGCATACATGTCATCTTCATTTTTAACTTCAGTTAAACAAAAAAATGTACGTGACGGGGGGAACGCCCTTAAAGCGGTGGGTATAATTCACATAATTTTATTATGATCTTGAATTGTTCCATCAATGTATGCAGTGCACAGAATGTGCGGGAGACTTGCAATTAAAAACATCTTTATTTCATTGTTAAAGGCCAAGATGCAATGCAATTTCTTACTTTGTCATGTTTTTCCACTCTTTATTAACTACCGCAAATTTGTGTGCTAGATATAAAGTACACCAGACTTCAAATTCCTTTGAAATTCCATACATGACACTGCTTAGCACTCAGTGGTTGTTTTAGTTACTTTTGTTAAAAGTATTTGCATTGGAATCAAACTCATGAAACAAGTTAACCATGTCTATATTTATTAACTGGGCTTGTTAAAGTATGTTCCTATGGATACATAAGAGAGTATAGGCCCATGTGATGCCCCAGAAGGGCCATCACAAGAACAGCAATCACACTTGAACAAAAACAGTTAATAAACAGTATTCACTAAGACTGTGGTAAAAATTGCTTTACTTGTATAAAAGCTGCAAACGGATATAGAAGAATGAAACTAACATCAATACCTCACAAAGTAAACAGAGAACACATATAAAAATAAAAATAAAAACAAGTTTTTGAGGAAATTGGATATTGAAATAAAATTAAAGAAGCCACTGGTAAAAAATGCTTGGCTGGTAAAATTCTACACATTCAGTGTTGGACTCTGGCAGGCAGACAAACCAACTCATTATAACAGCGCTCTCATATTATGATGGGCACCATCTATCCTTTTATTTCAGTGAGCCTGAGAAACGGGTTCTTTGCTATATTGCCAAAAGGAAACTTCATTCTTTGACGTATCCATTAAAATGCAGCGGTGAGCCACTGCTAATAAAAGGAGACAGAGGACAACAGCATGACCACCTAACGGCATCATAAAGTTAGTGAGGGGAGCATAAATAATGGAACACTCATTTTCTCAAACCGCCTTGGTCTAGCTGCTAGTGCTTTCTCTGTAGCAAAGGTTTCTGCTGGGCAGCATGGAAATCAGTTTGGAATATTGGTAGAGCCTTCGATTGAAAATGTATGAATGCCATGCCACTGACTATATAAATTAGGTGCATTGGAGCCGTAAAGTAGTTCTGACAGAAGGAAAGATAAAGTATAGAACCAACAGGTAAAGAAATGTGGGAATGGACTACAGTAATGGCAAAATGCAGGCTGGTTTCACCCTTAAGAGATATTCAGACTGATTATATACATTTTGTGAAGTCATAGCTAGACTTCAGTGGTCTTTCTAGCAAATAACTCACTGAGGCCAACAGGCAGGCTACTGTAATGTCCTGTAGAAGCTAAGTATGGATCTTATGAATTAAGCCCAGAATTTCAGCTACGAATTAAAACAAGACTAAGAGACTACAGCCACAACCATGTAAGGCTGTAATTAGGCAAATGAGGCCTGACGATGGTGCTAAATGAAAAGACAGGGTATTACCAAAGTTATTAGAATTTCTCCAGGGTGAAATATGAATGTGTGGATCAAATTTCATGGCAATCTACCCTGTAGTTGTTGAGATACTTCACAAAAAACCTCCAATGTGAACCTCATGGTGGCTCTAGAGAAAAGTCTCTAGGTTTCATAACCTGGGAACCATACATTTCCTATACAACATTTTGTGCCAATCCATTGAGTACATGTTAAATGAGATATTTCACAGAATAAGTGAAAACTTTGACCCGGCAACTGCTGGTGACACTAGATCATGAGTCAGGGGATCACCAAAGTCAGTGGGATTCATCCTCTAGGGACCATGAGTGTCTGTACAAAATGTCATAGCAATCTGTCCAATTGTACCAAAGTGGTGAACCAACCAACAGACCAACAATACCCTCTGTAGAGCCACGCAGCTAGTGTAGCTAAAAACTAAAAGCTAGATCAATTTAAACAAAGTTTGAGCATTATGTTCAAATTAGAGAATTCCAAACAAGTGTGCAACACCTGTCAGTGGTTCCCAAAGTGCTCACTGAGGCATGACAGTGCTCTGTCAAACAGTACTCCTCCATTATTTCCCCCAACTATTCAAGAGAACAGCAGAGTAAACACTGCAGGGACCAGCGCATCCTGTCACTACAGCTACAGCCCCAGTACACCCCTCATGCCCAGGATGCCCATCTGCTACCCAAGCCATTGATCAAACCCCAGTTAAGTCCCAGGGAAATTCTATGCAAACGAGTCACAGCCTTAGTCCATCAGCATCAGTCCAAACTACTATTAACTACTTAATACCCTCTAAAGAACAGCGATTCAAATCACTATAGTAATATCCGGTCCTGCGCACCTCCCCAAGCACCATCCCAAAATTTCCCCAGATGTATAAAACATACAGCCATCAAGCAACTATTATGATTAATGCAGTCGCCAGTTAAGGTAGCAATGGAATTTGTCTGTGAGTTTGTGAGTGTGTATATGTATTTCATCTGTGTGTAGGAACTGAGTTAGTTCCCCCACAGTGGACTGTCACTGCACTGACGGGGGAACGAGCCATGTCAGGGGAGCAGGAGAGACTCGAGGATAGTGCTGCATTGGTGAGACTTACAGACAGGATAAGTCTGGTCCATGTGAAAAAGAGGCAGGGGTGCTATTACAAACAGAACTGTTTGTTTGCAACAGCATGGACACTACAGCTCAGCGAGTGTGAGAAAATGGGATCTATTTGCCACAGACAAAAAAAGAGACCGCTCTCCTTTTTGTCCCTTTGTCTCTCTGCATGTCCCTTCGCTGTGCAACCTACATGCTCCTACACTCTACTATTGTTATGGCCTCATTTTGTACAGGACACCTCTTTCTTCCCTTTTACGGCAACCAGTCGGTCCAATCTCTCTTACAATTCTTCATATCTGAAGGTCAGTGGCAGGCTGACATGCACTCAGAGGAGAGGTAACTTGGCTGAAACAGATGACAAATGCTGACTCACATATGGAGGAAGAGAAAGTCAATCAATTTTTTAAATTGGGTCTAGATTGAACATGCCGAATCAATTTCATCGAATCTGAAGCTAATGGCCATGGGCAACGTTCATGAAACATGTTAACTCTCTTGATGCCGTCATTTAGATACTGTGATTTATCCCATGGTGCAAGTTCGTCATGCAGGATTTATTTTTGAAAGACCAATCAAAGGTAAACTTTAAGTAATTACCCAAACTATCCATCTGTCTATTACATTTAGTACATCTACCTCCTGTCTCAAAGTTTCTGTCCTTGCTGTAGTAATGTATGCACATAGTTTCATAATGCAACTGTTAACTTTAGCTTGTGTTCATTTACAAATACAATACAAATAAGTGAATGTGATAATTGGACTGATCTGGTTGTCTGTCAAATGGCATTGCTCTCTTGGGGGGAATTCAAAAATTAAAGCTGAATCTAGCTGGGTCACCACATCATCAGATCTTTGCAATAATATTGGTGGGTGAAATGTTACATATCAAAAATAGAAATGATGGGCAAAACACAGTTTACTCAACGGTAGAGGTGCAGCCCAGCTAAACCTCTTGGCCCTCTTTTCTTTTGATTTACGATGATAGTTAATATTTTCAGGCAGAAAAGATCCCTCTAATATTCTAGATCCCCCTAGAATTGGAAAAAGTTTATTTGCAGTGCAGCTGACATAAGCTGTCAGCTACCTTTATGCCATGAATATACAGTACATAAAACCAGATTACTGTAGTGTTAAATGTATGCACGTAAATATATTTTAATGTATATTCATTAAGCAATCTAAACAAAGCACCACAAAAAAATCATCACCTGAACAAAGTAGTGCCGGTTGTTATGGAGACAAATATTATGGAGATTAATGTGCATTTCTGACTTCTTTATTTTATTATGAAAGGAAAACGTGGTTTCAGCAATGGTCTTTTCACATGTTGTAAAAGTGTGGTACTTTTAAACAAATTAAGCGTGATCCTAAATAAATGGCGATACTCAATAAAGGATTAAAAATCCTCTCAGTATTTTGAATTAATGGCAGTCTTTTGTGCCAATGTACTCAGTGGCGGTCACAGTGCCAATTCCCTAATGTTTAGATACTCAATACTAAAGAGGCGGTGTGGCAAATGTAATGCTCTTAATCCATTCTGTCAGCTTAATACTGTACAGAGTATACTGCAGGTAGTGTTAAAAGCACTTCATAAAATGTTGTCATCAAAGGTAAATTGAAATTATACAATTATGTTACTGATTAATTGATTTTCTGTAGATGACATTGGGAGCTAGTGTAATTTGTAGAAAGCTATGAACTGTTGGGAGCTGAAGGTACTGTTGATTGTATTATGCTCAGAGTGACAGTGAAACCTTTAAACACTGCTTAACATACCGGAGAAACTTTTTGACAACACATATTCTCTATAAATAGCACTAGAATTTGAAAACTCAACACTGTGTGTATGTGTTTGCGTAGGAGAGACAAAGAAAAAAAGACACCCATGTGTCAGAGAGAGAGAGCTAGAGAAAGGCAACAAGAGTCAGAAAGAGAGTGAAGAGGGGATACAAAGGCTAATGTATCAGAGAGATCTCTCTTGCCTTTGTTCACCTGAGAAACTTTGGAGCTCAAGGACATTGTGTCTGTGTTGAAAAATACTGAAGGGAATGAGAATCTACTTTTAAGCCATGACTTGTCTCGCTTCTGAAAACACTCAAAAATGAAAAGAAAAATGTGAAATGGGCTCCAGCACTAATCTGACTGTCACCATGCGGCATCTTCGATTGATTTATGCAATTTAATAGAACTGGAGTGAAAAGGCTCCTGTCATCTTTTAGGACAAAATTTGAAAACTGGGGGAATGATGGTTATTTATAAGTTGTCTCTCTCTGAACAGCAACTTTTAAAAGTGCCTAACCAAAGAATTTGACAAATTGAAATATTGAACAGATGATGGGTCTTTATGAAAAGACAGAGGATCACCAAAATATTATAATTCATCATGAATGTGTGTACCAAGGTTTTATGGTAATCCATCCAATATTTATTGAGATATTTCACTTGAGACCCACAAATATCAACCTTATGGTGACAAGGGATCACCAAAGTCAGTAGGTCTGGCAACCATAAATTTCAACCCATCCAACAGTTTTCAAGACATTTCAGTCAAGACTGAAGTGGTAGACGGACCAACCGATCAGCCAGCCAGAAGACAGACCGACCACCAGACCAATATTGAAGAATTTGGATGTTTCTACATTAAATACGATGCTACCGAAGTCATGGAATTACTTTTTTTTAAAACATCACAGCAGTTAATGCTTATTATGCTTGTTATCAAATATGATATATAGTAAAAACCTGGAAAGATAAGACCTTGTTTTAAGGATTACTACACCACTGATCAAGTTTGGACATGAAGAAAGAAGATTGTGGCTGATACATTAGCACATTTATTTGATAAAGATGTTGATGCTGATAAGCGCCTCAAGCTAAATGTTTCAAAAACATACAATATACTGTATGAAGCCTCCATAGACAGCAGACACACTTGAGAGAAGGTGAAGCATCAAATCCCAGAGTTAAGCCTTGGACTCGGAGGGCTGCCTCCTGTCTCTCTAAGGATCCACTCCAGAGCTGGATCAGCATGCTAAGTGAGATCCTGTACAGTCAGAAGAGAAACCACTAGAACACAGGCGGCTTAAGCATCCACTCCACTGTGAATAGCCAACAACAGGGTTTAACTTCACACTCAACCACTATTAGGTGACGCAGTAGACAATCATTTTATGAATTTAATAAGTTATTAAAATGATAAACTGTTACAGTCAAAATTCAACTTCTGGGACCACTTAAACCTGAGGTTGCCTATACTGTACATATACAATAAAGGAGTTTGAGTTATAGATGGAAAATAACATTAAAGGATTCTATTTCACAGATTATTACACCTTAGTATGATAATTTTAAAGAAAACCTCTGTTTAATTCATGCAGTTGCTTATAGCCTTTTTAGCTTTCGCATCATGTTGTTCATGTATGCATTATTGCAAACATTATGTAAACTGCCTAAAGCAGCCATTCCCAAATGTAAGAATGCAGTGGCCCAAATTGAAAACTGAAGTTTTTTTTTTTACGACCCACCTGGTGCAAGGAGAGGCTTAATTGTTGGTCGAGATACATGATGTAACAATCTGTTCACTGTTGTTTCAGAAATACGGACGTCGCAGTTTATTAGACTGTAGGTGTGACGCTGAAACACAATTCTATGTGATGGGCCTCAATTACAATTCCTTGCCAGTAATGAATAGTTTTAATTACTTTTTAAAATGTAAATATTCAAATAATAAATATTATAATTACAAAATTGAAAATTAAAAATGATTTAATGTAAATTACCTCTAGGGGGCCACCTGCAGTACCTCCAGGGCCAACCAGGGGGCCACGGCCCACATTTTGGGAATCACTGCGCTAAAGTCATTCAACTGAATAAACTCTAAAGCGACAGGGTCATTTTGCTCATCGGTAATAGATGTAAATGGATTTGCTGATGCTTTACCATGAGGACTTCATTCACTCTCCTCAGCACCTTCGTTCATTACTTCCTCTCAACCACACCTCTTGGCTGTTATCCATCCATATACTTCCATACTTCCCTCTATTATCCTATCACTTTACAATCTAAAAGGAAACTCCTTACAGCTTCTCTTTAAACTATTGAGTAAGCCTAAATGTATAACCAGGATAAAGTTTGCAGGCGAGACAGGCGTCACAAACACCTACTGTAATACAATCTGCCCCACCTGTACTTGTTGCAGATTAACATCACAAATAATGTTTGCTGGTGCAGAAGCTGTATATGAATTAGGTTTTATATTACAGTTAAAATAAAACTCCGAAAATTACAGTTGCTGTGTTTACATGAAATACACAGTGGGCCCTTTCACACCTATTTCGTTTGGTCCAGACTTTCTGACACACAGTTTGATCCGAACCAAAATGACAGGTGTGAAACCTCACCCGGAAAACGCTACGGACCAAACAGCCAAACCTTGGTCCAATGAAAAGAGGTGGTTTTGGTCCAGATCAAACTGAACCATGGTTCTTAGTGAAAATGAGTGAAACAGGGAAACAAATGCAACAGAACAAAATGAGCCGTGGCAGCACATAGAGAGAGAAGGAGACCAAATGTTTAATTGACATTTGATCAGACAATTCAATAAAGAGTCAGTTAAAGAGGTGGAAAACAGACACTTTTAAATAATTTTTTCCGAGAGGATGAAAGAGAGAGGATAAAATGATACCGCTGTCCGACGCACACCATCTACAAACCAATTAATTGCAAGTACAGGGAGATGCAGCTCACGTAGGTATGCGATGTATAATTCTTTAGGGCAAGCTCGCATAATTGCAATGTGAAACCAAAACTAACTGGATTAAAATGTATACAATGTAACAAAAGCAAAAGCAAACTAAAGCCTTGGTTCTGACCTTAGTTCTGACTTTTAGGTGTGAAAAGGAACAGCGTCACAAGTCACCCATAAAAACGTTACCCTCCATGCCACCTGTGATCTTGTCGAGCTCCATGCAAGTGATTCAAAAGTTGAAATACAAAATGACAGGGAGGCAGCGGCGTTGCCTTTCTTGCCACGCTTGGTCTAACTTTGCCCTCAAGCTACCACTCCTCTCAATCGCTAATCAGAATCCCCTATTATCAATCAATCAGTCCTCTGTTGTGCCCTGCTACACTTCCTGAAGGTGAAGCCAGCAACCACTACCTACTCCATGATTGTCAGACTACATCTAGAATCAGAGTGGTGATTAGTCTTGGGGGTAATGTTACTGACAAATATTAAGACCCTTTACCATAATCAATCTAATTGATGTCTGCACCAAAAATCTACAGTACATTCTATTGTCATTGTTTAATGCTTGTAGTCCCTCCTGATTGTAAAACAGATTTAGTGGTAAGCAAGATAATCAGTTTAAGATTCTTTTAAGATGGACTGAAATATAAAAACTACATAAGAAATCTCAGTTGCACTGGCTGCATTGAGATTAGTCTGCACAGCAGCACACAACTACTACCACTATTACTACTGTTGTAATCTTCAGGCTTCATGGCTTTTTCACTGTGAGCTATTAAACTGCTGCAGCATTCACCTCCAGGAGCCTCCCCCTCGGATCGCTGCTGACCTGAGAAGCGATCAACCAAGTCCTGATTAATGGGTCTCTAAGCCTCCTTGGAGGCAATCACACTCAGAAGGTTGGGCCAAACAGTAACAAATGGGACATTCAGCAATCATACTTTATTGCATCAATAACCTGAGTTATCGATTAATCCGCATTAAAAATTTTGAGGAGAAACACGCCTTAACTGTTGGTGTGTGACACGTCTTTATTCCCCATATAAAATGTCCTGCTTGCATCTTCAGAGAAAGGGGCATTTTAATCTATTTTAGACAGCTGGGCTCAGAGAGTAAAGATCTATACAGATATTACCCCAGTAGTCTCCGGTAACATCACGTTACCATGGTGATCAGCATGTGCACTGGAAACCTGTGAGTGATGACATTAAGAAATTGAACTTCTAGGTAAGACACAATACTTAAATAGATTTTATTACTTAAAGCTGAGCTGATAGGGCAAAGACCCCACCCACCCTTTTTTTTTTCCTTCTGAGGAAGTATTACAGGTCATCTGGGCTAAGAGGGAGTGACTTGTCTTTGTCTAAATGGTGTGGTTGTGGTGGTGGAGGCGCTGGTGCAGCTCAGGGACAGAGGCAAAGATTGCCCTCATCAATCTAATGCCTCTCCTCCTGAGGTAATCATTTCCACAGAGCAACATGGCATCTCATTAGGCTGATTCGCTCTCGGTGTCAGTCAGCCTCAGACACCTTCACAACAAAAGCTCTGGTGTGAAAGAACACACACACTTAGATTATTAGACAACCTGATGGCACAGGCTCTCACGCCTACAATACATTGGCATTATTGATAAAGTGTTATTTTCTATTTTCAAGCAGCATTTCATGGTAGTTTGACATGCTGTTAAAATCCTCTTTATCAGGACACCGGAATTTATTGTTGAGAAACTAAGGTTGCAACTAACAATAATTTTTGTTGTTAGTTAATCTGTTGATTATTTCCAAATAAAAAAAGAACAGAAAATAACATTACAAAAAACGATTTCTGCCAACTAGTCAATTTATCTGATAGTCATTTCAGCTCTTAACAAGACAAATTGTAATGCTCTTTCAAATGACTATGACAGCAGAGATTTTCATTTCAAATTGTAATATTTTGTCACACTGACTGTTTCCAAGAAGAACTAGGAAATATGCCACAGAAAACACAGATATTTCATATCTCGTTCTAACAGAGCCAGTAATAGCCTTTAGCTTGGATTTTTTTTCTCATTTGTGTGTGAATGCATCACTTAGTTTTTCAAAAGCCCAAAACCCAACTGCCTCCTGAGAGAAAACCCTAGCCACAGGGTGGAGTCTATACAGGAGATCTTAGAGTGACCTTTATACCACCCAAGAAACAGCCTTAATGCCCTATACAAAGACACACACACACAAACAAACAAACAAACATGTGAACACACACCACCAACCCCAGAGTCTCTGTACTCAAACAGGCAGTGAAAATGTGAGATTTGAAAAAAGACCATGCCACAGAGACCGAGTGAGAGCAGGCTGAAAACAGAACAGACCTTTTATGGATGGCCCACTACATGCTTTGCTTCTTTGCCCGGGGCCTCTATCTATCCATGTACAGAACTCTGCTTTCAGGTGAACAAACTCTCACCAAACTCCTACCGAAATCATCTGCTTAAAGCCACATCTACCTATCAACTCACACACAGGTGGGACCTTTAAACCGGGATATCCTACAACAAAACATCTCCTATTGTTACCAAACACAAAGAGACCGTTTAATAATCCATCCTCTAGTATCAGATGAAGTTCAGTTCGTGGGATAACACACCTTCATTCTTTTTCCTCGCTTCTCCCACATCTCACCGCTCTCTTTCTCTCCCCAACTGAGCTCGAGGAGATAAATGAAATGAGGGCTGGCGTGTTCCCTGGACATTTTAATTAGCTAGTCTTTAATTCAGCCTGACCCCCTTTCAACTTTGATCAGCCAGCGTGAGCTCTGATAAGGACCTGTCACTCACATGCAAACACCGGGGTTATTCAACAGCAAATTGTCTCTTCGCCATTCGCAGATGCTGTCTACCTGAGCTGTCATGGGAGAGCTGTTCACGGCTCAGTGAAAACTAAAAGCCCAACGAGAATGGAAATATGGCGTGTGAGCTGGGCTAAATCTTCCCAACTCTCCTTTTTTTAAAAACTTTTTAAAATAATAATTATGTCCAAGGAGCCATTGTTTCATGTTCGCATTTCACAAAAACAACGTCCGATAACGTCCAAACAGACCCCAAAACTGAGATATAGTACGAGCTCTTGATTTTGTTCAGCGTTACACTGCTACTGCTCATTAGTCATATCAGACTCTTCAGCATCACAAAATAGCGCATTTCAGATAATTCCTGTGTCATATTACACCAGATTAAGGGTATTCAGAGTACATGTTCTCTAAAATACCAGAGGAATCAGCTGTATAGCTCTAAATCAGCTCTAGTTTTAACTGTATGCACCTCAGGCATACACAGACTGTGACGGAACCAAAGTCGCAAGACAAATCCTGTCGCTGCTCTGTGTGCACTAAGCTGCGCCTGGCTACTCTGTTCGTGTGCTCCATTCCTCTTATGGCGAGGAGCGGATTCAACTGAAATCCCCTGTTCAAAGTTGTCTCATTGTATAAAACACTGTTTCAAATGGTACTCTTCCAAAATCTGTTATTTAGGCAAATAATTATCTTAACTTTCTTGCAGTGATTTCCTAATCGTTCACCTCTCTTGTAATGTGTTATGCTGCTAAGAAGTACAGATGGTATTTTCTACCAAGGCAGCACTTCTCAGGCTAGAAATTTAATAAGTTAAACCCAGTGTTGAACAGGCATTCTTGTTTCACACATACAAAGCATACTTATTATACCTTTTGGACATTTCAAAATAGATCTGGACTTAGAACATGTATCACATTTTTTGACCCCTTAATATCTCTAACTAGCCATAACAAGTCAATTACCAGAATGTCACTGAACGCTGTGGTTTTATTAACTAGACTGAGTACTGTCAGCACCACTGTCTTCATGCCACCAGACAGTCGTAATCCCACTCTGACCTCCTCTGCCCCATTATCATTAGATCCACCAAGCAAAATGGTCCCATCCATCAGCCAGCTTACCCAGTGACAGCAGCCAGTTTCTGTGTGACTGTGACTGGTGGTCCTTCCAATTTGTAAATGGGATTGGAGAGCGTCTACAAGGGCTGAAACAATACCACCCCTCACCACACACCGCTGGAGCCAGCTGTCGCGTCTAGCCTCTCTACCCGCCGCTGCCCTTCATTCTCACGCTGATGGTATCTGGAGATGCTGCGGTGACTTTTCGCACTGCACTCACTCATCGAACTCCTTCTCTACCTCGTACTGTTTCTAATATCTGAGGTATCATGTCTCTCCCTGCCTCAGTTCCTCTTGCTAAATCCTCTGACAGTCTCCTCTCTTTCCCAGAACTCCTCTCTCTACTCCTTATTATCTTTTATTCTCTACTGCTGTGCCTCATACCTACAGCCTTTCATTTTTCTCTCCCTTGGCCCTTCCTCTCTTCTCTATCTCTTAATTTACTTCTCCCTGAAACTCCTCCATCTCTCCCTGTCCCGATTTCTGTTTCTGATAAAGCACCTGTAGAGGATATTCATTGCCATTCAACAGGCAGTATGGTAGTTCACAGTAAAGCAAAACATGGCTATTGACTCTGCTTACAGAAATATGACCAGAAGAAAACCAACAAAACCAGTGAATTATGACAGTAGATTTGTGCCACAGAGTTTAAATGTGAATCTTTTATATACTTCTGAGACTAGATAGCAGAAATTACGGCGCACAATCATAAATAATAGTGATGCAAGTGGCAGGGGGAGACCTTATAGTTATGTTTCATGGGTTTGGATTTTCCAATTATGCACTGCTGTGCCTCGAAAAAGCCCAACAGCAGTTAATAATGCTGACAAAAATCACTGCTCCATTTTCACAGGCTGCACAACAGGATATACAGCATAACAGCCAAAGGTGAAGTGTTGAAGAAATGCTGCTTGGTCTTTTTTAACAAAAAGTATGTTTGTGTGAATAAATGCCCTGCAAAGTCTCTATCATCATAGGGTCTAACAAGAGTAGCCTGCTGCATTTGGTGTTTTTCCACCCCGTCTGCTGCAGTAACATACCAAACAAATCCAAACTCACATTCTTTGGCAAAGTCTTTCTTGAATTACAACATTTTTGCCGCATTCACTTTTATCAGGTTTTTATATACACTGAAATTGAGTATATCTCAAAGGGGATAAAAGGGACTGGAGTTTGCAGTCCTAAAAGTGAGAAGCACCTTATTCAGCTGTATGCTGTTGAAAGATGAGCAGAGAACATTGTTTCAAATTGAGTATACCTCATTCCCATAACAGAGCTGTCTACTGAAATACTCGTAAGCTCTATACATCTAACTGCTATTGTTACTTTAGACTGCTATTCACTGGCCAGATGTTGCCACTGATTACAAGCGGAAAAGTGCCACAAGCCACCCCAGCTTTCACCCATATGTTATACAACTCTATTTAAGATGGTTCACTATTAATTACTGTGAATTTATCACACAATAAACCAGGTATTTTTACCTAAAGTGTTTTCCAACAATATGATACAGTATGTGCTCATGTAAAGGATGACGGGAATATGTATGTCTGAGGGCTGAGTTAAGCAGTTGCTTCTTATGTACAGTATGTTCTACCACTTTTAACTGCAAATATAGAGCGCTGTGCTGCTATTTCAGAAGTTCTCTTAAATAAATCATATGTCATTCTGTTAATCTGTCAGTCAGTGACTCTCAGTAGCAGTTACACTGTCTAATTCAGTCAGAGCTCCCCTCATAAGCTGTACTTTACCTTGTGAAAGTCTGCTTCTTAACTCTTTCTAAACCCTTAGATCCCTCTACGCTCTCTCCCCCATGTATTTTCGATGTGCTACACAGCCAAGGCTTACTGCGTGTGAATCATGTATTATCCCTCGTCCTCTGCTCCTGCTCATACATCTTTCCTCTAATTTCATTTTCCAGGAGAGCTGTCAGGCATGTGGAAGGACCGGTCTACCACGTGGTGTGGGGAGCAATGAACAATCTATATTCTGCCAGTTGGGCCACAATCACACAGCATCTTCACAATTGGCCAAATAAATATTGAGACAACTATTTAAACAGCTCTGATCAAACACGAGTCAATCAAACAGAAACAATGGACACAAAGAGGAAAAATGTTTCTGCATGAGAGAGATGCAGACAGCTAGGAAAGACAGCAGTAATCTAACAACACCAGAGATTTAAATAACATTCAGGGAGCTGCAGTTGGACACTTTGTTATGACATAAGCTCATAATGTCTGATAAAAGGGACTAAGCATGGTAATAGCTTTGTCTATAACATATACAAGTAGTACTTCTGTAGGAAACAGAAGTACTCAAAACCCTGTGATCCATTTATAATCCTTTTTTTTTTTTTTTACACTCAGACCTCCTTCCCATTACTCTCACTTTTACTTAATTCATCTTCTACATTGTTTCCAATCTTTATGACTCTTTTGCTGCTGCAAATCAACTTCTCTACACTTTTTTCTACCACTGTTTTCTGAACAAAACCTTAAGCAGAAACAGGAGAGCACTGTACTTGTATTTTAGAAAATACACCTCTATGTTGTGCAGAGGCACACAGGTATGATACAGATGATATCTGGGATCTTCTTCAGAACCCAGAACAAACCTCCCTTTAATACCATTGTACCTCCTTTCTCTTCCATACCCTTTCTTCCTGACCTCATGGATTAAGAAAAAGGTACAGTGATTTAATGTCTAAGAAGCCTGTTAAATGTTCTTCACAGAAGCAGAAACACAGAAAATGTGCTTTAATCATACCCCAAATATTCACAGCTGAGTGCTCTAGGGATAATCATACTAAAGGCACACACACTTGCATGCTGAAACACAATCACATACAGATCACTTGATTTTTACAGTTTTTTTCCTCAAGTCCTCATTTATGAAAGCTTTTGCTAATTGATTGCCTTTATAATCATTAAGGATGTCACAGTGAGGAAACCCATCAACATTGCTTTTGCAGGTTTTCGAAATGAGCATTCTGTGTGGGTTTTTAGCAACAAAAGTATAAATTCTAGTGCATCATTCACAACACAGACACTGTAAGTTCTATTTGTACTGACTTGACAGTACAATAAAGCACACTGTTTTAGCAATGGTAACTACAAAAAGATCTCATCTTTATGTGAACGAATTTTCCTTCTTAAGACAGAGCTTCACAGGTCAGCTCAACTGCCTGTCTCTGTTCGCTTGTCTCACTCTGTGTGCCTGACAAGGCCGAGTTGGCTCTGGCACCTGGTAGACCAAGGTCTGCTAGATATCTTCTGTATTCAGGTTTAGACACAACAGGCTGGAGCCTGGTTGTTGACGCTGGATAAGAGAGACTGTAGAGAGGCTATGCTGTTGCTAGGACAGCAATGGCTGACGTCTTTCCTTGTTTGGATCTGATATCCAATAGAGTCAGCACACATGCCAGACTGAGTTAGGAATAACCCTATTTGGATATAGCGGAAATGAGCAGTTCTGGGGAACGTTAAATACTGAACTTCAGGACACCATCTTGAGATTTGGGTAGCAGTACGCTGTGATTCACACGTGATGTTTCCCTTTTCTTCTGGATCGAGCTTCAATAAATTTTCCTATGCAAGACATCCAGGTCTCCTGATAAGATTTCCTTCACACTTTATAAGTAATTTTGTCAGTTATTTATTCCTTATATCTATTGTTGAGTATTTCAACTGGTTATTCTGAAATGTTTCTAACTAAATACTTGTATGCAAGACGGAGTAAATAAACACTAGTCCTGAACATTTTCCAGTTTTTCCAGTATGTCTCAGGTATGTTGATGACCTACTGACTTAAATTGCCTTCCATATTTATGTAATTATCATTTACTGATTACATTTCAATATTTATTTATCAAAAGAAAATCAGTGACATTATGTCTGATTATTCACTATCATTTAAAGTTCCTAGTTCAAAGAAGTTTCCAGATATTTCCCACACTGACTCGCATATCACAGTAATTATCTAAGCTGCAACAGCACATATAAAGAGGCTAGATGGCGTCCAGGCTGGATTGGTGCTATGGTCAGCTTAAGCATCCCAAACAAGTTCTTCTTTGGCCTCTAGTATACTGTAGCTGTCTGCCAAAGTCTTTGTACCTGTCTGCCTCAGTAATCTGCCACGGAGCAGACAAACATCAGTGGGCCTTATCTCTACTTCTCAGGAGCAGCCAGGAAAGGAGGCAGGAAAAAGGCAGGTGGCTCAGAGGCAACGCAGACAGGAGCAGACTGAGGCAGACTCATGAATTCAGTCAACACACAAATACAAACAGCTCATTAAACACATGCATGCCCACAAATCTCAAACTACACACCTACCAAAAGCAAATAAAACTTGTTCTGGAAAAGAGGACAGAGTTCATCAGACATACACTGTGTTTCTGCTAAGCGGGTAGAAGAATTTGCTCGGGCAGTGGTGACAGCATCAATGATGCAGTAAACAAAGCGCAGCAGAGATCATTTCATGACATACCAGAGCCAGTTCAACACTTCCAGTAAGGCTGAGCAGAAGGATTTACCCAGTGGCAATACTGAATGCTGCGGTTGATACATACTGATGGGACATAGTACACCATCTGCACCACAGTGATATTCAATACTTGCATCTCATGCAAGAATGCACATGTGGGCAGTGAAATTCTCCTCAAGCCACTTTACTTGAGCCAAAGTCAGTAAAAAGTCAAATTTTGCCAGTGTTAGATTTCACAGGGCACTGGTGCCTCAGAGAAATTCAATGTCTTTACAGCATACTGTGTGTTCTGGCATTTGTATTCACTGAATAGCGGAGCTGCCTGTGGGGGGGATGTGGTGGCTTAAAAAATATGAAAAGCGTGTAATCCTGCATACGAATGTGAATTGGGTTTTTCTGTCACTGGTACACTTAAGAGTTTGTAATATGACAGGCTAAATAAGTAGTATTACTTTCTAAGGAGTGTGCATACACGTGTTGTGTGTGTGTGTGTGTGTGTGTGCGTGTGTGTGTGTGTGTGTGTGTGTGTGTGTGTGTGTGTGTGTGTGTGTGTGTGCGCGCGAGTGTATGTGGTAAAGATTTCTTTTGTTACAGTAATTGAAAAGTTTCAGGGAAAGACATGGTATCTATCATTCTTTGTATATACTGGAACTACTGTATCTATCGGGTGTAAGACCAGCACTGACACGTGCAATCTGTAACCTCTCCAATCGATTTAATGTGATTTAAAGGAGAATTTTGCATTTGATGTGGAAAAGAGAAGAATTCACAGTGGAAATCTGCACTCTAACTAAAGCTATGCATTCTTATGTAGCTTGTGCTTCTCAAACCCTGTTTGATTCTATAACATCATGCTGTGTAGATTGTAGATGGTTTGGGCAAATCCAGATCCTCTCAGTATTCACCTATAAGCCTCCCGTGAGGCTTTGTGATTTTTGTCTTAAAAGAGCACAGCAGGTAGCAGTTGGAGGGAAGCCTCCAGACGACAATGTATCTTGTCCTCTTCATAAACAGCACTGGCAAAAAACTCTAACACGCTCACGTCATTTGCTATGGGGTCCAGTCTGGCACCTTTATCTAAAAATACACCATTTCGGCAGCTTTTGTGAGCTGGTTTTGTCAGATACCAAACAAATACACGTAATGGAGGTCACAGAGGGAGTAATAGAGAACAGAAAGCCATTGCTGAAATCTTCTACCTGTTTTTATGTTGTCAGAATAAAGGATAAAATGTTACATTCATGTAATCTGGAACTTGCTGACTGTAGTTTGTATCAGATTGTTTCTAACAATAATAATAATAAAATACCCAACAATAAGATACGATAAAAACAAACAACAATAATAATCATCATCCTTTCAATAATAATAATAATAAAACAGATAGGACATGTTGAAAATAAAAGTGTGCTAGCGTGGATTTTTGAGGTGATTGATGTAACTAATTCTGCAGCCTCAGATCTCCAGCCAGTGGTCCGGACATTGTGAGAAATCAGCTTTAAGTAACCTTCCCTAAAACTTACAAGCTTGAACTCAATAAAACTGGTAATGTTTTTCAAAATACACAGGGTCATGGCTACATTTCTTGAGAAGTGGGTGCACTACTGCATGCTTAAGGCAGAAGGGAAAGGAGCCAGTGGACAGAGAGATATTTACAATAGATAAAAAAGTGGGACAGACAATTTTAAAACCCCCCTTCAGACATATGACAGTCATAACATCTAAAGGACATGATGAAGGATTTAGTTTGGCATTTGCGTCCTTTCAAGTGCACAAAGAAAGGGCCTCAAAATGACTGAACAAGGCAGAGGGGTCACAGTGTAGAGAAGGATCACTGGTGACTTATCAATGTGGAGTTTGATTCCATTTACTTTGTTTTTGAAGGACAGAAAATGCTCTCACATCATGAGAGAGGCTTCGGTTTGTTGACTAGGAAAAGGTCTGACAGTTTTTTACAATCATGTTGGAGAATAGGAGGACCTGGTGTCTTTTAGTGTTTTTTGTGAACATTAGTTCTTTCTGTTTGCAGAGTTGATATGGAAGAATCCAGAAGAAAAACACTGGGAGCTGGAGGTAGAAGAGAATAAGAGAAAAAACTGAACTAGCTGTTTCAAAAACTGTATTGATTGTTTGAACTAGGAGATTAGCCTGAGAGAAGCAAGGGCCTGATGTTCGCAGCTCAAATACTAGCCTAGCATCACCACACTAATTCAGAAATGCGTATTAGTCTGGAACCTCTCAGTTCATTTTCGATTTCCAAGGGGAGTTATCGACGGGCGGAGACAACCAATCAGAGCAACGAAACGCCGTCCTGTCTGACGGTACGTCCTGTCAGGAGTTCAGCAAACACACATTTCTTATCAACACAAAGTTTAAGTGCAGTTGTTTGTTATTCTTTTAGAGAAAATTACAAAGATACCTGAACGGTGCTCCTCTCTGTCAGTCATCGTATTAAACCTGCCTCATACTAGATAAACGCTTGTGATTGGTTAGCCCGATAAATGGCAGGGACATCCGTTTGAATGGGAGAGGGACCAGACGTATCTCACAGAGCAAATATAACCTTGATATACAGACACATGAATATAAAAAATGTCATCTTACTACATTCTAAAACTTTAAGGTTCTGTATAGTGTATTATGATTTTTTTTTAACAATCCATGCAGTAACAGCACTCAACGTGTGTTGTTGTATCAGTTGTTTCTTTGGAACTTAAGACTTTGTTTTTATTTTTTAAGGTATAAGATGATAAAAATAATAGAGTTGCTGAGTTTCCTAGTATGCTAAGAATTTGCTGAGTTTGTTGACGAAAAAGGTTATACTATGACTAAAAATGAGTGTGTCCCCATTGTTCAGAAGAAGGAAATATTACGTAAGCTCTCTATAAACTACAGTGCTGAAGAGGAGCCAAGGAAGAGCATTTTGCACAGAAGCTATGAAATGACTGACACTCACAATGGCGCCGCTAAACTCTGCTCTGGAAATTGAGAGAAGGTAACAGAAGGTAAAAGTTCATCCGCCAGGCTTGTTGAGTCCACTCAGGAGGGGGAAAAAATAGGGAAAAAATATTTTTGGATGGACAAAACCCCTCAGCTGAAAAAATCTCAACATAATAATCCCCTTTCACGCAAACAGTGCTGAATTATAGTCCAATAAGCAGCTTTTGTTGTCCCAAGTAAGTGGTGTAAGAGTGTTTTGTGATGATGAAAAAAGTCCACTTTTGCTTTAAAGCATGGCAGCGCTCAGAAAAGAACAGATACTGTGTCACTGTTAGATTGCAGTGAGCTACATGTTTGTTTTGTTTATTTGTTTCATTATTTTCTACAAATGAGGAACATAGACCCATTTTGGCCTTCCAGAAAAAAACTTTTTAGTCATTTAATTACAGTGAACACAATAATTGCTGTAGCAGAAAGTACTTCTCAAGTAGCTTGAAGGAAAACTTGACAGTGGACGCTGTTATAATGTGACAGTTAAATATGTCATCTGCTTGTAATGTTCAGTGTGTTCGGTTTGTGTGAGGGTTTATTTGTGATGTCAAAATCATTCACCTTCTTGTTACGCCCTCATTTTTCCTTAACCTGCCTCATCTGCTTTTGAATTCAGTTAGTGTTTTCCTGCATTTTCCAGGATTACTTTCAACACTTGCCAGAACTTGTTGCATTCAGCAATGATTTTATTTATAGATGGAGGGAGCAATACAGCATACTAATCAAATAGTAAGGGCAGAAGTGAGTGTTTTTCCTGGTTCGGTTGTTTCTCCGACTCACAAGAGCAACACCAGCCCTTTTGGAATTGAAAAATTTATTTTGCAGATCTGATGTCAACCAGTGATGTTTTACAGTGCTGATATTTAGTTAACCTCTTGAACCCAAATATTTCCCTTATAAAACAATTTTTTTACCATCTACAATACAACACTTTTATTATCCCTCTGCTTGTAACACTGTTGTTTCAGTGATGCTACTGTACTGTATACGATCCTTATTTTGAGGGAAATATTCAAATGTCATATTCCATGTATGCAGCATCACAAACAATTAACTTTTTTTTTTTTTTACAGTGATAAGGTTTTTTAAGGTGGATTCAGATAAATGTACTGATAATTAACATCATTATAATCCGTGCGTTACTTCCTTTAGTTCCTCTTATATCAATAGACGATGTGGTTTATGGACATGGCAGGCCTCAGTGTCTAAGCCTACAGTACACAGACGGCAGAAAGACCTTAGCTGAAACTCATTGTGATTCATTCTTTCCTCTCTCTCCTTCACTCTCTCCTTCACTCTCTTCTTCACACTCTCCATGCAGTCATTGAATGGGGCAGGTGAGTGGCGGCTGATTACCAAACATCTTCTCTTACCTTTGATCTCCTGAGGTGTGGGGCTCTAATCCATCTTGCAGCACAGGAGGCTGTCTGATCTGGGTGGTTGTGGTAGCCACTTAGCTTCTCCTCACGTCACATATACGTACAGTATGTGGCCCCGGCTCTCGTACAAGCGTGTATTCACACACGCAGAGTTTGCGCTGCACTGCTGTGTACAAACACTCTAAGGGAAAAGGAAAAAAGAGACAAGAAATCTGAGTCAGAAAACACAAAAGAATATGAATAGGATTTTATGAGGCACAGACATAGATATAATAATAATAATAATAATAATAATAATAATAATAATAATATCAAGGAATGCAATCAATTTCACACTGTACAGGATTATAGTAACCCTGATACATAAAGAGAGTGAACTTATGGGAGTTTATGGGAAATCAAAAGACGCATAAAAGCAAAGTTTGTCCTGCTTACTATCCTGAGAGCAAACTATACATTTTCAAAAGCAACTTCAGAACAATGGTACTGCATTACAAATCATATTTCTGGTCTGGTATCAGCTTCTGCAGTCCTATTACTTATGCTGAGGACAGCCATTTATCCAACATACAGTAAGTTTGGAATCTGCACTGTAAACCATAGTTTCAAAGTTCACGTCCCGTTTTGCTGATGGTCTTGTTTTACTGTTTGTCCCTTACTCAGCTACATACCCTTCCTCTTTATATAGCAGATCCAACATTTTTCATACTGTCATTGCACAATACTTTGAAGAGCTTCTGAAACTCATCAGCATTCAAAACAAGGCCTAGCACACAATACTGCAAGACAATTTCCACGGTAAATGAGAAAGTAAATGTCACTTACAAGATGAGCATTAATCTCATGTCATTGCATTTTAATGGCACCCTTACTCAGAGGAGAATTAAACTTGTCCCCAGAGATCAACCTAATCGCTTACCACCATTGTGAATTCACACTCCTACGTCACAGCAGACGCAGAACCAGCCATGTCAATAGCTTGCACATACAGTCATATACACACTGACAAGTGCCTTTGTTAAGTGCTAAGTTTTTCCTTCATAAGCATGTTCTCCTAACTATTACCTACTTTCAACTCGATGGTCAAAGATTTAATATAGGTTGGACTTTTATCAATGTTAAAGCAGCTGTGTGTAGGATTTGAAACTTTCTGACTTTAGTATCATCCAGTGGTAGTATTAAAAAAGTCAATTAGATAGACAGCAATGCATGCCACTACACCCCTTCTTCAACTGATCCCACCTGGGGACACTAACAGCGTTAGTATGCTCCAACAGGAATGCTTGGTCCGATGACCTCTGAAATCCACTTCCCCCAAAACCTTTCGGACGTGTGAATAGGGAGGCGTATGTGCAACTGCATGGTTCAACAATAAGGGTTGCCAGATTGCCCAGTGCAAGTAAACTGCCACGCTGGGCTAGTAAATCTAGTTGTAAAAGTGGAAAGTTGGTTGAGCTGATCCTCCTGCTCCCACTACTCACCCCCGCCTATGAGTGTGGCTTCAGCAAAACACACAGACTGCACGACTTTTCACTGGGATTCATTTTTATTTTTGTACGAACAAAAACTTGGGCTATCAGAATCATTTGAAAGATGTTATAATCATGTTGTGGTTTTAAGTTCCCTGAGAAACTGATTACATAAAGTATGTGCTTGAGGAATGCAAAACAATTGATGAATAATTTTTAAGCAAAACATCATTGCAGCAAAAGAAATTCGATTTCATCGCTATTCAAGTCTCATCTAGGTAAACCACATGGTATTATATTGTCAATAAACAATGGTTTAGTTCTGGTGGTTTGTCTTTGCAGTTTTGATCCCATTATAATTGGTTGACTCCTCTGTAAAATAATGAATCATTATTTATTTATTATTATTATTATTATTATGGTAACAGAAAAACAGAGCTACTGCCAGCACTGCCATTTTAACAGCTTAGATTTGTCTTTAATGTCCTCCAATGGCTCAAGTACATTTACAGGGTTGAATCATTTGTTGTGTCCAAAGCACTGTTTTATTCAGCTGGGAAATCCACGTGTCTGTAATTACTTGCAATAGGTCTTAAAAAATGTATGCATCCAACTTCAAGAAAATTTACAGTGGGCACAGAATGAAAGGTTAGATCAAATGAATATTTGAAGCTCTTGGGGGGATGTGGGACAAATAATAATGGGGAAACTTTTGAAGTGCTGACATATGTAAAGTTTCAGCAGAAAGGATATTGTTGCTGAATGTTCCTTCAGCCTGCTCTCTTCTCCAACTCAATCCCCCTCCCTCTTCCTCCTTCCTCCCCTCTCTTTCCATTCTTCTCTCTGCCTTACAGCTTCAGGCAGCTGTATACAAGCCAAATGTACAGATTTTATTTCCTGTCAAACACTGCCCAAAGGACTAAAATCCCAATTGTACTGCCTGCCATTACCATTAAAAAAAACACTAACTTTTACATCTTTTCAGTAGTGACATTGCATGGCAAGCTTGATGTACAGCCTCAACGCATCAAATCAATTGTGCTGTTGCTCTTAAACGTCATCCCGTGGAACTATTTCATATCATGTGGACTCTTATTGGTGTTTTGACAAGTAAAAATACAATGAAGAGAATGATATTCTATTAATCCACGGACTAAAGGTATGTAACATGTTTGCAAATAGCTACCCACACAACATATGGATGCAATTATGTACAGTAAGAGAAATAAGCAACAAACAAACAACCAAAGTATGGTTTTAAAAATGTCTGCTACTGCTGTGCTTGTGATGTAGAAAAACAACGTCTTGACTAGCTGCAAGGCACATTTTAAAATATACACAACCACTGCACTGCAAAAGCTACATTATGAAAAGACCTTATAAAATTATTCTCATGAATTTTGGACCGTCTGCATCAAAAAATGACTACCCTTAGGCTTCAACTTCTCTGCTAACACATTCTCAACAGGAAGGTTTGTAGTAGTTATAAAAATAATGGGTAGACAAAGCTAGAGATAACAGCTAATATTCATGTATGTTTCAGAAGCAAATGTTAACTATTTACTAAATATCGTAAACACAAATCTAATAACAAGGACATACACCATGCGGCGCGTAAAAAACGCCCATTGTCTGTTGGATAATTCAATACAGACTTCCAAACTGCCTCTGGAAGCATCATTAACACACGCACTGTGCATTCGTGAATGTGCTTCATGAAATGGGTTTCCACTGCTGAGCAGCTGCACACATACTTCACATCACCTTACGCAATGCCAAGCATCGGGTGGATGGGTGTAAAGCACGCTGCAACTTGAGTCTGGAGCAGTGGAAACATGTTCTTTGGAGTGATGAATCACACTTCAATATCTGGCAGTCTGAAGGACGAATCTGGGTTCGGTTTTTGCCAGGAAAACCCTACCTATTAAAATGTATAGTGCCTACTGCAAAGATTGGTGGAGAGATACTAGCCTAGGGCTGCTTTTCAGGGTTGGGGCTAGGCCCCTTAGTTACAGCGAAGGTGTTTCTTAATGCTACAGGATGCAAAGACATTTTAGGCAATTGAACGCTTCCAACAGTTTGGGGGAGTATTTTCCCCTGTGTGTCCTTGTGCACAAAGCGAGGTTAGACGAGTTTGGTGTTGAGGAACTCGATTGGCCTGCACAGAGCCCTGACCTCAACCCCATTGAACAGCTTTTGGAGGAATTAGACCGCTGATTGTGAGCCAGGGCCTTCTCGTCCAACATCAGTGCCTGACCTCACAAATGCTCTTATGGCTGAATGGGCACAAATTCCCACGGACACACTCCAAAATCTTGTGGAAAGCCTTCCCAGAAAAGGGGCAGCTGTTACAGCTGCAAAGAGAGGTCCAACTTCATATCAATGCCCATGGTTTTAGAATGGGATGTCCAACAAGCTCGTATGGGTGTCATGGTCAGGTGTCTACTGACTTTTGGCCATATAGTGTACATAATGTTAACTTAGTAAGCTGTACAAACAAGTCACTGGCAAACTATTAAGTAACTATCAGTAAAAACTGCAGTTGAAAGAAAAAAGCACCCTGATCACTCCCTCCTGTAACAATAATATAATAACCTAATAGGTTAACGCAAAGCACAACTTGTCTAGCTTAATATAACAATAAACGGCAAAATATTTTTTTCGTATCAGTCATCATTAGTCATTGGAAGAACAATCAAGTTGTGAGAAATACAGAGGGTGATTAATCTAGCCTGAAAAAGGAGCATTACTGTAAGCTTTACACAAACTCTTTATGAAAACAAAAACAATCAAAGTCAATATTTTGACATGTGACAGCACAGGTGTATCTAATAAAATCAATGATGGCTGAGCCCTTCTAAACCGACAGGGGAATGTGAAACACACCTCATTGCTGCAGTTTACGGATGGTACAATTTTGAAACCAGACAAAAACAAGCTCAAGACGAGCCGATGATTTAATGACACAATAATTGAGTGAATTGGATGTTTTTATTAGACTCGTTTGTCATTACTTTGTTTTGATATATCTTGTAAAAATTTGTCTGCATAAAAATGTGTTGAGGAAGGCACTGGAAAATACTAATTGCATTTCTTGACAGTTCCGTATTAAAAATATACAGTGTACACCATTTATTATTTTATTATTATCCAATATGTGTAGTTGGATGCAGCGCCAGATCCTGATGCACATTAGAATTTTATAAATACTTTTTCTCTTATATAACAAATTAGAGGACTGTGCTGCCTTAGCAGTGATATGCACACTTTCTCAGTGCTTCTTACATTTGAAGTTGCTCTCAAATTTGGACTCTCAGTTTTAAATGTTCTGCCGGAAGAAAAAGTAGAACCCAAATGTGGCCAGTATGTGTTGCTGCTTCTTTAGGTCAATCAAGTCTTGAAGCTGATCTGACATGATATCCTCCAGGATACTGATACCCCCTCAGGCTGCTTACATCTATCCAGGAAACTGATGAGAAAATATATATATGGCATACTATATACAGTATATTAGTAATATGCCTCCACTGATAATGAAAAACATTTCTTAATTACCACTTTAAAACACGTGTGCGTGTTTTATATGTATATTTGTGCTTCTATCCGTGTGTGTGTATATGTGCATACAAAATAAAGTGTACTGTACGCATACATTTTGCTTTTACTCCAGGAGTAAAATCCATCAGCTCTTGAATTGGATGGATTTTTCATTTGACTTTTCTTCTCACTTGCCTCTACAGAAGAGAGAGTGAGAAAAAAAAAGAACTCCTAAAGCAACTGATAAAATGCTGTCCTAAAGCAGCTTTGTGTTGATTTACTTCTAAACATGTGTTGTACTATTGTGAGCGCAGCAACAGTACATGACATATGCAGATTGATATTTCACCATGAAATCAATGTTATATGGAAAGGGCAGGGGAGTGGTATGGATTTTTCTGTTTTTGCTTCGGCATGGCCATCAATCCCTATAGGTAATCTGGGAAAAGGGACAAACGGGGGAGAATGAGCAAGACAGCTGCTAAGAGCTGCTGCAGCAGAGGTGACGGGTGAGGAAGGTTTTGATTTATTTGCCCTTTATAGCCCAGTATAGCAACCCAACCACTCCAACACATTTTCAGTAGGAAATACTGTACTTTTTCAACGACAAGCAAAAAATCTCACTTGAACCTTTTGGGACTCATCCAGCTTCAATTGTCCGCTATATATATTACATTTGACAGGCACACATTACCACTGATTCTAAAATTAGAGTTATGATGTTCACAATTTGAACCTTGAAGCTACAGATCACTGTCATCATGTGTCTACCATGTCGGCCGCAGAACTGTCCAATGTTGCAGTAGATGCTGATTTAGTATGAAAATTTAATAAACTAATAAAAGGAACACAAACATATTGCTATTTAGCAGTTCTCTAATTTGCTAGTCTTTACTACATCACACTTGACTTCTTTTTTTTAATTCAAAGCCGATCAGACAGTAAATGCAGACAGTAATTGAACAAACCATCACTTCACACTACTGATTAGTCCAGTGTTTATGAATAAGAATATCTCAGAGGAAAAACAATGGGGAACTTGGTCTTTTTGAAAATATTATTTTTGAGGTGCATTGGTTTTCCGTCTTATCCCCCAGAGACACTACGGTATATTGTTTTTAATGCTGAAATGATTAGAATATTAATTGATTAGTCTATCAATGGGAAATTATATTGAATTATTTTGACAATCATTTAAGTCATTTTCCAAGCAAAAATGCCAACCATTACCAGCTCAGTTGTGATAATTTGCAGACTTTTCTGTGTGTTTTGTGTTGTAAAGTGATAATCTTTGGGTTTGGACTGTCGGTAGAAGAAAAAAAAGAACATCTTGGGCTTAAGTAAAAGTTAAGATTTTTCACATTTTATAGACCAAACAAGACAACTGTCATATTAATACATAATGGAAATAATCATTAGTTTTAGTTCTAATTGTTTTTAGGTTAGTTTTTCATGCTTGACTTTGAACAGAAGTTGACAAAACAATAGGAATAGGCACAGGAAGTGAGCTGCTGAGGCCAAATTAAATGTGTGTGTATAATATGTATATTTTCTGCTGATAAAGATAATGTGGTATGATCAAAAGCTCAAGAACAGTTACGTAATAGATCTTGAGGTGAGATTATCTCCTGGTCGTAAATGCCAAAAACAGAAAAGTGGATTGCTAATTTTCTTTTTAATAAATTAAGGAGAGTGCTTTGTCCACAAGAGGGTGTTGCCATGAAACCAACACATCCTAGATTAAATTTAAATAAGAGAATCTGGAGAACGAGGCATTTTGTGTTCAGACCTGTCATTGCTCTGTTGCTGTTCTTAAGACTGAACTCTTTGCCTCCAGTTATGAAGGAGTATGGCTTCCTATCAGTCTGTGCCGTGACCCCAATTGGAGAGCCATATTCAATGCAACACACAGGAGAGATGAGAGGCAGCAGTGAGCTGCCCAGGCAGGCTGCAGGGGACCGATAAAGCTTTTAGAATTCACAAGCTGTCATCACACCATCCCTGATACTAACCCACCTTGCTCCTCCTCCATCAACCTCCAGGTAGCAAAAGGGACATAAGGTGAAAACTTGTGTACAGTGACACCACAAATGTGCAGGCATGAGGAAACAAATCCTCACCATTTTCTCTCCCAACCCCCACAGAAGTTAATGGAAATTAAATATGCTTTTCATACAGGCAAACAGATTTAATCAAAACAAAGCCCTAATCCTTCTATTGTTTACTACTCGAGCTGCAGAAACAACATGGAATAAAAATGGTCACGACCACATTTGCAAAGGACAGAAAAAAAAAAGTGCACAGAAAGTAAAACAAAGAGAGACTGTGGAAAGGTAAGGAAAGTAAAAAGATATAAAAAGGCGACAGCAACAGAGTACAAATGGAAAGTGAGTGAAAGTGAGTAAAACTAACTTATAATAATTTGAGGCCTTTTCAGATGGTCTGGAGGAAACTGGGTTAGACTACAGACTAGTTTGTGTGGTTTTCACGATCAGCTATGCTATCATACACACTATGAGTATTATATGTTAATTTTGGCAAGATACATTACAACTGAATAATTTGATGGGTTACGTCCTTCTGTAACTTGACTAGTCAGTGGCAGCTATGATTGACAAGTGTGACCTTACTAAGTCATAAAGAAGCCTCGAAGGGCAAAGCAAACAGAGCAACCTGAAGAGCTACTTTGTCAACATGTTAAGTGTCTTTAGTTGTCACGGCTGTACGGCAATGTGAAAGCTAAACAATTTGGTACTACACATCTGCGGGCTTTATGGTTTCTAATCACATGAGGTCATCATCTTTGGCTTGGACTTTGGTTACTGTCCTTTTATTGCAATCAGACCATAGTAGCAGGACAGTGATGGTCTGTGAATGTAAAGAGAAGGTGACAGGAAGATAAAATGCATGGGCGGACAAGAAATGCATGAGCATGGAGGAGAGAAATACGGTAAGATTGAAGGTGGATGTGTGAGACTGATAGACTGATTGAGGCAGAGACAGAAAATGATGAACTGGAAGAGAGAGTAGAGAAGTGGCAGCAAGGGGGGGGGGGGCATATTAAGAGTTCGAGAAGTTGAGTAAGTGGCGGACTGCCATGTTGGGCATTGCAGGACAGAACAGACTCATTTAAGCGTTTGCAGTCGACGCTGCTGAATGGCAATAGTGCTTCCTCTGCTGCTGGTTTCAGGGACGTGCCTGGAGTGTAGAGCAGCCTTCTTCCTGTGGCCTGGGGCCTTAAATCAGTTCTGCACTACACACACCAACGAGCAGCTGCACACACACTCTCTCCCACTGTTTCTCTCTCTCACTTTCTTTCTCATGGCCAACAGAAATGTCCCATTTGCTCACTGTGAACCCAGGGTGAGACTTGAGAAGACAATATTGACCTTGAACTTGACAACATTCAAAAAAAATACTTCAAGATATTTTGTAATGGAACAGCGTGGAAAGGTACGATCCAACAGGGAGCTCTCAAAAGGCATCTAGATATGACAGCAAGAAAGATAAGTTAGGAGGTTTTTCACAAAGCTCTAACTGACGCAATGCTATGGACATTCAAGAAAATGATGAGGTAGGCCGGAGGTGTACTGTCCTGCCAGAAGGGAAGAATTTCAGACGTATTCGATCCAGGCTGCCTGCGAGTGATATTGAGCAAGGCAGGCATCCACACTTCTGGTGTGTCCTTGCCTCTATCCCCTGGGTATCCAGAATTACGCAAGCAACATGACTTTGAATCCTGTTGGGTTTTAACCTTACCTGAAGACGGCAGCTGTTAGTGTATCCTACAGTTGTTCATGTTCATTTATAATGCATGACCTGGAGTACAATATTCTTCCCTGAGGGTATACAGGCATATGCATAATTTACCACAAATTCCATGAAAGCAGACGTCACACAGCACTACCCCCTGAGAATGTGTTTTGTAAGGAAATCCTGCTGAGGACAATACTGCTGGCAACAGGCATTTCGGTGATTTGTAAAATTAAAAAAATTAAAAAAAAGAATCCAATACCACATTTACTCCATAACATCCATCATATGCAATGTATTATCAACAAGGACAAGATATCTCATCACTCTATTATGATAATAAAAAAGTAATGCTAATAAAAAGGTCAAAATGCATTAAAACCCTGTTTTATGTAATATCTAGAGCCATTTAGAGCTCTATTAACTCTATTAGTATTTTCTCTTTTACATTTTCCCAATCTCAATAGTGATTTATTTGCCATTTTGTGGCTAGAACATGCCACAACCATTAAAAGGATTAGTGTGTGTCAGTCTATGAGTGGTCCAAGCCAAAAGTGAATATGCTCTTTACTACAGACATTCTGGAAATGAGAAAATATGATATTAATTAATTTATGTTTCTAATATTGAGAGACTATATATTTATAGTCAAATATTCAATCATAAAAAATATTTTAATTGTGGCCATAGTTAATTTAAATTGTTATGGTGAATATATTTCATTATCTTCCTCCTTTGTTCCTCCCAGCCTCATCTTTCTTCTCATAAGCAGTGATTCATTAGCATCTCTGTGTGCCAAAAGCCAATTTACACACTCCTGTGATGATTATGAGCCGCATGCATTCAGAGCTTCATAAAGTATCCATCCTCTCTATTGATCCAAGTCTGTCTCGTATTCAAGTCTCCAGCTCCCAGTTTGGCTTTGCAGTCTGTTTATTTCCTAACCTCCTCGCCTTTCACATCCAGCCACAGACAACAATACACACAAATGGCTCTTTGATGAGATGCTTGACCATGAAGACGAGCTGACATTGAAGACTAGTGCGGGCCAGTGGCTGCGGTGAATTCTGAGTTTAATTTATGAATACATGAAATGTTTTAATGTCAAAAGGCCTTTGCATTTGCTTGGACACAAGGTTGTATATCAAATCAACACAATAATGAATGCACATGCGCAGACACACACATTAACAAACACATGGCATGTGGGAGTGCAAGGACAAGGCCAGTGCCCAAATGCTCAAAGACTGGAAACAGTAATAATTTCGTACATATAAACATTTTAACTACTACATGTTATTTACATGGATTGTACATTTGTGAGCAAATGCAACAGCAAAATGTTTGTTTTAAAAGTTTTAAAGAGGTCACAACTCATTTTATATAGTGGTCGCATGAACACAAATAGAACAAGCCCATTTCCACTGTCTAAAATTGTTGTTTTCACAGCTATAAAATGTAAGAATACATGGTGAAAGAAAACAGTTGTATTTTGAACAAAAGTTAAAAACAGGCTGGCATTTAAAGTGTTAAATCAAATATTTTCTCCATTTTCTTCAAACACTGCAGAGAAATCAATGATCACCATGAAGAAAGACAATATCATAGAGGCTTTAGGGCGTAATATTTCATCTATTCATTTCATTTCATTAAATTTTCATGAACTGAACCCATAATCTTTTTGGTAAAATTACCACCACAAACCACCATCTTAATTATGATTTGAACCTGCATGCTTAAATTGTATGGCCTAATGTTAGCCAAAATCAATGGTGTTTATGAAGTGTGTTAATGAGAATGTGTTTTTAAGTGCAATTATGCATCTGTTGTTTTGTTGCACTGATGATCCCATCTCCATGCCTTTGATTCATTATGATCATGTGTTCACAAGAGACGGATAATCTGTTTGATTCGCACTTCAGGCTGTTAGCGGTTTTGATCTCCACGTGACCTTGAAATCTTTTGATATGGAAAGTAGAATAAAGGGCTTGTTTTGGTCTACATGACGTTCATAACAAGTACACATACAAGAACATACTGTACAAACGTATTGTTTCATGAAGTGCAAGTGGTGTACTTTTTTATTGTATAATTAGGCTCAGCTCTCTGTAAGAAATGCTGTAAGAATACTGTAGATAAAAGTACACATAAGCAGGTCACTGTATGCTATTTTTATAATGATCATGGTTTTCTTTCCACGTAAACATCAAACATGTCTTTCAAACAAGGGCCCTACTGACTGGCTGGTTGTTGCTGTAAAATGAGGTGGACCAATGATCCCATTCTTTTTATCCCTTTCCATTCTAATTAGTAATGTGGTCGAGACTCAGGCTTCAAGTCTTATTCCACGTGCCCTCACTGTAGTTTCCCTGATTATTTTCGGTTATTTCTGGACTACTCCATGACTCCATCTTGATTGCCTCTCAACTGTATAATTTAGTCCATACATGTATGTACTACAGCATATGTCAGAAATCTATTTTTTTTAATGTCCACACACTGTCGGTTTAATTGGTTTTGACTTCTTCAAGATATTTTCATCCTTTTATGACAGCTCCAGTCTTTTATTGAAGCCGTAGCAGGTTTGTTTTCAGTTTCTGTTACAGTTCAACTAAACTAAATTGCATTTTTCTGCTACAGAATACACATCTGCTCTGTAGATCGCTTGTCCTGTGTTCTCCTTTGAGAAAAAAAAAAAATCAGAAACCATGAGGGAGAAATTCTTTGGCCATTTTAAAAAAATAAATAAATTATATTTCATGATAGCGCCACCTAGTTTTGCAGTGATTCGATGGAATAACATTCCAGTATTTTGATACAGCCAGTCAAATCTAGCATGAAGCAGAAACATCAGAGTTCTACCATAGACAGAGAAGACAAATGTGCTTAAAGAATGTGGTGAAATGAAATGGCAGCTGATACTAATTGAAGCTAGGCGAACATTGTCGTGGACTCAACAGGCACATTACCGACTGACCTCCTGATCTTGTTGCTTTCTCTTTTCTTTTGTCTACCTGGATCCCTTCCTACTAACCACCTCCCTGCCAGGTTTCCCGATTCATCTTCTCATGCATCTCTTCTTTCTCTATCCTGCCCACCTGTTCTTGACTCACATCCTCCCCACTAATTTGATCATCTCAATTGCGTATTGTCTGGCAGTAACTGATTTACCTCCTGCAAAATTAAGTCTGAATTCACAAGAGAAGCCTGTGATCTGCAGCTCAAAGATGGCATAATGCATGTTGGTGCCTACGACACAAACAACCTAAAATGTATAAAAACACAGTAGATATTTCTGAGCTAATTTCCTGTTTTGTCAACTTGTAACTAACCCGCTTTTATTGATGCACCAGAAATACAAATGAGGGCTATGGGCCAGGAAATTTGTATGGGCAAACCATGTACCAGGAAATTAGTGTTGGAGTAGCGGATAAAACACAACACAAAGTTAATCAATGTTTCATTTTACACTACAAATACTTAATATCTCTTAAAAGGCACATCAATGATTCAATCAAGAATGCAGTAGCTGTGTTTAATATCTACAGTCAAACAGACTGCTGACAAAGGCTGACAGAAAAATATAAATAACATGGTAGCTGGCATGAATGATGAATTTGATCAACAAGTGGTAACAGATGTGCACTTTTAAAGCTGGTTGATATATACAAGAGCACAGTTTTAAGTGATAAAGTTCGAAGAAAAAACTGAAAGTAGACATGGATGTACAGCTTAAGTAGCTTCATGGATTTATTTCAGTAGTGGTAGAGTAGAGTAGTGATAAAAAATGTAAGAAATTGAGTGAGGGCAGGACTTCATGTTGTCAGTCAGACCTAGTCAGTTACCTTAGAGTGTGAAGCTAGAGGTTTGGGAAGCACTTCATTCTTTGTATTTTCCCAAATTTGATCTCTTGCACCTTACTACAGTGAACCTGTCACAAAGGCAAGTAGACTCAAAGAAAACAGATTAACAAATACTGACCTGCAGAATTTTTGCTGAAATAAATATGGCTCGTAGCCTAGAGAATGTCCACATAACAACTTGTGCCAGCTTTTTTTTTTAATTATTGTCTGTGATAGCCAGTCATCTCTGGCTCTGTGCTCCAGAGTAGGGCTGATCTGAGGCCTCGATCAGAGCAGACACACGCGGAGCCACCCAGGGATTTCACCATCATGGGTTAGTGAGCCGCTTTCTTGAGGACTGGGTCATTGGGGCCAGCTGTTTCATTAACCGATAACCAGCCATCTACTCCTGGGGGCTAGTTTTGTGGGATGGAAATGTTGGTCAGTCGGTTCACCACTTTGGTCCATAGCTCATCAAACTACTCGATGGATTGTCATGAAATTTTGTAGATTCCCTGAATTTTCCTCTAGCGCCATCATGAGATTGATATTTGTGGTTCTGAGTGAAACGTATTGGAACTATTGGATGGACTGTCATAAAAGCTGGTACACACATTCGTGTCCCCTTCAGGATTAATTGTAATTACAGTAATCCTCTGACCTTTCATCTGGTGCCATCATGAGGTCAACATTGTAATCTGTCCAAGACTTTGGTTTATGACCACATACTTGCAAAACTAATTACATTTCCATCATTCTCTGTCAAACTTAACGGTTGCGTAGCAGGTATTAGCATGTTAACATGCTCAACAAAGATGGGGAACATGGTAAATATTATACCAGCTAAACATCAGCATGTTAGAATTGTCATTGTGAGCACTGCCCCCTGCATTGCTGTAGACTCTCTAGAGTCTTATACTGTACTCAGACTTGGATAGGCTGACATGGACCCGGAAACCATACTCTTCCTATCTTTATCCAACTTTTTCAAATGATGGTGTTCCCAAAGGCGCTGGTGGGCATAGAATCAGTGATGAGATAGACCATCTTGTGTGCAATAAACTGTAACTGGTTCTATCTGTTGCAATTAGCAATCTTACGAACAAGTAGCTTACACTCTCTACGTCATTGTAATTCACATTTGTTTATAAATCCAATGCCATTTTCTGAGGGACATTTAGAGTAACCTTCTGAAATCTGAAACACACAATTCCGGCAAAAAAATAAAATGTATGTTCACGTTCAACCAAAGCAATGATTTCCTCTCCTGCAGATTTGTCAACCCCGTTCCTTCTAATTGCTGACATCCATAAATCACGGTGGGGTTTATCAGCACAGGTCACCATTAAATTTAAATTTAACTCTGGGTTCTTCTCATGTTTGTCCAATTTATTATATATGCACACATGAGTATTATTTTTTTTGTTTTTTTACATAATTTCACAAGAAACTAGCTACCTCAGCCCAACACACCTGTCCTGATCGCCTCAATCGCAGCTTACAGGCTGTGATGTCTACTGCGTGCGTTCAATACAGCAGGACATCTGAAAACACCTGCTATTACTCTAACACATGGCATGGGACACATGCCCAGCACAGAGCCTGAGGGCATCACTTGTCACGTCTTCAAACAGGCATGATTTCCCGGTACGCTTTGTAAACAGCATAAAATCAAATCCACAAAACATGAATCAAGTTCTTACTCTGCTGACTGAAACAGCAGTGTTTGCTTCTTCAGAACCCTCCTTTAGTGATTAAAGGGGATGACACCCAGAGAGAGGCAGCCGTCACACTCCGAGCCTGTTCTCCAGGCAACTCCCCCCTCCCTTGTCTCCTCTGCTCTTCCATCCTTTCCTCTGTTACAGCCGTTGCGACTAGTCAGTGACTTGAATTTAATCAGCCTTCATCCAAACAGAGAGGTGGCCGCAAGCAACAGTGGTTCAGTGGGGAATTTGAGAGCGAGAAGCATGGTCCGATTTCTAATTATGAAAGCAAGGCCAGACAGACAGTGCTAACATTGTTGTAATGGTCAACCTCACTCAGGGTGTGTGTGTGTGTGTGTGTGTGTGTGTGTGAGTGTGTGTGAGAGTGTGTGAGAGAGTGTGAGAGAGAGAGAGAGAGAGAGAGAGAGAGAAACTGCCAAGTGGAGTGAGGCCAAGGCCAGTCCATCTTAAATTCAAAGTGCTGATGAAGAAAAAAATCAAACCGAATGACTGGAACCGTTTTATCTCTCCCATTTAACAGACTATTATTGCCCAATGAAATGCAACATACTGCCCAGCATACAAAAGCAAATCAATGTAACAGTCTCCATCATATTCATTACTTTGGAGTGTTAGCAACACCAGAGAGTCCTTCTGTCTCATTTCTACCTTTCAGCATCTGATAAAATCATCATAATGGCCAAGGCCACATTTGTTGTATACAACTTTTACAATGAACTTTATTTCAACAATAATTCCATATAAAGTACATTTTACTTCACTATGTCAGTGTAATGTATGTTAACTATATATACTTTTTGAAGATTAAATGCATGGGAATTCATGTGAAAGCTTTCAAAATCAAACCACCCTACAACTTCAAATCCAGTGTTTATTAGATAGCATTCTTGTTTTCAACTTGTCTGTAGACTTCAACCATCCACCCACACAGAAAAACGTCAACACACACACACACAGCAAAAAAGAGAACAACCTGCACACTTAAACCAAAGAATTAACATAAACATTTGAATAAACATGATAACAGAAAATCTTCCCCTTAGCAAATCCACCACAGTAATTGCATTGAACGAGATAATGGCACTCCGCCTTTTCCATCCTGTTTGAAATTTAAAAACTGTCTCCAGAATCTCTGAAATTTTTCAACCTCGAATGTGGAGGCGTTCTGCTGACTGCCCCACAAATGAAATTCATTGGAATCTCTACCTCTCCAAGTCTTTCACAGCCACTCCATCACGTTATATGTGATAAATGGTCCCGCTCTCTAGAACAAATAATTATTTTGCCTGAAATGTCCTATGTTTCATTTTCCTGCATTTGCATAAGCTCAAGTAGATGGATGCCATTATTGAAATAGGTCCATCACAGCTGTCCGCTATCAAAATAGAGGATGAGATTGCATGGTAACTTTTATCTTTCTTCAGCATACATTCACAGACTCTGCTGTGATCAGCCACAACTGTGTACCATAAGCTTTATGCAACCCGCAACCCAAACACACTTGTTCTTGGTCAGCCCACAACTCATTTGTGCGTGCATGCGTGCGTGCGTGCGTGAGAGTGTGTGTGTGTGTGTGTGTGTGTTTACACATCACTTTCTGTAAAGTCCTTGTTCTCTCACTTCATATGTACAAACATTTACAGTGGCAGAACCTATGGCATGTGGAGGAAATTAACCCTCATGTTTGCCCTTGTACTTTATCAGCACAAACCTGCATTAGTTAACCTCTAATTAATATTGTACTTTCTGTTTGAGGGCTAATATCCATTAGTGAGGCTTAAAATATAGAACGCAAAGTAGAGAGACAAGAAAAGCTTCCATAATTACATGTAAAAGATGGCCATTAGACATCTTCCTCTTCCTTATTTACATGGTGCCTGAACATTAGGAGCTTTAATGTTCAGAGGCAGGTCAGATGTTACATTTAATGCGGTCATCACAACCTTCTGTCTCACACACACTTGGCTCTCTCAAACACTCTCCTCACTTCCATTGTGTCATTCATACTCTCTCTGTACTTAAAGTGCCCATTAATATCTATAATGTTGGACACCGTCCAATCTGCTGCTACTGGAACACGACTGAACTGTAGAATGCTGCAACACTGCACTCATTCAAAGAGTGTGTAGTAATACTTTCCATTACTATAGAGGATGTGGCTGCCATCTTGAGATGAAAAGTTATGGCATCATAAACAATGCCTGTGCAATATTTTGGCAATGATCTAAGTGTTATTCAATCCAACTAATGATTTCTTGATGATAATCTTATACTAAACCATATCCCTGGGTGACATACAGTTGTGTTTGAATATAAACAACACTGTATTCCTTGTATACCAAAAGTGAGGGATTGTGTCCCCTTTTTGGTTTACTTTTTAATAAGTCACAATTATAATGCATTAGATTTATTTGGGTATATGTCTTGTTTTACTTGTGTAACTGCTGAAAATACAAATAAGCCTCCCTTTATCTTGCCATAGATGCAGTGGTAGTTTAACTGTGTCTCCTAAAAATGTTAAGAAGGGGATGACCAGCATTGATAACGTATGAGTTCTGTACTTGTTTCTCAGCAAATGGAGGTTAATGACAAAGCAGAATGACAAGTTGATTAAGGGTAAAGTAAATGAAATTGCCGGCAGGTTGTAGGTCAGCTGTAATGAACATTCTGTAGGAAGGTAACGTTGACAGCCGAAGATGCATATCGCAGTAGAAAATGTAGTAAATACACATACAAGCACATACACAGAAGTACCCATATGCATTACATACACAGAAAAAACATGCCCACACACTCTATCCCTACCTACACATAGGGGTACTATGTGCTTCCAAACCAAATATTTCCTCACAGCATTGGCCTCACCACAGAGCACACCTGACTTAATACAACAACAACAACAACAAAAAAAAAAAACATCCAATATCACATTGCAGCTAAAGCAAACACCACATGTCTCCAGGATTTCGTCTTGACATATTTCAGGTCCTGTTTTGTTTACCCAGGGAGCCACTTGCACTTTGCAGAGCCATTACCTGACGTCACTGTTTGGAAAACAACAGAGGGGAACAACAGCTTTCCAGCTTGTCAGACAGCAAAAATTAGATGGCTTATAATGCAGTTGAAACTGGAAAAGCAGTAATTCTCTTAAACGCTGAAATGTTAAAGCTGACACTGTTCTCTGACCACACTGACTGCAAGTGAATTTAGTGAATAATAGCATAATTAATAACCACTTATTGTGCAGAATGACCTTCTAACATACCTGCAACCATTGCCTCTCATATCATGCTGTTTACCTGACACCTCTTCATTTTAGTTCCACATGCACTTGCAAATTCTCCATGTTCTATGACTATTTGAAAAGAAAACTATTATGCAGACTTCGACAAAAAAAGAATAAGATGTCTGAAGGATGAAGCTGCAGTGAAAATCACAGAAGTCACCACGCAATATCAAGGCTGACCTTGGAGCCAATTTAGTGTTCTAATGCAGATGCTTTGTACTGAGCTGAATAGAAATCTACTTGTAAGCTTCTGTCATAGCCGAAGTGATTCATCCTGCATCAAATATTTGAGAATGATTTACACCACCACCTCTCCAGCCTCAAGAAGCAGAAATATAGGTTGACAAGTGTATACCTGCGCAGAACTTATAAAGGCGTTTTTGTATCAATGTAGAGCTAAAACAATATTATATAACAAAAATGTTTTCAGTGTGAACAATACTAGTATATAGGCACTGTATTACAGCTTAATTCATGTCTTTGTTTGTGCGCAATGAGCAATAGTATTGTTAATTCTATCACACGGAGGCTTTAATTGATACAGATTACTTTATCTCCAGTGCATCGGCATTCAAAGGTAAGGATTAGAGATTCAAACAGCTACAAAAATATCTTGAAGGACGCTTTTACAGGTAATACACAATATAGAAATCTATAAATGTAAACTAAAGCTCAGCCACAACTAAAATACAGCCAAATATAAATATATTTTACAAGCATTAAGTGATATGTTTTAAAGCTGATTAAAATGACTGAATCACCTTCATCCATTTTCATCTTATTGCTCTAGTTTTTTATTGTTTTACCAGAATCAATAAACACCTTACCTGCTCAGCGTAATATCGCAGGCAGCTGAAGAGGTAACTTGTGAATAAACATTTAAAAAGCCAAAATGAGTCCACTGCTAGAGAATAATGTACTTACCTTTAATATCTGGCCACAAAGTAAACTCCAAATAGATGCCCATATTGCGCTGTACAGTATATGTCAGTAGATAGCTGTTTTGCTTAATGCAGCTTTAAATAATTATGAGGAATTTGTATTTGTCTTTTGGTGATGCATGTTGTCAGAGGAGGAGTCAGAGAGTCTTTGAGTGGACATGTCTACTTAAACATTAGCCTGGCAACGCCACTGTGCAGTACGTCCTGTCAGAAGTACGCCAAACATATATTTCTTATCAACATAAAGTTTAAGTGCAGTTGTTTGTTCTTCTTTTAAAGAAAATTTACCATCAAGTCCATTTAATAATGCCACTGCAGCCAGCCGGGGAGCGCTCCGCTTCAGCGGCAGTCATCGTGGTTATTTACAAAGATGCCTGAAAGATGCAGTTTTCTGTCAGTCATCGTATTAAACCTGCCTAACTTCGAAATCAGTCTGAATTGGAGAGGGGCCAAATGTATCTGCCAGAGCAAATAAAACATGAGCTCGGAGATTTGTATGGTTCCCAGGCTACATAAACATGGAAAGTGCTACAGTATAAAATAAGTTAAGTCAAGTTTTTAAAAGTTTGGTTCATTTATCCATGATGACAATAGCTTTCATCTGTTTTTTTAATATAACGATCCATGCATAAAGTCTTATTAAAAGTAGTATTTATAGTGTTTTTTGATTGACATATCCTTAATGAATCCATCTGTGTAGTGGAGTATTGTACACCACAAAACAAGCGCTATTACCATTGCTGGCAAAGCTCTCCAAACTCTCCTTAAAGTTGATGTGCTTATCGATTTGCACCTGTCCAGGTTGACATTGCCAAATAACTCTTCAAGACAGAGTGAGCACACTGGTAGTAATGTGTTTCAGTCCAAGTTTGTATTTTAACACACTGAAATTGACAGCAGCAGCTCAGTAGTATTGGATCACAGTGGCCGTTTCAAATAACTGCTGTTTGCTTCAACAATTGTAGCATCTTCGCTGTAGTCCAAGGTAGGGATGCCAATTTCCCACCAGTTAATAAACTCTTGTCAGCACCGGTGTTACCAATTACAACAGATATTTTACAAGGAAAGGTAACAGCCACCTCATTACTGGTTAAAACTATAAGCCAGCAAAAAAATTCCAATTACCAACATAAACCACCATGTTCTGAATAGACACATTAACAAACAGCAAACTTTAAAAACTAGGTACTCAGTCCAGCACGAGACATGATGGGAAATGAGAGCTTACTTTGGTCTTTACTTTGAACAAAACCAATGCTTAAAAGGTTGGTTCATTATTATTTTTTTAAAGAATACAACAATCAAACACAGAGTGCAATGACAAACTTCCTTATTTTAAACATAACTAACCCTCCGCCAACGTCTTGTCTTGTCAGTCAACTCTCCTCACTTTTGTCATGTGATAAGGGCAATCTGACTCGTGCTACTAAGTGCTGCGACTCTGCTGCTGCTGCTGCTGTACAGGGCAGACACTCTCAGTTTTGTCCTGACGCTTAGCATTTTACTAATTAAAGTTTTTTTAATGTGATGAACATGGCCTGGTTTTATTTTTATTTAAAAAGAAGCTAAACAACAGTGGGGGCGGTCGGCAAATAATGTAATCAGTTTATGGCCGGACACCATGTAACACCGGTAACAACAACTACCAAGGCAAGCATAGTCTGAACATTTTGTCAACCACCTCCTGCTGACAGAGATCGTAAAGCATGCAGAAAATTTTCATATTGCAGCTTTAAGTGCAGAGCTTTTGGCACAGCTGTATACATAAAAGCCTGTCTGGATACAGCATCCCTGTATAATATGACTATTACCTGCTTTCCTAAATGATTGCGGGGCAGTTGAGGACTTGATTTCACAGTTAAGTGGGTCTCCAGTAGCCTAATCTGAATCTATATCAAACTGGATTTAGTGTGAGCCCCAGATATACAGTATAAGGAAATTCACAATGTTTATGGTGTGGAAAATAATCTTGCTCCCCTGAGAAAGGAAGTATTTAAATGGACAGGCTTATGCTCCTACTGCTAGAACTGGTCAAAGTCAATAAACACTTTCATCTACTAAACTCCACATTTTACCTTAAAGTAGCAGGTTACACAGAAGAAGAAAAAGAAAGACAGAAAGAGCAACCGGGGGGTGCAGAGATGAAAACATAACAGAAAGCCATAAACGCCTCGTATGATCCAACATTTAGTATCTTCTTGATCGCTGTGTGTTTACCATGTTGTGTTTATTTTCCATTTACTGAACACAAAAACCAACGAAGTGTGAAGGACTAAATCGTGACACAACTGTTCTACTCACACAATGCAAAACAAAATGTCATCTCTTATCCATGTTTATGTAGCAATATAGTTTTACACAGAATATGAAGTTGGTGCATAATAAGTAAAATACGGTAAAAATAAATCAAAGCAGTCATACTGATACTTAAAGATGACGTAAAATAATCCCCAATGATAGAGAGATTTTGCAAGTTAATCTCAACTGTGTATTTATGCTCAGCTGAAACTTTATGACATTTACAGTACAATAACTGCTCAAAGCAAAATAAGTGTTATGACGATTTTAAGTGCATCTTTGTATTTTCAGCACTCAGAACAGCGGCTGCACAGGGAACGGATAATGGCTAGTAATGAGTAAAGCAGCATGGTGCTATTATGGGTAGGATTGGAATAAAATGCAATAAGACCAGGTTGCGAGTGCTATATTAACATGCGTGATATACATACAGTATTTACCTTAACATAATTTTGTTTCAAACACATTATGTGATGTTGCTGCTGTATCTCTGTGCATTACTCTACTAAAACAAAACTTTTAAGAGACTAATGATTCCTCTTTTGTGCCTCTTTTCATTCATAAACAGCCTTTTAATGTGGTGCTCGAAATCGCACCCACCACAACCCCAAATCCATCTTTCACCAGAGGGCCCAGGACCATTGCTTGGGAGGCTCAGGCACCATCCTGCAGAGCGCTATGCCAGGATCTACTCCAGCCTCGGTCACACTGTCCATAGTCTGACTCAGCGACAGCAAAATAAATCAGTGAAAGTCCTATTCATGAGTAGTGAAGTCTCTTCTAGTTGAATTTCAGCCAGACATAAATGTTGTAATGTGACTATGCCCAGGAGCGGAACAAGTGCTAGTACAGTGATGCAGCTCAAAGAAGAAGTCCCATCACTAAGTCTGTACACAATCTGTACACAGTCCGGCCTGCTGCTCAGTGGTATTTGTCTGTATTGTGACCAGGTCTGGTCCTTACCAAAGCCACATTTACACAATATCTGGTCATTTATTGTCTGCAAACATGCTGAAGGGTTCTTAGAATGCCTTTTTTTTTCTCCTGCCGCACTGTCTTGTATCTGGGTTTGTGTACACCTACACTGAAAAGTAGAGTCATATAAAAATCCCATTACTTTGACCCCCTATAAATTGGTGTATAGTAGTTGCTTCATGCTGAAGCAATATACATTTCAAACAATTTCAACAAACAAGGCTGTGGAAGGTCCTACATGCTGAAAGGAACAGTTGTTATGTGCCAAACAATATTTGTTATGGACTGGAAATCCCCAAACAAAAGTAATAAATTGGTGAGTTATTACTGGATGTTGTAAACAGGTCACGGGGGAACAGTAATGATATGCATTTCTGGTGCTTTACCTGCTTTATCGTTGTATACAAAGTGCCCACTTCCTTTTGAAAGTGGTTACATTCAGATAAAGCCTCTTTAGGGATATCTCTGGCGCCAATACTGCCTGTACACGTCTATGATCGAATTACTCCTCTGTTATTCCCATCACATGGTCAACCCAGCAAAATTATTTCCTTTAAGGAGGGGTTAAATGGTTGGCATAGCAATGATTCTAAACTTATCACAAGTCAGTTGTTGGTGATTAAACTGCAGGGCACTATTTATCTCTTTGATATACATTTTTTTTTATCCAGAATTGAAAAGCTCAACAGTAACATGACTTTGGACAGGTTTAATTAAAACTACTCTCATCCCTAGTCATTTTTCAAAATTTTGTTGAATTTGATACTTCTCAGTAAAGCATTCTGCACTTAAACTAAAAATCTCTCTCGTTTATGTGCTACTTCTCTTTCTGCCAAGTGCTCTGCAGCAGGTGAATAAATGTAGGGCACTTTGTAGAGCACACTAACATGAGCATGTAATTCAACTCTGCCATAGTAAGCTGCTCAGTAGGACAAAGTGGTGTGTCAACAGTGGAGGATCAGAGTTGAGGAGTTTTGAGATACATACTGTGAAAACTCAAATTAAATTAAAAAAAAAAAACTAAAACAACATTATTTTGTGTAGTGCAAACATGTCAAGTAAGCTGACCTTTGCGGGTCACTGTAACACAACATGATAAGCGGTTCTAAGTCCAGCAAGCAAGGAAAGATTGGAAAAATTTGACAGGATTTTGTTCCCACATATCTAAAAGTTCAGTTTTTTCTGCTTCAGGAGAACACAGCTGGTTTACTGGCAGGATCTTCATGTCGCAAGGACAGCCCAGAACATGCTTCCAATAATTAAAACAGAGTGGAGAGGAAACACAAAATAGCTACTGGTTATTGCTGCAGATCCTTCCCTCCAAGTAATTAAAAAGAAAAGAAATGTGAAAGGAGAGAATTGATTTAAAAACTACTGAGATCTAACTATACTCTATATTTTCTTATTAGTAAACCAAAACTCTGAATGACTGAGAAGCTTTTTTCGAACATGTGCTTTGCAAAAAACATAAAAAAGTAAATATATATTTAAAAAATAGCATCCATTATAATTCTGAATTTTCTCCTTCAATGTATAATGATCTTGTGTGTAGGGGAAGAGACTATATACTGTATGTCACAGTGCAGTAAAAAATTAAGTGTCTATCAGCTGGCTTACAGCAGTGAATATTACATGTGTGACTGCTGTAGAGTCAATGTTCTGTACCTGCATGTTTCTGTCCCTCCCCTGGGTCCCATCTCAATGATCCAGTAACAAGCCATCTGTCATTGTCATTGTAATTAATCTGGTGCTATTTAGTGGATAATGAGATGCTGTCGTGGGTTTTGTGCAGCTCCACTTCCCAGAGACTTGTTTCCTGTCTCCGTCAGAGCAAGGAGAAGAAGGAGGGGAGGAGGTGGGAGAGAAAGGATGCAATAGAGCCATACTGCAGCACGGAGGCTGCTGCCGGTGTCGGTGTACAGATGGTTAGGATATTTACTCGCCAACATTCACCTGCTCTGAGAACGCCACTCATCACTTGAAAATCAAGCCCTCATGACACGAGTGTTTAAAGCAATCAAAAACAAAGAGGGTTTATGAGGCGTATACCTACTTGTCTTCCATCCACATAGGACGTGTCAGACGTGATAGGTGTCGGGATGGTTTTAAATTAGAAAGGGAGGCATAAAATATAACATAAGTATGATTGTGGTGACTGTTCCATATTTACCAGATTTATGGGAAAGGTGCCAATTCTACTGAAGCTAATCTGACAGAGTCTGAGCACCAGCCGGCTCTCAGAAAAATCTTTTGCTATCACATGTGAAAATTAAACGGTGGCCTAGAAGGGCTGCTCCTGCTTGGGATGGAAATTGCCCTGCCACATGTAATATCTCATGCTAACGCATTCCTCTCAACATTCACATCTTTTGCCTCCTTCACTATGAAAAAAGAAAAAATCGGGACGGAACTGTATTGCTGGGGAGATGAATACATTTTCACTCACAGGTGATCTTCAATCTTTCACTATGATTTTTATGCATTACCTGCCACTGGCTTTATTATTATATCTCAGTTTTTATAACACCCTACAACAGATCTGTGAATTGATCACGCCTACGGAATATATACAAAACAGAGCAGTGGTGGCAGAGAGGAGTCTGATGGTTGGATGGACGTAAAAATAGGTCTATCACCTTGCACAGAACTCTTTTTTAAACCTAATATAAAATCGATCAATGCTGTCAAAGAAACAGAGTGATGTACAGTAATAGTACCGACAGAGCCGTGAAAATAGAATGATAGAGGGAACGCATGAAGTCTGACAGTCAAAGGAATGAAGTTATTAGACAATTTACTTTGTTCAGTATAAACGGCAGCATTACTTTTCTTCTCAATCATGTTAGCTGCTGACAGCCACTACAACCGCTGTGATCCAATCAACTCCAAGGAAATGAGGTGAGGACATGACGAAGCAGAACCTGAGCAGAATTTCAAGGGGATGAATAAATGATCTTTGCGAGCCCCACTGCTCTCTTCATTTTCCACTTATTTACTGCCAAGGGCTTCTATAATCAGCATTTGTTACCAAACTCATTTCGGTGATAAATCTCACCCACTCTCTCTGTTTACCAACAGCGAGGTGAGCAAGCTAGCCCTCTGTCCAATCAACAATTTTTTCAAACACTCAAAAAAGCATCAAATAAGGTATAATTTAACAAAAGAGCTATCTGATCCAGGGTGATGAGTAGAGGACTCAACAGTGTCTACAAGGGCAACAGCTACACTCTCGTTGGCTAGATTGATGGTTGACACTGGAAGGTAGTCTGTGGGTGCTGGAGTCAAGCATCATTACTGTGGCCAAGCACCCCAGGTATGTGGTTAATGGCAGCAAAGAGAGCAGTGTGCATGTGTGCTAGTTGCTCAATGAGGCTCTGCAATGTGTTGAGAAAAAAAAAAAAAAAAAGAAAGAAAACAAGTGGCCATCACTACACTGAGCTACAATGTAAAGTGATCATCCAAAGTCATTCAAAGCATGCAAATATCCCATTCAAACCTTTGAGCTGAATTCAATTATATCATTAGGGGCTAAGGATTCTCATTAGTTCTACATTATGGTGTTCAGAGATTCAAGAAAGGGACCAAATTTCATTGGCCCTTACAAACTCAATTTTAAAATGTGGCTTTGTGAGAGTTTTGGGTGATGATTAGGAGTCAGAAAAGACTCTGAAATAAAGAAAGACTGAAAATGTGCTCTTCCAATGTGTGTTCTCGTTAAATGTGTTAAAGAATAAAAGTGTGGCGGAAGCTTACTAGCTGTGCAACCTATCCATAGTAGCTCAAAACAGGGCTGTTTCCTTAAAAGTAACAATGTTGCTGGGCGGCCCATCCCAGGTGAAATGCAGCATGTGGTCTAGATGGGGGTTGATACAGGGTGACATAGACAGTGATATGACAGTTCTTGCTGTTTGTTAAATAGACTTGCATAGGCAGCTTGCTGATGTCTAGGCACATTAATCAGAGTGTCACCAATGCTGAAGAGTTATGAATGAGCTACAGTACTGTTGGAGATGGGGGCCGCTGGGACATGTACAGACCTGCTGCTACGATCTTGTAAGCGGCGGGGGAGGGCTGCTGCTGCTGCAAATATTATGTGTGCACAGATACTGCTGTGACACATTGGACATCGCCAGGTAATCTTGATCAAATATGCCATTCATCTAGATGCCTGCCCAGTGACAGAAAGGACATTTTCTCACAAAACACATGCATTCTCAGTGTCTGTAAGCACTTAATAAAATCCACCGTGAAAAGTCAGAACAAATCTCAAGACTGAACTATGAGTGTGTCTAACATATCACATTTCCTGACACTCTGAGCTTGGAAATCCAACCATTACTCAACCCTTCATCCACAAAGACCCACTATTTGGAGGTCTAATAACTCCTAAGACTCATATTTACACAGAAACATCACCACAACATATTTTTGGGATACTACACAGATAGTAGTCTTAATATATTTTTTGATGTGGGATTGCCGTTATTGCACAAAGTGAAAGCAAACAAGGTGATTTGAATTTCTGCTACATGGAAAAGTGAATAGCGATGTGATAGTGATAGAGATTAAACACAATATAGCAAACAAATGGATAAATGGAACTGAGCTAATGTTCTATTACAAGACCTAACAGAAAGTGATAACTGTGTGGACTACCCACAAACTATAGAAAAACAGTGTCTGTGACACCACCTATCTATACTTTATTTGCATATTTATACTTGCATACAGAAGCAAAAAATGAACACAGACAGTCTGCCTGAGAGACATTTAGACTCCTGAGAACCTAACAAGGTTGATTCATCTTGAAGTACTGGCTTGAGATGAATGAATGACCATAAGGCTGCACTAGACTACTACAGCTAAAGTCATAAAGAGCATCTTTGTACAGCTTCTCTAATGTGTTGTATTTCCAGTTGAAACAGACTACGCAGATGTCATATCATTAGAGGAGGGAAATGCGTGGTTTAGCAAACATGAGTCTCAGGAGAATCACAGTGATACAGAGCTAAAGGTGACTGGTGATCTCCACCCACATCTTCCTTACCTACATTGTTAGACAGGAAGGTGAAATAAATCACACTCGTTTGGAAACAATTTGAATAATTGATATCTTAACACACTTTTCCTCACCTACAATATTGTGTGCTTCCCATATAGAAAGTACTTACTATTAACAGTGCCTATACGGCAGGTGGAAACACTGATCTTACCACTGCAGTTTGATTGTGAGAAAAGTGTTTTATCTAATCAGACGCTTCAGACAGAGGACAGGGTTACAAGGTGAAAGCGGCCAATATCACAACCTGTAATCCATTGTTCTCCCGTCCATTGCAGTTATCCTTGTTTTCATGGTACGAGATGCGTGAAGTGATACGTTGCTGCAGCCATTAATAAGGACTGGGGACCTGAATTACATTTAATCGATCGATATGTAGTTCCACCGCTGTTTGGCTGTACTTAACATTGCAATTACATGCTAACGGCAATTATCTCATTAATGCAGGCCAACAGGAAGGGGAAAGATAATGTACTGATGCCCATTTAACACATGGACACACACACACACACACACACACACACACACACTTCCCTGCAGTGTGATTTCACATATCTGTATCTCATATCCTGAAGCCCTTTCAGCTACTTGCTACATTCGCCTGGTTGAATAGTCACATCTCAATTGGATTAACGTGACTGTGTAAATGTCAACAAGCACCACAGCAACAATTAGCACAAAACTCTAATTGTGTGTGTGTGTGTGTGTGTGTGCGTGTGTGTATATGTCTGTGGTGAAGACAAAGGACGTAATGAATGAATAAGTTCTGTGTGAAAGGTGTGTGCTACAGCAAAACAAACAGCATATTTAAAGGATCAGTATGAGGAATGAGAGTGATGTTTCTGTAATGGTGTTTTCCACATAGACGGTGCTTATTAATCTATTAACATCTTAATTAACATGCCGCAAAACCTCTGCAACATCCCAAGTTGTTGTTTATCCAGGGCAAATAGGCTTGACCTTTCAGCTAAAGCATTCTTCTGAGTTATTTTTCTTGGGTCAATATTTTTGTCTTCTAGTATCTGAAAACCAAATTTACTGTACACACAGGCCTAGATTTCACTCATCTACACATGAAAAGTATGTTCCTTCCCACCAGAATTTCTCCTGTTGAGCACTAATACAACACTCATCAATAATAAGCAGCTGGCATAGAGCCATTGTGGCAGATGAGAATTAGATAAACTAATACAAATGCATTTGTGTGTGTGAACCCTGCGCTACTTTTTGATGAAAGTGAAAATTTATCTCTCCCCTTCATTTCCAGATGAAGGCTACCGTAATGGTGTCTCATTATACTGCTATAAGATTTGCGTACTTTAAACTTCAAATGAGTCTCATTGAAAATGAGTCCAGATGGTTGAGGAGTTTGGGAATTTAGACACTTATTTATCTCAGCTGTTTTATCTTTTAACAAATACAATTCTTCAAGCTACATTACATCTTATTAGTAATGCAAATTATTAGCAATTTCCTTCATCTGACCTTGGCCAGTTAAGTAATTATTAATCAATTAATCATTAAAGCGAATAAAAATTAAAATAAATCATGCCAATATCATGGTCTATTTTCACAGCACAACCCAATTAAATTGGATATTTCAATCAATAATTAAACAACTGTGTAAATTATCTCACTCAAAAATCAAGTAAAATCAAGTAATATTATCACTCAAAATTGCTGCTCTCTCTCCTGCTAAACCTTCCATTACTCAACAAATGGCCAGGTTAAATTTAAACCATTTCACTTAATAATATTGTATAATTTAAACGCTTTATTTGAGGGCAGTTGATTCAAAGCTTATCCCACTTGTAACAAAATAAGGCCTACAAATGCCTATATAAGGTAGACACATAAAATGGGTTGTCTTGATCTCCTGATAACATGCTTGGGAATACGAGCATACCCATATGGTCAGGAGTTGTATGCGCAGTCAATCATGCCGCTCCTGTTGTATGGAAAACTACTTACTGTGTTCACAATTATTCCTGGTACAGTACATAAGACATCCCGTGAAATCAATTTTGCATTAAAATTGGGCATTGTTAGTTAATATTCCTAATAGATCAAATTCTTAAAAGTGATTAATCAGTGACCAAATAATCATTAGCATATTTACAGAACATATGATATGAGACCATTGCAAATTAAATATGTCTAATGGCAAATATCAAATTGTGAGATTAGAATAACAGTCTTGGACATAAATGTTTGCATTAGCAAAATGTCTATTGCATCCAAAATATCAAAGTATCTACTGAATAAAATTATTTTTGCACAACATCTATTCACTTAATTTTTCCTCTTTGTTTTGTTTTATTAAGACAGAAGAGCTCCCAAAAGTCAACAGATCTTTAATAAGAGGAGAGCAGGGAATACAATTAGTAACATATAAAAAGCGGCACTGTTTTATAAGATCATTATTAAATAAAAGCCTTTTCTTTGAGACAAAACTGAACAAGCAACATTTCTGCCGAAGGACATGGTGACAATACATTCTCTATCAAAAGAGGAAACTGATGCCATGTTTACATTTGGGTCATCATGGAGGCCGCGGCCAGACAGACGCGTTTTGTTTTGCTCAGTTGGTTTAAGCATAAAATTATCTGCTTGTCCTGGGCCAAGATCCAGAGTACAGTCACTATAAAACTACAGTCATTCAAAAATAATTGTAACAAGGCTTCTGAAAAATGTCTGTTGTCTACAAACTACACACTATACTATTGGCTCCTACATGTATTTGTAATATGTGGTATAACCAAAACAAGTAAAAGTCAAAGAATTAAAACGGATTAATCAATTTAATTTACATCACTTAACATTAATTAATTAGACTTTGAAAAGGCATTGCAGTGCTTAGGAGCCCTACTCCTAAAAAGGATAAATAGGTTAAAAACTGTAAACCTAGAGGGATTCTACAAAGTGATTCATAAAAAATAGAGCTTTTGTAAACACATTTGATACCACTGGGCATACTGTAAAATGTACATATATTAGCACAGGCATAAAGGAATGAGTGGGATCACCAAGAACTAATATTAACTATGTGTTGTATGGTGAATTTTGGTGCATTTTAACATGCAAATCCCAGGTGTTTCATTCATATCAACATACTCTTGACATCTCTCTCTACAGAGTAGTTACAACAAGCAAACAGGAAATACTGGCTTGAATCCCCATATGGAGATAAGGCGAGCCTCTGTGTTAAATGGGATTTAGGAAGAAATGTCAGCTGGACTCATTTGGGTGATAGAAGCACAGTGGAGTGGCCATTAAACAGTAAAACAGCTCTCTTTATTTGGAGGCTGATAGATGAGGCAGTCATCTTTATTCACAGCCTTCCTTGTCAAATGGAACAAATCTTTGTGTGGCCTCTCACCCTGTTTTTCCTCTTTTTCTCACAAACACACAGCACCATTGTGGAACATAAGAAGCCTCTTCAGACTTTGTAATTAATAAAAATGGTGTAAACAAATTAAGAGCCTTCTTCTCATCGTCTGTTTTTGTGCAATGTAACGATTATTCTGCCCTAATGAGTTTGCTCCATTGCCGGCACCCTGTGCTGCTCTCTAAACCCCTCTGTGACACCCCGGCAACTTTTGATAATGAGATTAGAGGGAGAGGATGGGGTGAGGCATCAAATAGGGTCAGGGTGACAGTAAGGCTGGAAAGATCAGTCTATCTGCAGGGTAGCGACACGGGTGCAGTGGGGTGCCATTCAGAGGCGCTAAGGTAAGACATGCCAAGTGAGTTAGTGAGGTTGAAAGGAGTGAGTGAAGAATTAGGAACTTAAGTAATTAAGGTGAGACCACAGCAGTGGGGAGCGTTCGAGGGTCATGTCAAAGACTGAGACAGCAGAGAACATAACACAGGATGAGTCACACTGGTGGGGACACATGGGGTGAAGAGGTATAAAGCAAGACAAAAAGGATACAATACTAAAGGACTACGGCCTCTCACAAGAGCTAAAGGAAAAGCACCCTTGGCCATCTTTAGTTTTCCTATTATGATGCCAGTCAAAGCACTACAGACAGGGGGCATGGAAACCAGTGGCCTGAAAACAAGCCAATCATGTTACCTGCCTACTGGTGCACCAGGTTTCAAACCAAGCTCAATTCACATCAAAGGATCATTACTCACATCAATGCATGATTAGATATGGATCACATGTCTGGGGTCCAATGACCCTCTCAGTCCCATACTCTTGTAGCATGCTGAATTCAAAAGCAAGCAGAAAGGTTCAGAGTGGTGCGTCTGGTCATGGCAGTCTGGTGACAGGCCAGACAGGTGATGGATTTGATCGTCTGAAGGGTTTGAAAACTCATATGCACTCCCAATGACGCACACCTTTAAAAGCATTCATCTCGATAAGGATTCCAGGCATTGAATGCGAGAGACTAGTCCATATCTTCCAACTGTCCATAATCGTCAGCAATGCGTGACTTGCTAATGTGTTCTGGGTCAGTAACACCAATTCAAGATGTTGGCACTGAAAAACTGTTGAAAAAGTGAAAGGTCGTTTTTTTTAGGATGAAACAGTGCCAGACAGTAAGATGCAATCCAAACTGAACTATAACTTGGACATCTTCTTTTATTCGTTCACATAGTTCATTATATTTAGTATCACAAATAAATGCTTTATGTGTTCATATGATTACAGAATACTTCCTTCCAGAGAGACCCTTTCCATTTCCTGAATACTGCTGATGATTTGTACCACTTAACTGTTCCTGACTATTTCTGTCATCATAGTAAACTGTTCTCTCCAAACTGGAATTTTTCCTCAATCATTAAAGACATCTGTTAGTAGGCCCCTACCAAAAAAGTACAAATTGACCCTGCTATATTACATAGACATATTACTATAACAATTTACCAATTTGAAATCTTACCATCCTCATGAAACTAAAACGGTTATCATCAGTTGCATCAGTACTTAGTTACTTACATATATCATAAAGTCTGGCTATTGAAACATGTCTAAGTACTCTCTCCAATACTGAACTGGAGGCCCGCAAGGGTTCATTCTCTGCCCTCTTTTGTTTAATCTCTGTATACTTTCACTTGGCTCTATCAACAGAAGATCAGATATCTTAACTATGCAGATGATACACTACCGTAGATGTCACTATCCTCTGATAACGTGAACCTTTTACATTCATTGTTCATTCATTGTGCTTGAACAAAATCTATCTCTGGCTCAGAGGCAGCAGGTCTGTGCTATTTTGGAGTCTGAAACGACTATATTTTTATATTTTATATTATTTTTATTTTTTATATTTTTTGTAATTTGAAATGTGACAAAAATTTGTTTTTTTTCCTCAGCAATTAATCCCTGATGTTAATTCTAATTTTTTTTTTATTATTTCTAAAAGTAGATTATGCTGATTAGCTAGACAGTTTTTGTTTAAAATAGAAGCAATGAACACTAACTTTAATGTATTATTGCTCCCATGTAGTTGAGCATTAGTATGATCCAAGGTCAAGCCACAGAACGTATTATACACTTTCGTAGTTTTTATAGGTTTTTTTTTTTTTTTTTTTACAGGTCACTCATCGTATGTCAAGAGCCAATGTTGAAATTTGACCAAGTGTGCACAATCGTGTGTGTGTGTGTGTGTGTGTGTGTGTGTGTGTCCATTAAGACAGTTTATTTTCTCAGTTATTCAGTCCCTGCGGTGCTCAATTAAATGTGACACTGACAGAAACTTGAACCCAATCAACGCCCTCAATGTGCTTTCTTAACAAGTGTGTGCCTGATAACACACCCACATAATGAACACCACAGTAATTATCATGGCCAAGAATTTATCTGAGAGAAGATAATGAAAAGATCAGAGTTGTGACTAATGATCTCGCTTTACTGTTACCACTGACTCCAACTCTGATCCTTAACCATTTAAAAACTCCACACATATCTAAAATTTTTTACGGTTCCGTTTTGGCCTTCAGTGCTAATGGGCTCCGTCTGCAATGTTTCTTGCTAGCTATTCACAATCATGTGGCAAACAATTGAAGAAAATGATTCAATCGCAATTCCAATCACATTTAATACAATGGTTTGACAAGCACAATGAGGATGATTTTCTATGTGAAGTGGAGGAAGAGATTCGGAGAAAACTTGGGGTGCGCGTGGCGAATTATTGCTCTGTTTGCATCATAAACTGCTACAGAGCAATTTACATGAACAAATAACAACCGTTTGGAAGGAATCTGCTGAAGAAGGTACGGGGCTGATCAAAGGCCATCAGTGAGACCAGCTAAGCTGTTGATTGAAGTTGCTTTCGGAATTACTATCTGCCGTGGAAACTCACAAAACAGGAGACGAGCGAGGGACAGAGTCAAACTAGCAGGTGGGGACCAAGACACTGACTGAGGCTCAGACAAAGAGCCCTAACCAAACACTTACTGAATGTAATGCTACAGCTCAGCATGCTGCTTCTAATTAAAGAAGCTGTCACGTCCCATTGAGCAGATTGCAACCCTCCAGTTGCTCTCCCAAGGACCAAGAAACAGTACATATGAGAAGATTCACCTTAATCCTGAGACACATACACTTATCTCCTGTGCAGAGTGCTGGGAAAGCAAAGGAGATGAGGGAAAAGGTCGGGGGAAGAGAGAGAAGCAGAGAGAGAGAGATGAGTGGGAAGAGACAGTAAAGCAGGGAAAGAATGCAAATTCTCAGAGAGGAAAGGAAGAGATGGAGCGAGAGTACAAAAATAGAGGGAAGTGGGGGTGCAGTGGTGGAGAGAGATGGCAGAGGAGGAAGAGAGAGATGTTCTGCTCTCTGTGTTTTTGAATATGAGCAAAGCCCTTGGATTAATCAGGCTGAGTCATGGTGCCACAGGGGGGCATCTGTTCTGTTTAGCCCTGTTCAGACTGTTGCACTCACCAGCAGGCTAAAAGATTCATTCACCCCAAAGCCTAATTGCAATCTGCAAAATATCCTCACCAGAATGTGAGTCTTGTGAGAAGCACATTCTGTGGCAATTCTGTGTCTTGCACATTTCAAAACTGACAAGACTATGCAATGCTTTTTGGTTAATCAAGTAAATCAACTTGCAATTGCTACATAAGGCTTACAAAATCGACTTGTATGTGACTTCCTTAATTGGCACCTAATTTGTCATCTAACATTGAATAATTAATAGCTTCATTTTTCAGCCTAAAAAAAATTCTTCTAAACTTTTAACACAAGTATACACAGTACTAATATAACTCAGAAGTGTACATACACAAGTTGGTGTTTCAGTTGTCAGCAATGACGGGTGACTTTCCATGGGTTTGATGCATAATGACAGGTGAAAATTACCTTACTGATTTTAAGTTTATGGTTTTGTTTAATTCATATTGTAAAATCATGTTTCCACATGCAGTTAAAGCTGTTTATTAAGCAGGCAGCCTAATTAAGTGTCCCTTTCTCTAGTTTATTCCCCAATCACACAGTTAACAACCTCCTTCAGGCTACAGAATCCCCCTTTGACGGTAAAACTAAAAACTGTGTCATTACACTACCCAGGATTTATACCACAAATCCTTGAACTGTGTTCTCAGATTGCGATGGTCATCCAAGCTGGTACTGGCTCTCTGGTATAATATTGATTAATACAAAACTATTTTTTTCTCAACAAACTACTGCCATTTTGTATTTACACATGTGGATTTTCTTAAGTATTGGCAGTTTACCAGAAGGGTATCTCAAAAACAGAAGCCAAAAAGAACTGGGGGAGGCAACCTGACATTGAATTATTGCCACTGGCACACTGTAAATTCTTCACAATAACTTTCTATTAGAACCACAGTAGACTTCATGGCACAACAATGGGCTAATTATTTGTTGCAGCATGTGTATAATGTATTATATTAAGTTTTTATTAAAATTTTGCTCCAAATTCCAAGCAAATAATTTTAGCAGCAACATTTCAAACAGCAGCTAACAAGTTAGCTTACAGCTTGGTAAGACAAATATTCAGTACTTGTGTACAACTGGACATTGGGTTTCTGCATGTATGGCCATGTTCCCACACCTGTTGGCAGGTGCCAGCCTTTCTTGCTATTACTGCTATGGTGAAGGCTGCACCTGATGCCACACAACTGATTTAAATATTGGTAACCCTTCTGCACTCACCTTAGTTTCTTTATAGTTTACAGTAAATTGTATTTATTCATCTAAAGTTTATTTACTCCATTTAGTTTGTTGACACCTTGATTTGATGCACATTACATTCACATTGTACATACATAAGCAAACATAAATTATGACACTTAACTTTTATTTTATACATCATACTCATAGTATTTAGTATTTTTGGCTTTGCATTGGTTTCTATTGGTAGTGGACACATTTAGTTAACTTCTGTACAGTCACTTTAGTTAGTCTATAGTTAAGTTGGCCTTAATAAGTTCTAATTTCTATGTCTTGAGTTACCAGTGCTGAGGGCTTGCCCCTCAGAGCTGAAGCAGAGCTGTTAAATATAAACAAAGTACTGCTGCAACTGGCTGCAGCCTACTAATACAAAAAGTAAAATTGACTTTGGTAATAAAATACACAACGAATAATGGATCCACACTGAAACCTTATTTCTAGAGATCATAAAAAGCCACAAAAAAACAAAAAGAAATGCTGATAAAACCAAATGTTTAATTAGCATTTTGTGCACAGTGTAAATATCAGGTCAAAACACGGAGTTCGCCCCAGCAATATTAACAGATCAATCACAGACCAATGGTATTATGCTGCTTCTGAGTCTTATTAAACATTGATTCCTTTAAACGTTCATAAACTACAGACGTCAGATCATTTTTCATCATTGATGAACACCCACAAATAACATTATATCATTTTTAAACAGTGCCATAAAAATCATTACAATGTCTGATAGTTTTTGCTTCCGCTGTGCACAGTCCCGCAAGGTGCATGCAATTCACGGCAGGAAGGCAAAACTCGACACAACACCGCATATAGCTTTAGTCCGATCCACCTGTCTTTGTCTATCGTCACTGTGCTTAACTGAGAAACCGTAATTTTCCCAAACAGGGGACTTTAATGATACAGGGGGATCTTTAAGCTCTGGTTTATTTGCATTAGTCATAGAACGAGGCTGTCTGTGGGGTGTGCCTGCATGCATAGTAGTGGCTGAGATTAAAGTTTTAAATAAAGTTCCACACATATACACCCACATACAGTTTCTGGTAATGTTTTGGGAGCCTGACATTATACTTCTCCATACATTCACTTTTTGACCTTCTAAAACTTTACCAAAACATAATTTACCAAAAACTAAACAATAAATGCATATAAAAGAAATCAATCTTTTTTTTCCTTTTTCTTCTTCCAATGGCACAATAATTTGCACCTTTCACAACATTTCACTTAATAATTAATTTTGTTTGTAGAGTGACTTGCATGTCATCTCAACTAACCAATAACATATTTTTGAAGTGAGAAAGATGAAGCTTTAGCTTTTTTTCTACATTTTTGAAATGATCAAAAGATGCTGCTCTGGGAGCTGTAAGGAATCTTCCAGGATGTGATAGTGAGACAAAATCTAATCAAAGATATCACTGAAAAATTACCTTGCATGACATCCAATCTAAATAATAATTATTTCAGCCCAACCATACAACTGACACTGAAACAAGAAGGGTTTGGAAAAATAAAATATCACTGTAAAGAGAAACATGAGAAAGCCTGACTGATCTTTGAAGATCCACTTAGACAAATCTAAATCCAGAGAAAATGTTCCATGAACTGTTAAACTAAATTAAAACTCTTTAGCAAAGCATAGTGACAGTTTTCAAACAACAAAATTAAACTTAAAAAAAAGGAACAGCTACCTACTGCCAAACGAATGAGATGCTGACTGCTTCTGGAAGTAAGCTCCACATTTTAACATAGTCATAAAATCAGTGAACTGCCAGGGCATTTCAGAACAAAATGTCAGTAAAATCAGTCAAAGATCGTATCTCACCTGCTGGGTAAGGACCCAGTGGACAAATTAAACATACAATAACCAGTAACAAAACTTGGTAGGATCAGTTTGATACGTTCTGCAGACAGAACACAGAAAATGGAAAATTCAAACAGCAGCAATGCCAAGGTTCATTCCTAGATGCTCACTTTTATTAGAGTCTACACTATCAGACTGCCTTCACTTCCCAGCGAGAAAAATCTTTATAACGTCCAGTTAGAAAAGTCCAGCCATCATCCCAAGACTATTGTGAGATCTTTATGATCCTTCCCAGAGGCCCCATGATCCCAACAGTGGTTACGTAAGGTTCAGAAAGAACTAGAGAGCTACTTCAATTAATGTTAATGAGCTAAAATGAGTCATGTTAGCAGGGCTCACTGGTGGTGATTCACTGACTGGAACCATTAACACACAGTGAGCAAGAAAGCACATCATCAACCTCGCCCACAATTCGGATTGACACATACTACGCTATAATGGCTTACCATAGAACAAACCATCACCTCAGACAGCATCATGTCACGGCATGCTGATCATAACTAATTTCATTTGGTGGGATTTTGAGCTGTATGTTTTCATTTGCTTTCATGGATATAAAGAGTCAATAATGTGTAATAATGAGTCTCAACAGAATCTGCCATACCACGCTCCAAAGCCACATTCTGCTTCAAACACAGCCAGCTGATGTTTAGATACACTGTTGCCTAACTTCAACATAAACACTTCCATTTAAGTGTGAGCAAAACATGGGAAAAAATGAATTAATTGTCTTTCTTGTGAGAAAAAAAAAAAATCTATCTCCACATTTAGAGCATGACACCCTGTGATCAAACATCAATATCTTCACAGCAGGAGCCTTGTGTTGCCGCTAAACTCCTGCCTGCAGCAGAAAAGACCCATACAGTATCAGAAAAATATTCTACTGGAAACATTTTCACTGATGTCAATATGAGAATTAGCCTTTTGATGCACCCTCGGGGTATAGATCCTTAGGCGCACACACACACACATAAGAATACACATGCATAGACAAGCACTGAGGTGGTAGGAAGTGTTAAATCTCCTAGCCTGCCTGCCTGCCTGCCTAGCCCCCCCGTCGCTCTTGGGTTTCGTTATCAATCGTGCCCAGCTCTCCCAGGGCTCTGTAATTTCCAAATAAATAAATCATTAGTGGCTCCAGCATGAGGATTAATCAGCGGTGCTGCTGCTGCTTCTGCCTCTCTGTGGGAGTGTACCGTCACTCCCACCACATTCACATCAAGCCCCATCAGCAGCAACTAGCTGGGCTACGTCGATTGGCAGCGCTGACTGTGGGGGATTAGAAGTGGCAGTGTGGAAACTCCATATAATGCTCATTTCAGCTCTCTTTTTCTCGCTATCAGACAGTCTGTATTTCACTTTTTGATCATTCTGCCTCCCTCAGATAGACTTTATTAAGGAGCAAGTGTAGCAGAACCCTTTATATACAGTATTTTCATATGTGCAGTTTATCTATAATGAAAATCTTGGATTTGTGGATGATTTAACTTTTCTAACATGTTGATGGCCGTTTTTAAGAGCTGTGAGTAATTGAGTCACTGAGTAGAGGAGGGTTAGTGGGGTAACTTGGGATTGATGCAGTGACAGAGAGGAGAGATGGGAGCAGGGAAGAAAGGTTAGAAGAAAAATAAGTGCTCTGCTGGATCGAAGTGGAAAGAAACAAGGCCACCTAATCACTCACAGAGCACTCAGGCTACTAAAACAGCTAATAAATTGTTTGCTTTCTAAAACAAAGAAAGCAAACAAATGACTGACAGGTGAGCAAGTGAATCCAAACAGTCAACAACACAGCACCAAATTCATAAAACTGTGCACTGAGTCTGTTTAAATTCACCAAAGCCACTGTGGCGAACTTTGCCCAGCCTTGTAGTTGTATGGTTGGAAAAGAAAAATAAACTTTGGATTTTGACGTTTTGACGATTTAGTTGTAGGCAGAAACACACAGTGCATACAAGCACTGCCATCTTTGAAGTCAAAGATGGTAAAAAATTTGATTTGATGATAATTAATGCCAATGAGTACCTTTTCTTCTAATCTCTTGCTTAAGGGTTTATATTATTGAAGTATGTTAACTAAAATATCAGACACATTACAGGGACACTATAGTTAAAATATATATTTAAAAGTCTTTCAATAGAAGTACTTTTTCCCACCACACCATTGAAAACAATTTTATATTTACTGAGAGAATCTATTTTGGGGTATGGTGGCTGTGTTGCACTTCCATTTTTCTCTACTTGAATGCAGTGTAACTTAGGAATGCATTGTTTTACTGCAATTTCTATGATCACTATGATCAAAATCAACTCATTAGGTGCTCTCTGGTGGACAAACTATGTGATGGGGCTGCATTTCAAATGACCTCAAACCAATTTCATCACTTAAATGTCTTGTTATTTATTGGCCAACACATGCACCAATACTGATGATATACTGTCAGTATATCAGCGTGGCCAAATAATCGGTCTAGTGGTAGTTAACCTAAGACTTTTTGGTTAAAGACAATGATTTAAATCTTTTAATTAATAATCTGCTTTCTAACAGTCTCAATAAAATAAATATTTATTTGGCCCTTATATGGAGACAAAAGGCTTGGTTGTTAACCAGTGTATATGCCTCATCAATTAAATTTATGTTTTTGTCCATGTGTTCTGTGGTGCAACATTACATTCATTACTATCACTGATTCATATTAGTCTCTCTGAAGAGAGGGGTAAGGCCAGCATGACAAGAGCCAGCAGGCTTCTATCCAGGGTTACAGGACTGCAGGGCAGGAGTGGTCCGGTACCTATTGTGTCAGCCAAGAATTTCATAATCCATTATTTGTAATTCACAGAACACAGTGCCCCACCGAAATCACCATTTGATCCCTTCACATATGAGTAGTCTTGGTGAAGTAACACGACAACCTATGTAGAACATGATCATCAATGTGTTATTTCCAGTGTGTTATTTCCGATGACAATCATAAAAATGCTTTTAGTGATCCACTTATCGAAATGTCAAGGTGCCTAGTCACCTTAAAAAAGCACTAAAAATGAGTCATGATAGACAGCATGAAATGCCAATATAAAAAATAATTCACTTTTATACTATTCAGTACACTACTCACTACACAACACACTACTCTACACTACACAACTGTGGTGTAAAACCCACTGTAACAATGTGTTTCTGTCTTTATTTTTGTGCAAGTTTGTTTTATGGAGTAAACTTTAATCAACTGATTGATAAAAATCAGTGAATTGCAGGCCTGGACTGGCATAGAGTGAAGAAGTCAAAACCAGACCTGCATTGTCCAACGGTGCAAATACAGCCACCCCTGTTATTGCTATGTAAAACCACATACCAACTGTGCAGAAGTGCAGCAGCACGGGAGGACATGCAACCCTACAATAGTATGCACCACCGTCCTACTTTCCAGTACTGACCCAGGTAACCAGTACAGAAAAGCAGAGTTGTTTTCATACATTCTCCCTTGCTCCTTCACCTCGTTGGCATAGCCCAACTTGTGTACTTTGATTTCCTTCTCTTGTCAAGAAACAGCAAGTCTTCATCTGTGGTCTTGTAGCTATTACAATGGAACAGGAGAAACATATTTAGAGGTATAAAAATATCCTGGCCTCTGTGACCCACAGTCCTGGTATTCTAAAAGAGGATATTAAAAAAGAGATTTCCTGGTGAACAGTAGCTGGAAAGATTGTCTCTTCTGGTAAGAAATCACATGAAATAACACACAAACTCCTGAATCCAGGACAGGGCTCCAAATTTACTTAATGATACAAATATTGCTTTACATCCCTACCCAGGTTCGGTGTGCACTGTACCGCTAATAAAAAAAAATAAGACTTCAGATTGTGACTGTTTGGCCCTACATAAAGCATAGAAAGACTCTTGTTGAAAGATCTAGTTCAAGGATTGGGTTTTTGGATAACATCGTGAGCACTTCTGTCCAGAGTCACTACATTGCTGATGGTGACCTATAGGTCCAGTATAATGTATCATCTGTCAAGTTGATAACCAGGAACACAGGGGTAAGACCCAAACTCAGACAGTATGAGAGGCCACCAGGAATGGTTCAGTCAGTTTAATAAAAGGGCTGATGACAGAAGTGGGAACACGTCAAGAAGATTAAATTTAACTGAACATATATAAAGAAATGAGTATGAATATTTAAATATAACATTTACATATATATTTATGTTGACATTAAACTATACCACTTACTTTGTTGCAACTGTATGCTCTTGAAATTAATAATTAAATACTTTGCAGTATTTCAGGGCTGTATCGCCCACCCCACTGAGACAACATTTTTCTATGTTACTACACTGTTAATCCCAACGCAACACTTCCTGTTGTTATGAATTAACTGTTAATTGAGCATTCTTTGTGAAAGGAAAAGATTCTGTTTTGTAAACTTGTGCTTGCCTAGTTAAATGCAGTTGTTCTGTCAAAGCTTATATTATCAAAGCTGAAAAAAGCAGACAGATTTCAAATTTACTCTGAGCCTCTTGAGCCATAAGCTGTGCTTTGGTTGTCTGTTTGCCAAACGTGATCCAGCAACACTTAAGGATTAGAATTCTTCTAGTGTAGAAAAGCTTGAAGTTGGCATAAAGTCTTGTTGACGAGAAAAGATACTGACAAGGACACGACACACACATCTCACTATATTTGATCATTGAATAAAGGATTTGTCACATTTTGTGTACATGCATATGTATGTACTCGTGTGTTTGCGTGACAAAGTCTCAGATGTTGGTTGAAAAGAGGTAGAGCCAGTTCATGTGTGCACACAAACATAATGACATGTTCTGCTCCTACATATCTAATTCTTCAGCCGTCCTTGCATACAGCAGTTTATCGTCTATGTCCTTAAATAAATCTTTACTATACTGTATATCAGAAGATATCAAGGTTCTGGTTTCTTTTCCTCTAGCCAAGTTCTGTGTTCCTCTCCAATTCAGAGCTTTAGTTCCCTCCCATGCCCTCTTTCTATGTTTCTCTCTCTATCCTCTGTCTCTCTGCCTTTCTCTCACCTTTTGTTTCTCTTTGTGCCCATGCAGACGTCAGAATGTCAAATGATAGGGGAGGAGAAGAGACAAAAACAATGACCACCATTTTAAGGGAAGAACAACAGTGAGAGAACATCTAATTACTCTTATGAGCTTATGCCAGGCACACTGTGTGAATCCTAAACACAGTTTCAAAGCACCATTGACATTCTGCTGCGAGACAGAAAGTGAAAATACAGGGAAAAGATGGGGTGGGGGAGTGGTGAACGAAGAGCAACTCAGTCGGGCGGGGAGGGCAAGGAAAAGGGCGGGGAGAGGGAGGAGGTTGGGGTGGAGGGAGTGACGGAGGGAAGGGACTAACTGCAGAAAAAAACAGAACAGGCACTAGCTTGGAGTGAAGAGAGGAGCAATTTCAATTATCATCAGCGACCACATCACACCAAGTATGTGCCAAAGTCACTCCGTTTGACTCGAACGGCACAGCAACTCAAGCTCTCTTTGATCCTTTGATAGAGCACGTATCGCAATCACTCAGAGACGTCACTCAAGTGGACCTTGACCACACTTATGCTCTCTCTGATGCCATCTATGTCCTTTTAAGTTGTAGACAGTGTACACAAAGTTTGTACAAAAACGTGTAACTGCCCCACCTCACCTCCACCCTCCCACACACACTGCACACAATGGCCATGTCTCGAGAGCATGCACAATGTGTCTCCGGCTGCACTGTCAATTCAATCAATTCTCCCACATGGCCAGGCACAAGACCTGGACTGCCTCAGTCGGGAGAAACCTAACAAAAGGGCTCTGTGTCTGAGAACAGAGAAAGACTGATAATATGTGCTGGTTCACTTTTGCATGTATTGTTGAGGAAAAATTGGTTTTCCCATCAGGGTCACAAAGCAATAACCAAGGTAACCAGGTAAAGTGTCCTAAGAGTATTTTTGTAAGTCTTATAGGGTGGCAAAACATCATCTTATTCCTACTTCAAGTTAGGCGAAAGACCTCAACTGAAGAAGAAAGACTGGCATCCGTCAGACACACCGTACTGTATGTGTATCTGTAAGTTATCTCAACACACTGGAACAACCCTTACCTTTTCTCATCCACGTTATCCCTAAACGTCACAAAGGATGTATCTGTGCTACTGACTATTGGGGATAGCAAGCTAAGGTTGCTAGGTAACGTTTGCTTGTGAAACTTGGCAGCGTGATGCTGACCTGCTGGTTTCCTATAGTGAGTTCACGTTTTAACCAACATACGTCGCCGGTGAGTTTTCCAAGCATTATATCTATATTTCCAACTGAGCCGCCCCACTGTAACAGTAGTTTTAAAAAATATATTAAAAATACATTAACATTTTAAATTCCCCATTGCTTGGGCCCAGCTATTGTCACCAGGCATGCAATACGCTGGTGGAAACAGAGTAGACTAGATCAAAAGTGGTTTCATGACCTGAATGATGTTTGAATTATCACCAGCCAAATGTTGGTAAAACTGGTAGATTTCAGACACAAAAAATGATTTTCTGTTGAGTGGCTGATGAATTTTAAAATTCATCTGTCAGTGGCTGGTAGATGTTCACATTTAAAAAAGTTAATTTTGCACCATGAACAATTAGCAAGAAATAAATGCAAGTTAGATATGAGTCAACAAAGGTTACGTGGTCCTCAGTGACATGTCATTAAAGCAGTCATGGTCAGGACCTCACTTTTATCATTTTAATTAGTGGTTCCTTAGACAATTGGCAAAATGCCCTTTGATGGCACGTTAAAGAGCCCTGCAGCTCTTGAACTTGGACAACCTAATGTTGCTCACCCACACATTAACTGGTATGATTCAGCCCTCATAGTAGTCATTAACTGTGTGTGTGTGTGTGTGTGTGTGGATTTCTGGCTGACTGGACACATTACTGTGGGCTGCTGCAAAACAGATCCTGCCATGCTGAGCTAATTCACAACAACTGAAATGAGTAAGGACCAATCATATTGTAACACAGAAGTGATGCTGCATTTAATATGTGGGAACTGGATTTATTTATAGTGTAAGCTGGATACTGGTAAAATGTAAAATCCTTCAATACTTCTCTGAAAAGGTTATATAAAGCAAACTTACGTTTCCAACTTAAACTTTACAAGGACACGGAGTGCTCTTGTATCAATAAAACACAGAAAGCAGTAAGTATTTTTGAGTAAAACAGTATTTTGATATCATGGCATTGTCAGACTTATTCGCAAATGCGTATTAGTCTGGAACCTCTCAGTTCATTTTCGATTTCCGAGGGGTGTTATGAACGGGCACAGACAACCAATCAGAGCGACGGAACGCCATCCTATTGTACTGTATGTCCTGTCAGAAACACGGCAAACACGTAAACGTAAAGGAAGCCTGGCTATGTCAAACACGCAAACACAGACCAGAGTAGACCCCAACTCTGGTCTGTTCTTACGTTTGGGTCCACTTTAGTACTGATCATAACAATAAGGACATTCACTTAAGTTTGAATTTAAACACAGCAACAGCACAATTAGTCGCAACTTCTCCAAGTCAGAAGGAGGAGAGGGGAGCATTAAAAATCCTTTTCACCACTTTGGTTTATCTTTGTCATATTAATATATTATTAATACTAGTATATTATCATGTCCATCACTTTGTTTCGTTAGTTTTCTCTCTCTTGTTGTACCTTTTGTCGGACGATAAAAGAAAATATGATAGACTCATAGTGACTGTTTCAAGTCACTGTAAACACACCTCAGCCAGCGGCACCCTTCCTGTAGCAAACAAAGGTGTGTATTATCTTGTCTTGATTGTTTGTGGGTACTGGACTTCAGAGGAAGTAGATCTGGCAACAATACAGCAAAGGAAATATCAGTGTTTCAGAGAGACATAAATACCAAGGGACCATCTCTTTAAAATGGCAGCTGAAGCACTGCAAGCAATAACTGAACATGTATGTATGTAAGTATGTATGTATGTATGTAACAATAACAGAGCATTGATTTTTTTTTAAACTAGAAGTATTTAAACATCAGGCTAAATTTCTCAGCTCAAAGAAACCCCCCAAAAAACCAACAACACCCTCAAAAAAGTTTAATCATGGAACTGAGAGATAGTGTCCTTTCAAGCCAGCAGAGAAGTGGTGTAAATCTATTGACTCCTGTTCTTAATGACAGGGCAATGTGAGCGAAAACATGGCTTTATCCCAGTGGAGCCGTGAGCATTCATGTGGACGACCACCCTATTACAGGTGTGAGATGGGGCTAAATGGAGAAAAATGATGTCCAGTCAGGCGGGCAGGACCCTGTCCCCAAGCAGTTGTTCAGCAGTTTGATCTACAGCACGGGTCACCTTGTCCACCCACTTACAAAAAAGCTACAGCACACCCAAACCCAATTCACAAAACATCAGGGGAAGAGAAGATGAATCATTGGGTCAATATGACTGGGCGGCTTTCTCTCACCTCCTTGCAGCGTTCTTATAACACTTAACCTTCAATTCAGAAAAAAATGGTCGGAAATACCCCTGAAGAATCCAAGGCATGAGCCAAATGCTGTGTTCATTCACCCTTGGGTACTGCAACTGCATTATTCACAATTATCTTTGTATGCAGACTCTAGCTAATTAAAGGCATTCTGTTATGTTTGGCTGGGAGCCTCCAGAAGTGTAAAAGAGTAAAGAGCAGCTTTAAGAAACACCAGTGGGGAAAAAGCTATGAAACATAACGCTAAGACTTAAAGTCTGAGCTCTTAGAACCAGCATATTCATCAGCAGATAAATGTAGCTAAGCCAGCTACATCTGAAGTGCTGTCAAGGGTATTACAGTACAGCAGCAAGAAAGAGGTAGCATCATAACACCCTTGTCAAAAACTTATCAATATACACTAGAAGTATACAGAGTAAAGCCTGACTGATAGATCGACCTGGCCCAGATATTGGCCAATATTAGCTTGTTGCAGATGTATTTCATTGGCCTATATGCATATATGGTTTGTCCTAAAGAGAGCAGTGACAAAAGTCCAGTGGGGTTGTAGAATGTAGTATATTATACAGTATAATGACTATCTTATGATACTTTAAAATATAAATATTCTAGATCTTGAGGAGAAACAACAGCATATAAGTGTATCTATGTTGGTGTTCGTTGGTTTATAAAATACTGTAATATGAGGGTCAATTTAGACAGCATGCTAACACTGTTCATTTTATTAGTGAATGACATAGTGGCTATAGAGCCACTTGGTTGTCATGAACTGATTAGCATATACAAGCTCAACTGAACTGAACTGCTTTAGGTGCTGCCAGTTCACTGCGGGGGGTTGGCAGATCAAAGTTGGCTCTCCACTGGTCAATGTCGTCCACTGGCCAGGAGATGCAAAGAAATTTTTATTTGCTGCTGGGTTTTTCAAGGATTTCTGGAAAAGAAGGTCTGGCTTTGAGAAAGGAGCTGTTTTCACCGGTATGTTAAAGGGGGTCTAACCACTGGGGCTCTTTGAAAGTAGCACTGATCCCATGGAGGTGTGTCAACATTCAGCTGTTGTAACATGAAGGGGGCACGCTCCTACATGGTGGCAAAAAAAAAAGAAGCATCTGGTATTTGAGGAAGCACGTGGCACATGATTGTACAGGACCTATCACAGATTTGAAATATGCAGTGGAATTTAAATTTTCTAAAGTATATTAATGTCTCTCCTTGTTACACAGGTATTCATCTGTCACTGTACCAAAATTGGGCCCTTTGTTAAAGCTGAAAAGGTTTTACGGATAGAGAACTGCATTCGACAACTGCTATATTCTGAGCTTTATAAAGCTTTTGATCGTTCTTGCACTGGCACCACAATTAACCCCGTGGTCATATCACTGCCCATGATGAGAGCAGAAGGTAGCTTGGAGCTTCTCTCTCTTTTCCTTCGATCATGGGAAACCATACCATCCCTGCAGTATAATCATCACAACATTGTGCGGAGAGACTTGACATGCCTCTAATGAGGTGTCAGCAAAAGGCAGCAGAGAAAGATGTTGGGTGTATACTTGCCTCAATACCTGTACGTAATGAAGTGCTATCCTGATAAAGAGCCATACCTCATAGAGACAACCTCATCACCCCCCCGGTAATTATTTTGTCAAGATGTTCAATCTATTTATCATATGTACTGAACCTTTAATGCTGTAAACGTGAGCAAAAATGGTTAAACGTCTGTGTGATGGTGTAAGTGTGGGAGCATATGTGAGACTCAAAGTGCAATCCTAAATGTTTATGGGTTAAGGGTCTGTGTCTCTGGTGAGCAATTGTCCAGTGCACCTCACCCATAATGCAATGACCCGCATGTTAAGTTTGCTCTCTATTTTAGCACAATTTGGCCAGATGCCCTCTTAACAACACACTACCTCTCCCACAAGACCCACAGGCAATCAAACTCAAAAGTGATTCATTATGGCATTACTAATAAACCTCTGTACTGTGATGAAAAGCCAGGAATGAAAAATTGAGGCCTTGCCCCTTCAGAAACATTAATAGCAGAGTGTTAATAGCCTTCAGTGTAACTGATACAAAAACATTTGATAGATTATATTCAAATGCAAATTTCATTGGATCACCTGTTCAGGGACAGCTGTGCAAACATCGATTTCTAACTAAAAGAAAATGTTTTAAAAGTAAAAGAGGGTAATCTCGACAGGACACAGAAACACATTAATTTAGAGAGTCATAAACTCCTTGTTGACAAATTCACATAAATCAATTTTGCTTAGGAAACCAATGATGCATGTCGCTATGGATAGCCTTCAATACTATAATTTTGTTGTAACGTTTTACTGTTGCTAGGAGACATGACAAGACTGGGACATATTCAATCAACTGTTAATAGAAGTAGGAATGCGTAAATTACACATTTTTGTAGTGAAGGCAATTAGCTACAATCACTGTTTCTATAATGTTTCATGCAAGTCAAATGCAACGGACTCTGCATTCAGTGTACATACAAGGACAATATATAAATCAATTTGACACGATGCAGGTCACAACTGAGCACTATACAATAAACCTTCATGTCTGACATGGACTAGGTTTAATTTAATTCACTCATAACAAGAAATCATTTTAACCTTTCAAATGTGACCTGTGATAATGAATTGAGAATATGGGCTGTTTTGCAACAGTTTATTTTCTTAAAAGTGTGGATGAATTGCTTTACCTCATTCTAATGTTATTCTGATTGTGTTGCTTTTGTGTTTATTAAACCAGACAATTAAGCTGGCCACTTGTTTCTTTTCCTGCATGCACAGATCACAAGTCTTTTGTTTAGATGTTTTACCTGGCTTCATATGCTCCTTTGGATATTTGCGAATGAATAAGTCTGTAGCCTCATAAAACATTGTCTGAGACAATCCTTCCACTCCTGGCTGTCTGTGTGGATGATAAGATTACTGACTTGAAAAAAATAAGTTAAATATTATTAGCAGTCAACCAATAAATTAGTCAAAGTAGGATTGCTTCATGCACAGCATGCCCATGAAAAGACCTCTCTCACAGGAGATATTTTGACTTGTCACAGCAGGAAAAGCACAGGTGTAATTTACAACATTAAAAATGACTGTGTGCTATTTGGGGAGCTAGTTCTGGGGTCCTGGTATTGTGCATGCTGGCTCACTGGCATGGCTTACTGGGCGACATGATGGAGCTCAGCTATCATTAACTACATTTATTTCACCTGTGCTTTTCCTGCTGTGACAAGTCTGTCATGAAAAAAGTCTATTACGGATGCACCAATCCAAATTTTTTCTCTCCTGATTCAAATTACCCAACTCAGGGTATGTGCCAATACCAAATACCAGTTTCATGTTGTAAATGTTGTAAATTTCCCCCAAATGAAAATCGTACACCTCCACTGCATATAACTTATGACTGAATTAATGTAACTGATAGTGGATACAACATTTTATGATGACACTGACAAAGAAAATGTATTTGTTGTGGACTGGTCACCTCATGGCAGAGCAAGAGACTCACATAATCGATATTAGTTTATTTTTATTGTCCATGTTTAATTTTCTTACATCATACCATAACTCCTCATACTGTATCTGCCATTGAACAAGTTTGTGTTTCTTGTATGGATAGGTAATTGGGAACAGCAGTAGGTGCAATCTTATTTCAGCGGCGAACAAGTGTCGAAATTCCAGTTTTTCTTTAAAAATGTAATGTTAGCTTCGATTAGCCTATCTATGCTGTGTAATTTCAACACTTCCATTAGGGACCTATGATTTCCGTGATGCTGAAAACAAAGACAGAATTGCAGAATTTGATGATAAAAATGGATCAACTGTAATACGCAGAATATTGTTGAATTTGCCAAAAGGTGGACGGAATTTATAAAAATCTCGGTTTTCCCTACCATTATAAACATTTTCACAGCGTCTCAGCCAAATGAACTGAAATTATGCTTTGCTATGCTGCTATGTTTTGGAGTCGGGCACGCTACTTCTGTCCTCTACTCTCTGTGTTGGTGTTTCACTGAGGGCGGGGCTCAGTTCCTCCTCCACACACAAACAAACCACATCCAAATAAATACATTTTCGTTTTAAAATGGTCCTACCGGCGCTCTATGTAGGGCTAATAATGGCGTTGGACACACACACACACACACACACACACACACAGTCATGTCGAAGAGGCCCTCTGAGACGGCTAATTAATTAATTTATTTTTTTATTCATCCACCACATGATTAGACAAAATCACACTGATGACAAAATGTGGTGGAATCATAAAACACAGAGATGCAACAAACAAACATAATGAAGGCCTCCATTGTTTGTTTACTTTATCTTTCATCTCTGAGATCGAAGCAGAGCTGTTGCTATGAATGGGATTGACTAAATGTAAGTGCGATGCAACTGGCAAGCAAGCGGCAACCTCCTGGAATGGCCACTTGAGGCTGGCTCAAAAGCTTACAACAGAAATAACGTGTTTACAGCCTGGTACAAAAAACTGTTTTTTTCTAAATAGCTAATTTGGGTGAATTTTTATATAACTCACCCATTTAAATTATATTACGGTTATGCATAATTAATGGTGTTGTTGCTTTGAGTGACAAGTGGGTGCTGCCACAGGCATGATCAGAATAGAGGCGTTGCAATGCGTATCAATGGTACTATGAACATTTAAATAGCCATGAACTTGTTTTGGGGTGTTATCCGTGTATTGTCTTTCAACTTTAACCATAGACTGTATAAAAGAAGTGGATGTAGCCTCTAGGTCTGAAAAGTGAAGCCTATGTGGAAGAACCTGAATTCTTTCTAATGGCCAGCAGGGGGCAACTCCACTGGTTCCAAAAAAAACAAGATGGCGACGGCCAAAATGCCAAACTCAAGGTTACAGAACAGTAATCTACAAACCAATGGGTGAAGTCACAGTGGCTATGTCCACTTATTTTATAGTCTATGGTGCCAAGGACTGGAATTAATTCAACTGCCACATATACCAGAACAAGATTTGGTGACGTCCTCACACTGGCATTAAAGTGGTTCAGCTTTTGTCTTTGATATAACCATGGTAATTTGCAACAATAAAACAGCATGACTACTACCTGACTAAGGCCACATAATGCATGCATTTACAAAGAAAAGACAAAACATTTTGTCAAAAACTGCAGAGGCATAACAGCTGATAGAAAAGGAGGATGAATGGGTTGTTGTCAGACAGGCTAACAGTGATGTGGCTTTTAATTTATCCAGTCCACTGCCTGTATAGAAGCAATCGCCTGGTATAGCAACCACACAGCAGTGGCTGCAAGCATCCCATAAGCAAAGACCATCGGGGTTCACTAATCTCTGTCTGCAGCCTCCTCCTCCTCTTCTTCTTCCTCTGCTCCTCTAATCGATATAGCACACACCAGGTTCGAAGAGGCGGCTAGTCCACTGATCCCAATCTCCGGCTTTCAGCAGATAAGGCCGGTACAGGAAGGACAGTACAATAATTGCCTGCAACAAACTCGTCAGCTTTCAACACTTTTTTCTCCCAGCTCAACTCATTAGGCTAATTAAGATGGTAATAGGGAGAAGAGAAGATCTGAGTAAACCTGCTAAGTCTAGTGAAATTAGACCAAGCAGCTACTCTGAGCCCACAAGAGACCAGAGGAAAACTCCACTGGACACCATTCGTTTAGGAGCATTGTTCTCGGTCAATACAGACACCCTTCAGCCTCCAATCTGACACTCTCTCCTGCATGTATCTTTTCCTCTTGGCTACCTAGGTTTCTCCTCTTTTATGTAGGGCTCCTCTGGACCCAGCTTAATTACCACAAGCGTTTCAGATGGTAAATCTAATACTGATGCTCGGTGGAGGACCTAGGCTTCTTTCTTAAAAGGATGAAATTATAAAATGCAGCAGCAACTTGAATTTCTGGAGGAGAAGAAGCAGGTGTTTTCAGTGGGTAATAAAGATAGCACAGTAACAGATGTAGCCTTGTAACTTGTATGGATCAAGCTCAGGCTGTGATAGGAAGGAGTAATATAACTTGTCCTTTAGCAAGAGTAAAGCCTTGCATCTCTCTAAACACCCATATAATCAAGCTAAAACAAGTTGTAATTCTGCCACCCTGCATCATCCCACTTTTTACGAATGACTCACTTAAGATAGAAAATAAAGAAAGACAGGGGAGTTAGTGAGGGGGTTAAAGAGATAATGAAATGTCAATCTAGTTTTTTAAGACAACAAACTAGAACAACTAAGCCTGAGGTTGCTTTCAGACTGGCAATTTAGAATACATTTTGAAAGGATTTAACTATAAATAATGTGAGATGTTCAGCGGGTAGAGGGGTTTTCTGTTAAGTTTGGCTTGCGTTTAGTATTTCTTAGTATATTATTTATCCTGTATAAGGCAAACATCATGTCTATCTGGTAAAGAAAATTTATTGCTAAAGTTAGTGTGGGTGTGTCTATGGGCTGGTAGAGGCCATGTAGGAGCGCTGTGTGGAGTCAAAGAGCGGGGGTTAGGGTGGCTGCTGAAAGCTGCTGCACCTGTGCCTTTGTTATCCTTCAGCCTGCTGCATGTTAGTGAGGCTTGTGAATCTGTGTAATGTGTTTATGGTCACCAGGTGAAGATCCGAGCTCTGAAAGAAATCCTCAACACTGCTGGCTGTTATCCTGGTTGTAAGGGTTCACCCGCAACAAAACCCTACAACACATTTGCCAATTAGTCTGGTGATGCCAGGCAAGGTAAATATACTGTAAGTATCTGTATCAGCAGATAATGAATTCTGATCAGGATTGTGCGAAAAAAAAAGTAATAGAAACGCCCCAATAATGCTGGTCAGCTGATTTCTCGATCAGGCACTTGGTGTGATAACATAGTTACTGACTTTTTTGCATTGTTGGCAAAACAAACTGAAGAAATAAGAGGTGCTTCAAAATGGGTGCCAACACTTACTTACTTACTTTTGCATAATGCTTTCCTCATCAAAGCAGACCAGCAACAATCAAACTCAGGACTGGACTCAAACAAATGAACCCAGCGTGTACAATTCTGTATCCATGCCGAATAGTAGTATGTGGATGTGATGTTCATTATACAGTGGAGTTGTGCAAGTTCTTCAGTGAAATTAGTGGTTTGGGAATATACGACGGGTAGGCCTTGAACTGTAGCTGCCAACTCTTCTAACCCGTTTTCTACTTTGTTCAATTTAGGAATAAAAAAAGAAAAAACTTTCACTTAGTCACTGCTCCTACAACTCCTGCCAACTGTGTACTCAGATAAGGATGTTGTGCCTAGGTATGATAATTTGCCTGAATTTTTTATAAGATTTTCTTTCTCTCTACACTTCCTTTCAAGTCCTGTACATGGCTTAGTCTAACCTAAAAATGAGACATCAGCTTTGAAATTTCCATAGGCATTTGGCGGAGGAAAATATGTGAAGTTTTTGTCAAACTGTTTGTTTTTTACTAATTTATAATAAGTAACTCCTAATGGAGTAATATGATGAGGTTATATTAAAATCAAGTAATTAGCAACTTACATATTACAAGCTGAAACCTTAATATTACCTGACCTGATTTTATTGGCCAGCTGGGCCCCTACATTTGAGATTAAATTGCTATAAAGGACAAGTGTGTAGGATTTAGTGGCACTTAGCTGTGAGGTTGCAGAGTGCAACCAACTGAATACCGCTCTCTTCACCCATCCCTTTCCAAGCCTGTAGGAGAACCTACAGTGGCCGACACAAAAACTCGAAATGCCCTGTCTAGGGCCAGTCTTTGGTTTGTCCATTCTGGGCTACTATAGAAAAATGGCGGTGCAAAATGGCAGCTCCATGGAAGAGGACCCGCACCGTATGTAGATATTAAGAGCTCATTCTAAGCTAATAAAACCACAAGGATTCTTAGTTTTAAGTGACTACACACTAATGAAAACATACTTATGAACACTTTATTCCATTTATGCCAACAGAGCCCCCTAGATCATACACACTGATGTTTTAAAATATTAAGCAAACCTTAAATGTGTTGTTCATTTGAGTGTTGAGTAACATTTTCATATAAACGCTAATCAACAATCTTTGACAGACATCAATGATGTGGGAGACATCATATTGATATCATATTTTTTTACCTTATCAAATTATTGACTTCTGTAATTTTGTTCTGCCTACAAGTGCAAGCCAACTATCACTAAACACTGCCCTGCCTGCAAGTTAGCTTGTCTACCTAAAAAAAGGGATAGGTCCTTTGGGTTTCCAAAGAGATGAGAGAACTGTAGTATGTTGTGCCATCAGGATTTATACAAGTCCTTTGTAAGCAGCTATTTTTAGACAGAGAAGACACTAGGGCTGCAAGATTCTGGTCAAAACGAGAATCACGATTTCTTTTCACTCAGAATTGAGATCACGATTTTATCACCAGTTATGAACGGAGACTGCTTTCATAATGTTTGATGCGTTGTTAGCAAACCACTGTTTCAACTTCCAGCAGTTTAAAAGCCTGCTTCAGTTCTGTGTGATCTTCAAGGATCCTCACAGTCTGTAGACCCCAGACTATTCATGATAAAGTCACTACTGATAAAAACACATTTTAAAGCTCATGTACGGTTCAATAAGTCAGCTTCAAAACGATGTATTTTTTGCATTTCTGCCTTGACTGCTGCTCTCTACTCTGACACATTTTTGTTGTTTCTAAAAAGCTTCTTTTACCGCAGAAATTAGGTGCCTTTGTTTTGATGCAACAAATCTCCCTAATACAAACACAGTAGAATCGTTGCCACATAAAAATGAGATCGCATTGAGGCCAGAATCGAGATGTAATTGTATTTCCATTGAGTCTTTGTGCACGTCTTCAAGGGCTGCATGATCAAACACTTGAGTCAGCTCCTCCACCAAATCAAACAGCAAATGGCTACAGCCATAAAATAAAAGGTGGTGTCACCACAAAATTTACATGTGCACCACATTTTGGAACAATTGTACAAAGTGCTTTAATGAAGGTGAAAGCACTGTAGGTAATTACTGCAGTGTATCAAGTCCTTAAACCTTCAACACACATTATCACAAAAAAAATTCCTACACCTGTTGTTTCCAAATAATATGAAGAAATTACAAGAGATCATACAGCTTACATCACCATATGACTTAAGTATATATTACTTTCTTTATCTGTTTGCGTTGGCTGTACATAAAACTGACATAAAAACACACAAAAAATACTGGTCATCTACATCGCCTCCATTTAAATCATGTCCAAAACAAGGTGTCATTGTAAAGCTAAATAAACTAAAATAATTAAGTCATTAACTGTGTAAATCACATAAAATATATGCTCCATATTTTACTTACCATATTTTACACTGTGATGTTGTCATGTCATTAAAAATGACTGAATGAAAGCCCACCTAGCTATTAATGTAACAGTGACGACTTAATGTAGGCTATAGAGAAAAATTATCCATGCATTCTTGAATATCATGCTTGAAAAGGTCAGAAAAGATGGTTCGGTAATGATGAAGGATCTTGTGCAGCAGAGGAGGAAAGTGAATGTGTGTGTGTGTGTGTGTCTGTGTGTGTCTGTGCGTGTGCGTCCGTGTGTATGTGTGTAGGGGTGTGGGTTGGAGGTGTGGACTGGGCATGCATACTGTGGGCTAAATGAGAAGCTTCAGGCATCAAGACCCCAATTTTCCAGTCTCCTCCCCTTGCAGGTCACATACTGTGATCAGCATGAGCATACAGGTAATTATAAGCAATCTGTTCTGCACCTTTTTATATCTGCCCACATCTCTCCTTATGAAAGACAGGAAATACAGCTGCACCGATCTTTTGAATGGATGTGGATTCATAGAAGTACATAGGTGTGAGTTCTTTCAGTTATACACCTATGCAGAAATCAAAGTACCTCCCCCTTGTCTTTGTGCAGTAAAGAGTCAAATGTTCAGCAGAAACCATGGGTTAAGGGTCTGTGGACAACAATGATCATTTATCTTACATACCCCTTACCCACCTCCTATCATTTTGTTTTCTCGTTATGAACCGACTGACCACAGAGCTTAGATGACAGTCGGTCGCTGGAAGAACTGCCTCTTCCTCTCACTGTATTTATAAAACAGAAACCATTTCAGGAGCATGCAACATCCATCAGTTAGATATAAGAAAGGCAGACCTAGCTGCTACTACATAAAATATGAATACATTTACACTTTAAGCATAGTTTTATGTCACTATACACTGTATAAAATATACAACTAGGAAATGTCTCCAGAGTAATCAAATCTAGTGCAATCTACAGTAGCAATATAACCTCCCTTGTAGCATATTTATAGAAACATAAATGCAAAGTAGCTTACATAAATAAATGGGTCAGTCAGTCATTGGGCACCATTAAGCCAGGTGTTGCTGACCATTGCTTGATTTACTGGCTCTTCAGCCCAGTAAATCAGTGGTTTAAAAAATGTGGTGCTCTTTCTCCTTAATTTTCTCTCTTGCCTTTTCCGTTCTTCTTCCACAAGCAAAACACACACAGGCTGACAACGCCATTGTAGCGGACAGACCTTTACTCTTTACTCTTTACCATTACTCTTACTTTGCAGTAAGAGTGCCAGTTATTTCTCAGACATAGCATACTCCCATTTGTATTCCAAGCATATGATGAAACTGTTTAATCAGATCCACAGTGGCATGAGAATGGTTGGCTAGCTCGTGTTAATCTCTTCACGTTGAATACAAATAATGACTACCTATTTATTTGCTGTCACAAACGGCACAGAACATTTGTGCGAGTCTGTGGTTAGCTGACTGTCAGCTGTAGTGTTTGCAGTGTGTTCATGTACAGCTGTTCACAGAAGGCACGAGCTGACCTGACCTGACGCATCAATCCAGCTTGGTGTGTCAGGTCTACAAAATAAACACTTTGATGCTGACAAGTTTCTACAGAAGTTATCTACTTTAAATGAAGCCAACCGATCCCTGGCCCTGCTTTTCCAGCCAGTACATTTTTGCATGGCTTGACATGACAAAAATGGCTGTGCTATTTTTGGGCTTTTTTGATCTCACTCTATTAAATGCTATTTTTCTGGAAATCTGATAGCCTTGCAATTATCAGAGAAGGGCATATAGTGACTTCTCTTCACACCTTTTACACATGAGCATTACCTCGGTTCATATCTGTGCTATTCATATATTGAAAATGAAGTGAGAACAGAGTTTTGAGGTCAACCGAGCTCATCATATCTGAAATGCTATTAACACCCATACTGTCATCTGCTGTGCTCATCAGAATGGAATGAGTTCACCGATTACACACAATCCTAGGGCGTTCGATTCAAGTTCGAGTCTCCCTTCTCCATTCCAAATCTCTCCAGTAACTCTGTAACCCCTGAGGAGGTGACCATCTGAATACTGATGTATTCATTCTCCCAGTCAGAACACAGTGAAGAGCCATAATCCCAAGGCCCCTGCGCAAGGACGTCCTCCTTGAACCATAATCACCCTTACATCTCTTATCAGCCCCAGCCTGGAGAACATGATTAAAAAGTGGCCAGGACATGCTGCCTCTGCACCTGGGATATGACTAGTCCCCTCTGCCGCATGTCAATCAAGCTGAGAAGTGCAGATGTGCACTGACTCACGACCCCCACTAGCCAATTAGAATGACTAGAAAGCCACATAGGATATGCCATACATTAAGGGGTCTCAAAAGAAATAGTGGGGTCTCATAGAGCTGCAAGTGTATGGTGATGAGGACGATGGGGAGAGAGACACCTCTGCAGCTCTGCAAAACTGAGTGATGACAAGGAGAAAGTGGCAATGTATCTCTGGCAGTCTGGGGCAAACCGCTGAAACTCAAATCTCCCATAAAGACAGACAGATTAGGCAGAGGAGAGTGGAAAGAAGAAAGCAGGTAGAAGAAAGGCGATAAGTGGAAGAATAAGGCTACAGAAAGAAAAAAGTTAAGTGCAGTGGACCCTACCATGCAAACAGATAAATCTAGGGCTAGGGACCTGGAAAGCATAGTAACTGAGTGTTTCTCCTGGAAAACAAGTGGGACTACAGACACTGATAGGGGTGTGTCATATCGTATCATTCTCGTTTAAACCAGTATAATTTTAGTACGATTAAAAAAAGTGCATATCGTCAAAATGGCGATATTCTGGCTTGTTGAACTAATGATGTCATACCGCAACGCACAGCAACAACATGCATGGCTAAAGGGAAATTGCCAGCACAAGTTATCATACTTTTCCTCAAACTTGCGGTCATTTATTAAATAATGCCTTAATTCCACCGGGCAAGGCTCTATAAATGATACGTCAGCAACACGGTTTTGTTCCATCCTCCATACGGCTTCTGACCATACTGTGCTTCATACCCACCAGGAGCATTTCAAAAGGGAGTGTTTTGCCTGCCTGGTTTTGATGATTTGCTCAGATTTTATTGATTTCATAATTTTTCCTTGGTGATTGTGCTTTTACCATGGGTAATTAGGCTTCTTTTTTGTCTGTTTTTACTGTCGCTAGTCTGCACAGGGTGTTTTATTTTGAAAAATGACCTGATGCTCTTTGCCATTCCTGTGCCTGACTTCCTGCCCAGCTTGATCTGCGGCTTCCGTCATAAAATAGACTTTTTGATGATATAAAATATACGTATTTTAAGCGGAGCAGAGAACAGAGATGCTCTTCTGAAAACACTCTGTGGCGTATATGGTGGAATCCCGATGCTGATCAGATCCGGCGGCCCGCTTTGCAACCGGAACATGTGACATAGCCTGGCCCATTGGGTGCAGCTGGAACGCAAAAATCGAGTATTGATGTGGACGTCAATTACCATGGCAATGGTAGAAGCTTCAAATATATAAATAAATAATGATTTTTGTTTCATTTTTACTGATATTTGAGGGCAAACTGTTATGCTGACATAACACTTATTTTGTTGCAATTTTATGTTTTTGAAATTCATAATAAAATATTTTTCAGTATTTTATCGTATCGTCAGGAATATCATTATCGCAGAAATACTCAGAAATATCGTGATATTATTTTAGGGCCATATCGCCCACCTTAGACACTGAAAATGGATGGATACTGGTTGATTCCCATGGCTGATCAGAATGAAGGAGCGAAATGAGACAGAGGCAAGGAGAGCACGCAGCAGAGCAGAAAGGAAAATGGAAAAAGAGAATGTGAGCTTGAAGAAAATTTCTAAAATGGAAAACGCAAGAATGGCTGGAGAAAAAGGTATTGTTGAAAAAGAAAGTAAAGGAAGATGATGCACTTAAGACTAATATATTAATCTCCAGCACCTTGGGACCTGACCAACTGTCTTTTGTCACCATAAGACAAATCACAACAGTTGTTAAAACCTATATGAGAGATGATTGCAATTTTTCTGTTATGGATTATGCTCTGGGGGCTGAGAAATGTATTGTGCAACACAAGTCTCCCTCAGTCTGCATGAAGGATTTCATACTCTATTGTGGACTGCTCTCAAGACAATAATGAGAGAAGGTTCTGGTCTTATGCATCAAGATTGCACTTATATAATAATATAAAGTTTACCACTCACAGACTGTCTTGTCACGGCCAAGTGAAAGTGAGCAGAGGTCTCATTTTCATCTTAAAGAACTGGAAAGGGAATAATAGGTGGCCTGGCAATGTTGAGAAAGGCACACTATTGAGCAAAGAGTTTGTTTCTGGCCTGCAGCACTGTAAAATGCCCATTTGGATATGATTCAAAAGAGAATATTGATGTTTGATAAAATTCACATTCACAAATCAAAGTGAAGTGCAAGGCTGCCAGTCGAGCTGGCTGGCACACAGGCCAGTGAGGGGGAATTGGGAAGACACGGTGGGCTGGTTCACAAGATGAGGAGCTTTAGGAGAGATGTACCAGGATCAATTCTAACAATGTTCATTTTCTGCATGCACCAGTCGGAGAAGTAGCCAAACAGAGATGGGATGATGAGTTTAAGCTGAATAAAAAGAATCACCATTTACTGACCATATGCATTTCCATTATACCTGTATAGTGATTTTGTTATCAGTCCATGGAAGTTACCACGGATGTGTAGCAGCAGAAAATCAGCTATAGATACACACATTATACACACACATTAGTTTAAACATTAGTTGTCTTACTGTTCACCATATTTATGAGAATAAATTTAATAACATGTAGCAACAACAAGTATTATTTAATAATTACAGAACATATTTGAGGGGTTGTTTTGCAATAACAGATATCTTTGATTTATGATAATAAATATAAACAAACAGGTGTTTTTTATTTATTGTAATAATGAATTTTATCCATTTTTTTTAAAAATAATTCTAAATATGATACATGTGAGGTAATATTTTGATTTATTTCACACAATGGTATCAATTTCACACCGTTTCATCCTTCTGCCATCAGAGTCAAAGTTTCTCATTTCTCCAGTTTATGTGGACGCACATTCTCCCGTCAAGTTTGTTTTTATAAATCCCAGAGTTTGTTTATAAAGTGCCGTATACCTTCTTTTGAGCGTACGCAACATATATAAATGAGGCCCCTGGTGACTACCAAGGTCATAGCAATGATCATCCACATCATCATCGTACTCATCAAACTATTCAGTGACGCCTGGTGCACTGTATGGATACATCTGCATTTGTTATGTTTAACTAATTTATTCAGGTTTTTCCTTTAATTTGTCACCATCTTTAGTTTTTGATTACATTTTGGTAACCAGGCCGGAAAGATCAGTAGACTTAATTACTTTCTGTCCCAAGACTTTGCCATGTTGGGAGTTTGTTTTGATCTAATGCTATTGCACTACTTGTTTGTGGCTGGGAAAACAGTAATGGAAATGTCTGTATGCTGTGACTTGCTGCAGGTTCTTTAAAAATTGTCTGATTTCACAGTGGCTGACCATACACAGCCTGTACTACCGCTGCTGCCCCTGAGTTTGTTTATATTATCTTGAAGCCACTGGAGTCTCATTATAAAAAGTTCTGCTGTCTATCTCATACTGACTAAATTCATGGCTCTATATGTTTAAAAAAATCCGTCCCTGTCATAATGCAGCTGGAAGGTAGATAATGTTGTGACTATGAACTCATTTATAGAGCTAACTCTTTCTAGTGGAGATAAAAGAATCATGTAGTAGAAGTTGTAATTTGTTTTAGGGACATCATGTCAGCATATTTCTGCCCTTTTGCACCGTTTCCTGATATCACTAAACAATAGCCACAGTCTGACAACATGACAAGGCCTAATTGCAGTGTTCCTGTATTGATGGGCATTAACTTACATTTTATGGCTCATCACCAGAATGACACAAACGGTTGGTAGGGACAGGCTGCTATGGCAACAAGTATTGTACAGCCAGGGTAGTGCTTGATAAAAGCTATGGAAAGTTCTTCCCTGTGCACACTAAATTACCTTCCCCTTAGACATTACGCGTGGTAATGTGTGGTCCAAACGCAGCTTCTTGGGAGACAAAGCGGGACAGTGAATATCAAAAAGCAGGGCTCTGTCATGCAAATGATACCGCAGAGTATTGATCTCAAAAACAAATCTCTGGCAGTTCAAGCCATCTGTGAAATTAGAGGTTAATCATGGATGATTACCTCAGAAAAAGTGGGCAAGATCTGTCTGGTCCACTTGTATATCCTTTATTAGTTTACATTTTTAATGTGTTATTGGTTTGCAGCGGTGAAAATCTAACCACCCTTGTAGCATAATAATGAGGGTGAGGCTACAGCAAGAAGACCATTTATCTGTGTCAACATAGTGCAAAGGGAAATTACACATCTCTCCCTTATGCTTTAGCCTGAGTCTCAGGCCATTTCAGAGTCCATTACAAAGGCCATCTTTGAAATCCAACCTGATGTAGACTGACCTAAAGGGCTTTGTGAGTCTGCGTGAATGAATGGCTGCAAACTGCCTGAGTCAAGGAACCAGCTTTAGTTTACCTTCGAAGAAAATGATCAATATGTCCTCTCATTTGTACACTGCGTGCCACTAGCTGGCACATGGGGAGACTAAGGAGATGAAACAAACTTTTCTTTTCACCTAAACTTAAGTTCATGTTCATAAAAAAATTATACTAATTACATGCTTAATATTGCACCTTATTTCACTGCCTAATAGGTATAATATATATATTTAATAGGTATTAAAATGTATAGGTCAAGTAAATGTACATACAAAAATATACAAAGATTGTATACAAGATTTAAGATACAGAAAACAACATCGCTTTTACACAACTTAAATCACATCAAAATACATACTGTGTACAAAAAGTAATTGCAATTTTTCTGACCAATATTGCAATTTAACTTGCAATTATTTTCTATATTAACTGGAGGCCAGTAACAGTGACCCAAATGTGACCCAATGTTTTCTATAGAAACATTTTTAGCAACATTTAGTAAGATATTTCAATGACGGTACACTTTTAATTTTCAATAGTGTCATTCAACATATTTATCGATAATGGCATAGTTGTCCAAGAATGGTAATCATGAAAAACTGGGTAAATCGTGTGTTAGAATGTAAACGTTTTTCTTTCACAAACTCACAGGACAAGCTATATCACAGCTCAGAAATCAGAGTAAGAGTGTGTAATGTGACAAACTTAAAACAATGATATGATGTGCTTCAAAGTGGAAGATTTTAAATACTATTCATTATCAGCCTGCAATCCACAACTACTGAGCTACCTGCTAGCTACCCGTCTGAAAATATCAGGATGCAATCAACTGGAGAGTCTGATGATACTAAATGATACAGAGTGCTGACACTGACATGCTGAGAGAGCACATTAACGAGACAGGCAACATATTCAATCTGTTGTTTGGCCAACTTATGAAAATAATATTCATTAGATAGCTACAACTGACTGAGTTTGTCGCCAACAGTTGCCATTAACTAAAGCTCATGAAATCAATGAACCGAATAATTCTTTCACCTCATTTAACTTAAGTCATTGAGAGTTATGGCCTAATTAAAATCCTGGCGCTTGCCATTTGAAAATTGTACTCTTTTAAATCAAAAATTTGATTTAGAAGTACGAATATCATCCCTACAATGAAGCAAAGTTAGCTTGCTATGTACCTATAAGTATAATATCTAAGTATCTTTATAACAACTGACACAGAGAGTCTGTGGTAGTACTTCGCTGGATGTGAAGGAACACATACAGTATATCTATGGTGTGTCCATCCGTTTTCTCTTGACCACAGGTAGGTCAGAATCCCTGCAAGTGCTTTATCTATGGCAGCCTGCCTTGCACATATTCTCCCTCTCGTTTATCACTGTCTAAACAGTTGACAAGTAGTGCAGTGGATATGGATCATCTTAGACAGTCAGATGAACCACTCCCAGAGGCACACTGTGCACACACAGGCATACTGTCATAAGAAAAATGAGGAAAGAAATAAGCCCAAAAGGATTCACATACATACCGTGGGTCAGTGATTCTCAACGACCAGGCCATGACCTGGGACTGGTCTGTACTGTGCATGCAACTGGGCCGCAAAGATGTTATGTGACAAAGGCAGACAACTTCTGCAAAAAAAAAAAACACAGCTCTGTGCAGGCTGTTCTGCTCTTATCTCCAATGATCTATGTTTTTACAATGGGGGCCCTGTCACTCTCCTTCCTGCTGTTACATTTTGAAAACTGCTAAAGTGTATCTGAAAGCGGATTTGTCTCGTGTGTACTTTAAGGTTGTCAAATGTCTTGTGCAAACGCCCCCTGAAGTACACCAGCATCCGAGTAAATTACATGTCTTTGCTTCGCATTGTCGCTAGTTGCTGCGTGCATGCTTCAAAGGCTAAAGGATGGATGTGCTGTAGCTGGTTAACCTTCACAACTTTGGGGAGTTGGGCTCCCATGTCCAATCCATCAATTGATCAAGAGCACAACGAGACCATGAATCTTACTTCACTTTTCTTGTCAGCACATTGCAAATGGCCCTTGCAGACATAATATCATGTTTGCTCAGCCTGGCACTTATTCAAAATAGAGGCAGAAAACTCTCTTTGGCTTTCCACTTCTATAACTTTTTCCTTCTTTGGATGGACACACAGACCAACCAAGAGACTTGCTCAATAATGATGACTACTTATTTGAAACTTTTGCTTAAATGTGTGCTTAAAATTTAGTTAGGAAAATACACTCCCCGGCCACTTTATTTTTTACTTTATTTAGTTAAATTAACACCTCTCTGACAGTGCCAATAAAAACTGAACAATATTTTCTTTGTTAAGGTAGAATTTATGGATGAGCTGTTTTATTGGATTGCATTAAAGTTTACAGGTGTACCTTATAAAGTGGCCACAGAGGTTATTTTGTACATTCTTTGAAAATGTTTATAAAGAAGCCTTAAATAAGGACATGGGGAAAAGCTAGATCATGACTGCCTGTGCAGAGATGGGATTCATACAAGTCCAAATAGCTCTATGGAGTAACAATAAGGAATAATCGGTACGCTATTTAATGTATTGGATGAGAAATCTCAAGTTCTAGGATATTAGGAGCTAAGCTTACTTATACTCACAAACTGTTTCCTCTTTTTTTATGTCATCTCTCATAGTCATTCCTGTTTCCTTTTAATATCTCCCTACACAGCCATTCACAGCATGTTGTGAGACACATAATTAAAAGTTTCATTGCTCTTTCCTGCTTCTTCAGTTTGAAATCAAATATAGAGGCATACTACAGTATACCGTGCAGAATGTCTCCCAGTATGAACTGACTTTGATCCCTGCAAAGGTACCTACAAATTGGGCTTTCCTACAGTGTCTTAGCAGCAAGCTTTTTCTCTAACTGTGTTTTATTTTTGCAAAACACAGCTAGCATTCTTACTACAACAGTGAACTCGATTCAGTTTTGAATGAATGTGAATCAATTTTGAATTTTCTGGATTTTGTTTTATCGTAAGTAAATCAACACTGACCTATGGAAGCTTGGATGACAAAGTAATATCTCCTCATTTATCTCATTCATAATGTTGTGCACACGAATGCTGGAGGCAGTAAGAAATAACATCTCTAACAATATGTTTCACAGTGGAAAGTGAATCATAAGGTCTAATGCTTAGTTTAAAAGAACAATAACATACTGTAGTTGGAAAGTTAGTTGTGCAGACACAATGTCAGTGTCACTGCTTGTGGTAATGATCTTATTCCATAGGTGGGAAAGCTACAACAGATAACTATTACAAAGTAATGGTAGCCTCAAAAGTTAAAGTTTGAATGGCTTCAGCTAGTTAGATTTCAGAATAACTACCCCCTTTTGCTCCACTGTATAATTGTACATTCAATTCAACTTTGGATGCCCATGATTTGGATCGGTGAGCTGTCTATGTTCAATGGGCTAACTGACAGATCAATGATATCATCAATAACCACCTCTAAAATCCCAACACTTTCTCTTTAAGCTGGTTCACTCACAGGCAAAGCAAATACATATTTATGACTTAAAGTGTATTTCATAGGTATTGGAGGCAACAAAACTACAGTTTATAAAATAATAAAGAATTAACTGCAGGATAAAGCTAGTCTGGTTCCAGACATCTCAGATTTTCTTTGCAGTTCTAACAGGTGGTATTGTTGTTTTCAAACTGATGAAACAGACATCAATCAGAGCTTTGTAGAGGCCGTTATCAATGGGCGTCACTTTCCTGTGCTAGACTTAGAAAAATGGCAAAAGCAAAGCTGCCACAAAAAGTGGCACATTTGTTCGAAGGTTGTTAGACGCTAAGTTAATTGTTTCAAGAAAACGCTACCACCGCTTCTGTGTTGACTGACAATGAGGTTAAAGCAAAAGAAAACAAAATACACCCCCGCAAACAGAGATCAGCCAACATGAACACAATGTCAGACTGAATGATCAAGTGAAACAAAAAGGTAATTCAGTTTAACCTAAATACACGGTAGAATAAAGCTCCTCTTAAAAATTGCAAGGATGGGGAGGGGATAGGGGAAGAATGCAAAGTCATTTTAGTTAAAGGATAGTGTGCATTTACAAGTAGAAGTTCAAGTGACTTTTTACCCACTTCAGTAAACATCTGTGGATCTATGCCAGCCAACACTTCATTGCAGCCCTCCAAGGATGTGCCATAAACACTCAACCTTGAAGACTGTCCGATAATGTATAGTATGAGTGGAAATCAGGAAGGTGGAGAGGCATACCTAAATGCCATTAGGATGCCGTGTTTATTATGTGAAGGACATTGTTAGTGTAACCTTGAGAAAACAACTCCACCAGCTATATTAGCACACTGAATATGTTAAACGTGACCTATGGAAGCAAGGATGAAAACAGAAGGCCTGCTCAGCAGACAAAGTATCCTCAGCCTCAAAAAATCCGTATTTAATGTATGCTGACTATGTGTGTGAGCATTCAGTCATGAGCGTGAGCATGCTGCAGTGACGGCTGGCTAAATGAAGTAGGACAGATGCAAAGCACGACAGCGCTGTTCCTTCCCACTCACAGGAAAAGAGACTTTGTTAAGGACTAGTGATTGTCACTCCATCCCTCACTGTGAGGCAGAGAGCAGCTGATGATAATTAACCTTCAAGACAATCAGCCAAGATCTCCGAAACCAATGTCACACACACCCTGAGAGCCAGGTCATGTATTCACTAGTGTAACACACATTTAAATTAAAGCAAATGTAATACGAACATTCTGGTATTCAGGACAAAGACACACACGCTGTGAAGAAAAAATATTTGAACATATACTGAGTTGACATGGTCTGTACAGAACCCAGGAGAACACCAGGAGAAAATCTGTATTCTGACTTACTACCTGAAACACACAAACCTGAGTGCACAAGATACATACTGTTGCCTAATTTTGTTAAACATGTTTTTAGGGTTAATAAAGCTTCTTCCCATCATAGCTTGTTTAGCAAGTGTTGAAGTGACTTTGCCAAACTGTCATAATTAGTTCAGTGCTCCTGGTTGAAATGACTCAATTATTTTGTATAATTGAGATATATTTAGTTTAGCCAGGCTTATAATGGATGTTTCACTGAAAGTAGAAAAAAACAAACACAGGCTGCATTATTTACTAAAGCAAACAATTTAAGGTGCCAGCTAAGGACAGGGATCTAATGGATTCAAACGCCGTACATATTGACTGACTGACCAGAGTGTGGGAGCAGAAATGCTGGAGGACACCCCGAGACAACATAAACTGCCAATTAAACTGCTATGAGAAGTACAAAAACGCTTCCTTTCCCTTTCTTTTTAAGTGCCACTGCCTAGCTAGTAATCATGAAACAAACAACAAATAGCAGTGGAAAAAAGCATTTGAATGACCATAATCACACAAATTCATCATTATAAAATTCTGTGTACTACTGTAAAATTACGGATTTCCAGAGCTGATCTGTAATATCAGTACTGGGGCTAATTGAGCCATTTTTTAAAAATGAATGGTATTTAATACAGAGTAATAAAGTATACAGTATTTAAAGTCCAATCCACTTCATCACCAAGTTATTTATTTATGGTATTCTAGAGGTTGGCAACTAGCAGCCTGTGGGCCAAATCTGGCCCCTGACCTAGCTGTAAATCTATTACGGGGAATAATACATCTAAACTGGATAGTGAGGGCTTTTTCCTAGTGAATTAACATAAAGATCTGTGTCTCCGCTGCAACAGTAAACCAGCATTGACCCCAAATGTGCTGAAAAACTGGCCCTTGGTTGAACCCACTTGCCAACTACTGCTCCAGGTATACCAGCTGTCAACAATGCCCCATTGTGCTCTAAAACAGTGGAACGGTTCCACAACACGCAGCACTGCGAACGAGCGGACTGTGGCGCGCACAAACAAATAAACAACCGCCAGTGAGTGAAGTGAGCAGCACCACTCCACCCGTCTCAACCATGGAGCCATGAAACGGAGCCATGAAAATCCCAAACAGACTGAGGAGAGCACAACTTTTTTTTTTTTTTTTTATTATTGGCACCAAATAACACTGGCTGATCTACCAGCATTTGCACAAAAAGAGAGCCATAAAGCCTTACTAGTGCCACTAAAAACCTGGTATTTTTCAAGAAATTCCAGACATGGAATCCCCACGGCCTGAACATCTGTGACAGAGACTTTACCTGCAGGCCAGGTAAAGTCCTTGTTAACTGAGCCGTCTTCCTGCTGGAGAACAGGTCTTTCTGCTGGTCTGGGACTTGGACTCGCCCTGTCTGTCCTGAAGCTGAAGCGACTTGCCTCAAGCTGCTCCTTCCACTCTTTCACAGCACTCTATTAAAAGCAAATGAAACACTTCCTAACATCTGTTGTAGGCGGATGATTTGTATAACGTAAAAGCAACAGAATTTAAAAAAATAATAATAATAATTGGAGCAACTACCTGTCTGCACCATTTTATTTACACAGTTCAAAATCACAAATCCTGCTTTGACATCATAAAAGGCGGCTAGGTGATTTATAATGAATAATAATAATAATATATGAGTTAATTTATTATAAGTCATTGCAAGCAGGTTTATTCAATGTAACGTAACTAACCAAGTTAATGTAGTTGTCTAACGTTAACCTAGTCAAATGTAGCTAGTTAGTGGCTCAAGTCAACACGTGATTTATTCCACGGTGAACGCTGTTAAACAACTGGATGGAAAAGTCTCACAGTGTCTTTACATGAGTGTACCAGGTTAAGTGTTGTCAAACGACTTGAGTTTAAGTTGGTTACTAACCTTTCAGAGAGACGCTTAACTAGTTAACGCGGCTCACGTCAGCCATGACGTCAACACGTCAACCAACGGTAACTTTGACGTTTCACCGACAAACAGTTTCGGTCCAACGGCTCGGAAAAAAAGTCTTCAAAACGGAGATAAATACAGATTTATATTTAATTAATCCCGTAACACGCTGTATTTATCAGTAAACTCGCGTTAGCTGACGTTAGTTCCGTCTGAAAAAGTATCTGGTTTCTGTAAACTGGGGCCATGTAAGTGAAGTGTACCTGTTGGTATCAAGCAGAAATACACACGGACTCGCAGGTACCGACACGACATTTATCTCTAAATGAAGCGGGAATTGGCAGTTTGCTGGATTATTCTTCAGCGCAAGCAGGAAACCGAATTAAAGCTAGCATACCTTAATTAGCCTTCACCGCCGACCAGTCGTTTGTTTTTCTGCTGAACTGGCAGCAGTGAGGACCCTGAACACACCGTGGCCGCTTGAAGGCGATCACACACGCGTATGATGCGTTCAGTGTTTCTTGGGGACCTGTTAACCCTGCAGGTGTGGACCTCGTCATTAAGGAGGGCCGTGAAGCTCACCTGCTCCAATCCACTCTGCCGGCTCAGACAGAGAAGACTACACTACAGTAAGTTTTACAAAGAATTATACCACAAGCCTTAGTATATTTTATATTCATTATCAGCCTCAGTAGTTCAGTAATATGACTGAGTGAAGTGGTCTTGATTCACTTCAAAATGGATTGTCGTGTCTTTATTTGCTCCAATGTTAGTTAATACACAAAATGGACTCTCACACAGTGTAAAGTTTCATTCTTCACCTTGGCAAAAGCAGTTTAGTAGCCTACATTACCTCAACTCCAGGTCAATCTGCTTGCTTTTTCTGGAGCTTTCAACTGCATTCACATGATCTTCATCGGTGGATGGAGTTTGGTCAGTTGTCATCTCACAAAACTGGTTTTAATTGTAATTTTATTTCAACTATCCGGCAGCACAGACCTGTGATATGTATAGGCTAAATGATTTTCTCATAACACTGAATTATTCTTAATTTGATCATCCTAATGACACCCATGCACATGCTGCGTTCAAAGCTCACTCTCTGTCCTGGAACAAAAACTCGGCTTCAACTGGATTTGCAGCACAATAAATTATTTATAATTGCGTATAGCCAATCAAAGATTATCACCATTCCTAATTACTGAGCTGTCAAACTTTAAGTGTTCCTTTGAGGCATCAGCTGTAGCACTTGGCATCAAATACTGTGTGAACTTGAAATGCCGAGCTGCAGATAAACCTTATGAACATGAAATTGATTCCGTGGAGCAAATATCTGACTTAGAAGACAGCCAGCAAAGCAGTTTGTGTTTATGGATGCAGCATTTATTCATTTTGGGATCCACACAAAGTACTTGAGCTTGCAGAAATGCTACCATCAGCTGGCACCGGTGTAGCACTAACAGGTGGTTACCATGCAGTAGCCAACAAAGTTATCATTAACTATTTTGCTGGTGGGAAAAAAAAAAATGGGGAAAGTGCTGATGAAAAAATTTTTGGCACAAGAAAAAGACAAATTCTTCTGAAGTATTGCTCGGTGGGAACAGCCTTCAACCAGAGGTGTAGAGGAAGCCACATAAAAACATCACACATTCAACCTATATTTGGAACAGAACAGAGTCTTATCTGGTGTTAATTTACAGCAGGCTGTAAGGCATATTAACGAGGGGTAATCAAAGGTATGCAGATGAACTCTTTAATGGACAGAAGCATTTGGTGAAAGTGTATCTGCTGTTTGTGTTTATGGCCGTACCGGGGTCAGAGGCGTTTTAATTTACTGCTGCATCGCTTCACAGCACATTAAATCTTCGAGACGATAAACAAGAAGGCTTTTCCACTGCGATGCTATAAATAATAACAGCAAAACCTGTGGATGCCACGAGTGGAGCCAAAAAAAAAAGACACTAAATTGAACCACAAGGTGGTGCCAAAACTGAGCTCATGTGCTTCCCCAACCGATCCTCTCTCACTTAAACCTCAGTACAACATTACGGTCAATAATTCCTTTTTTTGTTTTCCTTTTTAATAATAAAAAATAAATAGAAATCTATGAGTGAAAGTCCAAACTCCGAGTCTGTAAGGAGTGTGACATCAACACTCAACCTCGCCGGCGATCGATCATCCCCCCTTTAATGAATTGACGCCTGATCTGTATCACTCCACTTAAAGCGAATACTTTATCACCGTAATCCGTCACGACCGGAGCGTCCTCGGCCTCCGGCCAATTAACGGCGTGTGATCCCCGTGCACGGACCCGGCGCCGAGGTCCCCGGTCGCTGCCGCACGGAGACACAGTTTCCATCCAGCCCAGCGTGCAACAATTAGGCTTCAGCCGGAGTTTCCCAGCGCAACCGGCGCACAAACACCGGAGACACGTACAGATCCGTGTGCGTGTGTGTGTGTGTGTGTGTGTGTGTGTCTGGAGTCAGACTCCGGCAGGTTAAAGCGTCGTTTCATCAACGACCATATGTTGGATAATCAATGTGTGAACTTCTGCTGCACAATGAAGCCGCCTGAGAGCCTAACAACACACGGGGGAGGTTTACTCACTCATTGACGTGGCTTATGTCTTTATCACATTTGCATAAAACTCTTGCACGAGATGCTCTTTAATGCGTATTTTGACTTTTTAAAAAAAAAAAAAAAAAAAGCTGAATCGCCTTACCTGGTTATCTGTGTTCTTGCTCCTGTGCAGGTTTCAAAATAAATTCTCAGTTAGTTTGCCTCAGGTTGTGTGTGTGTGTGTGTGTGTGTGTGTGTGTGTCCGACGCCCCGCAGAAATACGTCGTTTTTTGCAAGAAAAGCGTAATTGCAGTGCAACTCAATCCCCCCCACCCCCTTTGGTACAGTTCTCTGGGTCTTGTTCCGCGCCTCCCTCCACCGCCGAGACTCACCGGGCAGAAAGATGGGGAGATAAAACCCGTTCCCGATAAGATCACAGCAGTCCAGTTAAATGTGATCTTCAGATGGTCAGATCCTTTCCTGCTTCACGGGGCGCTGGAGCGCCCGGTTAATACAAAAAAACAAACAAAAAAAAAAAAAAACATCCACATCCCAGATAGTTGGAAAAATATCCCTCCTCACTTTATCCCCCGAAGAAAAGCAGTCATTTTGCACGCCGGCAGGACAGTTTTTAATCCCCCCCCCCCTGTTTATTCTTCACCACTTGCCTTTGCATGTGACAGGCCCGCTGAACTGGAGGGTCTCTCCATCTGCTCGGCTCGTCTTCTAACGGTGCCGGCGATGCTGCGTATCCTGCATCCCACTTAACCAGCGAGAGGGAAGAGCGCAAAGACAGCACCAACAAAAAAAACAACAAAAAAAAAACAAAAAAACCAGCCAGGCAGGGATATTTCTTTTTTCCGCTCTGCGCCGGCGGCCCCTCAACGAACCAAAACGCACCCGTGAAACGCGCTCCGTGCCGCACGCCTCGCGCCTCGTGTCGGAGCTGTAGTCCCGTGCAGCCGGGCTGGATCCACTGCGGTCCGCCGGAAGAGAGCTGCGGAGCAGACTGAGGTGCGGGCGAAGTCTCGTCCCTCTCTCTTTGCGCGCACACACTCACACCACACGTGAGAGGGGGAAAAAAACGCTCCGGACCTCTTGGCGCATTCACAGGAGCGTTGAGAACTACAGATACATCTGACATGAAAGAACTCGGTCACGTTAATGGGAAGAAGTCAGTTTTTCTTTAATGTGGCTGTATGCTGGACGGTTCAGTAGTGGTTCAAAAAAAAAATAATAATAATAATAGATGGGACTTTGAGCTTTATCATGAGGCAGTAACCTCACCAAAATATATTTTAAAAAATGTGCAGAGAGGATAAATAATGTAAAGCACATCAGTTTGATGCAAACTTGCTATAAATAAATGTATTCCTACAGGCTCACTGCACCCCAGGGCAGGTTAAAATGTAAACACATTTTAAACATCCAGGTCCACTGGGTATATGGCAGCAACGTTTGGAGGGCACAGACCCAGCAGCAACAAGGTGTTCTCCCTCCTGAACAGGTGAACAGTACAGCACAACCCCTACAGAAGAGTTCCCTACTGACCTTATCGCCAGTCAACAAACAACCTACAGCCTTGGCCTGCACTTTTACATCTGTCAGGATCCGTGGGGATCTAATGGGTGAACAATAAGGTCACACTGCTGCTTCGTCTTGCCCTTTGACTGGTTGTTGGTTGACCAGGTCAGTGTGCGGTGAGCTGAAGTAATAAACAGATGGATCACAGCGGCGGCGGACGTAAATGATGTAAATGTCTGTTTGAACGGCAAACAATGTAGCAAAAGGTGAAGGTTGATGTAAGTGCTCATGAGAGTGGTGGAGGGACATCTGAGAATAATATCTTGACATTTTCGACCCGCCCCACCGCCCCACCCTCAATGAGCCCACCAATCACACGTTTCATTACAGTGGCGATGCTGCAGAGAGATACTGAAGAGAAGCCCATCCACACGCAACCATGTTGCTCAAAAGAGAATTGCTTGGAGAATTGAAGATTCGTGTTCCCCTGATGGCAGACTGGAGATGTTTTCTTGTTGCATTGCTCTTGGATCAGAACTACACAGGGGCTTTTATTCCAATTCACCTGTTTTGATATAGCCTCAGGCACAACAGTGAGAGAATGAATTATACTGTAATATGCACAGACATGGTAGCAGATCTGGCATAACCGGAGGTGCATTATCACTAATATAATTTGCATACCATACAGTCAGCCTTGTGTTGAGTAATTTATGATCCATTATTGATAAAAAAATAAAAATACAATCAGCATGCGTCAAGTGGGACTCAATGAAGTGAAACCCATTATCAACATTCCATTATATGTGGCCAGAATGGAAACGTATAGGGATATTTGTGTCTAGTAATGCAGGCCAAGAGTTGATTAATTTTTCATAAGCCCCCCTGGGACAAACACAAAGATATGCCGAATATGTATTTGGCTATTTGCTATTCTACAAACTTATTGGCTTATTATCTTGCATATCAGGTTTGTCCCTGTTGGCTCAAACTGAAATCATTACAATTTGATTTGTCAAAGACATGCTGTCACTCAACAACAAAGAAGGAGAGTGTCTAAGTGCTTCAGACATGTCAAGATGTAGTAGAAATATATGAAATATATGTATGTATGTGTGTGTGTGTATATATCTGGCGCCTACCTTACCCTCGACCCTTAACCATAGTCAGTTTGGTCGGAGATTCGGGTGATTTATCCCAGTGGCGTCCAATGTAGCCCTGAGATGCTAGCCTCAAGCAGAGATGAGGAATGGACTACGAAAGTCTTGTAAGCTCACTTCTTTCAACTCCACACCCCCTAATTTTAAAAATGTTTCAAACTCGTAGTCCTCAGCCAACTGCTTATCAGACTTTGCGTAGCTCCCTCTGGAGCCACAAAAGGCCTTGTACAACTTTTTTTTCTAGAACAACAGATGTTGATGTGCAAAATCTGCGTTCCACTTAAAGTTTCGAAGAAATGTTGCTTAGGGGAGTGTGTGAAAATTACTGGGTTGGGGAGGGGGGCTTAACCCTATGTTTCACTTCATTAAAAAGCAACATCCTCCCCAGCATTAAATTTTTTTTTCATTGGCTTCCCCTTGACTAAAAGAAACAGAACACATTAATATACAGTATATAATATGTTAATGGACAATCATTTTCACAGTCACCAACTGTCCTCAGTGTATGGCCAAATCCTTATGACCTGTGGTCCACACAGATTTTGATGTAACTGACAAATTGCAATGAAATAGAACAAAATAAAACTTGGGATAGGAGAAACAGTTAAAAGACCTTCCTAAAACATTTTTTAGACTACCGTCCCTTCAGCAAAAAGGAAAAATAAGTATTCCTTCCCCTTTTCTGAACCCCCACAAGTACAAGTAAATTTAACAAGTAAAGATGAAAGGGCAAGTTGTTAAGTTATAAGTGCTGAGTTTTAGTATGTTTTACAGAACAAATGGTTACATGATGTCTCCCATGCAATAACAAAATAATTAGAATACATCAATTAATAACAGTGTGCAAAAAACACAAAACATGAATGAAAACAATTATTTTGTGTTTTATAGAGACATACTAATATAGAAATATGTGCAATAATGCCATATAAAAATATTAAAATAACAGTTTTACTCACACTGTTGGATTTTGTATCCTGTCTGTCATTAATACATTACTGACCACTGGTTGGTTTTTAACACGCATCAGTCTACCACCTCCTGAGTCAACCCCACTCAGATCCTATGATCTTTAATAACTGGAGGCTCCTTCTAAAGCCGCCCATCTAATCAAAAGCTTTTGAAAAAAAGTAGCTGAAAATAAGCAGATTTACTTTTTGAACCATTACACGTTTGAGCAAATGTCAATCAGAACATCCCCATGCTGTCAGAGCTGATTTCATTATTTACTGATCACTAATAACATATGGATAGGTCTGGTCTCTACATTTCAGACCTTTGAACCTCATATGAGGCAGCCTTTAATCTTTGAATTTCTTTCACTACACTACAGGCTACACTGAAAACAAAAGGCAAACAGGAATGTTTTCAATCTTCTATTATTGCCTTTTACTTTTATGTTGTTTTTTGTATTTTGAACAATACTCTATAACCAAAAACTATGTTTATCATTGATCAACAGTTGGCCATTTCACATCCAATGCTGATGAAATTGTAGAATTAGATAACAATTTTAACAATCCAAACACTTCAAAAATGTAATAAGCATACCAAATGTACAAATACAAATGATTAGTCACTGGACCTGTAACTACTTTTCTACCCTTGAGTACAGTATGTCTACACAATTACTTGATGTGCAGAAGTTGCCACACTGGAGATGGATAACCTCCCTTCTATTGATCTATGAATAAATATGACAAAAACCCTTTGTAAACTTGAGAAAGTACATTTTTCATGTGCATAATTTTCAAGTTTCATTTCTACCAGAAGTTTGTTCTTTTATAGTGTGTTTGATTATTTTTCTGCCACATTGTAATGAAACTTTCACTCTCTAAACTACAGCATACTCTTGAACACTATATTCAACGGCTGAAAGCACCATTTTTTATTTAAATAGTTTGGTCAAATACTTTTCTGTTGGTTCGTCTAATTGCAAGATATCTTAAAAAAAGTTTTTTGTAAATGTTGGGAACAGCACAGTGAATTACTGCTTGACTTCTCATCACTTTTGGCAAAAACGTGGGTCTGATTTCTCACTAGGCATTATACACCCTATGAAAATATTCACAGCATCACACACACTCCCTATCAGCAGATATGAGAGGAATTCCTACATTATTGACACAGTCAAACACTGAAGACATACAGTAAATGCACTGTCAAGTTTTTCCAAAGCTCAGTGCACTGCAGTGGTAGATTGGGCTGGGGCTGTCCAAATAGTCACTGAACAGGACTGATTTGCTGTGCAGTGTTGCAGCTTAAGAGTGCCTACAATATGAGTGGGCATGTCTGATGTTCCATTTCGGACGTGGTCATAAAAGTGTGCATCTCCTGATGTGAAATAGGTTGTTAATGGGGCATGGAGAAAAAAAATCTAAACTGTGGATGAAAATCTGACTTGTGGAACTGGCACATTGACAGCTGCATAGCACTTGCTGAGGCACAGTACAGCACAGTATATGCTTTACTGAGTGCCATCCTGTACTGAGCTGGAGCGAGATGGAAAATCAGCCATACAAAAATAGATCGTGTTCATAAATACATTGCATTCAAGCCATTAGTAAGAGTGAACTCTGTACGTCTTGATTTATGTTTGCATGACCACATCTGACTTGAAAATAATTATATTTGAGCGAGAGCCAAATTGTAATTAGGTAGCACAGTAACACTGCAATAGGCATTACTGACAACGTCTTAAATCCCCAATGAGCTACAGTGACGTGTGGGATGGATGTGAATAAGGCTGCTGATGCTGAAATGGCAGGACAAAGGTACAGTCACCTCACTACGATGTCAGCAAGGGTGCGTGGTGCAACTCACAATGGATGACACATTTATGCTGAAGTCAGAGAGTGGGTGCGTTCCTACTGGCTTATTGATTGAAAGAAACTGGCAAGGTGTACTAACAGGGAATAAAATTCACTGACAAATCAGAACATGGATTGTCAGCAATTTCCCTCATTAGCATTCAAAGCATTAAATCTATTGACAGCTGTTTTGGCATGGACTCCCTTATTCACTTGTCAACCTGAGAGGTTCCTTTTCTGTGACAGGGCTGGTGTGATCTCTGCATTGAACTTTGCAAACCAGAATCAAAGACCACTCATCACCGGGAGTAAATCTGGTAGTAAATCTAATTATTCTGTCGGTCTGATAGTGAAAGCCCTGAAAACCATTTCTTAAGTGATGGGGTTTTTCTGCCAAAGTTTGAACAGTTTCTGTAACTTGACAGGAAAGATTTTAAGTATTTTTCATATTGTCTGTATTCTTATGGGAATGAGTAGTTACATTGCATAGTGTTGGATCTGCAATTTAATTTAATATTATTTTGAACTTGTACTTCTATTAATTGCATTAGCTGTATTAGTGTCTGTGTGTAGTCCACCTTCCCAGGGACTGTAGAATGAAATTAGCTAAATCTAGTACAATACATATCTTCTCCCTTTGTGGGATTAATGTTTTTTTTTTTTCATATAATTTAATGTAGTAAACCTAACTAAAATCCTCACTTGTCTGAAGTGGGCGTGGAAAAAAGTGAGTCATATCTGACTCAAAATGTGATGACGGTTGTGGGGTTGTTCGCTCATGGTGCCAGGCCATAGTCAATCAAATGTGATCAAATCACACCTACATAATCCTGATGATGCACATGAGCTGAGTTTTTTACTGGCAAACTAATAATAAATAATAAGTAACATTTCTTCCCCAAAAAAACTTTAACTCTGACTGTTTCACATTAAGTAATGAATATTTAATGTTATAGAAAAATCTGAACCATGTTTTCAGAGGCTTTAATGCACTGTAGAAGTCTTATGCTGCTATACTGTTTGCAGAAATGCACTGAAGTTATTTCTTTTGATGTTTTATAAAGTTGCCCTTTTTCGTGCAAATAAATGTCAATTCTGAAATGTAAGTGCGATATTCAAACAGGTTCACGACAAACATTGGGCAGCAACGTCTCGGGAATAACACTCCAGCTGCAGGAGAGTTGAGGGAGTCAGTATATGAAATGGGGCATTAGTGAAGCCTATTTATCATATTTATTATATTATAATCTTGGTGTAATCTAAAGTGATAGATTGAAGTCAAGCAGCAATTTACAGCGGAGATGGCCAATCATCATACTGCACCTTATTAGGGTCTACTGGGGCTAAAAGACAGAGCATCTATCTGATGTCACATACATATGGACACAAACATAAATATATGTACATGTATGTAAAGCCCTCAATACGCACCGATGCACGTCTACACGTGCATGAAGAGTAAACCGTTCACCTTGACATCTGCTTGTGTTAGAGATTGATTTACAACTTTCGGCCACCAGTGGCTCAACACCTCCGTTCCCCCTGTGATTCGGTGCAGTTTCAGACACGGCATGGCCGGCTGGTTAATATTCATTAGCTATGAATCAGACCGCTGCTGCACTGGTGCACCACTGCTGTGTCTGTGTGTCAGGGTTGTGTGGCATGGCCGACTGTGCGCGCACACAAACACACTCTCTTTGTCTGCTTGTGCCGCATCACCTTCCATCCCCAAAGGTCCTCCAGTATTGTGCATTGTGTGACCGAGTGGTGCTGTTCATTTTGCATCAGCTAACAGGATAGATCCTCGTCCTACCTCAGACCGACAGCAGGCTAATGGCTCTGGCTTTCTTCCAGCGGCCAGAGATAGAGAGAGATGGGAAGACATAACATGAGGGATGAGAGAAAGAGAGAGAGAAAGTGGGTTATAAGGAATAAAGCCCTGAAGAAGGGTAGAGTGAGATGAGTTTGGAGCAGCAAACCAACAACTCCTTCTCCATGTTGGTGTCACAGCTTGGCCAATCCAAACTCTAACTGTATGTGACAGTTTTGAAAACAATCATACAATTAGATGTCGCCTGGACCCAAATTGCATGTGCTACAGTGGATATGCCTATTTGTAGAAAAGCTGCTGTTGAGCGTGATGACTGCCCAATGGGGAAACCCCAGGTTTACGTGCTTCCTTTGGACAATTTCGTCACTCGTAGCAAACCATTACCCAGGCACACAGAAGAGGTATATTGCACTCGGCTAAGGAGAATAGCCAGTTAAGTGTTTGTCTTACTCATTCCAAGGCACGGGAAATGAGCAATGAGGACAGGTGGGAGCGTTTAAGCGACAGTAATAGTTTGAGGAAGGACTCAAATCACTGCTTGCGAAGCATCTGGCTGGCAAGCAGGAGGCTATACTTGAGTAGGTACAGAAACAAAAAGAATCTCAGAACTGTGAATAAGCAAGATCAAATACTGATCTATGAGCAAATATTGCAGCCAACGAAGCATGCACATTCCTGTTCACCTTCTATCACTAATACGCAGCACGCATTGCCTTAGATGCCCTTTCAGGGGAAAATCATCCGTACTTGAGTATGACTCAAATAAATGCATCTTTGACCCCAAATGAAGAAAGTCAGTTTGAATTTGGCGAGATTTACCTGTAGGCTAACACTCACAGACACAACATCCCCTCTTATCTTCATTTCCCTCTGCTCAGGAGTAATCTTGTCCAGGTGTCAATCACCAGCCCTGACTTTATTAGGGGTTAAATAGCACAGATCACAATTTCTCCTCCCTCTAGAATTGACTATACATTGGCAGAGTGTATTTTTGCAATCAGGCGATCACATCATAGCCACTGGCACACTGGGACTGTTAGTGCGTGACCTCTATAAACAGGGGGAAATGAAAAGACCATTCCGGAGCAGCTATTACCTAAATAAGATGTCTCTCAAGAACAGGTGCTCCCGCTCCGAAAGGCGAACAATGAAGTGAAGGGTATTATTTTGATAGGTCAAAATACCGTAACACTTGACAGAAGCCCATATGCTGTAAAAGCACCTTTTATCCAATTTTCAAGGTGAAGATGTTTAATAGGGGCCCTTCCCTTACACACACACACACACACACACACACACACACCCCGCCAAATAGTGCCAGTGTGAGCCAGTTTAGCGGGATTAGCAGGGCCTTTGACTGGAGTCATTCTCTGCAGAACCCCTAGGTGAACTTCTGCTCCAGTAGGTCTTGAGAGACAGCTCACCTTCAGGCCTTACCAGGGATTATTAGCGTCCACTGAATTCGTGCCCTTTTCAAAAGCCAGCAGGATGCTGTCAGATGAGTAAAAGCGGACGGCAGGAGACGCTCTTGTTCCAGATGACTAGTTTAGGGCCTCGTGCCCGTGGAGAGAATAGCACGGACGACCAAACAAAAGAGTCATTTTAAATTCCAGTCAGGTTTTGTTATTCTCTTTCCGTCTTTACTCACTCTGAGCTTTTTTTTTTTTTTTTTTTTTTTTCTTCTTCAAGTGGACTCATTCCTTCCTGATGTTGACGTTAGCATTGGAGTATTATTGATCAGCACTCTGCAGGAGCATGTCAGGTAGATTAAATCACCTGACCCCGGCTTGGTCTCCTTGCATCCATTCAGGACTTTCAGGCGGGCATGCATTACCACACCTTATCTAATACTGAGATGCTGCTGGAGCTGTGAAAGCTGACAAGGTGACGCCAGCCCTCCCTGCCAGCGCCTCACTGGACACCGGACACACTGCTGCAACCGCCTAAACGCACCGGGTGCTCAGATCATGCTTTCAAAAGGAATATAATTAATGAATCTCGAGGAACTTCTAAATGCTTCATCAAATTGTAAGTTTTATTTTGAAAAACTGAGAGTGAGCAGTCTGCGTAATGATTGTTTTTATTTATTTTGAAAGCTGCAAAGCATTCAGAGGAAGAGACAGCAAGAGTAAAGTGGGATTAGATTGTGGTCAGACGAAGCTCTCTGGATGCACAACATGTCCTAAAACCCCCCTTTCTGAATTTAGTTTGTCTTAGAAATTAGATTCTGGTTCTTTGAGCTTCACCTATACCTGGGAAATGAATTTTGCTCCCTTACATCTAGAGATTGAAGCCTTTTTAAAATTCACTGTTTACAAATTCTATAAATGTAGAACAAATGTTTTCAGCTTCAAAGCTCATGAAAAATTCATGCTCATGCTTAAAACATAAACTGAGTCAACGGTGGGGCATCAGCAACTCATAAGAGGACAGCGTGTTGTAATTATGGACGTGGGCTTCATAGAATACTGCCTGCTTAAAGCCTGTTTGTACTGTACACACTCACCAAGAATAATCACACCATCAAGAAAGCTGTGTATGCTCCATGCAAGAAAGGAGGACTCATGATTCCTAGATGACTCACGCTTAGTGACTCAGGACTATGGTTGTACGAGGAGGAATTAAAAAAGGGAGAATGCCACACACTGCTTTTAATAATGTCAGACTTACGCAACAATTATATAATCTTTCAGCCGTAGGTCTTCATCATGTATGTTTTTTTTAATCCAATGTGAGCTGTTATACACCAGTAGCTGCTTTAAACTGTACTGGGATGAGTGTATGTGTCCATTCTTTGTGGTTGTACAAGGTGACGCCAAACTCCAAATGCAGCTTTTCATAATGTATGTATGTATGTGTTGCATCTCCAAGAGTTAGATGAGAGGATGTAGCTGGAGCCAGCAGCTGGTTAGACTGGGAACAGGGGAAACAGGTAGCCTGACTCTATCCGAAGGTAACAAAATCCAGCACACTAACTGAGACATGATATGTTGTTTGCTTCATCCATGCACAAAGTGTAAAAACAACAATTCAATAGGCGACCACAAAGGTGCGTACCACATGAGGGAGCATATCTATGTTCCCAGGGTTCAATGCTCCTGGGGTCCTATGTTCCCCAGCTCAACATCTTCTTAATGTGATACATTTGACCAACTCCAACCCCCTAACCCTGATTTTAGAACGTTAATAAGAAAAGCATTTGAAAAGTCAGAGAGGTAGATGTTCAGTGTAGCCGGCCATAATCGGCTACCAAGATAGAGAACTGCGTCTTTGTGTGATTTGAACAGAATAAAACATATACACCTTTATATGGCCTGATTACCAAGATACTTAGAGACAAAAACAGATGGAATTACACTGTAATGAGGATACGGAGAAGAAGAATCATTTTTAAGAATCGCATAATTTTATTATATTTATAAATCATTTAAATCATTAGGAAGACAGATTTAAAGTGTGTCCTTTCTGTTATATTTAGGGAGTATAAAGCAGGGGACATAGAGATGACCCCCCCTACCCCCGCCTCAAATAAAGGCAAAAATCATTTTCTGGGGGGTTATGTGCCTGACCATTTCCTTGCTGGGAGCAGTGACTCCTTGGACTCTCCGCTCGTTGCCTCACAACTGCTCTCGGCCAAGAAATAGTCCGGCATATAATTACCCATAAAGCCACAATGTGTTTTTACGCTTTAGAGTTTTTTTTTTTACGGATTAAATTAACAAAATATAACGTGTTAATTAATGAGCTCCCTCTAATGATTAAAAGATAGATGTATTTTCACGTGTGTTCTTTCCTTGTCTTGATGGTGGCAGCCATACGTTAAAGATGATAAATAACTAATCAATTTCCCCTCTCAACTGAATCCAGCATCAGGAGGAGCGAGGCGGTCTCCAATCATCGCTGTCACATACTGCAACCGAGGCTCCGTCACGTGCCCAGAGGACACGTAGCAGCTGACTCCCGCCATATGCCCATCAACCCACTTAAGCCACAGCTCGCTCTGTTTTCGTTTCTGATTCTGTTTATCTTCTGTTTGCACGGCGCCGCACACGAAACCAGACACCCACTTCCCGCCCAACCAAGCCTGGCAGGGCAGAAGCAGCAGCTGCGTACCTTGCCAGCGCTGGTCACCAAAATCAGCAGAAGCGGCGCCTGCCAAAAGTGCCATCGATTTCTGCTGCGGCCCCCCGAGCTGCGTTAAGCCAGGTCCCCAGTCACAGCTCAACGCCTGGGCGAGGCTCTCTCTGGTTTCTCTTTCACAACAGACTGAAGCGAAAAGGGAGCCCGGTGCCAGCTGGCCTGCCCGGAGCGTTTTACCCACATACTCCATCAAAGCGCGGTGTGATAATTAGACAGGGTTAACGCCAAGCCAAGCCATGCCACAGGTGCCTGTTTATTATTGGATAGGTTGATTATCGAGAGTCCCACAGCAACAGCCAGTGAATGGGTTCAGGTATCCTTTTTGTTGACTGGCGAACATGACTGCGCTCTTTTCAGCGGCACACATTTCAGCATATTCCTCGCATTCGAAGGAGTCAGTTCATTCGTCTCTCGGCGGCGGCTTAACACGTCCCCTCCACGTCTCGCCTGGCTCATTGTGGTGCCTGGGACAGTGATTACTCCAGAGAGGCTATGGATTAATCAGACTGGGGACAACGCATTGATCTTCAGTCCAATCCATCTGATATTGGCTTCTGCTCGATGGAGGAGGGGGGGGGATGCAGCATCAAAATCAATCCCATAAGGTCAGGGGTTCCCATTTGGGAAACAGGTAATAACTGAGGCGACCGTGTTACAGGAAATCAGCAGATATCCTTGATTAAATATGACATGCATTTGACAGCATGACTTGATTACAAACAGGCGTTTGACAAAGTCATTTACAAAAAAGGTTTTCATTTAAATACCGGCAGGCATAATAACATTTCTTTAATGTTAATATTAACAATATAAAATAAATATTTGAAAGCCTACCAAAGGGAGAAAAATAAAAGCACATTTTTTTTCGTTTGACAAGCAGTTCCAAACACCTTCCCTTCCTCCCCTGCTACCGCCCAATAAAGAGAATAGCCACAGCCATAACTCACCATCTGAATAGCTGATTTACTTCAATTCAACTTAAACTTTTTAAGAGCAGTTTTCTTCTTTATTTATTTCCTCCGCCGTTTGAAATATAATAGTCTTTGATGAGCACCACACAACTAGACAATGATTTATTGCAAAGGAAAACAACCCCGCTGTGGTTCTGTTAGGGAAGCTATGCAGACGCACTGGAGGATACAACTAATTATTTTGTTGACTGATCTTAAGTTTGACCTCACCCAATCTTGCCGATCACACTCGTTGATTGATGGTATATTGGTATGAATAGCAGCTCGGGATGCTGGATGCTGATGTGGGCGCGCCCTGATGCAAACACGGATGAATATTGATGAACAGCGCACTCCCACCAAACCCATGTAAAATGGTGCGCACAGGACGGAGAGTGAGGCCCATTCTGTGCACGATCTGCCGAGTGAAATCACGAGTTTGAACATGGGCAGCGACGCCGAAATGCTTCCCTTACGTGGCAGCACCAGCTGTAGCAGCCAGTCATGCAGCAACAATAGAGTTTGATTCGATTCTATACGGCGATGCAGGATGAACAGTGGCTGCAGACAGATGAGCTGGTGTGTAAATATATAAGACCTGAAACATCAGAATGGTAATAAATGCACTTGTAGAAGCATTAGCATATTGATGAGAAACTCTTTTGGGACAGAATGCATGCACATATAGCGTATATGTGAATGTGTGTGCGTGATCAGGGAGCCTAAGTTCAGTTATATACACAGCAGTTGAGAGTATGATTGCAAAGCTGTTTGGGGGAGACGTGGATGAAAAAGCTTGCATTCTCCAGAAAGATTCTCCTCGTTTGTTTCCTGTCACAGGTGAGTTATTTAGTCAAGCATCCTTATCTTGGAATTAAGCCCCATGGCAACAACCAAAATGATCCGCCATAATCATCCGCAACAGTTATTTGTGGTGCACGGCATCAGGTAAACACATCAAAATCCTCAACTTGATTCTCAGCCCTTTCAGCCTCCAAAACCTATGCAAATCAGCATTTGAAAACGTGGGTGAATGTTTTCTGTTCCGTTTTTTTTAATACTATATTTAAAGGATGACACAACTCGAAAAAGGCCCGGTGGGTTCAAATTAAAAAAAACACAACAATGCAGGTCTTTGCTTTTGGTTGTTCACAGGAGCAATTTCGGATTCCGCCGAAAGGATAAAGCTTCATTTTCCTTTGCCAGACTCACAACACTGTTGCATAGCTGAAAGGAGGGGGGGAGGGGGGGAGGGGGGGAGGGGGGGAGAGAGGCTCGTCTCATCCGAGCTTGACATGAACTGCCCTCCTGAAAGTCTCTGATGTGACTGACACCTCTCTCCTCTTTGTCTTCGCCACTCCAATTAGCTCAGTGACAGGTGCATGGGAAGAAACGAGACAATCAATTACCTCTCCTCTCCCTCTGTCCTCTTCATCTTCCCTGGATTTATTATTATTTTATTTTTTTATCACACTCTGTCCCTCGCCCCTGCCTTTCTATAACTCTTCGTTTATCATCTTTTCTTCCTCTTTTTGCCATTTTTCCCCCATTCGTACCTCGTCTGGCTTCTCATTGTCTCCTCATAACACATCCTCTCTCCCTCCTTATCCCTCTCCTCCCTCTGTTTCACTGCAGCATGCCTACAGTCAGGGAGAGAAAAAGAGGGGAACATGTCATTCAGACCGTGAGGCTTCCTCCTGCTTTCCACTTAGGGAAATCTCTGCCAGGCAGAGCACTGATGTGACTCCCACCGCCAAAGGTAGCAGCAAACCCCGGCAAAGTCCCAATAAATGCCGCACAGTCCTCTGTGGGATCCCCCCGACCGTCTCGCTCCTGACTGGATAGGTTTCCTAGTCATTCTTAGTCGTCGTCATTTATTTATTTGTCAGACACTAGAGTCAGATGTATGTGGAAAATCAATATGCACCCTGGGTTATTTAAAACACTGATGTCACTGCAGGTTTCAGGGTGGGTCTCCTTCGACTTGGCGTTTGACGGTGGAAGTTTGCCACCTGCTGGTAACGGTCATCACCTTCACCAGTGTCCTTGATCAAACCTCTCTGATGGTTCCTTTAAAACTACTCACCCTCCTGACATTTAGTGCTGCCAAAGGTCTCCAAAACGCATTTCATTCTGTTAAGGTCAAAAAGGAAATTCTTGACGCTTGGCTAAGAGGGTCAAATTAAAACGCTCCAAAATGTCCACACTATCCATGTTTCCAACCCCGTTTTCAATTTCGAAATGGCTACAGGCGAGAACATGCTTGGCATTTCATGTGTCAGTCACTTTTGTTACTCACAGAGGTTATTTTTCACAATGTCCTAATTTCAAGCACTCTATCCATGATACACTAGTTCACTGAATCCCCAGCAGCTGCAATGCAAGAGGCAGTCACAGTTCTTACACATACCTGATGGAAATTGGAGTTTCCAATGATTCAACTGAAATGTACGTCTCCATCCCTTTGTTATATGCTCAAATTGCAATTTCAGCCAATTCCAATTTTCGGACTTTACGTTTAGTTTAGTGAAGTCGAACTGTCTTTGAAAAACAAGAACTAAAAACAAGGACTGAAGAAGCCTTGGCTGCAGCATTGTGAAGTTAAACACCAGATGATTTGATAGGACAATGAAAAATAATGTTCTGAAACCTTATTAAAGACTTAAAGGCAACATGTAACATTTTAAAGACCCATAAATGTAAAACATTTACCAAGATTAGGTAATTATTTAGTAACTGATTTAATTTTACATAAATGAATGAACTCATAATTTCAATCAAAGCAATGTTTCAGCTGTTTCCGGCAGACGTTAACAACTGAAGGCTTGCTAAATGGAGAACATAGAGGAGCCAGATGTTTCCCTCGTAGTCAACATTAGTGGATTGAAACCGAGCTAAAAGGAGACTGAAAAGTGGACTTACTTTCACATGGTGGCCGGAAACGTGACGCAAAATGAATGATAGTGTTCCTTCATGTCTGCTGGATGTGTTAATAGGCAACTAACATGGTTGCCATATCAGATTAAAAGGTGATAGTTGAAGAAAATCACCTATAAAAAATGTAGACAAGTTAGGTAATTATTTAATTATTTAGTAATTTTTGCTAAATTATGAATTATATATTATATGAATATATGAATTAGGACCTATGACACCCTGTAAAAAGTGATTAGGTGAGATTAAATTCCCAAGAACATGGAGACTCACATTATACAGCAACATAAATTCTCACATGAAGATGAATGGATGCGACATCTCATCAGCAGGGAATATAGAGGACAAGCACATGATGAGATACTGACATCTAAAAAATGTATAATGTATACTATCTGAGCACACGTACAGATATATTAGGACCAGTGGACATTAGATGTACTGACATATATATCAATGATTCTCTTTTACAAGAACTATAATTCAACCAGGAGAAATATGGGGTGAGTAACTTACAGTTACGATCTTATTTAAAGTTTATAGATTAATAGCATAACTGAACGTTTCTTTGTCACTTTGATAAAATGGAGTCGTTGGTTTAACAACAGGGTGTGTAAAAATTCAAGGACAAGCTACTTTTTAAAAGACACTTGGCCGATCCATCGTGACTAATGCTCAGGTGTCCTTGATCTTTCTCATGTTTTAAATGAAAAAAAGCCTTCAATCATTATTCCATTACTGAAACTGTCATTCAGTAAGTACTGTACAAGTTAAATGTTTGACTGACATCAGTGTGGTAATTATAAATCTTTTTGTGACATTCTAAATTGGAAAAAATAACAGCCATGGTTTTCCTTTTGAATGTGTCATCGCACCATTTATTTATTAAAGTTATGCATAACCTTCCAACTTGATCATTGTACAGTATATGTTAAACTTCATGACATTATTAGAATATCAGGCAGTCAGATCAGCGTCGCCAACAGTAGCAGAAAGAAGCAGCATCTCTGTCAGGAGCTGATACAGAAAGAGCATGACCGCTCCTTGTAGAAGAGGGGGAACAGGGCGAGATACCCAAAGGCAGATGAGGAAGCATGACATATAGAGTGTGGGAGGGGATAAATAAGCATGAAAGCCACTGGGCTGTGTGGTAAAAGGAGAAAGATGACACCCACAAGTGTTCACAGGAAAAAGAAGGGGGGAAAATCACACGCAAGGGAGAAGAGGAGCAGACGAGAGGCAAAATACCCCTCACAGTGAGGAGGAGGAGGAGGAGGAGGAGGAAGGAGGCAGCACAGAAATGCAATAGGACCAGATCAGAGCCTTCAGACTCTTCATTCTAGTTAACACCACACCTAGAATTTGTCTGAAATTCTAGACTTTAACACACTTCATGAGATTTTAACACAATGGGATCTATCCGCCACCAGTGCAACTCTGGCCTCTATCAGTCTGAATATATTCCTGCCGTTTCATCAGGGGACGCCAGGCCAGCGTGCTTGTAACACTCACACTAACCCTGTATGACTGAAGCAGGAGAAGCAGCCAAAAAGGTAACACCATGGCCAAAAGCATGCAAGCAATGTGGGAAACACTTTTTAAAAAAAAAAAAAAAAAAAATGAAAAGAAAGAAAATAAATACATCTTGGGATAAAAAAAATCTTAATACATTATCTTAAAATTTTCCTTTTCTTGTTTTGTGTTTCATATATATATATTCTAAACACACATCTTTGTACATTTTGGTATAAGTTCTCTTTCTTGCAGGGAGCTCCGGGGGAAATGGGTGTTAGATGGTAGAAGGGTGAGAGGTTTTGGGGCAATCCCACTTCCCTGATTGCCTTGTGCTGATGGAGGGGGAGGGGGGGGGAGGGTGGGGTCGCGGCATCGCAAAGATGACTCCTCCCTTCAAGCATTTCTGCTCACACTCAGTCTCTCATTCTCTGTGGCAACCGTTGGGCGACGGCGATGGAAAAAAAGGGGGCTCAGCAGTGAGAGGACAAGCTTATAAGATGTCCAGAAAGTCCAGGACACAAGAAGTAGGAACAGACTACAAGTCGGTACTTCCTCTTTGGGACCAGAGCCAAAAGCTGTGGCACAGACTTCCACTATCTCTTATCTGGGGAAAAATTGAGGTGTAGGATGAGAAAAAGGACATAAACAGGAAGTGATTCATATTTTAAAGATCTCGTCATTCATATGCTGATACCTTTGTTTCCGTCCGTGTCTGCCGCTGACCTCTCTGGCCTTTGGCGTATTAGATTATTGTACTTGGCCTCAACCTCCTGCAAGACAAGCAAACAATTCACAGTCAGATCAGGCAAAAAGACTGACCACAATGTGTCAATATCATACTAGTTTTTTTTTTATAGGTATGTGTGTTGGTGAGCTGATTCACATACCTTCAGATAGTTGAGGTTGGCCTGAAGGTTTCTAAGGTGAGACAAGACCTGTCTGCTAAAAGAGGAGAGGCTGCCGGCCTGTGACGCTGAAGAAAACCTCAAGTTAATGCCAGAGTCGGCAGCACAGCCTTGTGAGGTGCGCAGCTGCTTCCCTGTAGTTGATGCCAAGATGTCATCGTCTGTACTGCTCTCGCCAGTGCCACCGTAACCCTCCAGGACTAAATATCCCGCTGAGAGAATCAAAAGAAGCCATTTAGTACTACCGCTGTAGAAAAAAACATCGGGATCATCGAAGAGAAGAGAAGAGCTCTGAGCTACACCTCACAATGACTAATTAAAGAAACAGTAATATGTAAGTATAATCTATTTAAACCTACACAATAATGTATAATGACAAATCAAATGTTCAAACTGTCCAGGCTCACCATAATCTTCAGGAGAGTCAAAGAAGCCTGTGTCCCCAGAGCCCAGGTCCTGAGTCGGGTCCTCTGTCTGGGAGCTGTTCTTCTCGGAGCCATTGTGGACCATCACCCGTGCGCGGCTGTCTACGGGGGTCCGCAGAGAGGTGGTCCTGAGGAGACGGGCCCCCGTGGAGCGTTTGGTTTGCTCCGCAGCCTCCTGGGACATCAGCTGGGTCACCAACACCTGCTTTAATGCTGCCACTGAGGGACAGGTGAGGGGTAAGGGGTTAACGATTTCTACAACATCTGTGCACAGCTGACTAATACGCCTAATAGCACTCGATTTTGAGTTGTCCGTTCTGCGTGCTTACGTGTTTTCAGTGCTTCGTCTGCCCTGGAGGGAAACATGTTAAACGAGTCTCCTCCTTTCCCATCTTCAGCCACTTGGTACGGAAGCTCTGGGTCCACAAAACCTTCCTCCTCCTCCTCTTCCTCTGCCTTTCCTCCCTCAAACGGATTATTACCTGGCAGAGAAGTCTGCATCACACTTCGAGGGGCTGAACTGCTCTCTTTATCTGAGGGGGTTTAATTAGAGAAAGGTAATCTTACATAGTTGAGTAGGATAGAATATTTAAAGTAATAAAGATGTTAGAATGTTTCCAAGAATAACTGAAGAAATTGTTGGCTCCAGTTACCTGTGGACTGGGTGCTGCCGGTGGATGTGCGGTCTGGGTCTCTGCTCAGCCTGGAAACACCTGCTGTTATGATCTCCACGCCGTCTCTCTCCCCACTGGCACACAAGCAACATGTCAGGTTAGTAACAAACTCAAACCCTGAGAACCATCTGATCAAATTATAACGATGAGAAAGCAGCATACTCAGTCTGAGGTAATGGTATGATGCTGTGAGGTTTGACTTTCATGGCATCAGCTCTCTGGGTGATTAGACGCTGCCACCTGGTGAGAGGGGAAAAAAACAGTTATTAACCCATTTAACAACTGGGGCAATTAAAAATGTAACGTATCAAAAGGTATGTAGACTTACGTTCTCTGATCTGAGACTGTGGGCGCCATCAGCTCATAGATCTGGGCTCCATTCTCTGACATTGATAGTACGAAGAAGGACTTGTTGTCTGGCAAGAGAGAGTGTGGACAAAAGGTTTGTGGTGAGATTAAACACAATTCTGCCCTACGTGCATGAAGCCAGACTTTCCGATACCTTATCGTGGATTGTATGCCTGGATATTGTGTAGTGAGGGGTTCCTTTGTTTTCATGATTTGATCTGACCCTGAAGTTATTGTTCTGCCATTTTTGTAAAATGCAGAACAGAAAAACAGGCGAGAGATAGGGTGTTGACTGACCTGTGGCCACGGAGCGCACCAGCACAGTGTTGAGTTTGATGATGGGGCTGAAGATATGTTTGGTATCTGCGGTGCCTGCCAGGTTTTTACTGTGACACTTCAGGATCAGACGCTCATCTTGTTTCTGCAGCAGAACCAGGATGTCCTCCAGGAGGAGTGTGTACAACTCTGAAAGGAGACACAGAGGATACTTGTATTTACTGTCAAACATTGGAAGGAATATCAAAGCTTAGTAACAGTCAAACTCTTATAATGTTGCTGTTTACAAACCAATAGTCTTGTCCTTGTTCACTTTCCATGACAGTGGTCCCTCATGCACCATTGTTCTCTTGGTTAGATCCAAGTTCTGATGGAGGTAGAACAGAGAAATACATTTAAAACTTGAAAGTGCTTGCAACTGGTCCATGGAGCCATTTCCACATAGCACTACCTTTCTACCTGTCTACCAGTTATTTCAAAGAGCGTATGTGGGTGTACAGCAAGTGAGAATGCTTTAACTGAAGCTAAAAGGGTCGTGTAGATTACTCACCTTTAGCTCCAGGATCATGGGGTTGTCTGTCTGTTTCAGAGAGGAGAGGTCCAATCTTCTCTGATAGTCCTCCAACCTCTAGAGGAAGGATGGATAGAAACAGAGACAGAGGAAAGGGGATAAGTGAGCGCTCTTTAAAATGAAGCCACTGCCTGGGGAGCAAAGAAGGAAGTGAAAAAAATAAATTGTGGCAGAGCAGGAAAAAAGAAAGGACTTAGGATGAGACTGGAAAGAGGGAAGAGAAAAGTCTAAGGGATGGTGTAAAATGGAAAGATTTTAAAAAACATCACACCTGCTTGTCCTCGGATTCCTTCACAGCCTGGTTGACATGATTGAGGATCTTTCTACAGCAATCTGCTGCCTGCTTCACTTTGTCCTTCTCCACTGCGTTGTCTGAAAGATATTATGACATCAAAGAAGTAAGACCTCCTTAGTTCTGCAGGGGGCTATCCAGCAAATTGATATTTCCTCTGTCCATTAACACACCATCATTCTTAAAAATTATGATAAAGCAGGGGGGCATTATGATCCCATAATAACTGGTTATACTTTATCGTTAGTGCATTCTCTGTGTGAGACCAAAACCCCAGCCAAGACTAAAATGATGGACCAAATAATGGGCGAGACAGTTCCCGAAATGTGCACTACCACTCCAGGACCATTAAAATGATAATCTCTCCATTTGTCTCTGTAATTCACTAATGGTTGGCACGTTGCCACACAGAACCTGGTTTAAGACTTCATTTGGTTCATTTCTATCCACTCTCTTCTAACTCAAGAGTTGATTTCTATGTTATCTATTGTGTTATATTACATTCAGATTATCAAATGCAAACTAGGTATTATTCCTGTAATATGTGTTTCCATGGTTACTAGCAAGATAAGTCAATTCATTTCCATATTGAATTAATTGTCTCATAGGATTTAATTGATTTGAGGATCACAGGAGCGAAAAAGGGCTGGATACAATAATTGAACTCTACTCATAAAAAGGTCACATGTAGATGTTTTGCAGGAGTGCAGCTAAACTAAGAGCTAGAATTAATTTGTTGTGTAGATGATGACGATAACCATCACACTAGATATGGTATGCAGCCTTACTGGCGCAGCAAGCTGTACAGCTATCCAGCCAGTGTGATGAACTGGACTGCAGACAGAAAAACGCATCACTAGTCAAGTCAGAAGTGTATAAAGGTGTATGCAATACTGAAGTATACTAGTGGTTTGAAAATGTCATTTTTAAAAGTAGATCACAGGTTCTCTCCCACAGTCAGTGATTGACTAAGTATTCGTGACTGAGTGGAGTAGACTTTGAAGTGTCTGAATAAGACTGCAGGAGAGGGATCAGTTTTTGTACCTGCATTAACTGTAAGTGGTTTGTATGAATACACAAATCTTTTCTGCTCTTCCTGCAGGCATGTTGACATCATAAGGCTTCATGTGAGTGCAAAGCCAGAGTAAGCGGCTGGCAGCCGGCTCACTGTGTACTTTAATCACATCAAGTGTCGTGCCGACTTTATTCTATTATAAAGCTGCAGCAATTAGTCCAATGTCAGAAAATAAATCTGCAACAATTCTGATAATCGATCAAGCCATTTTTTAAAGAAAAAAATTCACAAGTATTAATCAGTTAATCAAGAAAATAATCGATCAGCTAATCGAAAATGAAAATAAACGTTAGTTGCAGCTATTTTACTATCAATCAATCAATACGCCCAATATCTACTTGCCACATTTGTGGTTTATTCCAACATGTTGTTCTGAATCCAACACATTCACAACCATGCACAAAGGCAGTATGTGGAGTAGTTTCTGCACTAAAACAACCTTGAGCACATGAGCTGTTAACAATATGAACAAATCACTGCTTCCGGTGTGAAGGAACTGCAAACTACAGCACCTGTGTACTTGGCGATATTCTCTAACAGCAGGGGGTACTTGGTGAGCCGCTGCATCTCTACAGGAATGATGTCCTTAAGCTGCAGCCGGCGACACAGTCTGTTACTCTCTGCCTCCTGCAAAGCAATAAATAAAAGGTACAGGTTGGGTAAACTTGCACGGTCACCAAACAGCCTAAATGGATCTTTTAACAGGTATAAATGGTGACTGAGCAACACTAAATGGTCCTATTCAGAGAAGTGACATTTCAGCTGCATTTCCTGGATCAAACAGATAGAAATACTGCTCCTTTAATTCTTCTGTACGACACATTCTGAGCACACTACACATTTATAACACATTTCAAAGAGTAAGCCAATTTTCGCTATAATATTATACCTGTTGAATAACAACTTTCTGCAATACTTGAGCATAATGTCAGTACCTGGATGAACGAAGTAAACCGCGAGTCTTTCTTCTGTTTGGTCTTGATGATCTCCAGAGCAAAAGGCTGGTTACTGCAGAACGTCCCCACCGCCTGCTTGATCTTCTCTTCCTCACCACCGCTAAACTGTAACCACCCAACCCAAGGTAGGACAGGGCAGAGACGGACAGAGAGGGTGATCAGTCACTCAGTCGGTCTGGGTTAGGAGTAGTTGCCATGGAAATGTCTACTATTTAACCACTACAATGGACAGAAACTCCCAGAAGGGGGCCAGGCTTAAGCCCTCGTAGCAGAGACAGCTTAAGTTTAAATGGAGACTAGATCAATGCTCGGACCCTCAGGGGACCGTTTACCCTACTTATCCCCCACAGAGACATTTCAGACAAGGCTGCCAGCACAGCTGATATGTGGCTACCTCACATCTAATGTATCACACATGATATAGAGATGCAGAGATGTCAGCCAAATCTAGGGCACTGTCTGACATAACCATTTACCGAGAAACAGGCTCCCATTTCACCCGCTTGCTTCCACTGTGCTTCCATTTCTTGTTACTGAGGAGGGCAGAATTGTTCTTTTGTGCCAAGTGTAAGATTTTGTCTTTCAGGATTTTGGTGTGGGACTTAATGTTATGTGCGAAAAAAATGACAATAACCCCGTCTTTATTGTATATATACTGTACATAACCATTTTCATGTACATCAAAAATTAACAGAATTGAGGCTGAGGAGAGCAATCTCATGCCAACATCAACATTTTTTTCTCGCGATAAAGCAATTTTGGGCAACAGTTCAATTTCTTTGTGCACAGTAACTTTTTTCCCTAACACATCAGTCATCTTGAAATGTATTCACTATAAGAAAATGTTTGAAAGAGGAAATACAATTTTAGCCTGAGAATTGTACTCACCCAGGAGAGCAAGTCGTCTCCTATCTGATCAATTACTGAAGACTCATTTCTCTTCCGAACGGCTGCCATTTGCTCAACTATTGAAACTGAAATTCAAAGGAGAAGCACCAATGGACAGTCAATGTGTGTATACGTACGATAACAAAGATGAAGAATACAACATGAAAATGTGATGGTGCTGTGTATGTGCACAGTTTAAGTTCTATATTTCATCATTCTGTTGTTCAGTTTTAATCTAAACTTTATTTTAATTCTACTACCTTACTTTTGAGGGTTTTAAAACTGCAGCGTAAAGGTTAAAGAGCAATCATGCATAGATAAAGCATTCTGATGGATTTCACAATGTGTGTGTGTGTGTGTGTGTGTGTGTGTGTACCATGTAGCTGTAAAATCTCCTCCAGGTTGGTGAAGATGTTCTTGATATCAGCAGGAGGCAGGATGGCCTCTTTCGAGAGCTTCTGGTAGAAAACGTTGTCTAAAACTCTCAGCATCCGTACGTGTGCACGCTCAGTATAAAACAGCTCTGCAGACACAATGCAAGATATTAATTCAAGATTGAAGATAATCTGCAAAGCTCAACATGATGCACGTTTGACAGCAACTTCAATTGGATCCTATATCTTGGAGCTGTATATCTCTCTCTGTTCTCCCTCTACTCTACTACTATATTCTTTGAAAATAGATCTGGCTTTAAGGAATTGTCATATTACGTGAACTGGTAAGCCATGTCCTCACCATTGATGACTTCCTGTCTCTTGATTTCCTGAGGCCTGAGACCCGCTAGGATCTCTCGTCCCACCAGCTGCTGCCAGTTTGGAGGGTCGTGCTCAGAGTCTGTTCCTTGGTCGTCCTCACTCTGGACATCAGCAGCACCCAGTCCCTCAAGCCTAGGGCAAGACAGAAAGTAAGCTTTTCATCTGGCTGACTTCTGATTTATTTATTTATTTTTGATGATCAGGTATCCTCACCTTCTTATGGCCTTTGGTGTTCCCTCATGAGCTCTACAAAAAATATTAACGGAAAAATCAATGTTAAAAATAAATATTCTCTATGCAAGGAAGCAAAAGTGTAACTGCAAATGTGACTGTAAATGCACCTGTCGCTTTCTCTGTCATCCTCTTGCAGTTGGTCCAGGCTGTAAAGGTCAAAGTGCGAAGCAGGGTACGCCAACCCGTCCAGAGGGTCAGACTGAAGGCCGTCACTCAGCCTGGGGGGGCCTGAGGTTGGAGTACCACCTGAGAGACAAGTGAAAAGTTAGAAACATTTGCTTCTTCTGTTTTTTCTTCTAATGATGTGTTTAATTTGGACGTTCAGTAGCTCACCCATATCAGTGTCTCGACTAGTGTCGGAGCTATAGGTGGCACTGTTCGGGGATGAGGTGTTGACAGACATGGAGTGTACGAGTTCAGAGCCCTCGCTCGATTGGCTGCCTCTAAGACGACCAGCTTCGATGTGCTCACTTGCCCCCAGCGTAGGCTGAGACAACTGCTTCTGAGGCCGTGGGCGACCATCCAAGGCTTTACCCACTGAATACAAAGAAAAGTGGTGTCAAAATCTGAAAAAGCCTTAGAAGTAGTGTCATCATTTTGGCTTATTCAAATGTCCTAACTCACCTGATGCTGCTTCAATGCGGCTGGGCCGACGCTGAGGTCCAAGGATACTGGGAAATCTGGGTTTCTTAACCTTCTCTTCTCCTTCCTTTTCTGTCTTGATACTTTTCTGTATTTTATCAAAAACAAGGGAAATGTCAGGTAGATGATAAAGGGAGAGAGAGAAGGGCCAGGGCGCAAAAAGTAATGTTAAGTACCTTGATCTTGGGAAGAAAGTTGATCCTGACCCGTTTGGACTCCAGACTGCGAGGTTCCTTAACCCTCACACCAAGGTGCTTCATGTATGTATATATGACATACTGCATTGTAGTGCTACATGAAAACAAAAGTGACAACACTTGAGTGTGGTTGCTCCTTTCTGAATTCAAACAAAGAAACAGAATGCTAAAATTTGAAGTGTCCATATTGTGACTTGTACCATATGTCATACCAGTCCTCTTGTACAATTTCTACACAAACCATCTGGGGTATGCTGCAACCATATGGCATTTCAAACAACAATGTTCCAATCAGTCACACTTTTGAATTATTTAATATAAACATACTGCATAAATAAGTTGTTATCTTTAAGAGAGTCACAAGTGCTTAATTTGTAAACTGTGGTGGATGTAGAATGGGGGTTGGATGACACCAATATGCTGTTATGTTATCAGTCGAAACATCACAGGCTATACTTTAAAGATTAAAAATGACTATCACTGACAGATATTATTAATTTAGAGCAAGATTGCTTTAATAACAAACTTAGAAGGACTCAAACAGTCTAATAGAATAAGCTGTGACACAGTAATGTGTCTCGCAATCATTTAAAAGAATTACTGACTGTAAATGCAATGAAGACACAGATGGTTCGAGGAGCCATGAGAGCGCTTGAAGCCCCAAATGCTTTGAGAAACACTCTTCATATCAATCATCCAAATGCTCCATAATAGCATAAAGTTTGCTTACCATTTCTCTTCCTCTGTGGTCTGAGTAGTTACCCTATAAACGATACAAAGAAGCAAAAATTGAGTGGTAGTAAAGGTTACAAACATGATATTGTGAGTATTTGTGTATCCGAGCAGCTTATGTCTGTATGTGTGACATGTGCTACTTACAGGATATCCTCTATCTTGGTGATGATGTTTTCAGCATATGAGCGCTCTCGCTCCAGAGTGACACGGTCTCTGACTCTCTCTTGGTCCAGTCTGGTCAACTCTACTTCAGCCACCGTTAGGCCCATACTGCGCTTCTGCCTACATGTACCAACATGTCAAGTCATATACTGTGGTTAGGTTGATTATGCCTCGGCAAAAAATGGCTAGACAGAAGGCTGTGTACTAGTCTAGTGATACTTGGTAAAGTGCCAGTGGGGCAATTAATCAGATCCCATTACTTAATAGAAAATAAAAAAACTGAGTTGACAAGTTCACCTGAAATCTTCAAGGTTCCTCTGGATGTCAGGGAGTAGAGAGTCCTGCAGTGTTTGAACATGTTGTCTGTTTATTTCCTCTGGGATCAGTTCTGTCCGCCGCCGGTCTGCAAACACATGCACACACACTCATGTATACTGTACACCAAGTTCTTAAAGGGATTATTGCAAGTGCACACTAAATATGCGCTGTTCAGGTTAAGCAATAATTTTCAAACCATCAGAGCATTTGATTTCTTAACACCGTAGTCGGGATTGTGAATGACTGAGTAAGTGATCATCTTACAGTGACTGTATGATGAGTAAGGCCAATTGGTTGAAGTGAGCCAACAATATTACAAAAGGTGACCATAACAAGTAAATCACCTGAAAATGACATTGGGCAGACAACCAAGCGACCAGCATGAAATACCTCTACTTACCGAGATCAGCAGAAATTGATTCAGGAACAGCAACTTTCAAATTCTGTAACAAGAAAAATGTAACTGTTTTATACTTACAATACAAAACAATAAATTGGAACTAAAAAGAAGTGAGTGAGAAGACTTAGGTCCAGCAAAACACTTTCAAATTATATAAAATGTCATTGTGATCATAAACCTAACATCTAAATGTGACTTTCTCAGGCAATTTGGTTTTATAACTGTGAAATGTTGAGTTCTTGGTCATGTGGATCATTCCATGTTTTGTCAAGAATCTCATCATTGATTTTATATTTATAGACAGAACATTTACAGACAACAACAACAGATGTTGCGGCGTTCCTTGTTCTAATTAAAGTTTACCAGCTTCTGTCAAAACTAATCAGTGATGTACTGTGTGCATCCAGTGTGTCAGACAGAATATTGGATGATTTTGACCTGTAATGTTGCTGTTATTTCACAGTGGGGAACAAAAACTGGACTTACTGCTCCCCGGTCAATGAAAAAGGTGTGGAGGTCCATGAACACCCGTCTGGTTTCTTTGGAGTTGGTCTGCTTGTAGAAGTCAGCATAGAGGTAGCACAGCTGAGGACACAAGAATAAGATTCATTTTAAAAAAAGTGAGCTGCAGTGTCTGCCAGGCTGCAGGAAAACAGAAAATGAATACATAAAAGATTTGAACAAGGTGTGAAGGAAGAGGATCTTACCACAGGAGCAGGGTCGAACTGAGACATGACATGGTGAAGAAAGGCTGCGAGGTGGGCGGGTCGAGACTTGAGTTGCTCAATACTGTTAAAGCTGTTACACTGGCCATTTGTCTGAAACAAAATCAGTACAAAAGTTTGCTGTCTTGTCATCTTTGCTGACTTCACATGTGACATGAACTTCTTTATAATTCTAGCGTCACACCTTTTTAAAACCTTTTGAATGTGACAGCTGAATTTAGTGATATTATGATTGAAATCGATGTTAAGATTGCCTTGTGGTAAAGTACCTGCTCCTGGTCTGAATCAAAATAGTCGTCCTCAGCTCCAATGATTTGCGAGACGAGGCGGGAGGAAGAGGGACTGCTGACAGTGGTAGGGGACAGAGAGTCCTGGGGAAAAGACAGTGGCACATTGTGGAATTAGTGTTTTTCATAAATAAATTCTCCCATTTGGATATTTATAACCCAACTGATCTTGGATTTACTACACTGACAGATATTATTCATCAAATACCTAAAAACATGCAAAACTTATCATAAAACACACTCTTTCCCAAGTTTACACCAGGAAAGGGGTGGACAAGTACATTTCTTGAACAGAAGTTACAGATGGTCCAAGAGTATAGCTACCAGGTCAGTGGTGTCCTCTGCCTCTGGAGAGTGGCAGGAGTTGAAGCTGTTCCTGGGTGTGCTCTTTGGGCTGGGACAGGATGACTCTCTTAGGCCGAGGCTGTCTGGAGATCCAGGCCCAAATCCACGAGATATCTGAAGGTGGGATGGAACAAAACATTACATTTTCTCAATCAGTCGCAATTTTACAAAAAAAGAAAATCCCAACAAAACTGAATGGCAAATAATTTATTGAATTAGTTATACAGGACCAACAGTACTTTGACCGCAGAATCAATACATACACTTATCATGCACTGGTGTTGCCTAAATCTAAAGCTAAACAAGACCAATTAAGACTTATTTGTTTTATTTAGTATGATGCTAAAACTCTATTGTCCTAGAGCTTACCTAGTCATGGAACCAAGGCTTAATATGAAGTTCAGAGGGAAATTTTAATTATGTTTATTAGTAGTGCTGATAGGTGACAACTTACAGGAGTGCTGCTCCAGGACATGTCTGTGCTGTTGTCTCCCTTAGAGGCGGGCGTGTGCTCTGTGTCAAACATGCTACCATCATCTGCATCACCACCTGGAACAGCCTCCTACGGATTCATGTAAACACAAGATTTGTCACTAATTATGAACAACCTTATTACATAACAACAAAATTCACAAAGTCCAGAATGAAACCTGTTTTAACAAAGACAAAACCTAAAGAAAAACTAAGAGGCTACATTGGTTATATTAATAAACATATGAATCAATTAATATTTCAAAAGTGTGATCTCATAAAATATAACTTTTAAAATTGAGCGAGCAGGCTAATATGTTGACATACAAAACACAGGGTTCAGTGAGCGGTGCATGTAAAATAATCTATCACACAGACACAAAAGAGTGGCTTCCCACAGAGAAAGCCTAATCCTCTGATAAGATTAGGATTAATGTTTGTCTGGAGCGATCCCTAAACGCACTACACAGAATTATGCAAAGACTGCTTGGATTTTGCTGGTACATCCGTGTCTCTAGATACCCTATTCTGCATGCAAGTACATGGAGGTAGTTAGTTAGTTAGTTAGTTAGTTAGTTAGAGGGGGTTTATTTGCTTAACCTGTGTTGCCCCAGTGGCCTTGAAGAGCTGACCCTGCAGCTGAGGAATGTGTTTCTTAGCTTCCTGGATGTCTTTCAGTAGTTTGGGGGAGGGGTTCCTGCTGTACTCCTCCTTCATGGCCTGTACAGCAAAATAGGTGAAATCAAAATAAAAAATTAGGCTCAGAAGGTAAACAAACCACCTGCCTCCTACCCAAAGCAATGTTCTATTTAAAAATGCATGAGAGCTGATCCTTTCATTTTCAACACAGATAATAACACGGCATTCCTTAACAGGGTTTAGAGATATATATATATATAACTGTGAAATAGAGGGTGCAAATCACTTCGCTTTTGCCAGCGCCTACCAAAGAAAACAGTGTTACAATCGAGACAAGACAGTAGTGACAGTGATTTTATGCTAACCTGCAGCTCCTGCTGTTCTCTTGAGAGCATCTTTTGCAACATGTCAACCTTCTGGTTGCAGACACTGCTATTCTCATCCTGTGGTGAAAAACAAAAAGGGAAGTAGAAAAGCATGTGGAGGAACTGTGCATTAGACTACAGGGGAGAAGCACTAAAGCAAATATCAGATATACGTAATCCAGATACATTTAACAAATATTTAAACACACAGAAAATATGTGAGAGAGGACGAGATATAGAGAAGCCACCGCAAAAATGAGAGCATATTTAGAAGGAAGACAAAGACAGATAACCCAGGTGAAAATCCCCACGATGCTGAGTAAGCATGATGGGAGACAATACAAGTAACTGATGTCTTTAGTACCCATGGACTGGAGGAGAAGCGGTCCTGCGGACTGTATGGGCGTTCTGCTGCTGGGGAGTTTGGAGAGGAAATGCTAACCCCCAACATTTGAGACTCTGCTTCAGACAGAGGGATCTGGGCGAGCCCTGGAGGACGCCCCAACACTGTGAGGGCCACATAGGAGCCCGCTAGAATGGAAAAATGTAAGCAAAGTGTCAGTTTAGGATTTAGTTTTAAAAAGTGTCTTTTCCTATAACACAGACAGATGAACTTACATTTGATCAGCTTCACCACCTCGATGTGATTAGAATGTGTAACGAGGGTCCCGTTAACCTGGAAGACAACAATGGTACTATGATGAGGATTGAAAAAGCAGATACTAAGCCCAAAACCTCCCATTCTAGGTCCTGCTTTACAATTTGACATCTCATTCCATTTCCAGATACAGCATTACAAGAGTAGTAATATTGACTGACCAGGAGGTGGCAGCCTACAGCCTCTGTATTGGCCTTGGATAAGAAAACAGTGACTTTAGCAGTTTAAAGACATGAGGGCGGATGAACACAATACCTTGATGATCCTGTCTCCCGTCTGTACACCTGCCCGCATAGCAGCCCCATCTGGCAAACACAGAGGAAAAAGAGCTTTAAAACAACGAAAGAGGTGAGGAAAGAAATAGAACAAATGGAAGAATGAAAAGGATGGAGGGGAAAGACAAAAGACATACAGCTTCATGGTGCAATTGTTGATATTTCAGCGCAATGAATACACCATATAGCCTTGACAGCGCAGTGGTTACAAAGTGACTATTTGAGTGCTATTTCGAAAGACCATAACAGTGGTTATATTACGAGAAGGACCTGTTTCACAGCTCCACCCCAAACAAAGGGATTTAGGCATGAGACGGGTTATTATGAGATCCACGTCTGACTCTATAGTCAGCAGCATACAACTGAAGTATTTTGTAAACCAAATACAGTTTTCCTAATACAAGACCTATGATCATTTTGGGTCTTTAGTTTTGTATTAGTATGGAAATTGAGGTCACTGAACTAAGGGCATAATCTTGTCTGATCAGTTGATCTAAAAGTAGAGGGACATTCGTGACTAAAGGATTTGTCAAAATCTGATTAGATATTTGTATTTGCAACAAAAACATAAAGCTGTACCATGGGGGGCTGATAAGCACAATTTTGGTAGAAACATATCTTGCTTGTTTTAAACTTAAACGTCAAAAACATCAAAAGTATGAACAGGAAAGCAGCAGCAGGATACTCCAGATACATTTTGTTTGCTTCTCAGTTCACAATGAAATTAAAAAGTATAAATTATTCATATGAATCTAAGTAGATTGCTCTTTGTGTTGAGTCAGTAACAAAAGCATGAATAGGGAGCAATTCAGGGATAGTTAAACACTGACAAAAGTTGACAGTGCCACAAAAGTCCTCCATCAGTTCATTCCTCTTCTGTCTTTCTCCACTAATGTACAGGCCGTGTAGTGTTCTCTGCTCTTGATAAGAATGCAGGGGACCACATAAGTATCCTGTCAAGGTCCACTCTTGAGTAGACAACATGATACACCAGAAGCTGCAGCTAACGGGTAACTACTGAGGAGGAAATATACAGTCAATGGCTTCACTTCTCTAAGTAAGTGCCAGAGTGGTGGTGGTTGCTGAGTCCCAATTTTCTCTCATATCTGGGAGTTCAGAACAAACTACCATGACAGTTTGATGCAAGTGCATGAAAAAGGAGCCCACATCTCTATTACAATTGCTTAGACCAGAAGTAGTCATTGTGACAACATCTTTTTCCCTCTTCCTTTTAAGTTTGAGACTCCACCTTACCTTCTTTGACAAGCTGCACAAACACTGGGTTATCACCACTGACAGTGAGCCCAAATCCATTTTCATCTTTCTGGATGATTACACATCGCTGGACCAGACCTGCAAGAGAGACAGAAAGGACAGAAAGATATAACAGTGTCTTCAAAAAGGACCAGGAAGTCACAAAAGACTATAAGCTTAACTCGCTGAAGCCAGTGCATCAGCTATAAACTTTCTGAAAAATCAAACTAAACCTCACACTTGTACTAAATGCTTAGCAAATATTTTAAATAAGTTCAAACATGAATTATAAAGGGATTCGACTAAGTGACAATAATCACATATTGCAGTTGATACATTTTATAAATATTACTTTTTATACTTGATTTTGAGTGAGTTCTGGTATAAGCTGTGGAAAAATAGGGCTCCACCAAAGGATAAGGGAATAGACCTCTCATTTAAAGGATCACATTTTTAAAAGTCTATCTTAAAAGCAAAATTCACATGCCTGTATGTACATTAAAATAATTATTGATCTCTGTATTTGTTACCCCGGTCCATACTGACGATAAATATGGAATATTAAATATTCACCTTATTCAATATTTCATACCTCAGTTTTACTAATATTTGTTGTATTTATGTTCTTGTGTATATATCTTTTGTTGTATGCTGTATATTTTTGTGTTGTATATATTTTAGTTTTTGAATATTTGATATTTTAAGCACAGTACTGGAGGGGGAAACAAAGCATTTCACTGCAACTTTGAAACTGAAAAGATTCTTTCCTTCATCACACTAATAATGCTTTCAACCTGCAGTAATTAAGGGCATGTAAGTTAGTTTTAAGACTCACTTGAAAAATGTGAAACTATCCTTTAACATATCCGCACATGACCCATCTCCAGTAATCGAGGACTCTGTTGTCAGCCTAACATGATAACATCCCATAATAAGCATGTACAGTAAAGAAAGCTTCATGAAGGCTCACCAGTAAACAATTAAATAGCCAACGTTTTTGAGGGAGATTTTATGTATTTAATTTGACATTATCGACTAACTCATTTTGACTAGACAACAAAAAAGAATAAATCCTCTTAAAAATGTAAATACTTTTGATGGTCCTTCTGTGTGAGACAGCCCCAGACATCTTTGGTTGTAGTCTCACAGTTCAGAAGGAGGAATGTTACTTTTCAGGTTTTTTTATAGTGTTTTGTTAGCGTGGCAAAAAGAGATTAGAGCTTATCTAATGTCTGGCTGACACTGACTAGACTGACAGGACAGCACATACAAAAGCAAACACACAGTTAAGAATGCAAAATGCTCAAATGAAAAAAATGTTGTCTCATGTTATCATGAACAAGAATGTAGTAGACTTTCCAATAATAACCAGTCATCTTAAAACATGTCTATAAAGCTGATTTTATAAATAACCCAAACTGAGTAAGGTGACCCGTGAACTGATTTCTTGTTTTGTCTGAGATTTCCTGGTCAGTGCAGCATCAACCGGAGAGGTGAGTCGATCGATAAGAGCAGCGGTGGGGTGGGGGTTGGAGAGTGGGAGGAACAGGAGCTAATACATGGAGAGAGGTTAGGGGAGGCAGAAGCCCCAGGCTGGGGGGAGGGGTATAGAAAGAGGGTTAGGTAGAGCTGAGGGAGCAGGGGGAAGGGAAATGGGGAGAGGGCAGGGGTGTCAAGGAAAAAAGATGAGGCCATATGGGTAAAGAGCTGGTGTGAATTTGCCTGTAGATGCTCATCTTTGGCCTGTGTTCTATGCTTAACCGTATTTTTTAGAGACCTTTGGTTGGTATCTATAAACCATGAGGAGTGGGAGAGCTGACATGATCACTGATCAAGTTAATCCATCTAAGCTAATGTATTATTCAGAGGTTTAACTGATCCGCAATCAGCATCCTTTCCTGAAACATAAGGAATTGTACTCTAGAGAATAAACCGACCTTTGAGTACCTTCAGCCCCACAATCACTAAAAGGAGAAACCCAAGTCATTAGAATACCGCACACAAAGGTCAGACAACTATTCTTAAATCTAAAAGTCTGAATATTCAGAGCTTCAAATGCTGTTCTGTGATAAAGGCTTTTTATCTTTAAATTTCTTCACTTCTAAATGGTGGTGCATGACCAGATGCAATGACACCTATGCTGTGCTGAATATGATAGTGGATTATCATGATAAACTGTGTCCTAGACAGAGACTAAACATCAGTTTTGTTTTGTCAATTCACTGCATGTGATGTCAGGCACCCACTAGAAGTAATTTTGTTGGAAATCTCAAATTACTTGACAATTTCTGTCTCTGTCTAAAGAAAATTTCCATCAGTCAGACAGAAATTGAGTTTCCCAGATGATGTAAGACACAGGAGACTCCATAATGACCCTGCTAGCACGTGGAATCGTCACTAAACCCTTTGTTCAGTGGGCGCTTGGCTTCACTCTAAGTGAAAGTAAGTCCTTCTAAGCATGTAAATATTATTTCCTCTGAGCTTACTTTTTAATCACATTTAGATGATCACTTAACTGAAAATGTACATCAATATTAGGACCTGACTCAAGTGTGGGATTACGGTTTAGAGTAAACTGTGCAACTATATCCTATTAATCCCAAATCTACCTTTTAAGTAGTACTGAGCACAGCTGCTACGGTCTTCTACAATGGATTCCAATAGTGACAATTTTCAACAGTGGAAAAGTTACAGAAACATCCATGGTTGGAAATAGAAGTGGTGTGTATCGCTACATTTTGGCAAAAATGTGACTAGACCTTACCATGCATACAGATGAAGCGGCGTGAATAGTTTCTATGGTTTAAGTTTTTTTCTTTTGAAAGTATTAAAAGCCAAATATCTCACAACCTGGCAAAACAATCAGTGAGCCAGCTGTACTGATCAACAACGAGATAATTTGGTGATTGGAAACAGAAAGGCCGACTACACATAATCATGGGAATGTGTGCTTTGCGCTGGTTTCAGAATGATGCTATAGAATGATGATGCCTTGCAAAAGTGCTACACTGAGGACCACGCACTGCTCAGATTTTACACTTTGCTGCTGCACTAAAAGATACAATAATTAGAAACACAATCCTATTAATCATTAATATTTCAAAGTAGAGCTGAAATGATTTATCAATCAACATTTTTCATGACAAACATTACCTAGTTACAGCTTCTCTGTTAGGATTTGCTGTTTTTCTTGGTTTCATATGATAGTAAAATATTTTTCAGGTTTGGAATTTCGGTCAAACAAAATGAGTGACGTCTTGGGGCTTTTTCAAAGTGTGATGGGCCTTATTAACTACTTTCTGATATAGACCAAATAATTGGATGATTAATCGATAATGAAAATTTGTTTAGTTGTTAGTTGCAGCCCTATGTCCAAACACATCCAATCAGATTTTAGCTGGCGGAGATGTGTAAACATGGAGAAAACATCTCTCAGTTTTCAGAGATAGTATGTTAATTTATTCTAATTTTAAGTGTGTATTGATTTTTCTTCAGCATGAATTGAACTTGTGTGTTTACAAAGCAGGTAAATCATATGTTGATTTATCCCAGTTGAGCTGATCTCTTGGCACGGATGTTGCGCCGAACTAAGAAGGGCGTGCTTCTGACCTCCGACCATGCAGTCAGATATTATAAAGATTAATAATAAATAAAACTCTTTTGCAATCACTCCGCTGAAAACAAACATCTAGTGGCAATTTCACACCAGGATCTGCAGCATGTATAGATGCAGCTGTTACACCAGCCATTCCAACAGGAGCATCTTACCACAGGACTCAGGCTTCCCCTCTGCTAGCACACTGCTGCTGCCACTCTTCTGCACCACCAGAGCTTCTGCTCACAGCCCCCACCACGCAGACCACAGCGCAGACAGCACAGCAGCAAACAAACACACACACACACACACACACACACACACACACACACACACATACACACAAACATAACAAGAACCAACACAGGGAAAGGAAACACAAAACAGGAAAGAGAAAATCATGAGGGAGAAACAATCATGGGAGAAGAAAAAATTAAATGAACAAATAGGTAGTTAAATAAAACATAATGGTTTGGATAGGCAGGAGTACAGTCACCTAAAATGAAAGAGGTTTTTGTAGAAAGTACCCTTTTAAAAATACATCCACTCCTATAGATGTCACTCTACCAAATCATTGTGATTTCAATAACAGGGGCCATATTATTATAAAGTTTGTATTCTGCATTAAAATCATGACCTTAAGTGATGTAAGTGCAGATTAGACTTTCAAATTCACCAGAACCTAATTAAAATAAACTGAATTTGTGGGTTTCTGATCTAAAAATATTGTATTAGTACTTAAATGACCTTACCTAACTGGAACTGAGCATTCATATTAAGTCTCCAGTACTCAAATTGCAATACAATTAACATGAAGAAGACACAACTGGTGAAAATACAGTTACACTCAACGCATTTTCAAGTCTGTCAACACCAGAAGGTGGTTTTACAAGTTGTGGCTAAGGAGCGAATGATAAAAGTAAGCCCAAAACATTGTCCATTATATTTTAGGCCATTAAAGATAATAAATAACTTAATTACTGCACATATTATTCTTTTGGAAACATGTGAATCTCATGCGCCAGTGTTGAAATCCATTTCCAGAGTGTATGACTACTCCTGCCCATCCCTAATAAACCCAAACCACTTTGAAATTATGACAGAAAGGTGCAACTAGAAGAAAATCTGGAAAAAGATTGTTAAAGAGTTCATGCAACTTGCAGATAACTAAAAAGGGATGAACAGAAATAAAGACACCATGCAGGCATGCAAAAAGGTTAAGACAGTAATTCAAATATGAATCATGTCTAGAGATAATAATCTATGGAATCGAATATATATTCTAAAATGTAGTAATCTATGATGTAAGTTTCAATTAAATAAAGGAGAATGTGCTTCTCTGTGGCTACTTCAAATCACTGCATCATTCCAAACATGGACCAAACCATCAGACAAATTCATGGAAAAAGATTTTAGTGTGGTGCTACACACAGACAGGCAACAAAGGGCACGTCTTGTATAACCACTGATAGAACATATCGTGTCTATGTTTTGTTGCATCATACAGAGATAAGCCACCATGTGGTGCAGAGGATTTTCTGTTTTGTTTTGAATACAGAAGCTTCAGTCATCTCAAATCATACTGCCCTGATTGCTGACAAATACCACAGGGAGTGTCACCATATCAAACTAGTCTGTTTCTGAACCCAAACAATCTCACCCTGCAATAAACTTGAAACTGGAGTGCATAACAGGCTTAGTGGCTTTTGTGCCCTTCAAGTATGCACCAAGACCACCCAACCACCTTGAGCATACAAAAACCACAGTGCACTGATTTATGTAAAACTACAAGAACCATGTGGACATTAAACATGCAGCTGCAGATTTTAAGGTCCTATAATCAAACCTTTTTGTGCTTATCGGCTTAAAACCTGCAACATGTGACGCAAAGTAAGCATCTACCAAACAGTTAGTATAATGCAGTGTAATGCAGATTTAGCCATTAAAGACATAACATAGTCCATTAGTTGAATTGACTCAAAAAGAAAGACAACTCCAACTCCTGTTCAAAAAAAGTTGTAAGGCTCCAGTGATAAGACCCCAAACAATTATCTCAGAACAGACCACACAAGTAAAATGAATATAACGTTTTCAAAGAGGACAAAGCATAGAGCAAGATACACACACCACCTTTCACCATCCCAGCATGCCTTGTACATCAAGCAAACCGTCATCCGCACAATCGTTTAATGAGACTGTGTTTGTGTGTGTTAGAGAGAGAGAGAGAGAGAGAGAGAGAGAGATGGAGATGGAGATGGAGATGGAGAGACAGAGATAGAGAGAGAGAGAGAGCGAGAGAGAGAGAGAGAGAGAAATGGATGGGTGGGACAGATAAAGTGATGCATACAGAGATAGAGAGACAGGATGGAAAAAAAGCAGAGTATGTTGACAGAGAATAGAAGAAAAAGAGTGATTAAGAAAAACGGGAGTATGGGCCTGAAAATGAAAGTGGGAAGTTACCTGTTGGGTCAAACTCATTGGAGGGAAGTGAGGTTTTGTCACTTTTGGGTTTCTTGTCCGGGGGGTGGTCTTTACTGAGAATGCTGTTGGTTCTAGAGAAAGAGAAACACCAATGAGTATTGGGTAACCACAAACAAGTGGTTAAATAGTGCAAAACGTTGGCATTTATCCAGTTGTAATGTCACATACAACACTGCAGTCTTTTATAAGTAGCATTTCTTACAGCTCTTTCTGTACTATTACCCTATATATGCACAAGCTGCAGGCAAATGACGGAGGAAGTACACCAATAGACAGAACCAACAATTGTTCACTTCAGCATTGAGAATAATGTGGCAAGAGGACCTCCTAGTGTATGAATCATGCTGAGTGTGTCTACTGTATAATGTGACAATCAGAGAGGATGTGGAGCCGCTCTGCTGAGCGCCCAGGGAGCAACGCCAAAGGACGCTCCTCAGAGGAGGTGCTACAAGGCCAGACTCCGGCTTGAACCTCGGGAGGCAATGTATGGCTGCCTCTGCCTATACCGGCCCCAACTGTGAAAGGCCACTGTTCTGTTCACAGTGAAAGGCAGTGATGGGCCGCCCTCAGAAGAGGGACCCCTTTGTCCCTCACCCTGTGTGTGTATGTGTGTGTGTACATGACTGGGGGTGGGGGTGGGGGGTATGTTTGGTCCAAATTCTGAAGACTTCTGTGTTGCAGCACACCAGGCCTAGTAAAACTTGCCTCATTTCCCTCATCTGGAGCTATGTGTGCGTAAACCTCTGGTGTGTATGTATGTGTGGCCACAGGATTACCTACCCTTAAGCATGCATATCTCTTTGCAATAAAATATGAGAAAATAAAGATTCTTACCTGATTGCTTTCTTGGGAAACCTGCAAGATAAAACAGAATGACTATCAGTATCTCACAGAAATGACCTGACAGACTATAAATGTATCAAGTCTATATTGAGGCTGAAAAACAAGATGCCAAATTGATGGCTTCTCCTCAGTCCCATACAGTGGTAAACATGATAATCCTGATCAAACATTAGAGTTCTTCAGCTGCAGATTAAAGCCTTTTCCAGGTCAAATGTCCTCTGCCTCTCAGATATCAGCAGTGTGTACGTGAGTGTGTTCTGCGATTTAGTTACTCATCATGACTTGACTGTAACAATCATATCTGAATCACACCCACATCCTTTGAGGCAGGCTATCCTGAGACTGATTACTGCCACAGAGTGATGTAGTGATGAAACAATGTAGGGATCCTTTCAGCACCGTTGGAAACAGTGATGTTTTCCAGGAAGTTAGAGATTTGTGCACTGACTTGCTGTTTGGCAGATGCACCATGAATTAAAATTTGGATTTAAGGAGATCATGCACTGTTAATTCTATCAGTCACTGTTTGACCTCCTCTGTAGGAGGTCAAACCAAAACACCAAATCAGGCATTGCCTGAGTCCTCTCATTCTTTTGAATGGGGGTGGTGCATTTAGGCTGTGGCGGTGGGGGCCGCAGGGGACAATGAAAAAAACGTAGTCGCATTGTGGTGAAAAGTAAAAACAGAATCAATTTTTGGAGAAACGCAACCAGATGTCGCCCTATGGTGGCCAATCATGTAAACCGGCGATCAGACCGGAAGACACCCACAGGAAGAAGGACCTTGTTTACCATGTAGCATTCTGCTGTTTACCGAGCAACTGTGAAGATGGAAGAGAGACTGATCGCCGCCGTGATGACCTTTCCAGAGCTCCCACACTGCCGCACAACCCTGCACTAATCGCTGCAATGCCTGATTTGGTGTGAATGCAGCCTCATGGATTCAAAGCTAGCTTTTTATACACAGAAAGTTCTAATAAAATCTACAATTAAGATTCAAAGTCTTCCTCCTAACACTGATGCTGCATTGAACCGAAAAGAGCACAAATTAGCATCTGTGGGTGTAAGCTTCTCAAAAGAACCTGATCCAGCTGGACCTGGCAATTCTTACACAAGAACCAATTTTAATTCCAGTACTCCATGGAGGACAAATGAAGACATAAGCCACACTTTACTTCCCCCTTATTTTATCGGTTCCCTGTAAATCATTGAGGGAGTGTAAAAGAATCCATTCCAAAGCTTTTTAAAGGGTAATATTAAACATATATTTTCTGTAATGCACTTTCTACTGAAAGGAAAATCTCCTGAGCACTCGTGAAGTTTGTGCCAATTAACTGTGTGGCATATCTCATTTTTCTACAGGCAGAGGGAGCCATGTTTTGCTATTGGAAGAGCAAAACATGTACCATGAAAAACCATTTATACTGGGTTAAAAGCTACATTGCTGCATAGTTACCATAAAGCCTAAATTTAGACTCAATTTTAGTATGTGTTTTATTGTGATGAAGTGGAAAGAATGGAAACAACTGATGTCTCAGACAGGAAATAATCCCAATCCCATAATCCTAAATAAATACCTTTTTAGACTTCATTGTAAAAACCACATCCCTTTATTTAGGGCATCTTTGCTAGGCGGGAAAATAGTTCATTTAAAGTAATGATGTACACTCAAAATAAGCCTACATGCAGTATACTTTGTAAAATGCTTAAAGAAATGTAAAATAGACAAAAGCAATAAGAAACGGGATGTAACTGTAACTAAATCAAAATGCACACAGTATTATACTACGAAATAGTAGTACGAATAACTACACATTTCAGAACACCAGTCTTCTGTAATAGGGAGGTCTCACGACTAACTAGCCCACATTAACTCTCTTTCTCCTGGCGACAGTGTGTCCCATTCAGAGCCATGTAGGGGCAGCTGAATGGCCCGATTATGAAAATGCCTGAGACTGTAATAAGTTCCAGAGCCTCCAGCAGAAAAAAAAACTAGCTTTAAGTAGCCCACTCCCTAAGAAACCTCTGAATTGGAGAGATGGAAAAGTCAGCACATAAACACACACACTGAACTGGGACATGTGTACACACAAGCTTAGGGATGGCAAAACTGAGTAGGCAGATGTTGTTCTTGGTTGATCATACTGTACGGGAACAAATGAAAACGTGACAGGCAAACCGAGTTCTAAAAGGGATGAATGATGCATCAAGCTGTCTATAATGTCTATGATAGAATAGACTGATGAATCATTTTTTCAGAAAAAATGCTGTACCTCTACTTGATGTTTTTTAATAGTGTTTTGTACAGTTCCCAAATAACCATGGGACCATGAAATGAGCTGTCTGAGACACATTTAAGGACTATGACGAGGTCATGAAGAAAGAGGACAGAGTAAAAGAGAAAAGTCATGTCTAGAAACAACATTACAGATATACAAAACATGGGTGTACAACACATTTATGTCGGCTTAGCCAAAAAGATGTGATCATGCAACAGAAGGTTGCAGGTCAGGATAAAGAAAGTATTTTTACTTGAGTATAAGTACTTAAAGTAATAAATATACTGACATTTCTTAAAATATTGGTAGCATTTTTAAATGGCAAACCAAACATATCCTGCTGCACAGAATCCTGAAACTGCCAGGCCTCTGGTAGAAGTTGGTGAAAACAGACAAACATACCACTTCTGGGCATGACAGTTCCCTAGTTGCCCCTGACTACCACATCTCAATCACTGTAAACCATTTCTGAGGTCTGGATGTCCTGTTGCCAACCCCATTTCCAATGAAAATATAAAACTAAAGATAGGCTAAAATAAAATAAACTAAAAACGTTCTGAGGACAACTTTCCTCCTGGGTTGACGAGAGCGCTGCTGTCACATTGATTTCCACTCTAAACCAGCAAAATTGAGTCAGTGAAAATAAAACAACTCACAAGACCATCAAACCTGCAGAACTTCATCATCAGAGGCAGAGAGTGCAGGCCTACAATGGAAGCTGTACTACAGAATATACAATTGTTGAATACTATAAAAGTTGTCTGATGATCAGCTGGGTGATTTGCAAGTTTCACAAAGTTTACAAACAAGGCAGATTAACCATATTTGAAGGCAGTGACAAATACCACAAACTCAGACTACAGTACTCTGCATCACCTAGCCTGTATGTTAACAAAGCAGCTAAATGACAACTAAAGTCATCATGTCTGATTTACGTGGTGGCAATACAAATAAACAGAAAGACTTACAAGCCTCACAAATTCCCATTCTGTTCTGCCTTCTTATTCATTACATGTGCAAAAATGGCTCATAAATATACACTTATACTAGACTTGTCAAAATTGACGTTAACTCATGCTGATAATAAAAAAGAATAGAGCACAGTTATCACATCAACTGCATTTCCCTGTTTATATTGCTATGCACTGTTCTGGCCTTTTGAATTTCAAGGCAACCATAGAGATCGGAAAGAGATATATTGCAAAGCTAAGACATGCTGATCTTAACTTAATCCTAACTAGATTTTGCGTGAACTTTCAACACATAACTGTACGTGTTACATTGACTTGAAAACAAAAATGTTTATTAATGTTGTGACAAAGGGTTATTTTCATTTGTGATAGGCCAGGAAACAATTAATAGGAGCAGGTAAAAGATCTGTTGGTCTCACCCTGACGTGTCAGTTTGTAATGCATTTCACAGTTACTTGAGCAATGCATGTTAACGACAACATGCATTCTTAACCTTAACCCAAGATTTACTGCCCAAGATAATTAACTGTCATAGTTATATGGGCAGCCGAATAGCTCATCGCAATAGCTTCATTGCGAGGCTTTCGCCTGAGCTCAAGCTTATAGCTGAGGTTTGTAATAAATCATTCATGCATCCATAGCAGAATATTATATAGTTGTAGTTGCCACTGGGAAATGAAATGGTGCAGTTGTGACTGACAAATTCTGAGAGGAAAAAACAAAGGTTTGAATGGTAAGCTTAGGCTTTGTAATGGGAAACAATTTTCTGACATTTATTAGACAAACAGATTAATCAATAAAAAAATAATCATTAGTTGCAGCCCTAGAAAATACGCACTTACATTATGAGGTACAATGGAAACATAGATATGTCTCGAGTATTTTGCGTCATCTGATTGGCCTTTATAGAGACCACGATCAAACTGTTCAGTCAGACGATCAGTGGCAGATCAATTAGAGCACCCTTACATTTAATCATTAATATCACTCTATAAAATAGAATGTATAGGCCTAAACAGTTGTGTGAGTCAAGCTAGACTAGTAAACAGCCTAAAGAAGCTCTGCTGCAGCACTTTAAAAAATACTTTCTTGGTATTGCATAAAAAAATAAAAAAAACTTAGGCAACAATTGCAGCTGTTCAACTTGTGAGGAATTCAGTTCAAAATGTTTGGTCTCGAGATGATATGTAGATCTAGGAGAAACAGACTGAAAACCTACAGACTGCATTTAAGAATGAATTTTCTTCTTCTCATTCAATTCCTCAGATGCAGCTATAAAAGTCTGAGCTAGGACCTCTTCCTTGTCGGGGCCATTAAATTCGCAGGGAGAGAGAAAGGGAGAAAGAAGGCAGAGTCAGAGCAGGGTGGGATAGGAGGGAGGGAGGGAGGGGCCGCACTGGAGCGGGCCTGGGCTTGAATGCTCCATTGAGGTTTGGTGTTTTGATGGAAAACTGTGGCAGAGCTGGGCCAACTGCAGAAACAGTGGCAGCAAGAGAGGCTGAGACCAGACCAGACCAGAGAGAGAAGAAGTAGTAAAGAAGGGAGGGACGAACAGCCCTGAGGGAGCAGGACTCTGACACACAGCCATTTCTGTGAAAGGATCTCCCCAACTAAAGAGGAAGGAAAACACTGAACAATAAGGAACTAGACCAACTCATGCAAGACTCAAAGGAAGCACTTCAAGTTATTCTCAGTTCCTCTTAGAAACAGTCTAAGCAGATATAGATAAATTAGTAAAATAAAACTCAGAGTTGAATTATAAGCAACTAACTCAAAATTTAAAAACACAAAAACTTAAAACTGATCATGAGGATAAGAGTCGTCAGGATATATCTGATGTAACCCAGTTATAGTAGGTGGACACTTCATAAAGTAGGTTTTCTTTTTCCTGTCAGGCAATGCTGCAGTAATCTGGAGTCTCCAACAAGAAGCAGAGCAACACAGTTCACAGGTGTTGGGGCTGGGGGAGGTGGAGCCTGTACGAAACTAGTGGAGCATTGGACAGTTTTGGGAGTTGCCTGCAGGCTGCAGAGATCTGACTGAGGTGTGTTCCATTCCAAGAGGTGAAATACAACATAACCTTGCGCACTGCGAAACAGACAATTACACTGGAAAACTTGCCAGAACTGGAGTGTAACTCTGTGGTGACGGCACAATGTCCTTTGCTGGGTTTTTCTGCTGAGTCATGCCTCTGGCCTTCCAAGTGCCCTATGGAAGTGGCAATATCTCCTTTCCCGCCAGCCATCCATTCATGCCACCTCTTTAAAACCGGTCAGTGAATCTATCTCAATGGTGTAATGATACAGTCTCTTGAACAGCCTGATTCATGCCTGCAGCCTGACAATGGGAGAGAACACACACACTGCTTGTTATCTAATCTATATACCTGAGTCACACAATGTGGGCGCACACACAAAAACACAGCCGGCATGACGTCACTGCTTTCCACTCCCTACCAGTGAAAAAGAAGTAGTCTACACCCACACAGTGATACTCCTTTAAACCACAGTCTAGTATAATATCAAACACAATGCCACTCTCAACATGTGGCTTTAGCAGTGTATCTACTGTGTATACTGAGATATGAATTTAAAGAGGGCATTACATGAGTGAGAGTGAGAGAGAGAGAGAGAGAGAGAGAGAGGTGTTGTGTGTTAGAGACAAGAGCAATAGCTCTGGAGCTCAAGCTACAGCCTCAGGGGGAAAACAGTGCCCTTTCTGCCCCAATAAACCTCATCAGGATTCCTGACATGAGGGCCGGGGGATAGACATTTCTTCACGCTATGCTGTCTGCTGTCCTCCAGCACTGGGAAAGGAAAAGAGGTGGTTCAACATGCTACACTGTCCATACTGCTGCTGGTCAAGAGCCCTGCAACAAAACAGGAGAACTTCTCTAATTCACGAGTAACTTCTTTGAACTGACTAAATTACTGAAATTTTGCAATCATATTATTTTTCCATTTTTTCCCCGAGTGGTGTTGGGGAGATTGTCCTGTTGATCAATTCAGCCGTACAGAATAGTATCTATCTGGAATAACATACTTTGTGAGTATGACTTGGTATCCTGCAATGATCTCAAAGATTTATAAATGGCTGTTAGAACAGACCTATGATGACATTTAAGCTGATGCAACCTATAGCAAAAGCACATTACTGATACCCCATTCTCTCAAAAGCTAGAAAATGTTCTATTACAATACGATAACTAAAAAAAATCTAGCTTGGTGAATGCAAGACGATACTTAATATATGTAGTGATTCATCACTATGGGTAAACATTAGGACATTCATTGAACAACAATAATATCTAAAGCAAAGATTCTTATAGCAAAGGGGTAATGATTTAAAGTACATGCCCGCACTTTCTCCTCCTCGCCTTTCTTTTTCCTATTCTGCTATCAAAGCGATTTGAGGTAATTCAGAGAGCAGTGTCTTCCACTCAGCATGACTGCAGGTTGGGGACAGAACCTGTGTTCTGACGGTGGTTTCTTGTAGAGAAAAAGTAGGAGTACGTTAGTCTGTCTGGTCACCCCTGAATCAGCAAGAACAGGCTGTGTACGATTTATCACAGTACAGCAGCAGGTTGCTGGTCTCTCTCTACAATAAAGCCTCTCCTAGCAGACAGCATTCAATTAAAGCATCCCCATTTTGAGACCCAGGGAAGGGAATTCTCAACATGCCACATAAATCAAATCCAATCAACTAGAACAGAGATGCTGCTTTGTAACATCAACCTTTTATTTCCTAGTATACCAGACAGAGATTGAGCAGGCAATTGTGTACACTCACAATAAACTTGTATGTATATTTACAAAATCAATGTAGTGTGAAATAAAGAATTTAACAGCAAGATATCTAAGATAAACTGCCAGCATCACATCTCTGGGGGCACTGTGCAGTCTGCATAATATCATGGCTTTACAAGTGCCACACTTAGCTTGAAGGCACTAGCCTAGTTTATTGCTACAAACCCCTTACATGGACATGTGAGGACATGACACTTGGACAAGACAGCTCTCTACCCCTTGTCCCCTTTTTCTCTATTGTAGTGATCCCGTCTTTTGTGAAGTGAAAGTAATGTTTGAGCCCTGAAGCGCTCTTGGTTAACAGGGCAGGATTGTAGAGGGTGTCCACAAGCATCAGCATCACAGGGATGGGTGATAGACCCCCCAACTCCCCCAGCATTCAGCCCCAGCTAATGCCCAGACTTCACCCACTCTCTACCCCTGGGGCATCGCCAGGTTTCTTTTCCTCTCTGTCCTCTCCCACTCTTTCTATCTCAGTGTCAGTTTCTTTCCTTTTAGACAGGCTTGACTTGACTACGATTACCAAAGAAGAATTATTAATACCCTAAAAAAAACACATAAAAGAGACCCAGGCTTAACCAGAGAATGGGCTAAACATTTCCATCTTTCCACTTTTCATTTGCTCTTGGCTAATTGGTGAAGGCAAATCTGATGCAACTGTAAATACTTAGGGAGTATTCACAATTGCATCAAATTATACAATAATGACAGGCGAATGGGAGTGATTGAAGCAAAGAATGGAATAAAAGATGGATGTGATAGAGTGTGTGTGAAAAAGAGTAAAGAATGAACAGTGTATGGTGAGAGCTGGTGTGTGCCTGCCAAAGTGACATCCAAGTGTGAGCAATCTTCCTAAGGTCATCATTTACATTCTATAAATAAACAAAACTACGAATCTGGTCAGTCTACAGTTTACTACTGTCAGGTAGTCAATAGGTTTGCAAACGGACAATTCAACTTATAATTTAAAAATGTAGCTTCTAAGCCCAGTTTTACTCACAACCATAAGCAAAGCTCAGACAATATTACAGTAATTTGTAGTGAGCTGCCCACCTTAACCAATATGTGACCATGTCAACAATAACAAGACCTATTTCCAGAGTGTTGTGTTATCCATCACTGACAACTGTAATTATAGAACAACTCTAGTAGAACAACTCCAGGGTGGCACAAGGTGAAATGACAACATAGCAGGATTATGTGCTACTTAATTAGTATTGGCCTTTAAAACCATAGTTCACATTACTAAGATGGGGTAAAAAAAATATATCTGACATAAAACAGAATACAGGACAACTGCTGCAAGAGGAAGCGACTGATTATATAAAGGAGTCAGAGTACCAGTGTTATGGATCAACTACCTTCCCTTTTAATGGGTGACTTGTTAATCACTGGTAATTGGTGACTGAATGTGACTGTGGGTGGTTGCAGTGATGGCAGATCTTGAAAGCATGAAGAAAATATCCAGATTAGCTGTACTTGCAATACCTTATTATTGTCCTATTTCTTAAACCTGTAAAAAACTACACACATCCAAGTCTTAGACACACAACATCACCAACTATTCACATCAATTTTTAATGTGACAAAACGGCAGACTCTATACAAAAATTGAGACCAGACCATAGTACAAAAGAATTACAAATCAATGTAGTCTGCCATCAAACTCCTTTTCTGCTGTGCAAAGGAAAGCTGTGCAGCTACTTTAAATGCACAAATACCAGAACACAGCAAGATAACTGACAACTGTGCACTTGAAACAAATCAATCTGTGCTTCTTAGAGTGTTCACACTTGTTTTTCTAATATTGTACCCATGGAGGACAAAGTATTACAAACACCTTTCAGTATAATGCAGCACCATCACCACCAACCACAACCTCCAGCTTTTTCATGGAACTGAATTAGGCCTATCACCTCTCTGACACAATTTGAACCAATTCTTACTATGATACTCTTTATAAAGATAGGATATATTGCAGAACTGTTGTGTTTAATTGCACAAGACTATACTGGGAGGTTCCTGTTTCACTGGTATTTTCGTCTACACTACCACCACACTGTGCCAAGCCACCACACCGTGAAAAAGATCTGGTTTGGATGGCATTTCTTAAACAGATGAGGTAATGTTTTACTCTCCAGTTCATAACTGGTGCTCCCTAAAGGCTGGGTAAGAAGATAAGGCCTCACACACCTGCTATTTTCAGATTTCTGCTTTATTTTTTTTCAATCATGTGGATCATTGTTGAGATGCCACCACCTTGTTACATTTTGAGCTGAAGATATCCCTGAAATAATCAAAATACATCAGCTGGCAATGACCTGGTGATATTTAGGCTGACAAAAACTTGCTTTGACCTTAAAAATTGAGTTTTTAAAAAGATTTTAATGGAAAATGAAGGCCTACAGGCTATCATAACCAGAGTTGAGGTATGGTTAGAAATTACTGAAAGGATTCTGTGTCTATGACTTGTGAAACATCACTGCCTTTGGGTAAAATCCCACTATTTCCAAAGAAGTGGGACAGGGCAGATTACAGAATTGTAAGAATCTCTAGACAAAGAACTAAGGTTGCAACTATCAATTATTTTCATTATCATTAATCTCCTCATTATTTTCTCTATAAATCTATCAGTTGTTTGCTATGTAAAATAGTAACACAACAGTCAAGAATGAACATCATAATTTGCCTGAACTCAAAGCGTCTTTTTCAAAAATCTTTTTTGGTTCGACCAACAGTCCAAACCACAAAGATACTCAGTTTACTATAATAAAAGACTGCGAAAAGCGACACATCTTCATATTAGAGATGCTGGATTCATCAAATGTTTTAGCATTTTTGCTTAAAATATAACTACATTTAGTCAATAATCAAAATAGTTGCCAATTAACAGTCTCGATTAAGCAACTAATCAATTAATCTACTAATCGTTGCAGCTCTAAAAGGAACATATCATCAAAATGACATCATGACACTATCCTGGAGATTCCTCTTACTCAGCAGATATGTTAAATATTTGTCAGTCAATTCATTTAAAAAGTTTGTTTTGACAAGAACTCGATTCTTTTCTCCAACTTTTCCAAACTGCAAAAGTTTTATCTTATCCTTTCAGTTGCAGGAAACGTGTTATGTCTATAAATACCACCATTCTCCACTGCATGCTGAGCTCGAGCCTTTGCACTTCTGATCAGAGCTTTAAATGACTTCTGGATTCTCGTTTTATTGCACAGTTCAGAGCAGCTGACACAGCTTCCCCTTTTCCCCAGTGTCAGTGCTGACTAGGTGGAGTAGATGCATACTGCATTATCAGGGAGGGATGCCAAATACAGGAGATGCATAGGAGCAGACTCAGCTGTCAGAACTACTCATGAAAACACTTATCATGAGGAAACAAATGCTGTACTGCAGTAAAGCAAATATCAGCTACAGCGCTGTGTTATCACTTGGTGTGGACATAATTACTTTATTGGTCAATTGAAATATTTATTGGTAACAATTTTGATTATCGATTAAACCTTGAAGTTATTTATTTAGTTCAAATACCAAGCTTTTGCTGGTTGCAGAATCTCAAATGTGTTGCTTTTCTCTGTTTTCACTGTCATTTTATTGTAAATTGAATGCCCTTAAGTTTTTGGACAAAATAAACAATCCGAAGATATCACTTTGGCTTCTGTGAAGTTGTAATGGGCATTTTGGCATTATAATTGTCAATGTTGATTAACATAATCCACAATAACACTAGTTAGTTGGAACCCTATTACCATTAATTAGCCACAGATATAACTTAAAGCTTTTCCTCCAACAAGGTAACAATGAAGACATACTCCAACCAGCCTCCCTGAATGTACCTGACCTACACTGACAGACCTGGAGAGGAGCATGCAGCAGACAGCCCATTTGCTCCCACTGAAAGCTATTGTTTACTATTAGTGATGTCACCAGCACCACTTCCCGGGAGGGCCTCAGGGGGGGTGGGAAAAAAAACGTGGAGATCAGCAGAACTCTATGACAAAGAGCTAACAGCACACTAAACTGACCCATCGGCTGGTGGCCCAACTCCAATAGATGTTGGATGCATACTCCCAGCATACCCCACAGAGCGAAAACAAAATGCACAACACCACACATAGAGGGAGGGAGGACAGGGAAATACAGACAGACCTAAGGAGGGAGGGAGAGACGGACAAGATAATCAATCAATAAAGTAATTATCATCAACCACTGTAGAAAACAACTACGAAAAGTGCTGCAGTCTAAACAATAATTCAGATCACAGGCCAACTCTAATTTTTGTGCAACAGAAGTACAGAGCTAGTTGATTGCACGGTCTACAGACAGCTGTCACACTGTTGTGCATTAACATAATAGCATAATTGAGACTTTTAGGACACAGAGCAGATCAACCCACATACTTCCCACTAAAAGGAAGATTAATAGACAAAAATGTGTGCAGCAGAGTCTCAAACCTTCACATGCAACAGCAAATCTGGGGTGACAAAATATACTTTATGATATTCCAAGACACACTGCATCATCTAATAGCAAAAGCAACCTGCGGTTAGGTGCTTTAGTGCATCAGGAATATCTGTGATTTATTTGTCTATTGACTGCAGTTTAAATTTGGAAACAGGTATGCTGAAGTGATTTTAAAGTATTGATTTGTTCATTTTACTGATAAAAGCCACCAGACATATGATGCTATCTACGCCAGTTTAGTTAATAGTACCTTGCACAGTGTTCTGCTAATACTATTTAAAAAAAAACCACAATAAACAGCACCACAATAGCAGGTGGTGCCAGCCACTGTTGCCATCATTGCAGTGGGGGAGGGGGTTCATGTAAAATGGGGTTGAGGTTTAGCCTCTAGCTCATGCCCTAGCCATGAGGATATTTCAGATCCCATCCTGTGCAATAAACCTTCCTTCTGCTCCGAATCTACCGACCACATTCCACTGTGTTGGCCTGCTCTCCTTGCAGGTATGTGGGATTCAGGTGGGAAAGCCTGACGTAATACCACAACAGCTTCACTTCTCTGTTTCGCTGCCAGGGCACATCAAATTGAGAATTGAAACCTCTTTATTCTGCAAGTACCAACTGTGCTTTCTATAAGCACCGGCATATAGGCAATATTAAAAAAATAACTGATGACAAAACACAAGAACTACATTGATTGCAAAGACGGGGGACATCCTCATTAGATGGGCTTCTTCGGAAAACACAGCAACTTGCAGCAACTTGACGATTGTGCATTAAGTATTAAAAAATCCACTGAAAGAGCTGCATTTTCCATATACACCACAAAGACGTTTATGGGCTTTATGACTGTATTTTTTGACACTGACCAATTATGCAAACTAATGTGAGATGCCCCACATCATGTTGGGAAAAAGGATGTAGCATATGTGATCATGTATATATGTTTTTCCACACAAACATTTTATCCATGGTTTACATTTTTGGTTATCCTGTCACTGAGTCATTCTCTCATTCTTTAATCATACCTGCTTACTGCCCATAGATGTGGAGCATAGGCAAACGCATCAACATATGCAATAATTAAGATCAGTGTATACGATGGAAGAGTGGCATTAAAAGGTGCCAGAGGATATGCCATCAGATCCCCCCCCCCCCCCGGCTGACTACTCCATGTCCTTCTGGAGAGCCAACAACACAAATGGGACTTCATTCTTGTAATGATGCAATAACTGAATATTGTCAACTTATATCACAATGGATTAAGATGGTGCCGCCTGATCCTTCTCCACCATTTAGTGTGTTCTTCAGGCCATGACACATTATTTAGCCAGCTGGTCTTAGCAACAGTGTCCAGTCTTGAGTTGACAGATGCCTTAGATAAGGTGATTACTTGACGAAGCTGAGGTTTTGTCTAAATCCAGAGATTGTTTTAATAGGTGTAGGAGAAGGTTAGCTTTAAAGGCTTAGTGGTAATAGTGATGTTGAAAGGTGTACAGGGACAACAGAGGACTGTTCCCTGGCACACAAACAGTGGCAGGCCTTCTCAGTCCTTGGATAAGTAGTACTTTAGTGTCTGCAGAGAACTCCATTACCCATGCTGAGATCAGCAGAGTTTCCATCAAGATCTGATGTCCTTCCTTAGTAATTAGATTGTATAACACAGTTATTACAGAGCACATCGCCACAAAGAAGTGCTTTACTTGGACCATGTTAAACAAAATTTTCAACAGACCCTGGGTTGTGTTTCAGATTAATAGCACCATAACCAAATCAAGAAACTTTAACAAAATGTTATGCTGCATTACTCAGAAGACTAAATTTGTGCAGGCAGCACATTAATAGAATATAAGAAGGTGTGTGCATACTGTACCTGTCAGTGAAGCTGGACTGTGTGTCACTCATTGGGCTTCCGGTTCTAGATTTGCAGCAAATTATATCCGATTAACATTTTCCAGAGTGTGATGAGGCGATTTCCTGGCGCGTCCTCCTCTGGCATTCGGCTGAAGTGAGCAAGGGTGTTGAGAAATGGTGTTTGAGGAATAAATTAATTGCAGGACACCACTGTCGGTGTTGTTGCGATGCACGCAAAAAAAAGAAAAAAAAAAAAAAAATACGACCTATAATACGCTTCCTGTTAGCCAAAAAAAAAAAAAAATGCAACAGCAGCCAGGGACCTACAGTGCAGACCCTAGAAATGAATCGGGGCCTCTGTCGTATTAGCCCGTACAGTCAGATGATATCCTACCCAGTATTTTGGCAACAACAATAAATACACCGCGCCAGCTGGCACAAGTTGTCGTGCATGTATGGGATCCTCGTGTGAATCCTTTTCGCATTCACATCCCAGTCCTCCGCCGACACGAAGCGTGTAAACAATCTGTACTCCCAACGTAGCAGACAGCTCGGCCCGGCGCTGTGGTCCGTCCCGTCCGTCCGCCACCACCCCTGCTCGGCTGAGTGTCCTCGGCTCCTAAATGATCTCCGAAGATGCTGGAAATTCCTCCAGTCCCGCTCGGTGTCTTCCCCCTCCTTTTTTTTTTTGCTCCCAGAAATGCCTGCTCCGTGTCTGCGGGGAAGGAGACTCTCCCCGTGACCACGAGAACCGCTCGAGTTTCAGCAACGAGCCGATGTTACACGCTGGCGAGACAACGAAGCGCAGCTAGCGTGAACTCAGCAGCGGCGGCGGCACTGCTCGGATGGTCGATTGAAAAGAAAAAATGAAGGAGGAAAAAAAAAAAAAAAAAAAGCACATTGGGTGTTTTTTTTTTTTTTTTTTTTTTTTTTTTTTTAGAAAATCCTTTTTCTCACGCCAAAGCTGGCTGTTGAATCTCGCCAGCTACCAGCTAACAAAACAGATGAGCTCTTTCAGCAAAAAAAAAAAAAAAAAAACTTTGCTTCGTGTGCAAACTAAGCAAACTCCGGTTCACAACAATGAGCCGAGCACCGAAAAACACACACACACACACTCTCTCTCTCTCTCTCTTTCAACACGGCATCTACGTTGTCGGTGTGTCCCGGCGCGGTGTCCTTCGGTCGGTCTCCGTGAGGGGGGAGACGGTTCCCGGGGAGTCGGTTAGCGCGGCGCCGCGGTCCGTGACTCCATGTTTCCACCGTGGGCTCGTTTTTCTCGGCAGGATCCCCGTGGATGGGAGCGGGCTAGCTCCGGGGCCAGCTAACGGGACCGAGGGGCAGCACCGGTCCTCCGGGAACCACGACAGGAGTTTTAAAAAAAAAAAAAAACAAACAAACAAAACAACAACAACACCACCGAGGCTGCTCGGAGGCTTCGGCGGGCGTCAATCGTTGTTGTTTTTTTTTTTTCTTCCTCCCAACGCGGGACGTTGTTTGTAGCAGAGTTTAAGTTGAGGAAAGGAACCGAAAAGATCCCACTCTCTGCCGCTAGCAACGCCCTAGCCAGCTAGCTGCTGGAGTCCGCTGCCCACTTCCGCCGGGAGATGTAACTCAGAATAACACTCACAGGACATGATCATTTTTATTTTATTTATTATGTATTCTTACTGTATATGATTGTATGTGGCAGGTTATTAATGTAAAAAAAAAAAAAAGAGGGTTAATGTTGTTCTGTTAACGTTAGAGCTGCAACGGTTAGTCGGTTAATCGATTAGTCGATGGACAAAAAAAATTAATCGGTAAACATTTTGATAATTGAATAGTCATTGAAGCGTTTTTTAGAATTAAAAAAAAGAGGCACAAACAGTCCCTGGTTCCGGTTTCAAAAGTGTGAATATTTGCTTGTTTTCTTTGTCTTCTGTTGCAGACTGTTGGTCAGACAAAATAAAGCTTTTACAGATATCACCTTAGCTCCTGGGAACTTGTGATAGACATTTTTCACTATTTCTTGACATTTTATAAACGGTGAATCGAGAAAGTAATAAGTAGGTTAATCCATAACGAAAAGAATTATTTCCAGCCCAATATTTATAGTTGGACTATTGGTAAATTAGTCGATCAACAAATTGATCATACGTCTATTAAACAAAAACAACATCTCTCTGGGAGAGAGATAGAGAGAAATAGAAAGAGGTGTTATGTTTATTAGTTGTTGAATTGATCAGTCAATTGATGAATCCTCATCTGACAAGTTTCTCAAATGTGAGGATTTTCTGTTTTCTCTTTGTAATATTGTATTAAATATATTTGGGTTTTAGACTGTTGGTTAGACAAAACAAGCAATTTGAGACTATTTCACTATTTTCTGTTGTTTTATGGTCTAAACAATTTTATCGATTGTATAATCAGTAAGTTAATTGATAATGAAAATAGTCTTAAGTTACAGCCCTAGTCGTTTAGATAGATATTGTTTGATTGTTTGCCTTTCTGTGGCAGGGGAACTGATATTAAGAATCTTCTAGTAAGGAAGCGCTTTCCTTTAGGTGGTTAATGAACTTAAAGATTATGTGCTGCTGTGTGATTATTTCATGGTTCTCGTGGCTCTCGTGCCCGTCTGTGGTCAGACGGGGACTGGGAGAACAGCCATGATGTTCATTATTTACAGCTTACAGTCCAGTCCTTTGTCCATCGTCCACAAAGAGACACTGATGAAACTTCCTTAACTCATCCATAGAGAAAGTTTTATAGACATAGATGAACGGATAGACAACAGTGACCGTATGTGTGTGTGTGTGAATGTGTAGATACTTATCTGTATCTGGAGGCTTGTGTTCATGTCGTTGTATTTATTGAGTGTGAAATTTATCTGCAAACTACTGCTGAGAGTAGAAAAGAATTCAAGACCAAGATCGGTATTTGGTGCAATCAGAGCATTCAGTATTCATTGATTCCATTAGAAGAGAGACTGTATGTGTTTTTTTGTAATTTAACCTTAATGAGAAAATAAAATGCACCTAAGATCACAACATCAACAATGTTATAATGCAGGATTTGGTTTGTGGTTGGTATATAAAAAGGACCTTTTACTTTTGAGTGAAACACAGTATGTATGAAAGAATACACTGCATATTTTCTACACTGTGTTGTGTTTACATTTCTAGCAGCTGAACGTATAACTACCGTACGATACTGCAATATGTGCAATACACTGTTAATTACATACAGTATCATACAACATATTAAACTTTGTGGGCTCCAATGCATGAAAACACAATTAAAACTGATTCAGAAATTCAGAAAGGACAACAAAAAAGGGTAGAATTACTAAAAAAAACTAAAAGTATAACGTGACAACATTTTCAATTGACAAAGGTTTCCTTTTATTGTTTTTACTATTTAGCATTGACACATGACTGTCCTCATGTCTCCTCACTGTTCATATAAATATATAATTGATATGACACCATCATGTGGACAGTTTAGGTAACTTCAGTCTCAGTCCAATAATACGTCTGGGTATCATTTACTGATGCAAATGCAGCTTATCTTTTAGTTTTTAGTTGACATTCTGTTGTTTAAAATGTATTCAAAAGCATAAACAATCTATCACACCTTTATTTCACTTCAAAAAGGGATTACAAAGGCAAATCATGAAACCCCAAACTGAAAATGGTTCTTCATTACTCCTACACGTTTGTTGGAGGGTTTACAGTACAGCACAGAACAAAAAACAAACAAAAATTAGGAAAGTACATTCAGATAACTAAGGCACGCACCAGTTAGATTTTTTACTTTCTTGGATATAATGGTGATGCTTACATGATTCTTGACAGGTAAACAGATCTTGTATGAGAGCAGCACATCACATTTCAATAAAATATAAATAGGGAAACAAAGGGATGACAGGTGTTTCAGCACATTACTGCAGAAAATGTGCAATAAAATAACAAACCAGATGTGGTCATAATAACAGAACACCAATATAAAGTCTGAGCACAAAGCTGGTTGTTTCCTGGCATGGAAAAAAATCCAGTCATGTAGTTGGCTAAATCATAATATGCCTTACACATAACAAGTCACCTGCCTGCATCCCATGATGCACTTGTGTGTTTGGACAATGTGGTTTAAATCAATATCAAGATTAATATTCGTCTGATAATTAATATCACATTATGGCAAATGTAGGTGAAATCTCACTTCAAATCCTTAAACTCATTCAAAACTCTTCACACATGTAAATCAAAAAATGAAAGAACTATTTTTGTATGTTAGTATGTTTGGAATTATTAAACTCGACAACAGAATTTTGTTAAACAATAACCCGATATGATCAAATCTCGATGTGATTTTATTGAAAGTTGAACCTTTCTATGGGCTATAGAAACAGAAGACGTCCCTGCATGCATGATTGCACAGGTTTTCATCCCGTTCCAAGTCAGATGGTACCTGGCTGGTCCTGACAATAGCACATGGTCGTCTCAAAGATTAAGACAAACAGAGTGTAGAGTATGTACATCTCAAAAACAGGTGCTGGATCAAAAAAAAAAAAAAAAAAAACTGAAGCAGGAGTCAGACAGACAAGTTCAGCACACTGTGCAGATAGCTCACAATACATTTAATTTAACTGTCAAGTCTGAAAAAAGACATGTTAAATTAAATGAATTGGAAACTATCAGTACAGTACAGACCTTTTGTCTGACTTTTGTCTAAAAGATTAAAGTATGTCATGCAGGTCTATGTTCACACAGTTGGTGCAGTGAAATCAGACACTTCAATAACTTAAAATACTACATAATTAAGTACAAATTCCGACACTGTTTCACCAAACATTTGATAATATTTATAGTTTACATAAATATCCTGCAAATGGACTGCTAAATAATATTACCAGTGTAGAACTACGTAATTGGGAGGCTCCTTTCCATGAATCCCTTTACATAAGGGAAGTAAAATAAATAAAATGTTTTTTTGGGCAAACAAGAGCTTAGAGCAATTACTATAAACTATATTAAACAAAGTAATCAAACAGATCACACACATTTCTCTGGAATTCACCCCAACCTTCTGATATGACTTCATCTCCCTGAGTATACCTTTCACATCTGTCTCAAGTCTCAAAGTCTCACATATGCCAAAAAAAAAAAACCTCAGGATTACAAGGAAACCAATCCTAACTTTTTGATATCACTAAAAATGTTTCACAAGGACCTTGGACATTACATGTAAACTGTTTCTTTCCTAACATTGAGCTTTCCTTTGGAGCAACACCATCACATATGACTAGGCCACAGTTCACTGTAACTGAAAGCACCATCTGTTCATGTGTTTATAGAAAGTGCTTTGGTTTTCAGTGACATAAACTTCATCTGTGTTGTTTCTTAACTGCACATTTTACACAAACATCTAACATGTGTTCAGCTGCAATAACTGCAAAAAAAAGAAAAGGTTTGCTTTAAAAATGCACAGGTGTTGGACCTTACAGACAGATGCCACAGGATATTTCTCAACATAGAAAACTATGACTTTGAAATATCAGTTTTTTTTTTCTATCTCAGTTCAACATACAAAAAGTTGATTTTTTATGTACTGTCCCTTGCGTGTCCAAAGTGAAAAACACAGGCATAATGTAAATCGATTTATTTTAGAGAAGCGCAAGCTGCTCAGTCCTTCTTGTCTTCATGACCATTAGCTGCCACTATCTCTTGTTGCTCTCTCTGCTGTTTGTGCCAGCTCTTGCTCTTCCGAATGGCAAACCGAACAATGTCCACCATAAACACCCAGGATAGAGCGTACATGGCCACTCCCCCACACTTGATAAAGAATCTGGGTCTCGGGGAGATCAGCTCACAGTACAGCATTGTGCCTCCCACAAAGATTCGCATCACCACAAACAGCAGCACAAACAAGACATCCACAACGTTCCCCAGCAGCGTCCTGTAATGTCCCGTCTGTTTGAGGAACCAGCGTGCCTGCAGGAGGGGGTTGGTGATTTCACTGCCAAAGAGTACCGCGCAGGACTCGATGCCAGACTCCCCCAACCACAGGGTCAACAGGATTCCCAGGATGCTCATGGTGTGGTGGGCCAACATAACGGGTCCCTCTGTGCGGAAGTACACACACCACGCCATATCAAAAATAAAGTAGCCCAGGCTCACCATCATGGCACTTATCTGCAGAGGAGTGTTCTTAGTACCTGGCATGAACAGAAACATACAGTTTTTAGTAAGCATATTCTTTAAATACAAGTAAAAACAATCATACAACCACAGAGTTAAAATTTGTTATTAATGTGAAAGGAGTGTAAAATTGTAAATATCAACATTTAGAAACAAACTGATTAAGAACATTGTGCAACTCAGACTAAAGATAAAAAAAGGTGAGATTATTTGGTCGCTGCTGAAGGGGTTTATTCACACTTTAAAAACTGTTGCAATTGGTAGAATCAAACTGTGTTAAACTAACTTTTCAACAACATTCTAAACAATGTAGAGCTGAAATGAGTCAATCACAATCAAATTTATCTGCAACTATATTAATAAATAATTTGTCATTTAAGTCATTTTTCAAGTCAAAATGCAAAATATCGCCTTGTTCTACTATTGCAATTGTGAGAATTTACACCTGTGTGAGCTAACTGAATATCTTTCATTTTCGACGGTCTTACCTTGAGCAACTAATCAATAAATCAAGAAATACTTTTCTGAATAATTGAAAATAAAAATGTTAAAGCAGTGTTTCTGGAATTTACTTGGCATTGTTCCTGAAGTAGCATTTACAACACAATGATGTGAGAGACTATAGCTTCAGTTTGTTTAACTTCTACTGTATATCGTTGTATCATTATGACAGCCTTTATTGTTTTGTGATTGTACCTTAAGTTATACATGACGATACACATGATTATTTGAATCCACTGAGAGTTAGACTCCTACCTGGATAAGTGAAGGGCCAGGGTCCATCCACGTAGCCTATGTACGCTGTGATGCAGACTGCCAGGATGCCGTGTACCAGGGTGACAAGGCGACAGTTCCACTCGTAGCTCCGGGACCCGTTAACATTACACAAGATAAAGTAGAGAGAGGCCCAGCAGGACAGGCACAGGAACCCACAAACCACTAGCACTGCCATCTTCTCTTCTAAAGACAAAACAATCAAGAAAAACAGCTGAAACCAACTTACAGTTTCTTTCCAAAATCTGCATGTCAGCGCTCATCAAGCCAACCCTGAATCACATTACACAGAAAGAGAAAAATGCATAGAGGCACATCTTACTCTGTAATATCGCTTACAGTAGAAGGAGACAGCATTACCGTCCACAGACTTGGACTGTGCAATCCTTTGTAAGAGACCAACAATTAGCCTTTGCTTGAACTATAATAGCACCATAGTTGGCCTGCCGAGGGTCTGGTGGGGTGAGGGGGACGTCTCTTCTTCTTCTGTGACGTTTGTACAAGGAGGTGAGACCATGCAGATGGACAGGCCCACACTCACTGGACTGGAACAAGATGTACACTTGAGTCTCAAAGACTTCAAGCAAGTTTCAAAACTAGATGAGAGGTTACTGGGTGCTGGGCCTCAGACAGTTCTCATGAGAGAGAAAAAGCTCTTTTAACGGTTGTTCAATGATGTGCCCTTTTAAAACACTATAAATCAATCCAAAAAGTTGTTGTCTTGGTTGGTATGTGCAGCAAAATGGGGCGGTGGAGCCTCGGGTACATTTCCAAAACTGATTTCTTCACATAGCAGCATGTAAAAAAAGTGGCACCTACAAATTATTTTCTCCAGTAAACATTATAAAATATCAGAAAGTAGTGACTTATGCCCATTATATGTGATGTTTTCAAATTTCTTGTTTTGTCCAAACCTCGTAGATATTCAGTTTACTATCATATATTAAGACGGCATCGAGTCCTCCCATTGGAAAGGCTGAAAACTGTGAATGTTGAGACAGCTGATCGACTAATCTGGACAGATCAGGCCTGTTTGATGCTTTTTGAGTGAGAGAATATATGGAGGTTAGGTTTGGTTTGGTATTATTCTGTCAGTAACAGTAACAGTAACAAAAGTAACACACTTGTCCAAAAACACTCAAAACACAAAGAGACACAGATCTAATCCAACATGGAATATGGATGTGCAAAGACAAAATAATTCAAAAGAAATAAAACAAACTAATGCAAACTACAAATAGCATATACCACAAACGAGGTGTTGTGAATACAATTAAACTGAACACCAGGAATCTGTTTTTCTTTACATTGCAACATGCAAAACAGATAGAAAAGAAAGATTTCATATCTTACATGTTTTGTAAGCTCTGTTCTGTGAGGTGATGCTCTCTTGGCCAGGACAAAAGAGTTTTTAAACCAGACACCAGGACTCTTTAATGCTTTTTGAACGAGATAAGTGGAAGTAGTTTTCAGGTTCATAAGATGCACATTTATAACACCTCAATTACGTTCCCATGGAAACCAGGGAAATAACAACTAATAAGCAGCTGGCCGCTAGCTGCACCGAGGGTCTGCGTCCATACTTATCCCCTCGCCAAACTAACACGAGTAGTCCCCAAACTGACAGGGCAAGAGGACCAGAGTCCCCCCCCCACACATGTGAGAGGACGTCTTCACATCCACGGACCACCCGGTCAGCCGGATCACACGGAAAACTAACCGGTAGCACGCTAACGTCAAAGGGCTAACGACGCGTTTTCATATTCGGTTTTTTTTTTAACGCAACACAAACCCCGGGTAAAATGCCATTACCTCCGTGGCGCACATGTGGCTGTCCCTTCCTTTACATCCTGGGCGTTTTGTGTCCCGTACAGATGCGTCTGTGAGGGGACGCTGTCGGAGGCTTGTTTGCAGGCGGGCAGCTGGTTGCTATTTTGTTGTCCGTAACGTGAGCTCCGCCGGTGGCGACCGCAGCCTCCTTCAGCATCCCCGAGTATCTCTGCCACTTCATATAGCGACGGGGAGGACTGTGCCCTGGTTCTGTTATCCCATACGATGTCGTAGTTGAGGGATTATGGCGGGTTGTATTAAATATTCAACAAAAAAACAAAAAGAACAAAGCGTGTTTCCATCTTTCTTCTCGTCTGCCCGGAGCGATGGGATGTTGTCTCACCTTTTTTAACAGTGGCGACACCTGGTGGTCAACAGCAGGAATTACACATGAGTTCTCCACCAGCAGGGGGACAAAATGGAAGAACTACATAGAAACTATATAGAAATAATACTGATAATACTCGAACATGTGTAATAAAGGGCTGCAGAGTGGTGTTATGGCTGCACAGAACATCTTACCTGCATGACCTAGGTTGAAATCCGGGTGTCAAGCCCTTGCAAAGTGTGCACAAGTGAGGCTATAACTGAGTATTCTGGTAGTAAAGGGGTTCAAGATGTTGAATGTGTAATCACAATGTTCCCAGTTCCAGTCCAGCCAGGGACCGTGACTCCTTCTCTTTCTCTTCCCTTATTTCCTATCAGCTCTCTGTATACTGTCTAATAAAAAAGGCATAAAACTTCCCAAAATACTTGAAAAACTATTTCTTATAATCATATATGCAGTGCAAAGAAAAAGACTTTATTGAAACAATTCATGTAAAACACAATTCTTAAACGGTACATTATCTAATTGCTTCATTTTCTCCTTATGGCAACTTTTTACAACATATTCAAAACTCTTTCATAGAAAAAAATGATATGTTTACAAACTTAATCTACAATTACATAGCAAAGATATCAGTGGAAATGTTAAGGCACTTGATCACCAGAAAAGGCCACAAATAGAATTCTTTCACTCATTTGGTTCATTAGTTAGCAGGGCATACCAACACAAAAAACACAAAATGAATGTTTGATATGGCAGTAAAGACAGAAATGAAGATGGAGGTAAGACAAACCAAAATTATACTTCAACATCTGAAGAACAGACAGACAAAATGAAATTTGGTCCCACAAGTTCAAGAAGTGCTCTTTGAATTACACATGTAAATGATCAGGGATATAAGATGCATAAATTATAAACATTTAACTGTTGACATGAACAGACAAAACCAACACAATTCAACAGAAAACATAAGGAACTGAAAGTTTAACCAGCAGATGGCAGTATAGTTTATTAAAAAGGCTACACTGCAGTTTTAGGGACCCCTAACATGGAAAAACAGTTTACTTCTTTTGACAGTATTTGCATTGACTTTGGTTTATTTGACACTTTTAAACATGTGATTGGTGGCAACGAGGAGTCCCCGATGGGTATTAATGGGGAAAAGTAGAACAAAAACTGTCCTATTAAAGAAGATTTTATACCTGTTTATCCACACCCTCTGTACAACCATGGAAACGAGCATGGCGTATAGATGAGCCTATAGACAACATCCAATATCCAAGAGGTTAAAATGTTCTGAAATCGGCTTGAATACTTCTTGTGACGGAGAACCTGTGGTTTAGACAAGTGGCTTTAAGAGCTTGTTTAACGCAAAAAGGAAAGAAAACTGATGAGGTTATTTTTCAACAAAACAAAGATACAAAAATAGTCCTCCATAATTTCACTTTGCAACCAAAATAAATAATGTCAGCATTGGAGAAGCACTTTTTTTCTTTGCCAGCCAGCTTACACTGTTATAAACAGGCATTTAGCTGGCTATAAACTGTTTTTCACAGTGCTTCAAAAGAAAGATAAATCAATCATCCAAATTGTCCTTCACCAGAACGGAAGATTATGTTTGTATGACTCGGTGGTTCCTCTGCTGGTGTTTAATTGAAAAGAAATGCACTGTCCAGCTTTGTGCATACCATAGCTTGTTTGAGAGGTTATTGTTGTTGGCATCTGTCATCTGCTCCAGCAATTTCTCCAAAATAAAAAAGGCACAAAAGTGACAGCTTCTTGGCAAAGTCACATTATAGCTGACAACGATATGTCATGTCCCCAGAAAAGGCTCAAAGTTAGTGGGTCCTATTAGAGCGACGTGCTGCATCTCTCCTTCCTTAAGGGTTTTGGTCTCATTTGGAACCTGAATTCTTTTCTGTTTCAGCTTGAACATCTGGATCTCACCACTCCCCACTAGCTTCACTTAACATCATATAAACCGGGGTCCAGTGTTACCGTGTTTACTCTGAATAGCATGGGCGGAGAAGCACTGGCTTGTCTGAAAAAAAGAAGAAAAGAAAGAAAGAATTTCTCTTCTTTTAACCAATCAGAACAAGATGCTAAGTCTCCTCGTCCCATAGACAGAGCTGTTTTTGGGGAACGTAGTAGGTGAAATGGTAGCCCTTGCTGCAGCTCTTTATGCCACACTTGTAGTTAGAGCCTTTGCCCGTGGTGTCCCGGTTGCGGCAGTACTTTAGCAGACATGGGTACCACTCCAGACGCAGGCTGTATGTGCAGAGACAGGGCTGCCACAAGTCTTTTGTAGAGTGACAGGCCTGAAAACTGGGCGCCTCTGTTGTTTGTGGCAGGACCTCGAACATGGAGCCATCCACTCCTATAACGCAGACACGAGAAGGGCATTATTATCAGAGCTTGTGGTATTAAAAACAAAAGCAAGCTATCACAGAGTTGCGTGAAACATTCTTTCCTGAATTCACTCAATTAACTACTGTATTGAACAGGAGAGGGCGAATAAATTGGCTAAAGACGGTGCAGTAAAAGGGAAGCTTTGTTATGCAAAGGAGATGCTACTGTGATTCCCTCCGCTGATAATGGTGCAGAGTGCTCGGTGAACCATGACCATCAACATTGTTTCCTCTGTAACAGTGCTGCCAGTGGACAATAGTGCTGTCATAAGGATTCTCCTCAGCCTGCATAATTTGGACTTCATTGCTATTAAGATACTGGATCTCACTGAAAAAAGGCCTCATAATGATATGTTCTCAATCTAGGTAAGTGCGAGGATTGTACAATAATGCCACACGTTATTTATCACTGTTAAAAATAAAAAAAATTACCTACAAACCAGTGTGCATTAACTATGTTTCCAGGACTTTTTTTGTTTTGCAAGGTAAAAGGTGGAAAACGTATCAGGAATGTAAAGAGATAAAGAGGAGGGTAAACATAGACACCATGAACACTAATAGAGCCATGTCTAGAAATAGCCAGAGATAATACTTGGGAGTAGTATCACTAAAATGAAGTGGAAAGAGTCGTTTAGGTGATGGAAACAGGGAAGACAGAGTGTGTTGGGGAGATAAAGTGTGTCAGTGCAGAGATAGAGACAATCAGGAGGGCTGGGAGAGAGGACAGAGAGGACAACAGGCATTTTGCCCAAACCAGCAACAGAACTTGAGCTAGTTTCAGTGATAAAGAGAGATAAGATGAGCACTGACCTTTGTCCAGCCAGCGTTTGACATCGGCCTCTCTGGTGTAAATGGCCTCCCGGGCCTCGCTGCACATGTTGTGGATGTGGGAGCTGAGCTGCCAGGCCCGACTTAGATTTACCGCTGCGCTCATCGTCAGCTGCTCCAGTCCTCTCCGCTCCTCTGCCAAGCGAATGGCCTGAGGATTTTTCTGAGCAGACAACACAAATGATCAGTGTTCACAACCTCAGATGAACTGAGCAATATAAACGTTACATTTTTCTGGGCTGAAAATGTTGATAATAAAATACACAAATACTGCTTGATGCCTTAATCTGCTGCGTCACACCTGTCTGAGACGGGCCATGGACTCGCTGGGGATGATCTCATTGCGGCTGAGGCGAGAGATGAAGCACAGGGCCTGGTACTGGTTCTGCCCTCTTTCCAGCTCGCCCAGGATCAGTGCTCGGAATATCTTCACATCCTGCAAGACATTAGGGATGAGAGATGACTGGCTGAACGGATAAACAGACGATTCCCAGAAGACATTGAAGTGGTGCATGAGGCGAGGTTATAATAACCTACTGTTTATATGTGTAGGCTCATACAGATTAGAAAAAAGTATTCTTTCCATTTCTGTACTTAACGTAGCACTTTTCCAGACACTCAAAGTAATTCAATATGTGGAGTTCAAAAGATGTTCAAACAACTGTCTGCTAAAAGTAAAGAGGGGTTTATGTTCACTACACCCATAGAGCCTCATCTGACACTTTGTTGATACTTTTTATTGTCTGTAGGCCTGTGCAACGTTGCTCCAGTCATGCTCTGGTTATTTGTACTGTCAAATTAAGGCTTTGGGCCTGTTTCTTGACAAAGTTCTCAGAGTTCCTCACATGCCGTGAAAGTCAAAACATCAGTGTAAAATGTTTCTATGTGGAACTGTAGAAGTAGAAAAATGGTGATAGTGGAGAACTCACAAAAAAACTTGTTGCTGTTGGCAAGTGTGTGAGAGATCTGGCGCCAAACCCAAGGCCATAAAGAGTTCTGTGAGAGGGCATGCAAAGCATGATGGGAAGCTCCAGTAGTGGGGAGAGCGGAGCAGCAGACCTGTCTTCCTATTCATCGGACACCCCCCCCCACCCACCCCCTGGCTTCAGCTTCAGCTTCAAGACAGACACACTCACACAGTACCAAACACCCCTCCTCCGCGTTTCACACACTGGCCTGAAACTAACAGGCTGCAGAGGAGTAGCAGTTTCAAGGCTTTCACTCCCTGAGCAGGAGGAACTCTGGTACAGATAAACAGACCAGAGATAACCCCATTGAGTTCTCCTTAAGCTCTTTGGTCCCACTTCCTGCATGCAAAAGTGTACACACTGGCAAGAAAGGAATGCAACCTTCATTAGAAGTGTTTACGCTCTATAGTTCTTCATAGACTAACTTTGCATGATAACTGGTTCCTCATTTTAAGACCTACTTTTATTATGTAAAGAGTTTCTGGCAGGTGTACAATACAAGCATGAGCATTACACAAGACAATCATGCAATGCAATTTGACCTTTGGAAAGCAAATTACTGAGCAAATATTGATTCACAGCCTTTATGTGATAATAACCTCAGATTTTTCCCTCATCTATGTGAGCTGCTCAGAGCTCAAAAGGACTGTAGAAACACAGACATTTGAAGTTAAACAACTCAGAGGTTCCCATACGGTGATAATAACCCTGTACTCTGGTTTTTCACGAAAAGAACAAAGTGAATGATTAAAGAGAACGTCACGACTAGAGGAAGCATGGATATATCACAGCGAACAGAGTGAGATGTAACGCACAGGGAGTACAATGCCGACAAGAGACGGCCAAGAGCGCCATTTCCCCTCAAGTGTACGGAGACGCAGAGGCCACGACTTCAAGACCTCCCATATTGCAGACACATGGCGCTACGCTGGGACACTGTGTGTCTACGTGTGTGTGTGTGTAGGCAGAGAGGGAGAAGGAAAGGGGAAGGCATTCGAGTCAGCAACATAGATTTGCCCCAGGGCTCTCTGGGTAATTACAGAGAAGCAGGGCAGCTCCACCATGTCTGATTCTTTGGAACGTACTCAATGGTAAAGTGCAGCCTCTGAGATCTCCTCCTCTTGTATCATTATGTGTCCAGATTATTGATTGTCTACTTCTGCTGCCCTGCATATGGATTTAGGCCAAAAAAGGGCAAGAGGAGACCAAAAGTGCTTACTGTGGCAACAACTTTTTATGATGCAACTTGCTTTCTTGCAGAGAGTTAAATGAGAAAATTGATACCAGTCTCATGTCTGGACAGCAACTGGGTAGCTGTTTCCCTTGTTTCCTGTCTTCACGCTAAACTAAGACATTAGAGTGGTATCGATCTTCTCATCTAACTCTCAAACTATTCACTTAATCATATGGGTAGCTCTGAACAAAAGACATTACAAAATAGCCAGCGGGTCGCCAGCCGACTGTTAACAGAAATTTAGTTTAATCGCGGCCTTTAAGTGCCAATAACAAACCAGTGTTGACATCTTAGCGGTTTAGGTGCTGCTGAGATAATAATCAGCACGGTTTTCTAAAAGCAAAACGAGTAATAACAATGACATCATCTCCACATCTCCATCCACACAGAAGCTGCTGGATTCAACCGTTTGTTTGGACAAGACGAGACTCACTTCTACCTGCCTGAAACCGGCACTGGCACATGCACACACCGCCTCGTTTGTGCAGACACACTCAAAGGAAACGCAGCAAAAAGGAGGGAAACGTGCAGTAGTATTATTAAAGGATGTTTTACACCTGTTGTTATGATGACAGGCAGAATTCAAACACCAGGAGAGATCGAGTACTGAACTGACTGATCAAACAACAGCCACCTCTTTTAAAAACTAAAGTGGCTTGATGGTGTTTTTTTTGGGGTTTTTTTAAGTCAGGGAATTATGCAAAGCGCTGATGGGGAACGATTTCGACAGAAGATCAGACAGATATGATAGAGGCAGGTGTCAAGCTCCTGTGGGATAGTAATACGGGGTAAAATACGATTTCCTGTTGTGGCAGAACCTGCTTCATCTTTGATATGGGTACAAATAAAGAGTCAGTCAATTGTGGCTCAAATATCCCATATTACCAAACAGTAGACAAAGTAAATGCTGGTAATACATCTGACTCAACTTTCGGACAGTCATGTGGACCTGCTACAGCTTGAAAATGAAGGGTAAGGTTCAATCCACAACTACTCCTTAAAGAAGTGAAGCCTATATCAGGAAAAATGAGTCACCAGCTAAAAGTGCATTTCCACAGACCTACAGAAAATTAAAGGTTTACAGACCAATATTTTAGAGAAAATCACCAGGTACGGACATTAAGAATTAAAAGACTGACATTTCGCCGTCTTGAAAAAGACGAGTAATGCCATAATCAAAGGACAGTGTAGCCTTGAGTTTTTTCCCGACCAGAGCAGTGTAAATGTCAGCATGGCTATAAATAATCCACACAAGTACAGATTCCTCAGCATTGCTCCCTGACACCCAGGACTTAGGCCATTTGCAGACAAACGACCACTGGCCAACAGCCAAACACAGTCTGTATTCATGCAACCTGACTAGTGAGTCATACTAACACTTGTTAAACAGGAGAGAAGTGGGGGGTGGGGGTGTTGTTTCATTGGTGGTTAACCTTTGGTTGGTCAGGTTATTAAAGAGGTGCACAAAAGCCTATTCAGACACTCAAAGGGTGCCATTTACAGTGAACGTTCTCCCTCACTGTAGTTGTAACCCAGCAAGCCAAATATATTCTCTTCACAGAGTATATACATGGCTTTGAAAATGAGAGCTGTATGAATCCCTATAGTGGGGAAAAAAAAAAAAAAAAAAGGGTTCTGTGGCTAAGAGCAGTTTAAGTATAATGACTACTGCAAGACATGTACATCTCACTTTGGGTGCCATACTAACTGTGCCAACTCACACGCATGCATGAATGGACATTCAAACACACAAATGCATGCACACACACAGAGGCACACACACTCACTCTCACACACACACACACACACACACAGCCACACGCAAACAGTGTCCCAGTAGCTATTCCCTGTGCAGGAGGTCCTTCCGGTTTTCCAATCCCCTCTAAGACCCTGTCTGTTGATAAGGCTGATGACTGGCTGGGGAGGACTGTTGGTCAGCCACGCTCTGGTGAGTCATTTGGGATCACTGTGGGTCTGTGTGGGTATTGGAGTTGGTCTGAAATGATTTTTTCAAATCAAGCTGTTAGGGCAGGGACCAGAAAGTTTCTTTCAACTAGAATTCTTTTCTTCTTTCCAAGGCCCTTTCCTAGTCAACAGCTACTGTTTTTTGCACAGCCACACAAAATCCTAATATAAAAGCTCACAGTTTCCAGCATAATACAGGCTTCCAGTTGATCCCCTGGCTTATATTTGGAGAAACAAGTGATGAAATGTTGTATTTACTTTTAGGACCCAGAACCTATAATCTCAATTGCTCTGATTCTTCTTTAAAAAACAACATAATGGATTTACTGTGTTTGGTGATGGGGAGGATATTTGCCTTGGTGCATGAGGGTAGCCCTGTAGAGAAACGCACAGGTGTAGGCAGGGATTAAAGATCATGTTGGGAGGCAGAGGGGCTGAGAGAGACTCAGACAGACAAAAGGAGCGGGAGAAAAGCCGCTGCGCTAAGAAATGGTTGAGTTGAAGCTAATTACATAGGCTCCAAAGGCAGGAATGTGGAGTCACATTTGGGGCTGGTCACACCTGGCTGTCCAAAGAGCGAGCCAATTAGTAAACAGTGGTAGTGAATGGACAACATAAACACAGGAGGCCATGGAAAAAGGTGTTCCCCTCGGCTGTTCTCCTGACAACGAATGGAAGGTAACTTACTTTTCCAACTGTTTGTGTTAATATTTATGTGTTACACATGAACTCAGACCTACAGCCACAAAAACTCAACCAACAGCCTCTAATTTAACGTTTAAAAGTCTTTAAACCTGTGAGAAATATGTGCAGGCCACAATGAGTGAGCTATTCATTCACACAGAATCTGGATGCAATTACGCAGACACCCAAACTGTTTATGGAGACTTTGCATTCAGGAAATGAGAGGGCGACAAACAGTGGGTGCTAACAGGGAAGGAAATGAGGAAGGTAGATAAGGCATAAACAATAGAAATGACTACAGTCCCATTCAGCCTCTAACTGTTGTCCCACAGCTTTCATATCCTGTTGTAAGGGGAAAAAACAGCTATTCAATGGCAAGGCATCAAAAATGATGGTATAATTTAAACTGTATATCCTTAGTCATATTTTCAAAAGGTAGATATTTCAATAATGTTGCATTTTTCAAAACCCTATATGCAAATATATATAAACAACCTGCATTAAAAATACCTAAATTCTTATATTTAAAATGTCATTAAGGTGTGTGTGTGTCTGACTTGTTTTTATTAATGTATTTGGCAAATGTTAAGCATCGTCATGCTAGTTTTTCATTTTCTTCCCAAAATTTCCTGGCTCTTTATTAGAACTTTGACAATAGAAACGTTGTTTTGTGGACTGGCAGAGTGACGCACGGGCAGTTTAGTACTGAGATTAAGGTTAAGGGTGTGGACCCATATAACTATAGCACTAAAACTGACTCAACTGTCACAAGAGTTGTATAGTAAAGTCAAATACAGTGGATAAATGAGTTTGAAACTAACCAGTCCGAGCTAGCAAAAAGGACACAGTCATGAATTTGACAAAAGGACACTTCAGGACACAGGAGAACAGAACAGAAGCTTTGGCAGAGTAAACCCTTTGTTAGTTTTTTTGTTGCCAACTGCAATCTTGAAACCTTTGAGGTAGTTAGAAATGATCACAACTATGCACGGTGCAAGCCACAACTACTGTCTCCTTGTCCATCAAAGGCTGTTACCATAGCACCATGCAGTCCACGGTCCCTGATTAAAAAAAAACCTTTAAAAGAAAAAAAAAAAAAAAAAAAAAAAAAAGGTGGATGATAGCTGTCTGTGCTATGTCCTCTGTCCCTGTATAACTGTGGGAATGGAAAGATTTCTGATTATCAGCAGCATTACAGACGAACATCTGGCCTGCTGGTGGGAGGAGGATAAAGGATAAAGACATCAACAGGGGCCGAGGGGCCACCAGAGGCCAAAGGGGGCCATGTTGGGCTTTGAAGGGCCACGACAAGGCCAAAGAGGAAGCTATTTTCCTGGGATTCAGAGTCAGCGGGGAACAAAGGGTGGTTCGGATAAAGACTTAAGTGTACATCATTAAAAAGGTCCACTGCCTGCACACATTGCAATGAAAGGTGCAGGGAGAATAAACAGAAACAACACAACATAAGAAACATCCCACGCTCAAAAGGACCTTAGAAAGTTTTTTCAGATGGCCAAATACCGGAGGTGATGGCGATGAGACTGCTAATATCTGCGGCTCCATCGAGTCAACAATGTTATCCCAGCCTGGGGTGGACGAAGCACGGCCGGCAAGTACCTCGTCTTCGGTAACACCATTAGAACAAGAACGGCCGAGTTAACGTAACTTCAAGCAGAAGAGTCTGCTTTAGTTGTTGATTTTTTTAATGTGTGTTGAATAAAATACTTATGCATAACAACACATTACGTAGCAGTGGTGTACTTGCCACCGGGCCAAGCAACTTTTCTGGCGGAAACCCTGACTTTAACGTACTCAAATTCCAAGTACCATGTCAAGAAAGAAATATCAAACAGAGATGACACAATAGACAAGTAAAAGCAGTGCAGTTATTCTGAATCACACATCTTGTTTCACTATGCAGTGATATATCTGTGGAGTTCCTCTCTCCCACGCGGAAATGAGCCATAGCATGAGAAGGGAAACTAAGTAGGAGTAGAGGTCTTCTCAGGTACCGCTCAACGTAAACATAAGGTTGAATATCTGAGCAGTTATTGGGGTGAAGAATGAAAAAGCTGAAGTCTATTCCTGGTTGTGTTAATTTTCATTCAGTCAGGGCACAATTTCACAGAGTGCTGCTGTCTCACTGTGACTTTTCACAATAGTAGAGAGGAAAATTCTGTGCCCCTGTAATGTGTCCTCAGCCGTGTCTCAAACAACAGCATTTCCTGGAACAGGTGACACCTACCTGTTAAAAAGAATTTACAAGTTTGTGCAAGTGACAAAGTGGGATGGTGTTTCAGGGTTGAGTGAGAGGCAATGGGTGGAGGCCAAAAGAAAAAAACAAAGCAAGGCATAAAATGTGGCGAAAGCACTGCATTGACCCACGACTGATGTACAGTACCTGAATCAGGAAAAAACAACCGGCAGTTGCTTCATTTGGCAAGCCCCGGCATTTCCCACAAACAAAAATGAACAAAACACATTGCCAGCAAGCCTCCCACACAGGAGAGAGTTTGCCAAATAGCTAATAAAGGCCAAAGTCCAAATCCATTTGGACAATTGTAATGGTCAACACAGTATGCGAAGGCTGTGAGAGAACTAGGAATGGGCATCTGCCAAAATGGATCACAGATACTGTACTGTATATCCCAAAGGAAGGGCACACAGAAAGGCCAACCTACCTGCCTCCCCACACCCAAATCTCATTCTGTTTTTGACATAGCACATGAGGGTGTGTGAACAATCTCCAATTCATTCTTACAGCAAGCTTACTGTTGGGCGTATCCATAAAGCCTCAGGGCTTTGAAGACAATTAGAATATACACTAGAGTGAACTGACCTGAGGGTAAAACTGGCCCTGGCTGAAACACAATCCTGTTTTATAAGGCTGAAACGAAATGAAATGAGAATCTATAAAAAGGCTGACCCACTCATTCTCACCACTGTGCCATTGTTTACAAAATCCAGACCCATTTAACATGATAGTGTGAGATGGTGAGTGTTAAGTGGCCTCCAACATCTGTTGCTCCCTTGACCCATCAGCACGGCAAGGGGCCGCGCATGACATGTCTACACTTAAAACCAGCGCAGAAAAATACTCCTCAAAGCGGATACCTTTGAAATGGTTTGATGTTTTATTGTGGATGGTGATTATGAAGCTTTCTGAAAACGTCAGTCTTAAGATCAGTTATAAAGCTACTGGTTTAAGTGGCTCATGCACCCCCACAAGACAATGTTTAAGCACTTTTTCACTATTATGGCATTTCTGTTAGGACTATTAGAACATGATCTGAAAACACTAGCGTGGGTGGAAAGCTTTCCAAATTTAAAACAGCCTTTTCAAATGATTCTGCATTAGTGTGGCCAAATATTTACTGGTATTTTTTTTTTTAATTAATCAAAACAGATTAAAACTGGTCCTCCGAGATGTTTTATTACAAAGCCAAGGTGCATGTAACTATAGATGTACAAGGATGTGCACCACTGCACCCCAGAAATTAAACCTTCTTCAAGTGTTAACTCAGCCGAGAGGCCTGTGAAGTCACTCACATTCCTGCATTGATCAAACCCACTGGATGGACATGAAAGCAAGACACACAGAGTTCAAACTGATTAGCTTCTCTGACAAAGTTTCTACATCTGGAAAGACCCAAAACAGCCTTTCAAATATGTGAGACATTTCCCTTGGATTAAACTCCATGACATGGTTTATGTTCAGCTCAAGGTCTTAGACTGTGTTAGACCATAAATTGTTGCAGTAGTTGCTGAAGAAAAAAAGCAGATCTGTACCGGTTCGGCACCTAACACATGACGTAAGATGAACGGTCTCTTCAAGGCTACAACAGCACCTCAGGTGTGTCTCGTGTTGCAAAATCTTACATTGAGATTGAGCACGTCATCTGGATATAAGTGAACTGCAGAGAAATTGCAGCAATTTGACATAATTTTGAGTAGATTCAGCTGTTAATACTTGACTGTGACACCAGATATGAATGAAAAAGTGAGATTACTAACATCTACTTTCTCCATCTCCACTACACTGTGAAGCAAGCTAAGCACTGACAAACGCAATTACAGAATACACCGTCTCCCTCCCATGATGCCTGCCTTTCATAAAAATGATAATGTCACGGTTCTTTTTCAGTTTGAACTTAATAGATAATCTTATCTCCATGTTGAGATTTACTCAACATGACAGAGAGGTGTCATGAGCAAGCTAAACCACATAATTGTTTCCATATGTCTACATGCCTTCAGAGCAAACGTAACCCTCCTGAAATCACAGTATGGCTGATTCTCACAGTGATTCATTGCTTGGATAAGGTTGACCAAATTTCCTTCTCACATTCAGCAGACTACTGGCAGTGTCTAATCACTATAACATTTACCATCTCATCGTTGCCACGTATTCACAAAGCAGAAGAGAGCAAAACTGCTGCTGTCTGGTGATTATTTATAGAGTTATTTTTAAATGATCCTAGTCATAGCAAAGATCTGATGCTTTAAAAAAAAAAAAAGCAGACCTCAATGCTGGATGAATAAAACATATATAAAATTGGATAGCAAAACATATCACATTGTTTGACCAATTACATTCACTCAATGATGAGTAAAGAGTACTTTAACATGTACAATACCCATCCTCCTTTGCCTGTGTAGTTCATTATAAATCTCCAGTGTTTAACATCCCTGTTAAAACACTCTTCTTCCCACATTCGTTCATCTGGACTGTATATTCATGGCAGCTGGAAGTGACAGCTCATCCAACTTTCCATAAATCTTGAAGATACTGCACAAGAGCTGAATGAAAACCACATGCAGGAGAAATGAGGAGCGAGCAGGAAGAAGAGAGCAGGAGACAGAGGGAGAAAGAGACACAGAAAGAGAGGGGGACGGAGGGAGAAAGAGACACAGAAAGAGAGGGGGACGGAGGGAGAAAGAGAGGGGGACGGAGGGAGAAAGAGACACAGAAAGAGAGGGGGACGGAGGGAGAAAGAGACACAGAAAGAGAGGGGGACGGAGGGAGAAAGAGACACAGAAAGAGAGGGGGACGGAGGGAGAAAGAGACACAGAAAGAGAGGGGGGAGGGCATGGTGGCCGACCTACGACTGAACAGATAAATCAGGCAGAGGAAAAGCAAAGTGATTTAAGAGGTTCTATTGGCTTAACTTAAATAAACAAAACCATATGTGCATGTGTGTACGTGTGCATGCATGAAGGGATGCAGCAACACGGGGCGCCTGCACAACCAAGCAGAGGCTCTATGATCACAGATCAGTGTAGGTCTCTTTATATTGGTTTGTCACCAATGATTGGGGGTGACGGCCTCTTCTCTTTCAACTCTAAATTAGCTGTTTTGGTTAGTGAACCAGACGTTCAGATCAAAAAGGTCAGACATGCCCACTTAATCCTGGTAAATCTCCCCCTTCACATCTCGCCAGCCTGTCAGCTTCTGTGTGACAGCAACCATCACACATGCCTTTGCTCTGTGCGCCTCTGTGAGTAACAACCCCCCCCACGCACAGCAGTTGTAGTTTTCCTTCCAGGACTGACGTATATGTGTCTCTGAGTAGTCATTGTCAAAAGTGAAACAGCGTCAACTTTCCAAAAATCATGAGCGCAGTGCTGGTCAGGGACAGACACTTGATCTGCTCGTCTACTTTTAGAAGAATGCTAAATATGGCAGCTGATGATCAGCTTTGGGCTGGACCCACGATCAGCAGGGGTTCTAAGGGCACTGGGGTCTGTGGACATCCACGTCTAAGGAGCAGCAACTGTCTGCACCTCTGTGAAACGGAGAGATGAGTTTGGAAAAAGATGAATGGAAATGCGAGTTCTATTCAAGTTGATGTGGAAGTTACAGTGTGTGCTCCAGGGGGTTTAGGCTTTTGGGACGTTTCCCTTAAGCTTTAGATTTGTGAGCCTGTATCCATTTAGCTTGACCCAGTAGGCCACTGTGGTTTCTTGATTTCACCCTGGAGGGGTTATAAACTTTGGGGCCGATCTTGAGTGATAATCAAAATGAGAAAATATAGTAAACAAAGGTATCAAGAGAAATGTCAACAAGTGGACATTTACTCCTATCCATCACACCTGGTTTTGGGCTATAGACCTCACAGGCCATAACTTGGATTTGTTGGAGCAGGGCTTGATGTGAAACATACACACACCCTTGTTTGATCAGATCTCCTCCTGGGAGCCCCAATTAGGTGAAATGATTACAGTCCCCGAGAGATCTCCAGGAGGTGCAAAAGGTAAAACAAGTTGGAGTCATCTTGGACTTTGCCTCATTTTAAAGGTGACCAAGAATGACTTTTAACATTGGATTCACTGTGTCTAACTGTGTACCTTTACACTGTCTAACAGACCCAATCTGTCGTTTTACTTCCTGGAGACCCCTCACGGAGCACTAATTGTCCCCCAGCTTTTTTTCACACTGTGGGATCCAAGAAACTGTAACAAGTTCTCGTTCAGCCTGGATTCACATCTCCTCCAAATCCCCGCATCCTCCACACCTCACACCCCTCAGCCCCGCCGGGCTGAGCGGGACACCGCCTCTCACCTGTTTGAAGTCCGCCACGAAAGTGATGAGCGTCCCGTCGCCCTGCTTGAACTCGAGGGATATGGAGTCCCTCTCGCTGTCCGCCTCCAGGACCTCCTCGGTCACCAGCCCGTCGGAGAGCCGGACCCGGACCCGCAGCTCTGAGCCCGGTGCCCCGGCGGCGGCCAGCAGCAGCAGCAGCAGCAGCAGGGCGCAGAGACGGCTCAGTGTCCGCGCCGGAGCCGCAGAGATGCCGCTCGCAAACATCCCCGAAGACGCCAAACCGAAGCCGACAGAGGGAAAAACCGGGGCCAAATCGGAAGCTCTGCGCTCATATCCCCGGACTCTTACTTTCTTGGGGTTTCGCTTGCTCGTAAAGTCTCTCCCTTCATATCCGGAGCGGGGCTGCGGTGCGTGGGTCGCGGGTCCACGCGGCCCCCCCGTGTGCGCCGGCACTTTCCAGAATCACAAGCGCGGTCATGGAGATCCGACGACAGTCTCTCTCTCTCTCTCTCTCTCTCTCTCTCTCTCTCTGTCTCTCTCTCTCTCCCCCCCTCACCTTCACCCCCTCACCGAAATCTCCGCTCTGCACTTCTGGCGGCGCAGTTCACTCCCATTGAAAGTCTGTCGCCGCGGCGCGCTGCGGATAAGATCAGGCGCATTTCAGCCTCTCAGCCGAGCGATCGCACGCTGCCCCTCGTTCTGCTTTGTGTTGATGTTCACGTCTTCTGCCTTTTTTTTCTCCCCTTTTTTTTTCTTTCTCTCCTTTCTCTCTCTCCCCCTGCGGTCCGCGCAGTCCCGTCACTTCCTATCCGTCGGTATCCCACCGCTCGCCCGGCCTCCAAACTTTGTGTGTTGTGAGTGAGTGAGTGAGTGCAGGGATGGTAGTAAACTCTTAAAGCCGTACCACCCTCTGGAAAACTCTGCCCATCCCCCTAAAGGCCTCATGTGATCCTCCTACACGCCAGTAGGCTGAACTAATAATACCCCCCAACAATTATCACAAAGGTGTTGTTGGGATTTGTAAATCATAGCTTTGTAGATGCTGCTCTAGTCGTGTGAGGATGAATAAAAAGCCTGGGCAAACTATAACCTGCAGCTGGCGGTGATGGGGAAAAAAGCAAACAAGGACTAGTAGCTGAAAAAAAAAAACCCAAAAGATATCTGTGGAAACATTTGGCCAATTAAGATTTTACATGAGATAACTTTTTTAGAGTTTACAACCCTTTTTATATAAAATATAAGATATGATACATGCAATTTATGCCATCTAATGATGGTTAAATTATTCTAATACATCCTCTCAGCATACTGTACATTAATATGGCTTATTCACTGACGTGTGAAACTGAGACTATATGTGTGAAAATCAGCACTACAGTCTACCACCTACAGCCCAGGAGAAACAAAGATGTAGGATGTTATATTATCTGCAGTTTCTTTGTATCTTTCTATAGGCTAGTGACCAGTTTTAAGCACAGAATTTGTACAACAATGAAGATGGGATACAATTTTCCTTTGTGAGCTCACTTTTTGTTTTTCACTTGTTTATCCAATGTATCTATCTAATCTCCATGACACCCTTTTTTTCTTTATGAATTAAGTTGCGATACCTTCTGACATAAATCTATCAGTTAATTTTTACCTTTGATGACAACATATGGTTGATTAAGCAGCTGAAAGAAAAAATACAGCCACTCCTTCATTCTCTGATGTATGTGTTAATTCATTTTATGATGCCCTCAAGGGAAAGCTTGTCAAACCAGAGGTGAGCGCTGCCAAACAGAGAAAAGCTATCTATCTGCAGGAAGATCTCAGAGCCACATTAAATGGTAGATTACCACTGTGTGTGTGTGTGTGTTTTGCAAAAAGGAGGGTGACATCCCTGCGCTAAACCACCTGAGCAGTAGTGTTATCTCTATTGGCTGACGCACTGCATTCTGGGTGGGCTGAGCCCCGGGCTGGTGACCCCAAATGTGGCAGGACTTGAGTGCTGCTGAGACCAAGAGGTGGTCGCTCCAGTGAAGGGGAAAACAAACAGAGAGGCTATAAAGCAGAGCAAACATTGTTAGCCGGGCCTGGCAAACCAAACTGGGCCCTGGACCCTGATAGACTGGAGGAGTGGGGGTCAGGCAAATACACCCCTTTGTGACAGAGCTTAGTCCTTATGTATTCTCAGGCTACATCTTAGTTAGAGCATTTACATAGCTGCAGACTAAAGTTTGGGCCAAGAATAGGGGATGGGATGTGATTCTCCAAAGTCAACAAATTAGTAACTCCGAGGCTGTCGGCAAACATGGGAATCCAGCGCCACAGTTCATTCTTACAAACAGGAGCACCAACAATTTTGGAGCGTTGTTCAAAATCTTGTGCTTGCTTGTTGCACTTCACTATGAAATTTTGCGTGCGGTATCCACACACCCACACACACACAGACATACACACACACACACACACACACACAGTCCAAAGTGCAGTAGCCCTGTGAGGCTGTTTGCCTACAGTGACTAAGGCAGACACAGACACAAGCTACAGTGTACAGAGGGTGTTTATGATTAACTAGCAATTGCGCTGTCCTGCAGTAATTACAGACACAATGAGCAGTGTATGGCAAACCCAGTCAGTGCCCAAACTAACTGGCCTTTTATGAAACAGAGGGACAGAGGAGAGAAAAATCTGGTCTGTCATTGCATTGAAGCAAAAGTGAAAATCATACAAACACCTTGAGGTATTTTTATGACATCTGCTTTACACTTACACATCATTGAGTGATAATAGAATATACTTTAAAATTCATCATATGGCTTTCAGTGTTTACTTGTTTTCCTTACTGTATGTTTTGTCTTTAGACCAATATTCTAATGCTCAAACTTGCTGGAATATTATCTTAAATGTTTCAGCTGAAATGCAGAGAAGCTGTTTGCATTCCTAAAGGCAAAACAAGACTGTGGTGTGAAATCACACCACAGTCTTGTCTGGTCAATCTCCTGTAGACTCTTTATGTGCTTGCTTTTTCATTCTCACAACACAGCTGCAGAAGTTTCCTTATCTGAACACATTTAATCTTGGCATCCTACTGCAGATGTGAAATAACGAGACCAGTTTATACCTCGCCCCTTGTTAAAAGTAAAGCACTGACTCCATAAAATACCAGTGATGTGACAGTGTAGATAAAGAGTTTTATGTCTTTTATGTTTAAATTTTCTTAAAGAGGACAATGATTGTAGCTCTTTTACTGTAAGACATTAGGCTACTGTGAAAACCACAAGTAAATCAAAATAAATATAATAAAGAATGTCATCCCATTATGTAATATTCAAGGAGCCAAACCATGTAGAATTAGAGAGCAGCATCAAATAAGAATATTCATTAAAAACAATGTTGGATCAAATGTTTAGTGGCATCACTGGGGGACATGGTTATAAAATAATCCCTGACTGCTGCCAACACACACACAGACACACACACACACACACACACTCACACACATATACTTCCACTTTTACTGTTAGAAATTTAAAGTATTTCCAACCTTTAATGAGGACAAGTGTACGTATTTGTGAGGTATTCAGCTTTGACTACAGCTGGGGTGCTTATACTGCATTCCAGTCGTGTGTGTGTGTTGATGTGTGTGCACGTGCGTGGACTTGCACAAAGTTAGTTTAAAACTGTTGCATTTCATAGGAGATTTGTGCCACCCAGATAGAGCTTTTTACAAAACAGCAATTTTTGCCAGTGAACTGAACAAAAGCCCGGCTCTTCTGCATCTCATCAGGTTTGTCATGTTTTACATGAATGCAGGAGCATGGTTTAAGACGATATTCCCCAACTGGAACGCTGGGATTGAAAACTCCAGATAAAGAAAGACAATATTTGCATTGTGGGTTGATCGCCATCACATGCAGCCAAGCAGTAATACCCCTAATGCTCCCTGAACAGCCGGAATATTTTCCTCCATAATGGTTTGCTTGAACAAAGTATTCAGAGGTAATGAGAAAACCTCCAAAACCAACAAGCTGATGATGTTTCACCTCTGCAGCACTGCAGAATGAGGACAGCCTGTGGGGGAGAGCCAAGCTCTGTGGTTGATCTAGTTGATCCCTCCTCCAGACAGATGCCAGAAGTGTTTGTGTGTGATTATGTGTGTGTGTGTGTGCGCACGCTCTTTGAGAATGTGTACAGTATTTACATAAGGATTGCAGGAGCTGAGATCAAGCTGCTTTCCAGTCCTCTGATGATATTTTCATATCTTTGCTCCCCTTCTTTTCTTCCCTCTAACTGCCTTTTCTACAGTGTGCTGGGGCAGCACCGTCGCTCATGAGCTCCCTGGAGTAGGCTGACTGAGGAGATATCCCCTTACACATGTGGGGCTCTGGGGCCAGAGTAACCCTTTTGGAGCACAGGCTCGCGTGGAGGAAAAGAGAGTAGGGAAGAGAAAGGTTGGATGATGGCGGGGAGACAAGAAACTTTCATACCCATTAAGCTTAAGAAGAATGAAAATAGATAATAGTAACACTACTAATGTAATTATTGCACATTATTGAAAACAACAGAAAAAGGAAAATGTTTTGCACATGTGAGTTCCTATTCCAGCATCTAGGAACATAAAAACTAAAGGATTTTTGGATTGACAGGAAGAGTAGAGGAGAAGAGAAGAAAAGAACATTTGTTTTATTGTTTGATGATCTCTGATGTTTTAATCTCAAATACACAAATGTTTGGATGCTGTCCTACATTATTTAGTATTACTCCCTTCCGAAGTGGCATCCAGATGTTCATGTGTCATCACTAGCAGGAGCACAGTTCAAAGGAAAAACATGGTGAAATAACAGAGGACGGATCATTTAACCCCTGCCTCTCCAAGCAAAAATCATCACACCCCCACAACTGGTTCCCCATCTCACACAATCCCTATTACAAAAGAATTCCATGGAAATTCCCATAAAGTTAATGACAGAGAGAGAGAGAGAATGAGAGGGGAAAAAAGAGTAGCAGATACAACAGGGAAAAAAAGGTTTCTTTTGAATTGTAAAAATAAATAAACATGTTTGGGCTTATAGCTCAGAGCATTAAACCCCACAGTGAGAATCTTTCCTGGCAGCGTCCCAGCAGGAGATGAAAGACAATCCCACTTTAAACATATGTGTAGGAACGTATCATTTATCTTTCCCCATTATGGGAGGTCAAAGCTGTTATGATCTAATAGCTGAGGTGGAGCTACCTCTCTCTTTCTCTCTAGAAAATTCGTATACAAATACTTTGAGCATCTACCGTGTGCACTCATGGTAATTATAGAACACAAGAAGCCTGTTTCATGCTGCCTGTGTGTACACATCTGGCAAACCTTAATGTCCTTTTTACAAACATGAATATATACATCTTCAAGACCCTTTAATATGATTTAAAGCTGTAGCCTTAGTATATTGTTGCTGGGAAAATGTGGAGCTTCAAGGTAGATGATACTTGGCCAAGAATCTCCAGCAACTCTCCCTTAATCAGATGGCTTTACTAAAGTCTTGGTTCTGAGGAAGCACATGACTCAGAAAACATCTGTTCAGGATACAGGGAAGAGCTCCTCTGTATTTAATTAATCAAACTTTTGGCCTGCTGGGGTTAAAGTAGAAATTACTGCTAATTCTCTGTGGGGGGCTTTTAATAAGGTTGCTGGGAGTCACTCAGAGGTGAATCACTAAACTAAAGTTTCCTTAGCAATTAAACCTCCTTTTATATGCATGTTACTTGTTCACATATCTTTTTACTGTTCATAAACTGTATCCGTCCCTCACCTGTGTACGGCTCTCACGTACCCCGTAATATAGATTATTTTCACAGCAACCATTTGGACATGTCATAGCAGGGTAAACACAGTTGTAATTGTTAAAACTAATTATGGCCAGTATACACAATACCATGTCCACCAAAACGGAACAGGGCCATAATTAATGTTATTAATTATATCTGTGTTTACCCCGCAATGAAAGTTCAAAATGACTACTGTGAAACGTGCCTATTAGAATAGGTTCCCATTAGTTAAAAGTACCTACAGTATGAATTTATTTAAAATTCCCACATCGTTACCCCCTTATTTCCAAACTTCACACCCTGTTCCCTTGTACCTACACGTGCATCAGAAGAACAAAGCTCATGTGTGCTGAAGGAGACACATGACACTACCTGCCTTGCACCAAATGGCAGACAAAGTTAGGAACTAGCTATGAACACACAGTGTAGCATTTATTTTAGCAATTTAGGAGCCAGATAATCCTGCAGTAGTGGGAGGAGACCAAAACAGAGCTAAATGGAAAATCAGTATTGGACTTCCGGGGCCAGAAACATGACTCCAAATGAATGCCAATGTTTCTCCGGATCTGCTGGATGTATATATAAGCAACTGTTTTGCTAAGTTCTCCATATCAACGTAAAAGATGATGATTAGTCAGTGTTGTGTTTTCAGCTTGTTTCTGCTGCACCCACGTGGCCAAGAAATTGGCTATTGCACGTTTAAGTAAAGTTAATCTTCCTGGTTTTGTTGTGCCCATACTCTTTTACAAGCCTTTCAATAACCAGAGTAGGCTATATTCGGGAACAATATCAAAGAGCAGTTTGCACCGCCATTATAAAAATGGAAAGCTCAGAGAATCCTCTTTTTAATAGTTATTAGCATCACTTAAAGCAAATACTAACCCAATTCCACTCCAGGCCCATGCTCTAACCTGGACTGAGATTATTGAATTGACTTTAGGGTACTTTCTGCTGGTGGCCTTTTTTTTTTGTAACCATGCTCCACATGTCCATCTGTCATTTGGGCTGCTATTCATACAGATAAGAGGCCAGTGTAATTGCCGTTTGGCCCCGCAGTCACGACACGGCTGCTGATGTTCTGCCAGCACACAATCGAGATGCCTGCTCCAGATTATCACGCTGTAAACAAACTGGTGCGGGCCTCTCCCTCAGTGAACTGTCAGGCCTCTTTCATGCGCTGGGGTTAGCATTTCCAACTGTCAGCTGCCAGACTGGGCTCACTGCTTCGCTCTTATGCAAGTAAATGTGTCTGTAACAAAAGAATCAAATAAAAAAGGAAACAAAACCCAGCAATGCGCCAGAGCTCCGTGACGGTATTAATTGATCAACATATTTGTAATTATCTATAACATCACCATCGTTGATCTGATGGTGTTGTTGAATCCACATCATTCATTTCTGGTTCTCTGGTGCTGGGGAACTATTAATTTAACTACTTCTCTTGAGAAAAACAGCAAACCAGTAAAATGTCTTTTTTTGGCAGGCCGTAAATTGTAAATGAGGGGAAAAATTAAGGCTGTCTTTTATGACAGTGATGCTTTTGTTTTATGTGTACAGAGTTTAATTAAACTATAGAAATGTAACACTGTAAGCAGTAAATATGAGATGATTGCTCCTGTTTCAACACATACAAAATGTTAAAGTATGAAGAAATAACCACAGGGACTGTGACTGCAATATTTTGCAGTATTTTTGAATATATTGTTGTACAGAGTTAAAGTAGAAGAGAATATGCCAGAAAGTTTCACAACAGCCATGAAAGCTTGTGAAAAACAAATATCTTGCATGTCCCAATCTTTGTTGTTTGCATGCTTCTAATATTTGCCTTAAACCAGTGAGCTCCAGTCTGTTCTTCAGTAAAATATTTAATAATTAATTAGACGGATATTTTACGTCTAGTTTGTTGACCGCATGAATGTCAATCTGTATAAAGTTCAGCTTCTTGCATAATAAACCAAAAACAACACCAACAACAACAACAACAAAAAAAAAAAACACACTACAGGAAGAACAGTGCTTGCAGGCTTAGGAAAAGCCATTCTCTGACAACACCAGAGCAGAGTAACTAACATAGGGGTCCAGCCTGCATGAGGAAGCTGAAATAGCCAAGGATACTAACTAAACGATGCTGGTATTCAGGAAATGGATACTTGAACTGAGATAGCCTCTATGTGCACAGCTCTTTGGAAATCAGATCTTTCAATATTTACTTAAGTCAGTGTTTCCTTTGATAGTTAAACCCTACGGTGACCTGGAAGAGAACAAACTGCATGGAGTGGTTTTGGTATGTGATATTATGATGGATGATGTACTCACTGGATTGCCTGGTCATTTGAAAGCAGGAATCTGCAATACAAAACACATTGTACAAAGAAATATCAGTCAAATTAAAGGCACCCAGTGTTCGATCATGGTTAGCGCTGTATGAGCACTGCTTTGATGAGCATGTCTTCATATTGTTTGAACCTTGTGTTTTACCATCACATGAACAAGGAGGAAGAGGAAGGTGATGTACACTGTCTTATGAATGAAGAAGGCAATATTCACCTGTTGGTAGTTTCCTTCATGTGCCATAATGAAAGCAGTGTGCCAATGAACAAGTAGAAGAAGAAAAAATGTAGCTTTTATGAGGTAGAAAATTCATTCAACATTTTTTTTTACACTTGGAGGATGTACACAGTGTATTCATGTGAGAAATACTGATGATAAACAGAAAATCCCACACCTTAAAAGAATGAAACCAATTCTGTCATACAAACCAAACACTAAATCTTTTTTTTTAATATATTATGGCATTGCAATAAATTTACTAATTTTTTAAGTGTAGGAAGCCTTATAATTCTCACTCAAATGAGTCATATTCTGCTGACAGCACTTCATGGAAACATTAAGTTTAAGACCTGTTTTATCAGGACGTAGTGCAGGTGTTTCAGAGCCTTTCGGCTGAGTGTGTGAGGTCTTCCTACCTTGTAAAAAAGAGTAGCTGTTAAACCAACTTGTGGGTTTTTTGATTGGGTTATTCTTATAACTACACCAAAAACATTAACAAGGAAATTTAAAAGAAGGAGAGAGAGGAAAGTTCAATAAAAGAGACAACTATATGCAGAGTTTCTGCCACAGTGCATGTGTTTTCTGAGGGAGGAAGAAAAGAAAAACGATCTTGTTTTGGTGCCCAGATTTACACCATCTGACACTGCTCTTTGTTTCCTCTGCCACAAAGTAGTCGCTGAAACAAAAATGTGAGACCAGAATTTAGGGGTTAACTCTCACTTCTGACCTTTGACTTCTTGCCATTCTTGTCAGGGATGTAGCTGTCGTCAATAAATCTAGCTTGTGTCCTCACAGTCCAGAAAACAAGTATCTGGGCATTCTTGAAGGTGGGATTCAGGGTAATGGGACATCCATGATGATTTAACTGCCTCTCCCACAAGCATAGCTTTGTCTCCGTGCGTGTTTGCTCACATGAAACAGGTCTGGGCTTCGCTGTTGTCTGGTCAGCAGAGAGAAGCCTGTGTGGCTGACTCATTCCTCTGACCAATGCCACAGTCTAATCTGTGGTCAGACAAAAGATAAATGCATGTGTTCACATAGACTTGGCGGAGAATCCTACGTTTCACACATTCAGTTCATTCAGATTACTGTAAAAACTACCAGACATGCTGGAAGTACATAATGAAGAGTAGATTAATCGACAGTAAGGTAATATAAGAGCTAGGTAGCACTACAGTCGGAATTTATTTCACACCATGTGTTTTGTATTTTACTCAGTTTCCCATGAAACTAGGCCATGGATCATCCACGGCTTCCTGCTGCTAGACTTCAATTTTGGAAAGCCTGGTCTCACACACGCACACACACACACACACACATACACACACACACACACACACACAGTGCCCTTTTACCTTAACCCCTGGAAGACCGCATGCTGAGGAATTCTCCACGGTGCTTTCTGAACTGCCAGTGTAATGAGTAAGAAAGGGAGAAAAAATGGGAGGAAGAAGGAAATGGAAAATGACATTTCTCTTAGATATGGCCAACTACACATATAAATCTTTCTCTTTTAATGAGAATTTTGCAGAACTCACGTCTTATCTTTTCAGAGATAATTTGAATGATAAAACAAACTAGAGAATGGGTTTGCATTAAGCTCTCTTCAGTTCTATTTCCATGAACATATGACTGCCTATATAAGTCAAAATAGGCTAATTGCGCAGCCCAAACCCTTATAGGACAATATCATTGCAGACACAACAGATAGTGGATGTTTTTCTCTCTTCTCTATGCTGCTTTGCAAACTGAATATTTTATCAATTTTTATCAACATACCAATATACGTCTTTCTCACATCCTTTTTATCTGATAAGCGGCGATAAAACTAGATAGACAGGCTTAAGTTATTTCATATTACCTTTCGTTTTCTCAAAGTATTTTAAACTTTCTTCTGGGTCAGAATGTGGATTTGTTAGACCACCGGTGCAGATCTGTGATTCATGACTTGGAGAACAGTCAAAGCTGTGAGTGGTACCTGGACAGTTCATATAGGGAGTGTGCATCCGTGCAAGTGACAGTGCTCATGACTTTTGACAGCCTCTAATAAAGGTGATTTGCAAAGGATTGCCAATATTAATTATTCATTTAATCAAACAAACATTAAATCTGAGCCAAATAAATTAACAGAGCCCCCAAGGGACACCTCAAGAAAATATAGGGGGATATAACAAATATAACAAAAAGCCGCTATGTGTAGATTTTTAACATTTTCAACTTTGTCCTCTTCATCACGAGGAGTACAAAGCAGCCTGTGAAAAGAGTTGTATAATGCTTTCTGTGGCTCTGAGGGAAGCTTTCCAAAGTCTGCAAAAATCTTGGCTTGAGGTTGAGACTTCAAAAGATGCTCAGTAAATTAAAAGTCAGACTAAAAGTCGGGATATTCTGGCCTCTCCTGCTTCAATTTTACTTTTTGATCTGTTTCTTGTGAGTCTCCCAAAGTTAAGGAATTGCAATACCATATCACTGAAGGGCCACTTTAACCAGCAGATCTTTAAGGAAAATGACAAATCATAAAACTATATGACCAAGGTTTTGTGCACTACCCTAGTGTCAAGTATTGACATTTTAAAAATATGTTATGATGCATTATGTTTTTTACCCTCAAAGTCAAACATTTTAGTTTTGAAATCTTTTTGTAAATCTACCTTTGCCAAACCTTGGATCAAATGTCACTGCAAAAATGCCACACCTTCCTTTGCATGCTAAGGTCCAATGTCATGCAACCCCAGTGCTCATTAAATAGTACTGTAATAGATACAGTATCCACTTTCACATCAACAAACAGGCCCATTGAAGTATTGTGGCAGTTTAACATGATGACACCCAGCCTCAAGGCAAAGTGAATGACTAAAGGGTTTTAGATATCAGTTACTTTAATTAGTGTTGCACTCATGAAAACATTTAACAGTCTACTGAGTCACAAGATAGCAGGCTGGGTGGATGCTCAATCTAATATTATGATGTAGGACCTGAAAGGTGAAGAGATTGTGAGCCCTCAAATGAAAATCTGCATGCTGCACCATGTTGTCACTCACTGACAGAGAAGACAAAAGTGTGGCATTTTACCAAACCTTCTGCATTTATAAACAAGCAAGACAGTAAGAGGCACTGAAATATAGTTAAAGAAGTTCACATTGTCTCAAGTTGTCACTCAGAAACTTTACTCATTTATGAGTTGCAGTGCTTTAATCAGTGGCCATGCAGTGTGTGTGTGCAGAGTGTGCAGTATCCTTTTACGATAACACAGCATGTTGTTAAATCAGAACATTACTGCTGGTTAATGTCAATACACTCTGTCACGCTATGTGGAGAAGGTGATGGGTGATAACATTTATTCAAACAACACTTGCACTCAAACATGTTTACTCATTTTCTCTCATCTAAACTGCAACAGCAAGTGTTTTCTTTTTTTTTTTAATTGTTTTGAGATGACCAACTCATAATTAGAATTGCACTAATATGCACACCAAAGTTTAGATTATTTCCAAAGAACCCATCATACGATGAAGATGTGAATAAAGTGAGATTGATCAAATCAAGCTACAGATTAGAGGAGTAACATTTAACTTTATTAATTCTCCTACTTGATTTTGGAATGCACAAACAAACTTAAGCAAAACTTAAGTGATTCACACTGTGTGTTATTCTTTTTTGATTAATGTGATTTCATGCGGGCTATGTAGGCGGTTTGTGTGTGAGATGAGGCCAACAGTAATTGGCAAGATATTGCCTAAAAACAAAGTAATAAAAACACTGTGGAGTAGTTGGAGGAAAACCACCCAGATCTGATATGGCTCAAAGGGAAGCTGTAGAGTGAGAAAGGGGCGTGGTGCGGGCTGAGATAAGTGGCACCTTTGGGTGGTACACAACTGGATAAAGCATCATATTTCAACATATCTTGACTGTATTTGAGCCCTCAAGTCTAAAGCAAAGCAATAAAATGTATCTCAATCAGTACGATGGACCGAGAAGCCGTACATATCTGGAGTGTCTACACAACAATTCATGATGTAAAGGTCATGCAGCTAATGGGGTAAAAGAAAACACGAGTCTGCGCTGTCAAAAGGAAGAAGACATTTGACTGTTATATGAGTCAATTCATTCATTATTCTTTTTTTTTTTTTCAGGTATAAAGTTTCAGGTATGATGTTGTGTCGATGTTACATCTAATTTACCCGTACAAACACGTTTTCAATTGACATGAAGTGTTTACTTGCTTAAAATCAATGGTATGTGGGCTGACTGTTCTGCACTGAGTAAGAAAAAATAATCGGGAAACAATCATCAAGTTATTCAAGGCTGTTGTTGTGGGGAAATGCTTGCATTTACATTCTTGACCTTATGCTATGTTTTTATATTAACTGAATCCAATAATCGTGAAGTGATATGTATCAATGTGTATCAGCACCCAACAGTGATATGACAAAACAATCCAACAAAACAACTCAAGGTTAATTTACATGCCTTTACCGGTATCACATGGTCTTCATCAGAGACTGGAGTTGACTTAATTGTAATAGAGATGGATCTGTTGACAAGCAAGCTCAGTAGCTGTTATGAGCATTTCAAAACGGATGAAAAGTCCTAAAAGAGGAATGGATGAAATACTAACAGTTACTGAGTTTGCATGGGAACGGATCCATCTCCATGACAACTGAGCAAACTCCATGTGCTGATGAAGATTGTGTAATATAGCTGAGAGCTACAAAAAAAAAAAAAAAAAAAAAAAACCTGTCAGGATCGTTTTAGAAATAACTTTTTTCAGTACAGTACACATCTACAGTAGTACTTAACAAGTCATGTGGAGGTAGACAAAGCACAAATGAGGGGTTAATTCATGTCCATTAGTCGTATTATAATGACTTATTAATTTTAACAGATATTTTCACTTTCTGGTCATTGAAGTCCACAGTCAGCAGGTCGGTTTTCACTTTACCTATGTTGTTCCATCTTGCTTAACTTTATGGGATCATTGTATGGCTCTTATCAGGCTCATTTAAATTATCAGAAGACACTCTGAAATGTGTGTTGTCAAACCTTTATATATAAAGACTCACAGTGTGTGACATATGAACAGACATACACAGCACAGTTTTACACGTATTGTGATATGTTAAAACTTACAGGACAAATTGTGTAACACCTTGAACAATATATGCCCCTATGTGGCGTTATTTATTAAAAAACGTTGAAGGTAAAAGAATACACCTAGACTTGTGATGGTTCAATCAACTGCTCATTGTCTGTGAACAAAAAAATAAAGGTGCAGAGCTGCATTATTCTTTGGAAAACCCCCAGTGCACCATATTAATCAAAAATGTATTGCTACATTGTGGTTTAAACATCCCAATGTGGTGCATTTCATATTTTTCTACTCGGAAATTTGGGAAGAAAAAAATAGACATTTACTGTTTGCAGAAAATATTTTCCTGAACATTTGGTCCATCAAGCCTATTCTGCAGCCATTGTATATTTTTGAAATGCATGGTTATCAATCTTAAGAAATTGGTTTTAAGTTTGTGTTTTAGAGAAACCGGTCCTTCAAACTCTTGAGGCACTATGAAATAAAAAAAGTAGAGAGAACAACATAAACACCATAAATATACAGAGAGGTCACCAGGTTCCTCTCTGTTACATCCAGTGCAAAAGTCTAAGTCAAAGTTCAAGATATGCCTAAATTTAGTTCAGTATGTAGCCGAGTAGTCTCTTTTCTCTCCCTCCTGATCCATCTGTCATCTTCTGCTACGCAGCGCAGAATGTCTTCATTCAGGCCTCAGTCATGTTTTTTAAAGTCTTTCCTTAATTTGATCACGAAAGAAGACCCCTGCAATAAAATAAGAGCTTGAATTAGGCAGAGAAAAACAGCCGGATATTAATGAGGAAAGCTGAAACTAAAACTAGGTTTTAAAAACAACTCATTGACTGAGATCTGTCCCTAGATCAGCACAAACCATGCCTCACCACCAAAAGTTTGGGTGGTTATCGTCCATCACAGATGGCTATTGGACTAAAGTTGCCTTAGAGCTGTGAGTGAGAATTGGCTTCCCTACAAGGAAAGTCAGAATTTACTCAGAGTCTAATGGCAATTTCATTCTATTTATATGGAAAAGTTAAATGACGGAAAAGAGGTTATAGTTTTAATTCATGCGCAGAACATGTATCTTGTCACTGTAAAAAAAAAAAAAAAAAAAAAAAGATGATATGGTGTTTAAAAGGGAAACAAATGAGCGACAATTTCACCACTTTGTTTTCAGCCTTGACAACAGCAAGATGAATGAAGACACTCTCTGGCATGATAATGCAGAATGAGATAAAATATCAGAAATCTAAATATTTTTACTTGAGAATTGTGCTTCTGCCAATAATTGATTTATTTTGTCCTTATTCCAGATTCATTTCTTCCTTTTAAAATTTTCTTTCTTTTTTGTAAGCTGTTGAACTTTTCTTTCTTTTTTCTTTGTAGGCCGTTTAACTTCTTTACAACTGAGACCCTCGGACTTGCCAAGAATTTCTCACGCTGAACCAATTTTGCTTGAGCCGACTAAACAGGATTACCCCCTTGGTTTTCCTTTTTGTGAGTAAATTGATATGAACTCCTTGGTGTTAACTTAAAAGGCCAATCCAAAGTGATGAAAGTGCTGCACATTCATAAAGGTCTGGCTTTTGTAGATAGAGTTTAGCACAGAGGAGAGTTGCTGTGGAAAGGCCAAAAAGAGGCAGAAACAGAGCGCACTCATGACACTAACACTAAAAACTAAAGCACAAGCAAGGAGTCAGTTGCTTTTACTTACACAGATACCACTGCACTCACTCACTGCAGAGCTTACTTCTTCTTCCCGCCTAATGACATATTTTCAGTTTTTTTCTTCTGTGCCTCATTGAACAAAAGACATACCTTTATGTTAGCAAGTGGTTTGATGTGTGTGTGTATGCATGTGTGGCCATGTCTGTGTGTGTATGTGACCCCACCCATGTGAAACAAATTGCATAACTGATGATGATTTGTAGTGTTTGGGAGCTCCAGGTGAAAAGCTTAAATTACAAAGTGTATATTGACTTTGATTTGCTCTCTACGTGCGTCTTTCTCACAGCAGGATACCTGAATTACTGCCATTGTTTTAACCTCAGATTGGCAGCATACTCAAAACTAAATTTAACTTGGTATGTCCACACAAGCACAATGACATGAGACATTGCGACCGTGCAGATGTGTCACTTTTGCATGTTATCACTGCATGTGTGTGCAGACCAAACCTTGTTCACCACATCCCTTGAGGTCACAACATGAAATCTTCCCTGTATGATTGTTGCCACAAAAAATATCAAAGTAACAATGATATTCTGATATTGTGAAAAAGTAAGAATTTAATTCAAAACATCTTGTTTATGGTGTATACAGTAGCTTTATGTTGTTAATTCAAAAGCACACCCTTAAAGCAAAAAATTGTTATTTGTGGGAATACGCTTGTTTACTTTCTGGTGAAGAATTATTAAAAATGTACCTGAAATATGTCAATTCACAGTTTTAAGGGGGTTATGTACAGGACTATTTCTTGGTTGGGACCAGTAACTTCCTGGAGTTTTGGCTGGTTGCCTAAAGGGTCTAAGGATAGGGGGTATTGTACGCTGTACAGACTGTAAAGTGTTAACAGTCAAATTTGCATTTCTAATTTTGAGCTATATAAAAAAATTGACTTGATATGACTTGCCTGCAACTGGTCAGAGCCAGGAAATATTCCGGCACATACCTCACTGTAAAAAAAAGGCGAAATTGTTGTTTTTACTTGTTGGTTTTTGTACAGATTTAAAAAATTGATATAATGTATTCATTAGAGAGCTTTAGAGGTGCTGGAAGGCAGATCTTGTTACCAGCCAGACTAGCTGTTTCCCTGTTTCCAGTCTTTGTGTTAAGATAAGCTTACCAGCTGCTGGCTGAAGTGAGAAAGTAAATAAGCGTATTTCCTAAAATGCCATCCTATTCCTTTAAATCATCGTTTTTTTACATTGTGAAAAACATTCTAACTATTGACAGCTTTACAATCCAGACAATTACATGTAAAAGCCACAGTGGCCGGCTGGTGAATGATGGGAGGTCAGAAAAGGTACAAAGTGTATGTACAGTATTCATGTGTGAACATTTGAATGGCATGTATGTGTCTATGTGTGTTTGCATGTGTATGTTTCAACAACCTGGCTTATATCACAGTGACTCTAACTTTGCTACTCACTAAACAAGCCTACATTATGATGTTATGTTGTAAACATAAGCTGGTTGTAATAGTGCTACAACTTACTCACTCTATGTTACATAGTGTCAGATAGATAGACAGAGAGAAAGAGAGAGAGAGAGAGAAACATAGAGAGAGGTAGCTAGATAGACAGAGTAGGTTCTACCTCTGTCATGGCATCATCAATCTGTTTCAGCTCCTCGTAGTGATCGCGAGAGTCTCTCAAAGGTTGAACCATGATCTCCTCAATCTGAGGGAAAAGCTGTTGGACACCACCGCGAGAGCATTAATTGTCAGTCAGTTTGTGTATTTGTAAAGCAACACATCTGTACACGCGTTATCCTACCTTCATGACAGTCTCAAACATTGGGATGAGGACAAACTTGATGAATCCAATCTGAGCAGTGGGTTTGGTGACTTTATCTCTGTCCATGAAGGGAGCCACGGGGAGACCCTCACACTTCTCCCTGTCACTCTGGGAAACACATAAGTGGAAATGTTTTCATTTGATATAGCAAACACCTATCGTGGGAGCCATTTCTCACAATTGAATATTTCATTTATCTGAGTTGACATGATGGATTTAGATAATGGAGGTTCCAAGTTATGTGAGAGCTTTGTTTGTGGTCACCTGCATGAAGTATTCCTCCAATAGGCAGTCTACCCAGGGCTCAGCTACCTCAGTTGGCCTCACTTCGTTGGAAATATCGCAGCACTTGATCAGAACCATCTTCAGCTGAAAACACAACCACATGCACATAGACAAACATTCATGCAACACCCACGCACATACAAACAAACAAAACGTAGGATAAAGAAGCCTATTCATCATCAGCACACACAACCCTTTCTTAGAGCATCTACTGTATTTATGTGACTACTTTTCCAATTACACTAATAGAATCTATTTGGCTTCTGCTGATTGCAGCACACTCAACAGATAAAAGCCTGCTTCTGTTGAAGTCACATCTTGCATGTCCAGTACAGTAAACAGCTGATATCAGGTTGAGATGCAATGTGAACTTGTAAGGCATAATGTGTACATACACATGTCACATGTTCTTCGTTGGTGAAGTCAAAGTTGTCCACTTTTTGCTTAAAGGAGTCTAGTATCTCCCCATGTCTGGCCATGTCGGTGGCCAGAATGAGGGTGATGATTGCCTGGAAATATAAGAGCATATAAGAGACATTTGCATGAAAAATGCTTACATTTAGGTCATAAAATCAAAATGGTCTTCAGATGATCATGTAAGTATGTGATAAGACTGTGTAGAATTAACATCAAACTCAGCATGCTTGTCATAGTGAGAGTTTTACATGCATATCTCACCTGTCGGATCTGTTTGAATGCCTCAGGATCCACATTTGCAAAGATATTGCACTCAGGAAGAGAAAGGATCTGGAAGGCCACAGCGCAGTGATGGTTCTCCAGCGGAGATATGTCATTGTAGCGCACTGCCAGATCCGTGCGGGCATTGATTTGGTACCTGATAGATGGATGACACAGGTGAATGGATGCATTGACAGTATATTCTCACGAGGCTTGCCTGATAAGAGAGGTCCTCAAATACCCGAAACTCCGACCAAAAACAACATGATAATCTGAATGTTTTCATACCTGAACTCTCTCCATGCTGAACTAGTTTCACAGTTCGTTGACAACAGTGTTATGCAGACGATGTCAAAACATACTAGGGTCAATGGGCATCTGCATTGCTCCATCTGCCAACACCCCTACAGACAGAATAGTGAGTCTTACGTGTTGTTGTAGCCAGGGTGGTCCAGGTCATGACACACTGCAGCTGTCATTAGAATTCCCATATCTGTGAGAGTCAGCTTCTCCTGGACAATAGTGTAAATAAAATGTATTACTACAAATTACAAAATTCAAAATTCATTTGTAGGTATTTCAAAGACAGATTACAATATCCATATATATATATATGACTTGTAAGAAATGGTTGTTTTTTTCTTTTTGTGACAGAAATTATTTTGTAAAAGTTAAATGGCGGATAATTAACTTGAATGATATCCTTGACATGGATGAACACACAGATGCCCACAAACATGCACCATACCTGTAGGTTGCAGAGGTGAATCATTCCATACATCATCTGACTAACGCAGAAGCAATGGCGAAAGTTGTGGAAAGGGTTGTTACGGTAGTTCTCCTGAATCGCCAACTAGAAGACAGAGAATTATTCATTCAGTAACTGACTGCAGATCTTAAATCAAAAGTATTTCCAGCCCTGTACCCTTTGAAAATTATTTTGTAATCTAAGTCAGAGCACTAGTACTCTTAGCACCTCTGCTCTTTAGTTCAAATCTAATCTAATCTTTACCAGCCAGCGTTTGAGTGTAATGGGGTTCATGTTGAACTCCTTCACCAGTCCCAAGTCATGGTACATATACTCCAAACAACTTAGCATCTGCAGCCACAAAGGAAGAGAAAAGAAATTCAGACATCAGTCACTTGGACAACGTGGAATGGAAATGGCTGATTGAATTATGGAGAGGTAATATCAACAAACCTCGTTATGTTCCCAGTGCCAGACATCAAATGTTGGCTTCTTGAGTGCCTCAACAGTCTCCTGGGACAGTGTGTACTGCATATGCCAAATAAATAAGGTCATCAGAACTTCAAAAGATGCTGTTTAGGTTCATGAAGTAAACTTTGTCTAATGGCAATGAACATATTAGTCCCAATGGACATACCTTTGGGTAATTGGCGACGTCGCGTCTAGGAGTGACCTTCTTCCCATCGTCTGAGAAGTTGTATTTGCACGGACAGTTTACTCTGAATTTAAAAGGAACAACGTTTATTTGACAGCGACTGCTGTTTCTGTTGACATCTGTAGTAAGATGTGTAATGTCTAACGTTAGTCTTCATTTCACCTGCCACCCCCTCTTGAAGTCATCTCATCTCGTAGCTTCTTCAGATCATTTTTACACTTCTCAATCTCTACCACCTTCAAGCCCTCCACTGAAACGAGATGATGAGAAATATCACAGTTTATAAATATCTTCACTTAGGAACGTGTTTCCACCAGCTGTATTTCATGTTTTATTTACATCTCAGTTTGTGTTGCACCAGAAAGGGATTTTCTAGGGGGATCCTTTTCGTTTGAACTATAAATGCACCACTTACGCTCCACTCTCTTCTCAAGCATTGCTAGCCTGTTGGTGACCTCAGTCTTCAACTCGTTGATGCGAAACGCTCTGTGCGAAGAAAGCACATGATGAGAATAGAAAATAATAAGAGACTGACAAGGCTTCACAAGGTTCATTGGTCATAATGACAAAATAAAACTGGAAAGGGGGCCTACAAAATAAGGGACTTGTCTGATTTAACTTGCATCCATGGGTTGCAGGATGTATTATCACTGAAATTCCCTCGTTGCAGGTATGTGTGAGAGGTATGTGTGAAGGTGGGGAAGGGGAGGCCTCAGCCATAACATAACATGAACAACTGATCTGTTACCTGCTGAACTGCTCAGCTACCTGGGACAACACGTTCTGAAACATGTCCTCCTTCTCTGCAGACAAAAATACACTCCTGATAAATCATTGTGAACAGCAATGTCATTGTTAAATATGTTGGTATTTTATATTACTCATTATTACTTTCACAGTGGATGTGTTTTAGTGAGCTAGATAGAGTAAAAAAAAAAGTTGCTGACAGGTTACCTCCAACTTGACCAGTAGACAGAGGGACAACTTTGTACAAAGAGCTGTGAGGAAATCAGAGGGGCAGTTCTTAGTCCCAATTATTAACATCAGCTTAGCCATCTTCTTTATATTGTTTTTTTTTTTTTTTTTTTGCAAAGATTTATAGTTGACAGAACAATCTCAGCACAAGGTTAATTTAGTATCTTTGTTTACTGTTTCCAAGGTAAAAAAAGAAAGAAATCTCAATTCCAATTGATATATTACGTTAATATAAGTGTAATTATGTGATATCTATACAAATACAATATCAAAATGCTGGTATGTTACTTTGGAGAGTTGGTGGGCATGGTGGGATCTATGGAGACCAAGGCCCCTTCTGGGTCCACCATCATGATGGCAGTGTTCCTGCATTGTAGAAAAGTGAGAAAAGTGGAAAAACAGTGAGTATTATTACTCCCCTTAATGTCTTTCCCTATTTCTCAAACTATAAAGTATTTAGACAATTTAAAAGATTTTGACTAATCTCCCATGGGTGAGACAGTGTTAAATATTATATTAAACAGAAATTATCTACATCTATGCAGTGAAAGTTAGTATTAAAAAATACATATTTGTCATGGTATCCCTGTTTCTACAGTACTTGGCTACATTTTGGCGTTGACAAGTTTTTTTTTTTGGTATACACAACACTACATATGTGCATTGTGCCTAGGTTGTATTATTTCCTGTATTACAAAGTAAGTCAGTGAAGACTTTGGTTTGCTGAATGAAAGAGAGAGAGGGAAGAGTACCAACAGTGTATATTAAGTGTGTGATTTCTTCAATAAAAGCTAAACAGACCTAAGGCAGATGACGACTGCATTTTGCTTTTATCATTTATTATTGTCTGCTTCGATGTGGATGGCTAACGCGCCCGTTCATGATAATCTTGCTGTGTTGTGTGATATTTTTGTGCAGCTTTTGGTGATTGATATAATCTCTGTGTGAATAAATAAATGAGCAAACAAGTGAGGAAACAAATCAACAAACCTGGGAATGTTAGATGAGGAGCACAGAAGCTCCTTGATGTCACATGGGCTGCAGTGTCGACTGAACACCACCTGTGAGGTATACACATTTCTTTTATTGGTTTCTTAATTTAAATACAACCTTGGTTCTCGTTTTGGATTAATTTCTAAACATATGATGGAAATGATGGCAGAAGGCTGTTGAGTTACACTGAATAAATTGGTATTTGGGAATAATAGCCGCATAGTAGAGTTAATTATTACCATGGCACAGGCTTATGAGGAAACCTCTCCACAAATCCAACACAGTGCAATCTGTGTCTATATTTGACTTCCGAAGGCACACCTGCACACAAACAGCTGCTGTGGTTTTGATGCAAGGCCTCAAAGTTCTGACAGGGTTGGAAGGTTATCAAATGTCATGTGTTTTTCAGACAACCGAGTCACATGGGAATGTAAAGTAAGGGTCGATTCATTTTATGGTTGAATAAGGTCAAGTCAGCAGAGGGACCAATGAGAGAAAGAAAAGGACAGCTGGAGTCTGAGAGTTCACGCAGCTCTTGAAGATAGCAACATTATCCACGCCTGTCATGCAATCGCCCCAGTTTACAGAACTTAGCACAGTGCATCTATAGAGAGTGCTACTGTGGGTGCAGATACCCTGTGCAAATACTGTGATCTTACATCTTGAGGTGAGCAGGTGTAGCAGACAAACATTCAGCCTCAGGCCATGGGCTCAGGGCTCTTGAACAGACATGTGTCATCGCCAGCTCTCTACTTGAAGCACTCTACATCACCAGATCAGCAAGTGTTTCATTTATCTGTATCTCAGCATGCCTGGAACGCTGAAACATGAAACGCGAGCCTTGAACCATGTGTCACGACTGTTGAAAAGCTGTTCCTCTGCTGACGTTATGATTAAAAAGCTGAAACAAACCAATGTTATACTTTATTTTGTCATCGGGTTTTGCTTCTTGAAACTTAAGCGTGAGGATAGAATTAGATCTAAATCCATATTTTTATTCAGATATTCCAGAGCTGTGCGGCAGCATAAATTAATGCTGGTGTGTAAACTGTGCACAACAGGTGTTTGGTTCTGTCAGTAACAACTGTAAGGCAAACTGCTTCGCACTGTCTAATTTTAGCTCATCCTCAGGTGAGGTTAGTCTTTTGGGAATACCTGCTATAGGATTAAAGAGAAGTGGTAAGGGGAATTTAAAATGTAATTATTTAATTTCCATAGTTAAAGTTGTTTAAAGTCGGGTTTATAATTAAAACCATCATTAAATATTAATGTCTTAAAATTGAATAAATCAATCAATCAATAAATTAAATTGAAAGTTGAAATATCCTCAGTGAGTCCCAACTGCAATGATTTTAAATATATTTTGGATTGTATTGCCAAAACAATTTAATTGATTTGGTTTTTACACTTTGATACCTAATACACTATTTTCTATATGTCTACACTCTAGATATAATTTTACAACAACCTTTACGGTCTACAGGTAAACCTTTTTGAGTCACTGAAATATAAAATCTGTATGTGTTTCTATTTATTCCAAATCCTATTTAGATGTTATTTGACTTTTTAAATAACTTTTTAGTCAAAACCAGCCCATTTCACACAGCAGAAATGTGTAATGTCGTCACATTACATTTCTAATAAATAGGGGGACTGAACAGAATTTTACAATGTAAACAAGCATTTCCACTGGAATTAAACCCACCTTTTGCACTTTCCCATCCACCTCCAGGTAAATTGTTTTTGGGGCATAGGAAGAGGAGCTGGAGCCCATGTTGACCTCCCTCTCCTCTTTTACACACCCACAGAGATTCTGGCCTGGAGCCCTGATCAACAAACCTGAAGGATTGACAACCAGAGTCTTTTACAGAGGGGCCACTAAATAAACAAATCAGGAGCTGTTTTTAGTACATTCATGCAGATACAGCTGAGTGTACATTAATGTCTGATGAAAACAATAAATGATGACATAGGGGCAGAATCAAACATCAGAATCAGGCGAGCATGCTCAGTTTAACTGTCAACAAATATGAAATTACATAATTTTCTTGCTTGTTGTTGCCAATGTCTTGTTAAAAAGAAAAAAACGAATAAAAACATTGAGGAATACAAATTCAAAACATTACCCGTGTGTAAAACATGATAAATAAACTGACCATTTACAAATATTATCTTCCATAATACACAACCCCTTTCCACAATGCAATCAAATAGTAAAAATTATCTTTCAGTATAACAGAAAACATAATTATACAGATTATACAGTACAGTTCATAAAAAAAGTCAAATTAATAACACAAAAAGCAACGGTGTATCTGTTAAACTCACAGTGTCAGCGATGCAGCTTCCCCTGTGGAGACTGGAGGTAATGTCCCAGGTGATGAGGATGCAGCTGACTTACATGCAGACACGCTCAGACACAAACACAAATACGCAAAGGGAGAGCTGCAGAGGTAGAGAGAAAGGATGTGAGTGATAGAGAAGGTGAGGAAGGGTATGTGTGAGGGAGCCAGAGGAGTATGGAGTACTATGAATATAACTGGCACTCTAACTGGTTGCCAGGGGACTGTTACTATGGAGCAAAAAAAAGACAACCCTAACATCTTAAGTGGTGTAGGACTCTTACCTGAGCTGGTCAAAAATGTATTATCTATATAGTCTGATTCACTGTATCTCGTAGCAAAAAAACATGTATACAAATACAAGTTATTATATTTTACCTGTGTTCTGTTGAAAACATAAATTATAGTTGGCCTAAAATGCATGCAGTGCATTAACAAAACAACAAAACTGATTAGAGCACTCAACAATAAATGGAAAATTATACCTTATCAGGGGGACTCCAACCAAGGTGGGCCCTAATTTCAAGTGTGGCTTTATTAATTCTGTCAGCCACTGAACTGCATGCTGCATTTATATGGACATATGTGTGAATACGTGAAATGATCATTTTGATATGTATTTGTGTTTGTTTTCTATGTACGTGTGTGTACATGTCCGTGTGTTACCCTCCCTAGTCCACTCATCCAGTCCATTGTTGAGAACAGGTCTGGCAGATGGTTTGGTCAGATGAGTTCAGCAGAGCACTTGAGGAGATTTTATTTTTATTTTTAACATTTTACGGATGATCAAGTGGAGGATAAAATAAATATATATCAAAACACATGTTCTAACATTTTATAGCATATTTCAGACCATGTAAAACACTTGCTAAAGGTCTGACTTGTCTTCATTTCATGTCATGTTAGTTTTATTTTTACGGGCCAAAATGTACACAACTGGTATTAACTCATAGACATCTGGAATGTGACAAGGGGCCTTAACTAGGCATCATATGTCATATGTTTTAATATAAAGTTTCAATCCGAAAAGAAAAAGGTAAATTTAGCTGTTAAATAAGTGTGGTGGAGTAAATAGTACAATATTTGCTTCTGAAATGTTGTGGAGTTTAAGATTAAAGTAGCATAAAATGGAAATGCTTAAGTAAAGTAAAGTACAAGTCACTCAAAAGTGTACTTAAGTACAATACTGCAATAAATACCAAGTTACTTTTCACCACTGCAGACAGACAGACATATGTGTTGTAGGTTGAGAGAAGTCAAAACCACAGACTGTTTAAAAGAACTAGCAGTAGTAGAATTTTAATATAGAAATCCAGAATGACAATATTAAGTAAATTAAGTACATAGCATATAATATTGTGTAAATATATAGTGTTATAAGAGAAGACGTCAAGTAATTTCCAGGTGCCACCAGTAGCTGGTGGGACTGTATTTCCATTTCACTTGTCTGTTGACGTACATAAAGATCAAAGCCAGTGCTCTACAGGAGAACTACCTGTTATGGACAACTGCAGGTACTGGCATAGACACACACACAAAAAAAGGCTAGATGAGAGGTTTCCAACAATAAAATCACCCTCCTATACTGGGAATTACAAATCAACAGGCTGCTGTGAACAAGGTCATAAGTGAGAAGGCTCGACCAGGCAGGAGGAGGTAATTAATTAGAGATGCAGAGCCTCATACGTTATCACTATCCAACTCAGAGGACACCTACTGTACTCCCCCCACACGGACACATACGCATGTGTTGTATGCACACAGATGTGATCCTGCTCCCCAGGGTCTAATTACTGCCTGGGCATCCAAGCTCTTCTGCTGGGGGAGAGGTGGAACATGATGGGTTGGATGGGACCGACTGTATTATCAATACAAATGGGAGATCCAAATAGATTAAAACCAATTTCCAAGCTTAGTAACAATGGCCCACTTTCATTATCTGAGGACATTTCATTTTTCACTTACTGAAAGCCACTAGTGATTATGCACATGTTTGTGTGCTTGCTCATCTGTGCTTGTGGTGGCCCATGATGCTGTATGTGTATTCATGAGTCTGTGTGCCAAGGAATAAATTGTGTTTCAAATAGAACAAAGGCCGCAAAGCCCAGATCAAAACAGGCGGATCTGATTTGCTTATGTACCCGCAAGACTCGTCACACCTTCAGTAACGGAAGATACATTTCAGGATAAAAGCAATCAATGAAATCAGGTAGATTTTAATGACAAAAGATGTCCAGCTGGACCTCTGAGGGGAACACATTATCCTGATAATAGTGACTGACCAGGCCACGTTATGTGTGTTTGTGTGCATTGATACAAGCTTGTACCCCACAACAGTTCAGCACATCCTTTAATCTTTAATCCCTTCAGTCTTTTTATTCCATGCTCCCTGTGTTTTTTGTGCAGTGGAAAAAAACCCAAGGATACCCAGGATAAAATAAACCTTCCGACAGTAATTATTACCCTCATAAATGGAAACAGTTGTCATATACTGTAAAGCCATTTGTTCCTTTCAAGTAACATGTAGTCCATAATCAAGTAGAGTCTATTTATGAAAAATCACTTGGAGGCTACATGATTGCATAGCCTGCATTAAGCTAAGAGTCACTGCAAATATGATCTGATTGACCACATCATTGACTTAAAGGCTCCTCTTGAGGTTCAAGCTCAAATTTACTATATTTATTAGAATTTATGTATTACTTTCGTGGGTTTGGAGCTTTACTGACCTTTAAATGTCAAGTAATTGAGAAGAAAGAGGCACTTGGTCATTAGTCAACCAGATGCTGTCTTTAGATAAGGCAAAAGGGAAGACGATGGTAACACATCCAAAAGCATGAAATATAACAGCATAATATGCTCCACAATGTCATATGTCAACTACTACATGTTATGGATTTAAAAAAAAAACTTAAGAAAAGGGGTAAATGTAAAACATATTTACAAGTAAATCTCCTTCCTGACAAGTGTGCATTGAAATACAGTATTTAAAGAATGTGAGGGCGACACCTAATGGACTACATAGAAATTACACTCAAACTGGAGAATGGCCGCTCAAATTTAACTCCCTCACAAAGACAAAAGAAGGTAAAGCATTTCTACTTCGTGGTATTACTTTGTTGTATGGTGTGTGTGAAACACTGATAACAATACAATAATATTATACAATAAAGAGTAATTGCCTAAAATGAGTGTTTGTGCAGTATTTTGGTGGAGAGAATGTTACAAAATTGATGACAAACTATTTTAACAGTTTTTATTACCCTAAGTTATACAATGACCTATTGTTGAATAAGACTACACTTTGTGGTTTAATTGTTTAAAAGAAAGAAGAAAAAAAAACTATTAACTTACATATGTACAGGTACCTATCAAAATTCCCAAGAAAAAGTCATAATTCATCAAGAAGCAAAATATATACCAGAGCTGGAAATTCTTTACTGTCTCAGCATCATATACATGAAACACTACGTTGGTGGAGAGAATACATTTTTCATATGACAGGATATCATCAAAAGACTACAGAAATACTCTGCATATCCATAGAGAAATACATGATAAATAATGGAATATAAAGACAAAGAGTTATGTGAAAGTGAACTCATCTCTTATCCTAGGGCATCAAATCCATTATCTTCACGGCAGGAAGACCAACAAACTATACATGTACTTTACATATCACAGAATGAAAACATACATCCAAGCAGTTGTCACTGCTGGGATGGACAGTGAGTCTGATCACAAGGGTCTAGAGACTCTGCCTCTACAGGAAGGTGGCTGGCTGGGATGCCTACTGGAGGACGGGCTTTTCTTATCGGGCTGAAACTGCGCGGCGATGAACCAGGGGAGTGAGCAGGCGAGCGGACAGGGCGTAGGAGAGGACCTAGAGGGGGTTGAGGGACAGGCTGTGCCAGGGGAGAGGGGCTGCGGGGGTATCTTCGTGGGGCAGACCAGATGGGCCGCTCAGTTCTGTTGGAGGAGGGGGGAAGGACTGGAGCATAGGTAGCAGGGATACTCATTTCTGATTGGCTGACAGCATTGCCAGAACTTTCTTCCAAATGCTCCAGAGTCTCCTGAAACAAGATGGGGATGCACCTGTTATATTCATCATCAGCTGTGGTGTTTTATCTATGATAATCTATGTTTTATCTATAATTTGTACTAAAACATCAACTCTTTTAACCATGATAGCAGAATGGCTCTGTAGCCAATGTTGGTCTGTCGGTTGTTCAGCCCCTTTGGTCCAGGCTGAAATGTCTCGACAACTAATTAATGGATTGCCATTACATTTTCTGTTATTTTTAATGAAATGTCTCGACAACTACTGGGGTGGACTGCCATGAAATTTGGTTTAGACATTAATTTCCCTCTCAGGATGAATTACAACAATTTCCACGATCATTTAACTTTTCAATATGTGCCATTATCAGGTTGACATTTCAATTTTTGCAAAACTTTGGTTCATGACCAAATACCTGAAAAAACATTCTCATCATCCTCAGATGTACTTTGTGCTTAGTGCTAATTATATGTTAGTACGGTAACATGCTAAACTAAGATGGTGATCATGACAGTAATTATACCTGCTAAACATCAGCAGACAACAAACTCTGTGCAGCCTCACAGAGGTGCTAGCGTGGCTCTAGACCCTTAGTCTTGGATCAAATACTTAATGGAAATTTTGGAAATAAAAGACTGACTTACATCTTCATTGAGAACATAAAGAGGCATGGGACTCCTTCGACCAAGTGTAGTTGGTTTGGGAACAACATCAACTGCAAAAGATATATATTTATTTTAGTATTTGTAGACATTCTGTTGACTAGTTAACTTTGTACTATGAAAAATCATTCTTGAGTGTTGTGTAGCATGTTTTTAAGGTGTTGTACACATTTAAAGATGATCAACTGTTACTGTACCATCGTGGCCATTTTCACTCTGCTCCACATAGATGGGAACTCTTTGGGGGACAGGTCGATGTTTCTTTCTACAGCAGGAAAAAAAACCCCAGCTTAAAACACATCCAAACCTTGCTGTTAAATGGTAGTTCAGACAAGCAACAGGTCACTGTGCTTTTTACTTTTTCACCAAATGTTTAGAGTATGGTGACACTGTTGAGTTACTTGAGATTTTACTCACACCCTCAAGTGCTATATCAAAGCCAATGAGAGAGCGAGAGAGAGAGGAAGAAAGAGAGGGGGAGAGAGAGAAGGGGCAAAAAGGAACGAGAAAAAAAGAGTGGCTCTCACTTGGATGGTTTCCAACAGGCACACACTGTCACCAGGGTGATTAGGAGGAATATGCCACCGGTGGACAGGATGATGTATAGCGAGCTCCGTCCTAAACCAGAGTGATACAGAGAGGTAGAGGAGAGCACAAAGACAGAGAGAAAGAAAGAAAGAACGAAAGATTTAGGTCAATAACAGCAGGGTAAATCAGTTTTTCTTTCCCTCTCCCTGAACCAATGATTTGTACCTTTGCTTTACATATAACTTCAAAGCTTTAACTGCTTTACAAATAAATTGTATGCTTCTGTCAATCTATTCCCATTTTTCTCTTTGACAGTGGAAAAGTAAAGTCTGCAAGATTATATGAAGTTGTGAATTCAAGGAAACACATTGGTTGATTTGGATCATCTTATAATGAAACATGGCCAGGATATAGAGCATGCAGAACATTTGATTTATTTTTATTTTTTTACATTGCTTGCCAAGTCTTTTGAGTGTGCTGGCATGAATAAGATGCAGTGAAGTAGCACATAAGGGTAGTCACTTTGAGACTTTGTGTCGTGCTGCTATGCATGCAGAGGGAATAGAGACCAGTTTGAGAGCCTGTAGCTGTCTCTTCATGCAGCACATCACAGTACAGCAATAATGAAGTCAGGATTACTGAGGTCCACTGAGGCAAAGCGTTCTCCCCACCTGACTTTTTTCTGCTCCCTCCTCATAAATAGCTGTCCATTCATTGGATTAGATGGCCTCTCCCTCTCTCTCAGCCTGACATGTAGCTCTATACTGGCGCCCAGTAACAGCCGCTCTGGGCCAGCTCCGGTGCACTCAGCCTGGATTTGCACTTGTTGTAAACAACATTGTTAGAGAGGCGGGCATGCTTGTGTATGGGTCAGCATGAGATGATAATTGCCTCTGTTAGCTACTGAAAATTAATGGTTGTTGAACAATGAGCTAAAATATGTACCGTTTTCATAATTGCATTTTGGGATATTCATACATTTTCATATTGGTGGTATATTGAGGCATTTGTATTTATATTATTTATAGTATTTCTGTTTTATGCTACTTTATACTTCTATTTCATCAGATTTCAGAGGGACATACTATACTTTTTACTCCAATAAATGTATCTGACAGCTAGTTACTAGTTAAGATATTTACAAATTACATTGACATTTACAATAACAATTTATTTATTATATATTATATTATATAACTATATATTATATTAGTATTTATATTAAGATTTATACAAAACTCATCCTCATCTCATTAAATATGATGCATTTTTACAGATAAAAACCCCAATAGTATGTGAAATGTTTACATTTAATCCACCTCAACCAGCTACAACATTTTAAATGCTGCCTACATATTATTGCATAAGTAATAATAATCTAATATTATAATACAGCATAAGAACACTAACTTTCACAACTTTCACAATCGATACTAAGAATTTTTTAACTATGGTATTGTTAATTAAAGGATCTAAATACTTCTTCCCCCTCTGCCAGAAATCCATCTGATGTTACTATACCATCATCTTTTCATCCTTAATGTAAACCTGTACAAGTTAAGATCCTACCAGTGTAACATGCCACCTACTGTAGACAGTGAGCTTGACAGGTATGCTCTTCATGCTGCTGATTGGGTTCTCCACTGTGCAGGCATAAACGTCATCATCTGACATCAGAACACGTGAGATGGTCAGCACCTTTTGGTCATGTGAAAGCAGCAGACGTGAGTCATTGGTGAGCACCTTGCCTCCCTTCAGCCAACTGTAGATGGGCTTTGTGCCGTTATCGTGGGAACAGTGGAGGTTAAAGTGCTCGCTGTACTCCAGGACGGATGAGGCCATCATCTGGATGTAAGGTTTGGACACGGGAACTGAGAAGGATGACAGGACAAAGACATGGGGGGCTTGAGATTGACTTTCAAGAAGGTATGAGAGGATGGCTGACCTCTCTAATATAAGAACAACTGAAGTGGAATCCCAGTTAGTGGCGTAAAAAGAACACCACCAACACTGTGAATCACTCTGTTTCGTGTTCTGAAAAACTGAACTCCAGTTTTACAATTATACTCTCTAGGGAAAGATATGTATTTTCAACTTGTATTGATTCTTTTGGCTCACAACTCCTCTTCAGTGTGCTGCTCTGATTGCTCAGATGAATATGAGAGAACCTAGCTCTTTAAAAAGGAAGGTGATTGTGCATACCATCCACGGTGAGCTCAATGTGGCGCTCTCCAGTGAAGGTGTCGTCTGTGATGGAGATCTCCACTTCGTACGCCCCTTCGTCCGACAGCTGCAGCTTGTGAAGCAGCAGTGACCCATTCTCAAACACCAGGATACGGTTGCGGTACTCTGGCCTCAGGTTCCCTATGATGTCTGTGCCTATGGACTGCACAACAGTGATAGGCTTCTCCTTGTCCCTCTTTATCTGCCACTTGATCACAGGCTTGTCCGAGCTGCTGCTGGAATAGCTGACTGACAGGAGGGCCTCTTTGCCCACCGTGCCCCTCACCACCTGGGTTTGGCTGGTCACATTTACCCCTGACACCTCACCTGGAGAAAGGGCAAAGAGACAGTGGTGAGGTCTTGAACTGAGGAGCAGATAGAGAGGAACACAAGGATAGTACGGGTCGCTGTTTAGGGACACAGAGTAAACAAAGGACAGTCACTTTGCAGGCTTTGATGCTCTTCCAGTGGGCAGAGATCAGAGGAATCAACTATTCTCACACAGTGAAAAAAGAGAGGACTTATGCAAAAACACACTAATTACTGCTACACTAATTACTACTATTACTACAAGAGCAAATAAAAAATCAGAGCAGCAAAGGGGCATGGATACAGGCCCTATGCATAACAAAGTACATTTATGCAGGTCCAATATAAGTACAATATTAAGGTACTTTAATTTGATTTGAATATTCCTGTTAGTTTCACCGCTGCTGTAATATGTATTAAAATATTGCACTTGTGACTCCATTTATTTGATATTTTTCATTATGCCAATATTGCTTTTCCAGTACATTTTCAACTACTGCTGAAAACTTTTTGCAATTGTATGAGACAAAGTTATGTAGTAAGTACCACTTTCTATGCAAAATCCACTTTTAACCAATCTTGCATTCTATCTTACTGACTTTGTATAGTTTAAATTATGTAAAAATTATTTTTCACAAACTATTTTAATGAAAATATCGATTTAAATTGCAAATTTTAAATACATTTTATTTTCATAGCCAGCAAAGCATGCACTCATTTTGCAGCAATAAAAAATGTAATAAATGCAGATTCCTTTTATTTTAAGAGAGAGATTTTAAGAGTCAATTTTTTTATACCTTGATGCTGTCACAAAAAACACTTCTTTCTTTAGGCCTTTGTCCAAAAATTTCATGTTTTGTTCTTGGTTGCAGACTTGAGGAATAGAAATTCAATGCCTTAATGCCTTAAAACAGCCATTAGTCAACTTGCTGTATGCTACGCATGGAAACAAACTCATGTGCATTGCACACACGTTGCTTTTACTCGGGCCCATAATGCCCAATCATGTCTTGATCACTAATCTGTTTCACAGAACCCCCCCCCCCCCCCCCCAGGAATTCCTCACGACCCCTCGTAGTGAACAAGTAATGCACTAATTTTGATTTGTGTTCTCCAATTATCCTCCACCTCCCACAGGGATACAGGGATAAGGTATTACAGTGTGAGCCACATTTCATCCTTTATAGAAGAGCCTTGTCTTGGAAACCAAACACAGCAAAGCTATTATGTTCACAGTGGAGGTTCCTATAACTCAGAAGTAGCTGGACACATGGAGGTCTAAACATTGGCTGCGAGCCTGTGAGGGGCATCCTACTGTTTAGGCCTCAGTGAGGGAAAGACCAACCTAGAAGAGAGGGAGGAGAGAGAGAGAGTCTGCACTGTTCACTATTCTTTGCAGTGAGGCAGTTAGCAGGGCATCGCCTCATTGCCGTGGTAACCATTTGGGCCGCCTGACATGGGTTGCCAAGGCGTTAAGACAAAGGGCATGATTGTTGGGACTAGTTTCCTCTCTCGAAAAGAGTGAGAGAGGGTTAGAGAGGGAGAGAAAGAGGGAGAGGGAGAGAAAAACTCTTTGTCACTGGTGAAGTTGGAGATTGACACAGGACCCAGTGATTCCACTGGCCTGGTTGAGTAAACTGGGCCCATGGTACGGCCGTGAAATTAAATTGCAAATTTTTATATATATATATATATATACCAAAATCAAAAACCTACTAAACGTTTGACATTGCTTTATCCTTCAAATGAACTCGTCTAAAGCCTCCCACAGTCAAAAAAAGCAGGCCTTGCCCTATTCACCCAGCTCTCCTACACTAGTCCTAAACTAGATACCATCACACTTAACCTATACATCCCCTTCTAACACACCCACAATAGCCACTCTAGGCTCCTTTGAGCTTGTGATGCGGGCCCAATATAAAGCGCCACCCATGAACGAATCTATTGTGCCGCCAGCCCGTGGATCACAAGGACAAGAAAAAACATCTGCGACTAACTTAACCTCGATTAACTTCACTTCACAGAATTTGAGTTTTGATCTGGGTTTTAAGTCACACAGAATTAATATTAACAAAGAAAGTAGCCCAAAGGCTGTAAAACAAGATAAAAAGATGTTAATTGAAATGAATGAAATGATTAGGGATAATGTCCCAGTCAGGTTTTTCTTTGCTTGTTAGTAAACTGTCAGAAATTTCACAACTTAAGAAAAATCCACTTGTTTTGTGGTCATCTGAAAGATAGCACAGTCTCATGGATAGTCGTTATCGTCCACTCTCTGGACAGCCCAACAAATGTTTGGACTCACCTGTGAAGAGAAGGAGGAGGAGGCCAAAGAGCGTCAGTACTGGAGGAATGTCTGCAGAACTGTCGCTTGTAGAGGAGGTCTTCCTCTCCACCTTCATCTTGTGTCCTGGGCAGTGTCTTTCTCCCACTTAGTGAGCATGGTTTATCCACCCTGGGCACGTCTCTGCGGCTCAACACTCACTCTCTCCACTGCCTGCCTGCCTGCAACACTGGCCTCTGCCTGGTCACACTGAGCCCCACTCTCCTCACAGCACCCCAGTCACAGCCAACAACAGCCAACTGTGTGTGTGTGTGTGTGTGTGTGTGTGTGTTTGTGTAAGACAGAGACATAGTGTAGATGAGCTCCTCTCTTCTACTCAACATTGCCCTTTCAGAATGGCGCTCAAAGAAAATAGTGTTTATTTTTTTGAGCGGTTATTTATCTTAAAAGGATCTGTTATTTTTCAAAGCTTCCTGTAAAGAAAAAAGTTTGTCTTTGCTGTATTTTTTTTTTTTTTTTTTACACTCTAAGTAAACCATTAAACGGTTAAATTCAATATTAGGTTGAGATACTTTGCAAGAATTCCTGCTGGGAAGAACTACTCTTCTTCAGCCAAAACAGCGGCTCTAAGAAGAGCCCACTTAAAGCTCTGAAATGTCTGAGTTTGAAAAACAACTCACTTCCCCCCTCTTTGGCCCACTTTTGTCACATTGTGCAAACTCCCTTTCTGGACTGGAGCCTCACAATAAACTCTCAATTTGTCACCCGGCAACCAACATTGCTTTTGACCCACTCACTAACACACACAGTTCAGTTGCTACAGTACCTGTCAGGTGCATGATCCATGGTACTCTACCTGTCTGAGAGCTACATAATAATATGAGCAACAAATGAAGGAAACAAATTAAAAGAACGTTTTGTACCGACTTTTGTCCTCTAGGTGGTGTCGAGGCTACATTAAGCAAGTGAACCGGTGGACTGTCGGAGAAATCAAGAGAAGGAAGCAATGCCAACAACAGTGTTGGCCATGTATTGACATTAAAGTTGTGGCTTGTTAACTATATGTTTGCTCTCTTTTTCCTTCTTGTTTAAATGTCCAGTATGCACGTGAAAAACAAAAAAGCAGTGCAACACATGTGTCAAAGGGTGTCAGTAAAGGAAAAGGACGACATCAGGTGCTCTTCAAGAAAAATACAGTAAGTCTGACAATAAAAAACAATATCTGAGTACAAAAAGTCCAAATACAATAGTTTGAACTAAAGATTTTAGAGCTTTAGATCCGTCTCTTGACTGCTAATCTACCATGTTCTAGTTTCCTTTAAAATGCACAGTCAGGTTTTATTATATAGATTATTTCAGAACATAAGATTAAGGCATTAGCTTGTATGCATCGATGAGTCAGTTGTATTATAAGTCATCTCTCCCACTTAAGGACCTCCGTCTTTTGTTTCGAGTTTTTTTAGAGCATGTTTGACGAAAATGGGAGGTTTTATGCAGAGGAGGGAGCATGGTTGATAGAAAGCTCCAGGAATGTTGGAGCAGCTGCTGTTCACAACCACTCTCCCAGGGCTCAGACTCCTGTGTAGTGGGCCATCAAAGCCGAACCTCTCCCCTCCACCTCTGCCCTCGGTAAAAGCGGCGCCTCCCTCTTCCTCCCATCTTCTAACGCACTCTAAATCAAGGGGGACGCTTTCCACTGAATAAAGCAAGGGAGAGGGAGCACAGACAAGGCCTGTGTGCCTCAGTCAGTTTGGGTGCATGTGTGGTGACACAAACCATTGTCACGTTTAGTCCACAACAAGACTGATGTCATCCTGTGTGGTTCAGCACACAGATGTGACAAAATGTATCTTTACAAGCACAAATCTTTTGACTGGGATTCTTTTATTTTACAGTGTAACTGATGGTGATCTATCGGGTTTGGTTTATGCAGCTGTGGCAATAAATTCCACTCATTTATATCCTTTCATTGCTGCTAAGTTGTGTAACCTACTTAGTTTCAAACATACTGTATCTCCTAAGATGGCGAGGCCAGTGGCATAACCACTGGAAAGCAGATAATTGCGCCCCCTGCTGTTTATCCTGGCTTTTTCATCTCTAATTATCACCCAGGAGACCACAAAGATTTTTTCTCAGTGACAAGCTGTCTGAGAAAGAGAACAAACCAACCAAGCAGATCTATCATATAATCCTCTCCTAAAATAGTCTATGTTCAGCTTAAAAAGTTGTAAAAAGGAAGGGACGGAACTATTATTCTCTGCTTCATCATGGTTTTAGTTTAAGGCTACCACGTGCTTCACAAACTCGCACTCACTCACATGACTCAAATGAGGATCTAATAAGACCCCAACCAACATTTTTTTTTTTTTAAACCTCTCTTTTCCCTCACTCTCAAAATTCAACCTACAGCACCAAGTGGGTGTTGTGCTATGTTTGGAGGTGTGCAGAATATTGATTGTTCACCCACAGTCATTAAAGAGACAGCAGAACGTGGCCACAGCACCTCTGGGACTGAGTAGGAGAAAAGAGAGAATAGGTCCATATAAAACCCATAGAGGGTATTTATGAGAGTGTGGCGGAGGAGGAACATCAGCCTGAGAAGGAAGTGCTTTGCAAAACCACTGACAGCAAGCTCCATGTTGGTTGTCCTATCTCTACAGCTGGTGACACAGCCAACAAACTGTGTGTGTGTGTGTGTGTGTGTGCGTGTGTATGTGTGCGTGTGCACGATGGTGAGAATGAGTGACTTGAGTGGGATCTGCATACTAAAGAATGGGTTGTGTTTTTCCTGTGTGAGAATGCATGTGCAGTTTGAGTTTGTGCTGAGTGCTGTATGCCTCAGATGTGTGTAGGTGGGCTGAGTGGGAGCACTGGGAGACTGAAGATGCTCTAGCCTGTTTCTCATAAAGCGAACAAGACTGCCTGGGCAAATGAAGCAAAAAATGTATTATTCTTTTGTGATTTAAAAAGCCTTGTTGCAATAAAGGTATACCATGTATTGCAAAATATCCGACAGATACACCCATCACTCAGTGGTGTAGATGTTTATAACAACGCACCTGGTGATAGGATGAAAATATTTTACAGCTTAATGCATCCAGGCCCTGAACTGCATACAATGTAATTATTTAAATTACCTTATCTAATAGCTATTATTATCAGTAAAAACTCAATTAATTTGTCTAGAGTAACTGGTGGTACAACAGTAGTTGTAAATACGAGAAATGCACAGTTTTATGTGATGAATTATTCATGAGATTTCTTGTGCAAGAGAGCCACACGGGAGACAAAACATTGTTTCAGCCTCATGGAAACTGCTCTCTCCAATTAGCAGCCCGGCTTATGTTGCAGCGACAAAAGAAACTAAAATAAAAATCCCGACTTTACCACTCAATTGAAAAATAGACATGTAGGTAACTAAGAGGTGACGGAAAGGGTACTGTTTGAAACAAACATATACTTAACTTGAATTAATGAAGTTTAAAACAGACATTTCAACGTACATTTAAGGTGGATTTATTATTGTAATGCCACGATTCTACAGCAAAGTTCAGCAATGTACTATTCAATTCGTTTTAAATCATGAAGGCTCTGCAAACTCTGACAATGGAATTTCAAACATCTGATTTAACAAGTCAAACCCACCAACACAACAACAGAGCATATTGAACGAATGTCTCATAAGGTAAAGCTGTACCAAATGCATCTGGAAAAAAAAGTGTAATTACTGCATGCTTACTGTTCTGGAAGATCAGATTTATAGAAAATGCTTGAAAAGGTGAAAAGATCATGTGATCAAAAAGATAATCCAGGCAATTGCAATGTGAATAAAGTAACAAGTATACATACATAGCTACTTCTCTTTTGATGTTTTAATCTTTTTTATAAGCAAGTCAAATAGATAAATAATAGTCAAGATACAAGCACATTAGAAAACGATGCAAAATAACAAGTAAGCCACTACTTACGCAAAGTCTAGTGCTGATGCATACAGGGTTTATAACCAGATGGTACGAACTGATCCATCCAAAATAAGCCCTGTTTAGCATTTAGAGGACATTCATTTTCACATTCACAGATCATCATCTAAAAACTAGCACACTACCAGAAGTTTCACAAGTACATGCAGTGAGTTGCAAATTCTGGGTCAAAGACATCCGTACTGATGAGGCTGCTGGAAAAGCAGAGAAGGAGTGTTAAAGTTCACAAAATTCACATAACACACCTTCAAAACTGTTGGTTCATTTTCTACTGCTAATTTGAGTTGAAAAAGAAAATGACTCCTGGGATAAAAAGGTGTGCCTGAAAGCCAGCCCAGCCAGCTTATGCCAGCCATCTCTCGCTACCTTGCTTCCTCTCTTTGTCTTCATCCAGGTCAGGACAGGGGCGTCACTGCTCTGGCACAGATGTGTCGTCACTCTTTACTGCCCCCGATCCTCCTGTCTCTAAAAACAGAAATAGGCATGGCGTAGTTAAGCACCGCGGAGCCTGGAAAGAACCGTTTCTGTGTACACTCCTGTCGTCAAGGTTAAAGGCTCCAATCCATAACCACAAACTGTAAGGTTACTTGTGGGTGGATCTATTATAGAAACACACTTGAAGAAAAAACTTGATATTGAGTTTCTACTTTCCTTCATTTTCAAAGTAGGCGAAACTTTCGTTTTCGTTTGTATAGAATTAATTTTCTAAGTTTAAGTGCTAAGTACTTTGCAATGCTGAAAACTGACATAACTGATTAGTTCAAAAACCCAATTCTGTTGTGAAAAGGGAGTCTTCCCCAATGGGAGGTTCTCACAATGCTCTGTTCCAGTCCGACAGGTCCATTAATTCTGCTTGGCCCTTTGAAGCATATACTGTACCTAATGCACCTGGAGCTATAAATACATCTCCTACATAAGAATGCAAGGCAGCCAGCAACTGGGTTAGGGAGAATCATGGACGAGTATCCCTCGTGTCAGCCACATCCCCAAAGAAAATGTTGCTACATCTCACAGGAAAAAGTGAAATGTTGAGGGCTGGAAATCTAAAGCCTTGTCTTACTTCTCAAAAGAACCCATCTGATTAACATGTTCCAGAAAAAAAAGGATTGAATATCTGATGTAAATAAGTTAAATTCTAAATGATTTACACTATGATGGCTTTCTTTAAGCATTGTCCTTTTCAAATAAGTTTGATTTTGGTTTGTATGAGCAGAAAATCAATTCTAAATGCAACCTTTGCCTGTGAACCAGTTAAACATTTTGGGACTAACATCTGGATTCTGAAACCATTACCCCATCCATAGTAGTACAAAATAAAAATAGAAAAACATGTCTTCTAGCGATTTAACAGCACATCTAGAAGAAAATTAATTTATAACCCCTTTAACAAAAAAAATAATTGAAAGAGTCAATCATCTGTTGCTGCAGACTCTATTGGGTAATTAAATGAGTCACTCAGTTATGTATGCATTAATCACACTCGGGATAACCCATAAGGGGCGCTAATAGGTGTATTTAATTATGTATAGCTTTTAAATGGTTTCTTTTCCTAGTGTGTAAAATGGCAAATCTTTTTGTGTTCCTCCATTATGCTCAAGTGTTTCGGCTCTGATGAACATGCAGGGCATCCTGCAGAATCCTGAATTGCTTTTACTCCAAATCTCACAAGACTCTGCTTGTGGTCAAATAAGCAACTTATGCTCCCCATCACTTACCTTCTGTCACCTACTGTAGTTACTTACAGCTCCTGATGGGAGCCTCTGTTACCATCCTTACAGTCACTAGCCATAATGCCCTCTTTAAACGGCATTATGTGGCCTAGTCTTAGCCCATGGTTCTACACCACTGACCTGTGTCCCCCTGGCTGCCGTTGAGCACCTCCCCAGTGCTGCTCACCTCCTCCCCTTCCGCTTTGTCCTCCGGCTTCATCTTCTTACGGGTCATGTGGCCGCGGAAGCCTGCCTGGATCTTGGCAGCAGCCCTGTTGGCCTCGGGGTCATCCAGCGGGATGTCCATGATGTCCTCCTCCTCCTGGGGCCGGCTGCACTCCTCCTGCTGAGATGACCAAAAAGTTGTATTCTATTGCAGAAGGGTAGCATATTACATGATCATATGAGGATGTTTTTTTCTGGAACATTGGAGGGAGAGTCACCCCTCAACAAATTGCGACGCCATATTTTGTTGACTGTGTACACAACAACACTACCTTTTAGACGGCGAGGGATGTGTGCTTGTTGCAGAGTGGCTCACCCTTATTACATGACTTTAATGGGGCTCTCAGGAGGTCAATAACCCACATTGCCTCTTTTTTCTCTCCACCTCTCCTCTTGTCATATACTGTATAATACACTGCTGGCAAAAACATGTCTGAGTCAGCCTATTTTGTAATGAATTATCATCATCTGCTGTTTTTTTTTTTTCTTTTCTTTTTTTACCATGGAAAAGTTTTGTAAAAAAAAAAAAAAAAAAAAAAGCCATAATACTGCACATTTAGCAGACATATGGATTCCTAAACTGAGCAATGGTCAATGATGATAAGATCAGTGATCATCTTTCAATACACAAAATAAAGCAATCAGATTTTCTGGTTAAGAAATAAGTTTGGTGTAAAAAAGATTCTTCAAGTTTGATAATTCTTTTTTTTAACACATTTTTCTTATTTTAAATAAACTGGAGGTATGGTTAAAAAAGTGTTAGGTTTAACACTTCTTTTAAGGAAAAAATAACAGAAAAGGATGACCCAGCGAAAAATGCTGCTGTAGTCAACACCGGCAGCTGATTCAGTGACAGAAAGTACAGCATCCACTGTCCCAAAGGAAGCATGAGGTGGGCGGAAGAGAAATTCTGGCTTGTCATAAAGTGTCAGTGGAATAGCGCCAAGGCTGTCGACGAGTTATGTAAACACCAATTCAAATTCTGTGGCGAACACATATCAGCTACACCCCGTGCTTTGCTTATGGAAACAGATTGACATTTCACACAAAGGCAGCCCACAGAATGAGCCCACTGTCATCCCACTACCTTGGTGAAGCAGTGCATCATGTCTCCAGTGAAACCCCTCCAGTGTAGGAGTGTGACCACCCACCTGTTCAGCCAGCATTCATTAGCCTCTCTGTCTGACTGCTCACTGAGCAGCCAAAATCCAGCTATTTTGCAGCAGCAGATATGCCTGACTGATGCACTGGATTTTGCTGGCTACACACGTTCTGAGAAGTCTTATTGTTTTTGTTGCCTCAGGGTCTTTAGATTTGATCTGACACAAATTGATTTGAAATATTCTCATGCAAACCACATATAATAATAATAATAGTAATATTATCAATTTATGATTAAAATAGCTTTAAAGCTTGGTCAAATTAGTAAGGCTATATAACCCTAGTGGATAACTGACTCTATGTGGTCAGTGTCCTGTGAAAAATGTAATATTATATCATAATTGTTGAAATCAAATTGTTAACATAATATATTTTACTTTAATAAAAGGAGAAAAACAACAACGGTAGTATGCAGTTTGAGGGTGAAAGAAACACTAGTAAATACCATAAGTAACTAACAAACTGTAATATCCAATCAACTGTATGTGCATCTACCTACTGAACTGACTTTAGTGGATAAAAAAAAAAAAAAGAATCTATTAAAAAAGTTAATCTGAAGCTTCTACTTACATTGTGACAGTCCATGTCTTTCTCAGAGATGACTTCAGTCTTCAGGTGAGCTGACCTAGTATGACTTGTATGCCTTGATTTCTATGTGGACCAAGCAAGGCTCTCTTTAAATGAGTCTACGGTATAATACAGATGCCTCACTGGCTCTTACTAACAATCACTGTATGTTCAGTAACACCCGCTCATGCACAGAGTGAGAGAGAGACATACAGTCAGAGAGGGGAAGAGAGAAAGAGGGAGGGAGGGAAAGAGAGACCTCCTACAAACATAACAGCATGTGTTCCATCTTTTCAGTCTCATTAAGGTTGCTGACCTACTGTGTTCACATTACTGTTACAGACCTTAAACAGACTTCAACGTTCACCCAACACAGCCTAAACACTGAAGTAACTGAAATGGACTGAACATGTTGATTATATTGTTGATTTAAAGTTTGACAGTTTCGACAAGAGTGCAAATGACAAACTATACAGTCCAGATATAAATTAGGAAAACACCAAGTGACTACCACATGCACTGAGCATTATACAAACTCAAAAAAGTTGCAATGTTGCTAATAAATATAGATAATAATAAATTCCACAAATAACAGATGACAAACATAGCAATACTATGTAAAAGCCAGATGGTCACAAAACAATAATTGCTGACTTTCAAATTCTACTAATAGCGTGAAAATTAAACAGTGTAAGCATCTTGGACTGTTTTGCACTAGGAGGTGTTATAAATTTATTAGAGGCAGAGTGAGCTAACAGCCCTCTCCATCCCTCTGATCCCAGCTGGTATGGCCGCCCACACTCCTCTGCCAGCCTCAGAGACAAGACGGAGAGGGAGAGAAATAGAAAACGTCCATTTAACTGAGTTATATCTCTGACATACGCTAAGTTAGCTTCACGCCTAATTGCACTAAGCTGGTTTGCTTTCTCAATCAATTCACTCTGGTGATTTGATAACCACTGTGTAATTAAATTTTAAATTTACACTTATCGATCATGTTAGTCTGCTCATGTTACACAGTATTTATTCTCCTAAAATGATTAGCACAGAAACATCATTGTGGGCACTTAGTTAAAGGCATAAAAATTCAAATGAAAAAGACAAGTATCTGTGATACTGCACCTAGGTCACTGTTAGAATAGGTGGCCTATATATTGTACAGTTTTGTGGCAGCTTTGTTCCAGCTGAAATAAATTCTGCCACTTAGCAAGAGAATACAAAACAGCACTGTACGTCAAAATATAGAAAGTGCTGTTTTACGGTGTAATCAGTCAGTTTGAAACTGCTATTAAAGGTAGATTACTGATTCAGATGGTGCATAGCAACTATCAGCATCACCATCTCCTATTAATTCCATGACGACACTAAGAGAGAGCAGGATGGTGAGGGGTTACCATGGTAACATTCTTAGTACCCCTTCCTACACTCCCTCCCCGTGTGTTTGAAACCTTGTTGGCCCAGACAAATCAGACGGGGCTAACTGTGACAGCAGTAAAAATGTTAAAGGCCTAATTCACAAGACACATTGTTCAGTGTGTCTTTTATGATGATAGATTACTGAATAAAGTTTCAATCTGTGAAGACTGTGGTGTCTCCCAAGAGGAGACTGGTTCTGGCACTAACAAAGCCACAGTATTACAGTTTTATGAGCATGCGGCAGAGCAAAGTCCTCAGAAAGCATCTTGAACACACCGGTATATGAACAAAGACACAGATTATGGACCTGAACATCGAGACTGCAATTTCTGCACTTCTCGGTTTTTGAAGATTTTGATTTTGACCCTCTCGACGACATTCAAAGTTTATCAGAGCAACCGCCATACGTCATCCAGAAAATAAACTATTTTGGAGATATTTTCAATCACCTACCCCTAGAGAGTCCGGGGTGAAAATAATTGAGGGCAAGTGTTGATCACACTTGTCCTTGAAGGCTTTATTTATATAGGCTACCTGAGAGAGGAATGGGAGCAGAGCAGACTGTAGCCAAGCCAAAGACACCTCTGTCTGAACATTTATCCTCAGCCTGCTGATAAAAGTGAATGAGCTGCAACAGGGTTGAAACAGCCTCTATTATATTCAAATCATATAAGTTATGGCCATAAATGGTAAACTATCAGGGCCATTTTCCTCAATGCAACATTGTTAATCTATAATGTTAAGGCATAAGAAAATATGTGAAATACGATAGGTCACTGATATATATATTCTGTATTGAGAAGAAGCCTCAAACTTTACCTTGCCACCACTGTTGCCTTTGGGTTCTGTGGTGTCCTTTTCAGACCCGAGTGGCCTTTCATCTCCTTGGTGGTCAGCAGCCGGCCAATCTGCACTTTGAATGGGGCTGATGCTGCCCTCTTCAAACATTGCAACACTCTTCTCTTGTATTTCAGATTCAATCTTTCCGTCTTCTACATGTTCTGCTTCTGATGTTCTTTCCTTTGATGTGACTTCTTTTTCTTCTTGCTGTGACTCTACAAGTGTTCTTTGACTCTCCTCGTTCTCCTTAGGCTGATGTTGTGCACTTGCCTCTAAAGTTTCACTTTCTGCCTCCATTGCAGCAGTTGGGACATTTGACTGGGTTACTTGTGATGAGAGATTTTCCGCACCACCATCATTCATTTGTTGATCCTCCACCTCACTATAACCCTCTGTATTTATGTCCTCTTTGTCTCCTCCAACCGTGTCTGTTGTCTCATCTTCTTGAAAGTCAAGATCATTTGAATTTGTCTCTTTTTCAGAATCCTCAATCTGATGAAATTCACCTTCACTTATCTTCCCGTTATCTTCATTTTTATGATCGGTTTCATCCTCTGGGTTCTCTTCCTCTGCCTCGGTGGTGGGCTGATATGATGAGTTGATGTATTTAACACCTTCTCCTTTCTCATCATCATCATGATCATCATCACTATCAGTTAAATTAGAGTCGTTTGCGTCCACCTTCTTCTTTATATCATATTCTTCATGCTGACCTTCCATTTCCTCTCCTTCAGGGTTAACTTCCTTTTCAACTCCAGTCATTTCAGTTTCATTGTGTTCTTGTGTACCAGATATATTTTGGTATGTGGCCACTGCAGTAACCTCCTTGGATTCTTCCTCCTGTTGCATTTCTAAAACATTAGTCTGTAACACTACTGAAGCCTCTTCCTCTGGCTGTTTCTCCCAAACCTCGTTAATCTGCTGAGCCTCTGGAACATCTTCAAAACTAATCTCAACCAATGAATCCTCTTTTGGTATAGCATTACTGTCCAAACCACCTTCTATATGAGTTAAACTTTCATCTATTCCCCCAGAAGAAGCCCCAGGCCTTGTTTCTTCCTCATCCTTAGTTTTTTCTGCCTGATCTTCCGCTTCTTGCTGATAGCTCTCAAGGGATTCAGATGGAAACGATGATTGTACAAAGGTTTCCTCAGGTTGGGGATTTGTCTGTTCAACGACATCTGTCTCATCTTCAGCAGTTGCTCCTTCCATTGTTCTCTTTGTTCCTTCAAGCTCTGTAGCACACACATCCACATCAGATAGCCCAGAATATGGAAAGACCTCTACTGGTTCTTCAACTTCAGTTTTTTCCACAATTTCCTTATCTACAACTGCAGTCTCTTGTTTATCACCTCCCTTATCTTCTGCTGTTTCTAACTCCAGCGCACATACATCTACGTGTGAAATCCCTCTGAATGATAACAAGTCAGTGGGCTCTAACTCAGACTGAGGTATATCTCGGTCTGGAACAGAACTGCTATCTTTTTCATTAGCTGCCTTGACAACTTGATCAAATTTAGTTATTGCTGGATCTTCCTCTTCCTCTGTCCCACTCAGTTCTTCTGGCTGTACATCTGCAGCCGGGAGTCTGCTGACGGATTCATTTTCTGACAGTACCTTTTCCGTTGAAATAATGTGTTTCTCTGTAATATCATGTTTTTGCTCTTGTTCTTGTTCTTCTTTTTCTTCCTCTTCGTCTGTGCTTTCAGTTGAATCAACCTCCTTAAAGACATTAGCTTGTGTGGGGGAAAGATTTGAGGCTTCTGCTGACTGACTGGATTCCTCTTCAGTTTGGGACTCATATGATTTTTCTCTAAAAAGTACATCAAAATAAAAGTCTGAGAAACATTCAAAATTACAAGGAATACATTTAGGTGATAATAGTGATTTAAGTGATGCTTCTACAAAACAGTACGTCAATGCCTTTGTGACACTCATCTTGAACTTGTGACTGTCTTCCTGCAGCTCTTTCTGTTCTGCCCTTTCTTCACACCCTTGACACTGCAAACCTGAAAGCACTTTCAACACTGAGCTGATGTTCTGTGCTAGTTCAATGCCTCTATCCCACAGTGTAGTTTTGCCTTAGAGCTTCTTTACGTTGACCTGTCTGAAAAATTGAACCGTAATCACTGGATTACTTTATTCATTTTCTAAAGTAACTATTATAAAATACTGTATTTGTTTAAAAAAAACTAATAGAATAATGATTATTTTTCAAGCATTTCAAAATGACACCTTCCATGGCCAGATCTCATTGGAGGTGTAGCTGTTGAGTGATTATGCTATGATAATTGCAGTTACGTGCTTAAGATAAAAAACAACAACTGGACCTACAGAATACATCACAAAATGATTCGAGATTTAAACTTTTCAGTAATAAACATTAAATATATAATATTTTATTCTCATTTCTTCTTATTCTCATTCTTTCCCTCATATTCATCCTCTCCCTCTCCTGTTGATCCTCCTGGCCGTTGATAGCACATAAGTTGAGACTCACTTGGAAATGGTCACCTCTGTTGCATGCCCCTTTTCAGGACAAGCCTGTTGGGGAGAAACAAACAACAACAAAGGTGTAATGATAAATAACCAGAAGCACATAGGAGAGATGTATCGTAGGGTACGGCGAGAGAAGTGGCTTATATACCGTAGGTTGATTTAGTACCTCAGTAGCCTTGAATGCATGGTTGTTGTAGAATCTATCTTCCAGCTTGGCAGCCCACTCAGCAGGGTCCATGCCACTCTCTGCACGCCAGAAAGGAAGGAAGGAAAAAAAAATCTGTTATTTGACAGCAGTCAGTGGTGTCATTTTACCTCAGATAAAGTTGCAGTTACCTTCTCTTTTTTTGAGAAGAGCATCGAAGTACTGTGCAGCATATTTAGGGACGTCTTCAGGCTGGTCTCGCAGGACTTCTCTGGCCAGTCCCTCCAGGATGGTACCAAATCCTCGCGGGACCCGCAGGTGAGTGTTGGAGAAAGGCACTGACATTTCTTTTTTTTTTTTTTTGGGGGGGGAGATACCCTGAGGCGGTGACTTCTGTGACAGCTATCTGACCAGAAGTTTTTCTCAGTGATATATACCGAGGACCAGACTGACACTGGGAACTTCCCACGAAAATATAACCTGACGTTAACCCTAACGTTTGTAGCTTGTCAAGTACAGTCGTCACACGCACCACTTCATTTGCTTAAATATATTCAACAAGATTTGGAAAATGTCAAAACACAGCGTTAAGTCCTACGTTACATTCATTTGTTATCTGATATTACTTGAGATTCGTCTCCACCTTCACTTTTGGACGTTACCGCTAACAACTGCAACCCCACTGTGTTTTTGTTGACGTCTGTCTCTAGGCAACGGTTCCAACTACGGACATCGACGAGGCTCAAACGTCATAAAACTCACAAGAAAGAAAGGCTTTATTGGATCAGTATATACACGAAACACGTTAAAAAAAATAAAAACAATATAATAAGTACATATAAAGTAGAATTACTTAAAAAAATACAGATGGATTAGCACGTATAACAAAAAAAAAAAAAAAAAAAGAAAAACAGTGGGATGTTTTTTTGGATCTACTCTTCCAGCAACAACGACCTTCAGGAATATGTGATGACTGCATACTCGGAGTTGGTGCTCATCTTGCGGCTGACCTCTCGGGGATGGGGGACATGCAGTCTGTCAGCTGAGCGAGAGGCCTGCATGTGAGACCTTGATTCATCTCCCCACCACTGGAGAGGAGAAGCGGCGAAAATAGCAAGAGTTATTAGTGACACGGAGGGATAAAACCGGTTTATGCTGCGTTATGTGGCGTATTTAAGCCTGATGGCAACACATTTACTCTCAGTGGCCAGTTGTTGTACTCGTGTTTATAGATTAAGCTGGTACTGTGCAGATGTGTGAAACAACATCGAAATCAGTGACAATAAATTAAACTAACTTGGTAAAATTGAAAACAATATATCCACTCAGTTGCCAGTTTATTAGGTACAACTCACTGACTAAACTAACACAATCTAACTCAACACCTCTGCAATAAATCCTACATTCATGAAGGTTATAGTATAATCAGGTTTTTAAAACTGTTTTAGACAGAAGATTTAAGTTTATGGTCATTTTGGAGGCTGTAGTTTGTGGTGTTGTTGAATTGTATTGCGTTATACTGAGACATGTTTCTAATATTTATAAAATAAATTCTACTTGACATAAATACCTAATAAACTGGGAACTGACTGTTTGTTTAATCATACAATTCCATACTTATGGAATGTGCAAAAACTGTATAAAGGAGATAAATATTTTTTGTTTGGCAACCCCATAGTGACTGATGCGCACTATGTACAGTTGCTGCTTACTTCACGTAAGCCTTGAGTTGTCTATAAAGCATAGCCAAGTAACTGCCCATTCATCTAAACCGACATATTCTGGGTATTAATTTTGCCTCTTTATACACCAAGAGCAGTAAACTATAAGTAATCATAACATACACATTTACTCAGTTTAGATTCATTTACGTGATCTACAGTTGCAAAGAGTTGCTTGTAGAACAGAGGAGAATACGCTGTCCTATGAATTTGGGAATCAGTAAGATAAAAGTGACAAACTGGTTGTCACTGTCAAGTCTTGTCCCTCACCTCTTTTTGATCTCCAGGAGTCAAATAGCCGACCTGAGTGAGCTCTGGTGTACTGACTCCTCTGACCGTGATCATTATGTCAGCATATGGAACCTCGGTGTCACTGTCATTATCTGGGTCAAAGAAAATATTAAATATATCAGTAGTTGTCACTTTTTATTGGACACAGTGATGCTGTGTCATTTAGAAAACAAGTGTGTGTGTGTACTGGTGATCCAGAGATAATCTTACCTGGTGCAGGAATCCTTAAAGTCACTCTTTCACTTTGTGTCGACAGTGGCCCTGGGGGAACAAGACAGGTATGAATTGCAGGGCTGCCACAATTCTTGCACTCTATTTTTTATATTTTAAACTGTTTACCCTTCACTGGTGAGACGGCAGCGTGAGGAGGTAGTGGTGAGCTGAAATGGCAATAGATAAAGAAATTAACTAATAAAGAAACTTGTAAAATCATATGTTTTTAAAGGTAATTAAACACAGATTTACACAAATAGCCTATGTACTCACCCTGACCGGGACACAACAGGCTCTCCTGGAATGTGGGACATCATTAACACAATGATATAGAAGTTAAATTGTGTGTGTTTCTTAGTCAGAAATTGTACAGCAAGTACGTGTTCAGAGTGTAATATTTTGTAATCACCTTTACAATTGCAGTTCTGTCTGCTCCGGTTCAGACACAAATAAACAGCCAATGCCGCTAGCACCATAGCCACAGCAACGGTAACTGTTGCTAAAACTTTAATTCCAGTAAATTCTCCTGTTAACATGGAAACAACATTATTAACTTGGATTGTATGGGCGAACTTTACTTTTCAGTTCCAAATATAGATTTACATAATTATTTAAAAGACATTCTGCACTGCTTCACATTGCCATCTCACCTCCACTTGGATCTTTTGGCGTAACAGGAAGAGATGCTAAGAAATGTAGAACATAGTATACATCAATAAAAATGTACACAAATAATGTATAGTTATAAATAGTTATTGTTGTGGAATATTTTCAGACATTATAATACATTTGTTTAACATCGAAGGTCCTCACCATTTTTTGTTTCAGTCTTTGGGGTAACTGTCCAGTTGGGGCCACTTGTGTGAGCTGAAAAAATAAAAATTAAATTATATCTACTTCTGGCTTTGTAAAATGTGATTACTTTAAGAAACGCCAAAGAAACAATATATCTTATATTGATTTTCATAAAATAATGTGTATCTACCTTGAAGTTGCAGTAAAACAATACGCTCTGTTTTTTGCGGAAGTTGAGTGTCATCTGTATCTTGTGTGTAGCATGTGTAGTTTTTCTTGATATCCTCAGTGGACACATTTGAAAGATGAAGAGACACTATGCAAAAGCTGCTTTTACTGAATGTTCCGTGACAGCCAGAGTTGTCTGATGCTTTACTCCAACAGCCACGGACAAATCCACTGGAGCAATTGAAGCCGCAGTTTAATGTAACAGAGTCCCCTAATGCTACAGTCAAGAAATCAACTCGCATCTTCAGATTAACACAGCTCACAAAATCTGCAAGGAGAGGAAATTTTATCTACTTTACAAAAATGATTAAATCATATTATATTAAATCGAATACCAAGCATGATTTTTATAGATGAGTCCATGTATTTAACACATTTAATTGCTTAATACCAGTCAAATAACAATAGAAAGTATACTTTACCTTGTGTCACCCAAAAAAAGAGCAAAGTGAAGTGGACTAAGATTATCATTGTTCCCTGTTTTTTCATTCCTGCTGCCTCCAAACATGCAAACAAATATGTTGTGCTCTCGTGATTTTGTGACGCTTGCACCTGCAGAACAATGCTGAAATACCCACACATATGCCCCAACCTTTGGGTAAGGGTACAGGAAGTGGCAACAGGATTCAGAGCAGTGTAAAAATAATTCAAAACTTTCCATTTATTGCACCTGACTTCCTGCAAAGTAAATATTGGTTTGAAAAAAAACGGCAAAAGCATATTCTCAAACATAATGATCCACAAATGAGTCATAAACATCCTTTATACATTTTACTTATGCATTATGCATTAATAGTGCCAAACATACATGTTGCACCTGGGTTGAAAAAAAATTTGCAGAACAGTTACAGATAATGTGGTTTGCACATATATCCTGCAGATGCACCATTGCAGCTCACACTCTGCTCGAACAGAGGATGTGTCTGACATTCATTTCCCACTAAAATTAAATTTATTTTTAAATCCTCAGCCTTTGAAGAGAAAATGGGTCTTTGTGACAAAGCAATCAACACTAACCTCTGGATTCCTTTAATTGATTGCCAAAATCCATCAGATTTTTCACATCTTTCCCATATTTTATTCTCTTCATAACACCTAAATTAATTACACAGGTAACATAAATAATTTAGGTGTTCTGCTAACAGAGATCTAGGTTAGCCTTAGTACTCATACATTATGAAAGTGGAAGGTACAGTTACAGAACATCATCGCACACCATTATCAGCTAGAGCAATCACATGGGAATCACATTTCGTGCTCTTGTTTCACTTTCAGAGACTAAGGGCCTCTCACTTTCATACCTTCATACCTAAACAGTCATGTAGGCTCAGACCAAACAGTCTTGAATGAAAACACACAAAAAAAGAAATTGTGTGGATTTGATCAGAGATCCAATGATGATGTGCTCATGGAAAGTAATGCACCTGTTCTGTTTTTCAGCTTCATGGATTTTTCTGCTACTGACACAATCTGGACTCGCCTCAGGTAAGAGCAATGACTGCTAAAAGTTATGCAGTTTACACAGTATATTTAACAAATTAAGCTAATTTAAATAGAAACATAACCACCTTGACTAATGACAGCCTTCCTAACATTTATTTTTATATGTAAGAATCATCTGAAGGGAGTGCAGACCTCCCCCTCAGTGGAAAGCCAGACATTGATCAGTGTCCAGAAGGAAAATACTTCTCCCACCAGCTTTGTTTAGAGTGTCCCTCTGGTCATTTGTAAGTCATTAACCATCTTTGTATTTTTGCTCCTTTAAGGAATCACATGTAATAATTTGTAATAAGATTTCAAAAATGAAATGTGTTTAATCACTACTAGTAAGACATTTAACTGTAATATAGATGATACATTAATATATTTCTGTTATATAGTTGTCCAGGCAATGTATCTGCACCTCGTAGATGTCCAGCAGGAACATTCAACCTCTACACAGGGAAAAGTGGTATCAGAGACTGCAAGGTAAGAGACAGATGTGGGTAAAAACTCATCATCATACAACACAGTTGTGATTAGTTAAACCTGTTTGACAAGTCTGTGAAAAAGGTCTATTCAACTCTAGCTACACTTAACATATTTTCCCTTCATCATGTGCATCTATACCTGAAATACCTCAAATACTGCACTTGATGTTGTATGATTGCTGTCATTGCATTGTCTTTGCTCATTCCTGTATGTTGCAGCCTTGTTTTCCAGGTCTGATCAGTTCAGATGACAAAGTGGACTGTAGGCTGTGTCCTGCAGGATTCTCATGTGATACAGCCAATGGGACCCTCTCTTTATGCCCTGCAGGACAACATTCTCCTGAAGGAGTCCTACAGTGTCTGACCTGCCCTGTAGATTCTGTCTGCACCTCTGGATTTCCTATTAAGGTAACTACTACAACAGACTATTTCAATTACAAAATCTTTTCACCAAAAATGTGTTGTACCTGAGGGAGAAAAACGTCTAGTTTGTCATTATAAATTGTTGGTAAAGTGTGCCTAAAAATTGTAATGGATCTAAGTCATATGCTTTTTCTCCTTCCTGTTTTATTCATCTCTTATAGTGTGGGCCTGGCAAACAGCCCAATGTAGATCACTCTGTGTGTAATGACTGTCCCCCGGGCTTCTATTCCACTGTGTGTACTATCCAGTGTCTGCAGTGTCCAGCAGGTAGTGCAGTAATAAAAGACCATTAATATAATATAATCTGCTCTCCATACTGTGTTTGATATATGACTATATTTGAAATAAATCTGTTAATTTGTGATTAAAAATATGCCAAACCAAATGTGTCCTCTGCCTGCCATAGGAAGTTCCTGTCCAGATAGTGGGATGTCACAGCCGCTCCCCTGTCCTCCTGGTTGGTCTTCCACACCTGGACAGACTTATTGCCGTAGCTGTAATGATACATCTTTGCTGTGTGGGGGAGTTGTGGCCCCCCGCTGGAGCCAGCCACTCCACAGGTCCAGTCAAACGATCAGCTGTCGACCAGGAACATACAAAGAATCTGGGGAAGAGTTGGCATGCGTGGTCTGTCCTGTAGGTTAGTGTTTATCACTCCACACTACCATTTATATAACAGTTTCCTTTTTGTCCTGGCAGAAGCCTAATATGTATTTGTACACGTTTCTCTTTGCCCCAGGACATTACTGTGTGGGAGGTGTAGTTGTACCATGTCCCGCAGGGACTTTTGGCCCTAAAGAAGGTCTGCAGAGGCTAAGAGACTGCACAATCTGTCCTGCAGGTACAGTATTGATAGTGGTAATATATATTCTGCAATCTATATTCTGTTACACTCACAGTATCACATCCAAAGACTAACTGTTTTGCATGGCTTTACCATATATGATATGCTGTAGAAGCAAAACAAAACAAACAAAAACATTCTTATGAACTTATCTATAAATGCTTTTCTCTAGGGTTTTACTGTCTGGAAGGCAGCTCAGGGAGACCCACCTCCCAGTTCCTGTGCCCACAGGGCTATTACTGTGAAGAGGGCACTGGCACCCCTCATGGGTCACCTTGCCCTGCTGGTACAGCCGGGGAACAACTGGGTCAGACAAGTAGGGCAGCCTGTAAGAGATGTAGAGAAGGACGCTTCTGTCCTGCAGGTAAGTCTTAGCACTAATACACTTCAATTAAGCAACAAGTACTGAAATACTATGAAAAATGTATCACGGTATTTAACTATAGTAAGAACATGAAGTGAAGATCGATCTTAAAATGTTACTGCAAGATACACTGTGACAACTGTTCCATTTTGCATGTTATGCGTGTGTGTGTGTGTGTGTGTGTCTGCACATGTGACAGGCTCATCTGGGCCTGGCTTGCCCTGTGCTCGGGGGAGATTCTGTCCTGCTGGCACCTTGGACGAAGTGATATGTCCTCGAGGCACCTTCACCCCTCATCAAGGAGCAATAAGTAAGTTTATATGCCATATTATTAGTTAGTTAGTTTTACACTCACCACCACCTATCAAGTATTATTTCATATTCATTGTCATTGATTTTTTCCCCTGCATACTAGGTATGTGGGTCTGGCTTTCCATTTATTTATATGAGAATTGTCATTTGGGAACAGCCTTACAGTCGCTCTGCAGCTCAGCTTAAACTAATATGGTACTATAGCAGTCTATCACAACACAACTCAGTGATTATATAAAGATATAAGTGTTGTTTAGTTCTCATGATGAACTGGAATATATGGATGAGAAATTTCAACAGATGGATGCCAAGATGGCAAAGAGAGAATCCAATTTAGCAGTAAAAAAATAAAAAAACTGTTGATGGCAAACTCGAGCTGTGAGTCCAGTATATATAAAAAAAAAAAAATTGATGACTATGGTAGGAAATCTAACTATGTGCTACATGAGCAGATAATATAAAATAGGAGTAGATCACAGAAACTCCAATTGATTTAAATCAATCTACTACACACCCTAATAAAGTCGGCCTACAGTGTATTCTAAACCCCCATTCTTGGCATGACAACAACATATATTTGTATATTTGTACATTGTATATAATATTCCCTCCAGGTGTGAAGGACTGTCTCAAATGCCCGTCTGGTTTTTACTGTCCTGTGGGGACAAGCGACCCTGTGCCCTGTCCACCAGGCTCCTTTAACCCCTTAGAGGGTCAGGATGAGTTGGGCGATTGCAGGGAGTGCTACGCAGGGAAAGCCTGCACACAGGTAGCTCTGAGAGCCCCCGATGTGGACTGCATGCAAGGGTGCGTAACTTCTTCAGATTGTCTGCTGTAAACTTTTGTTTTCAATGCATATCTGATTGGAATGAGACTTTAACATTTTGTAAACATTCTTATTTACAAAGGGATTTTTCTAATCTTGCCTGCAATTGAATGATTTTCTTCATAGGTTTGTGTGTCCCCCTGGTTCCTCCAAACCCAATACACCGAGTAATGCCTGCCCACCAGGGACGATGAGCAATCGCACTGACCTCACTGACCGCTCACAGTGTCAGCAGTGCCCAGCGCGATATGCCTGTCTTCGAGGTGCCATTTGTCTTTCCCACGTATACGTGTACATACAATTTTTTTTAGCTTACTGGACTGCTCTAGAGAAATCAAATTAACAGTGAATGTCTCAAACAATTTGATCACTATATCCACATTATTAGTCATGTACTTTCTTAGTTTCCTTGTGTGTAAACATGTTCTTAAAGCAATAATAGTAATTCCAAAACATTGTCAAATTATATCACCATTAAGCTATTTGGTTAAAGATATAGTGATATTTGATTGTGTCATTATCACCTAGACCTACTTTTTAACAATAAAATATATGGCTTGCAGCTTGTTTTCCCAACTTGATGCCTGTATTGTTTATGCTTCATTAGGAACTGGTGGTATCCAGAGACCACCACTCTCCTGCTTTGCCGGGCATTATTGTCCCCCTGGAACTATGTTCCCCACCCAGTACAAGTGTCCTGTGGGGACATGGAGTGGTCAGAGTGGATTGGAAGCTGAAAGGGAGTGCCGGCCATGCCCACAGGGCTGGTACTGTTTGGCTGGGTCTGGCGCTCCCTCAGGTCGATGCAGCTCTGGACACTACTGTCCTGAAGGTACACATGAGTGTAACACAATTGGTAATAAAGGTAGCTGACAGGTAACTGACAAAAAAAAAAAAAAGATGAAATAATTTTTGTATCAAATTGCTTTCATAAAATAAGATTCGTTTTCTCTTGCGGAGCTGTAATCATGACTCATTCATGTGGATATAACTATTTCGATGTTGCATCACCAGGGACTGCATATGGCACCCAGTTTCCTTGCCCTGCAGGCACCTACAGCATCCAAATGGGCAACAGACACAGAGAAGACTGCCTGATTTGTCCTGAAGGCTCATTCTGTCAACAGGGCACCTCCAAACCTTCACACTGCCCAGCGTAAGCAATAATTGTGTGTTACATACCAGAAGGAAGATGTGAGAATGATGATGAAGAGGATGATGATATGTAAAGATTTTGCTATATGGGATAAAATAAAGGCTTAAGCTGGCGAAATGAGTATGATTTAATATTTCCATCCTGTCCTGTCTTTCTCCAGTGCCACATTTCGCAGTCTGAAAGGAGGTCGAAGGCTGGAGGACTGCTCTGCCTGCCCTGCTGGCTATTTCTGTCCGTACTCAGCCACTGTCAACCCCAGAGTGTGTGGAGCTGGCAGCTACTCTGTAAGGCCCCATCTATAACACAGTCCACTGTGGCTGGTCAACTGACAGAACCAGTGGAAACCAGAGCTGGTGTATGAGTCTCATCCTTCCATAAGCCATTCTGATTGGCCTATTTTTAGATTAGCATTTTCCACCCACAGTCTTGCATTGCTCACCATGCATGTACATCTGTAAATGTCAGCAAGAAGAGTAGTTAAAGTCAAATTTTATTATAGTTCATCTTTTGATTTCAGTATTGTAGCAGTGTTATTCCAGCATCTTTCAAGTTCGATCCTCCTCCCGTTCTCTCGAGTTTTCAGTCTGTATTTTGCTCTGTCCCTCCCCCATACTTGTTGATATCTTTAACTTCTCTCTGAATCTTCCTTCACGTTCCCTTGTGTGTAGGATGAGGGCTCTTTGGAGTGTTCTCCATGCCTGCGGGGCCACTACTGCAGCAACGAGACCACTAGTGAGGAAGCCATGTTAAGTGTCATGGTGTGCCCCCCAGGCTTTCTCTGCTCTCAGGGTTTGGCCCGAGACCCCCAGCGCTCAGCCACCCTCTGTCCTCGAGGCTTCTACTGCCCTGGAGGAGGCATTGTGAGTCACAGAACTATACATACAGCAAAGGAAGATTTTTTTAATTAGTAGGGTCATATGTTATCAAATGTCTGAAGCACTTTTGGTCCATTAAACTACCTCAAAATGGGATTTCCCTCATAGGATCCTAACCCCATTCCTTGCCCCAATGGTACCTACTCTGAACTTCCTGGTCTGCGTGACACCAGCGAGTGTGTCCAGTGTCCTGAGGGAAAGTACTGTTACTCCCTGCAGCCTCAAGAACATCCTATTACCAGGCCTGTAAGATCCCATTTTGACCATAGTCATCATACATGATTTTATAGACAATATTTTTGATTGTAGGTGGAGGTTGCATAAGTTATTAGTCACTTGACACAATTATGCTTTATTTCAGACAGGGGTGTGTCCTCATGGGCACTATTGCCCCGTAGGGACTGGCTACCCCTACACGTACCCCTGTCAGGCTGGCCAATATAGGAACAACACACTTGGTCACAGTGGAGAGGCGTGTGTTTTATGTCCACCCAGGCATTACTGCGACAGACCGGGAACTCACATGCCCTCAGTCTGCCCTCAGGTAGGTTTTGTTGCATGAATGAGACATTGCAACTTGCAAGTGTGCTTGCCACAGTGTATGTAAAATATCTTTCCTTGTGTTTGTTGCACTTATTAATAGGGCTTTTACTGTCCAGAGGGAACTTCTACTCCCGAACATTGTCCTGAAGGGACCTACAGTTCACGTTCAGCTCTCAGTGATGGGTCAGAGTGCTCCCCTTGTGGAGGAGGGCAGTATTGCGCTGGTGTGGCACTCACAGAGCCGTCTGGAAACTGCAAAAAGCGCTTCTACTGTAGAGAGGGAGCCAAGTCTGCAGTAGGAAAATGCACTATTAATAATTTATTGCTATGGTTGCTGTGTCTTAACCCCCATTAACTCCCACAAAGTGGTTGCTAGTCTTCCTGTGATACACAAGTTCTTTTAGTGAAATTAATAAAAAAAGAGGTGGTGGGAAAAGAGCAACTTCCTATATCAGTGACTCATATCACATGTGCGAAACCACTCATATTAAGCCAGTTTATGCTTTCTGATTTTCAGTGAGGTGATGAAACTCATATTATGAACCACTGCGTTGTTATTTATTACATTATATTACTTTAGGAATTAAATTACTTTACTACAGTACATTTTGGCTTCAGTTTACATGTATGTACTGTGACTATGTCTAGACTCCTGTGGATGGGCCAACAGGAGGTTTGTGCCCAGCAGGAAGTTACTGTCCTCTAGCTTCGCCCTCTCCCCTCCCCTGTCCTTCCGGCACCTTTGGCAACAGCACTGGCCTCAGCAGACCTGAGGAGTGCGTCAGCTGTCCACCGGGGTAATTCCACTCATATTCACCTATGAATATGATTATTCAGTTATCAGCCTATTCATTTAAAAGGATCATGTAAAATAGAAACCTCTATTATTTTTCTCAGTATTTTTCTCTCCCTGTCAGTTCGTATTGTTTAGGTTCCAACAACACCTCACCTTTGGGCCTTTGTTTTCCTGGTTTCTACTGTACCGGTGGCTCAGCTTCGCCTATTCAGAATGAGGCGGAGGAGGGTTATTATACATTGGAGGGGGCGGCCAGGGCACAACCATGTCCTCTTGGAACTTTTCAGCCAGTAAGAAATAATCCATACACAATACAAAAGTGCTGTTCTACTGAAAGTGTACTGTTAAAACTAGATAATGAGATAAAGCCATGTTCAAGGTTATTTCCTTGTCTATAAATCCTCCACAGCGTCGTGGTGCACAGTCATGTGTGGAGTGTCAGGGAGGCAGACTGTGTAACCGCACAGGCTTGTCCCAGCCACCACTGTGTCCCACAGGACACTACTGTCCTCCAGGGTCCTCTGTTGCTCGACCCTGTCCTCCAGTCAGTACTCGTGTGTCAGTATGTGTGTAGTGTAATGTGTGTGAACGTGGGTGCAATGTCTATGCAGCTGCTTGTCCTTGTTCTTCAGTCTTACTCTCGTCTCTGCCTTATTAGTCTGCCTGTTAGCTGTATCTCTTACTTTGGCACTTCATGAATTACATTCACCGTCATTCAAATTCACATAAGTAATATGTATTTATCTGATTACCCAGGGCTCATACTCTAATCAGCCTGGTGGCGATGCTGTACAGCACTGTCGGCCATGCAAGGCTGGTTGGTTCTGCAGCAGAGCCGGTCTCTCTGACCCTCAGGGTCTCTGTGACCCGGGACACTACTGCACCTCTGGGGCCTCCACTGCCTCTCCAGTAAGATGTGCATTAATCATAACCACTTTAATAACTCTGCTCTAGCAGCGTATCCAAGAAATAACTGTTTTAGTAAAAAACTTGAACAAGGAGAAGCATTAGTACAATCTCCTCATGCTATATGAATTTAATTAACTACTACATTTTGATGTCATATTACCAAATTGTTATTCAAATGTATTTTCTGTTCACTCATTCGTATGCAGTCCACTGTGTGTATGTGCACTGATGTAGTGAGAAACTCGGTCTAATGCATTTCATATTTACGATGTTGATTTTTGCTTAGAATTTGGTTTCGCTCACGTAAGGCAATCCTGTATTTTGTTACCATATCAAAGAGGTGGAAATATCTAGGTTTGTAAGTTGAATATGTCTGGTTTTAGTTGATATTTCTGCGTTGCAGTTGATTTGATGGCAGCTATTAATTTCCCACACACTATGACTTCTAAAGTGTTTTCTGTCATTTAATATGAATATGAATTTAGAGGCATTTTAGTTTGCATTGGGTGAGTAAATAATTATTTTTCAGAAGAGTTTTTTGGATATGCTGCTGGTAGTGTGTGGGAAATGAATGACAGCTACCAACTCAAACGGCCCACAGCTTTTAAACTTCTAATTATAACTGAAAGCCAAAATGATCAATGTTTTTCATATTCTGCCAATTATTCCAACATTCCCACAGGTGGCAGTGGCCTCTGGCGGTGTATGTTCTGCAGGTTACGTCTGTCCACAAGGGACCACATACCCCCAGCAGCACCCCTGCCCTGTAGGAACCTGGAGCAGCACTGTGGGAGCCCAAAACCTGTCCTCCTGCTGGCCATGCCCTCCAGGACTCTACTGCAACAGTACTGGACTCAGCCAGCCTTCGGGAATCTGTAATACAGGTATGGGAATTTATTCACTGGTACACATGCCAGTGCACTTTTATTCAAATAATTAAGATTAAGTATTTTTTTTATATTTGTCCACTAACCATTCTAAACTATTATTTTATGGGTAAGTGAAGATGCCTGTCCTTTTTTTCCTTCGTACATGATTTTTTTTTTGTTTTTAAAAGAAAGTGATACAAACAGAACACATTTTGATCAAGAGAGCGTCACCACTTCTGTGTTTTAAGTCAGTTTATTTTGTATCTACTGATTTGTAGGGTATTACTGTTCAGGGAGGGCCGCGTCTCCAATGCCCTCAGATGGTGTGACAGGGAACATTTGTCCAATTGGACACTACTGTCCCATGGGCTCAACTTCTCCTGTACTATGCCCTGATGGGACGTACTCAAACACTACAGGTATAGACAATTAATTTCATGCAACTGCATAACATATCAAGCATCATGATTCATTCTTTCTTTTTTGGATGAAGGGGCAGAGGCATGTGATGACTGCCCCTCAGGGACCTACTGTCTGTCAGGAGAAGGTGTCCAGCCTTGTCCAGCAGGACACTACTGTCTTGGTGGCAGTGTTGAGGGTATCCTGCCCTGCCCTCCTGGCACATACAGTCCTAAGTTTGGCCTCAGCCAAGTGGAGCAGTGCCTCATTTGTCCAGCAGGTGAGAGTATTGTCACATGGTTGTCTTCATTGCTATGCAAGACACTGGGACGTTTCTCATAAAATGTTTAGTGAGCTGAATAGGATTTTGATATATTAAATCACTTAATTGTTACATTTTTTGTAACTAATTGATTTAAATAAAATGCAGTAATAGAATGTTTTTATCACATTTTATTAACTAAAGGAGGAATATTATTTTAGGATGTGATAGGATGTGTAATCAACACTTTCCATGCCTTATTGTTACTGCAATGGTGTTTTAAATTCTTCATGCTGTACTAACAGGGTTTTTCTGTGAGGACTGGGGTCTGTTTGAACCTACTGGACCCTGTCAAGCTGGTTATTACTGCATAGCAGGTACACAACATGTATGATACTATACAATAATACCATTTCTCACTGTAACCTAACCTAAAGATCTGCTTCTGCACAAAAGGGCCACTGTGCTGCTATAGGACAACTAAACTCATCTTAAATGTGCAACTTCCCAAGGTGTAAACTTTCAAAATCCAGATGGTAATTTCAGCACAGGAGTGGGAGGTGCATGTCCAATGGGGAGGTACTGTCCTGAGGGTACCAGTCTCCCACTGCCCTGTCCACCAGGAACCTACTCTAACAGGTTAGTGGACCTAAATATTACACATTCACACTTCTAAGCAGTTAATGCTTTTGTTTCAATAAGTAACTGTATGTGTTTGTGTGTGCTTGTCTTAACGTGTGTGGTTGCAGTCTTCATCTGACAGACACCTTCGGCTGTAGTCCATGCCCAGCGGGTCAGTTCTGTGGCACTGCAGGTCTCACTCGTCCATCTGGACTGTGTCAGACAGGATTCTTTTGTCTAGGGGGGGACACAACAGCCACAGGTAGAGCTGCAAAATATTGAGTTTTTATTTTTTTCATAAGAAGGTAATTTCATTTGTGCTTATGGTATAATGTCAGAAGTCCCTTACGCCATCTTTTCTGCAGCATAAACCTAGTTTGACTATCTTCAAATATCAACACAATGATTTAACAGTTAATTAATCGATGGTTAATAATTAATGTAGTTCATACATAAAATGACACACTGGGAAGCAGAGCTAATATATAATGTGTGGAGAGAAATCTTATGAAGAAGCGTCAAATAGAAAGAAACAGATACTGATAAATGCAGGAAATCTGAATGTGTGAGGGTGTTTTGTTGAATGAATGATTTCTGAATTAATCAGGGTTTATCACGGGATTAATCACATTAAGAGCTTAGCAGTCATAATCTCAGTAATTTACCACAAATAATTGGTTTTTCCTCTCCAGGCTCAGAAGGAGGTCTTTGCCCAACAGCTCATTACTGCCCTGAGGGTAGTGCAAGCCCAGTGCCCTGCTCAGCTGGGACCTACACTAACCTCACAGGCCAGTCAGTGTGTTCCCGCTGCCCTGCTGGCTACTACTGCCCAGAAAAGACTGGCAACTTCACAGTGTTCCCCTGTCCCCCTGGATTCTACTGCCCTGATGGTAGACTCACCCAAAACACAATCATTTGTGGTTGTGTTTTTTCATAAATGTATTGAAAAACTTTGGTATAGTGCAAATTCGGCATAGCCTCAAAAGAAGCAGATATTAACACTATATAGGAGTTTTTTGTTGTACTGAAAGATTGTCTCTGCTTTAAACTATTCCCCTCAGTTTTTACTAAAACGGTAAAAATGTACTGTATTGTGTGCTGTACTGTGCCAAAATTGCTCCCAGGAAAAATAAAAAAGTGTATATATATTTTTATATATACACACACATATATAATTGTATTATATGCACAGGAACAAGGCATGCCACCCAGTTTCCTTGTCCTCGTGGATACTACAACCCAGAGCCCATGACTCAGAGTCTGGACAGCTGCCTGCCTTGTCCTCCAGGACACTACTGTGAGAAGGAGAGGCTGACCAAGGTGTCTGGAAAATGCAAGGCCGGTCCGTAACAGTGTCTTTTTTTATTTTCTACTAAAGATGCAGTCAAAGCCATGCCGCCTAGTTTCTCAGTGTCAGGACTTTGTCCTCTGTGCCAGCCTATTTGTCTCCAGGGGCTGGCAAGCCAGTCCAAAGCAGTCTAGAAGACTTGTGGGTAGGGAACAAAGGGTGCACATTAAGCACGGAGAATCACAACTCAACACCAGCCAAATCTGTCATTATATTACTTCACCAGTCTCTACAGTTTTATTGTAGCATTTCAGCAACAACAACAACAACAGCTTTTAGAAAATGTCCTGTGTATTATTCATGTATGTACAAAGGCACAATTCAGCTTGGCTCCATATGCCAACCACCAAATGCACACAAGTTTCAGGCAGATTTTAGAACAGCTTCTTGGTTTATTAAGCATTTTCCTGATCAGTGACTCATGTCTCTCACCTTGCTCTTTATTGCCGTGTCCCTGCTCTGTTGAGCATCTTCTTTCACCCTGTGCTGAGAAAGTCATCATGTGATGTCTACAGCGATGCTATTGCGTGTCAGCTGCAAGAGTGTTTGCATATCACAAAAATAGACAGCAGTACATCAGCTTCATTGTCTCCCTCTCTGTCTCTTGCTGCATTTGTTCCTCTCAGGTTGGTTCTGTGTATCAGCAGCATGGAACTCCCAGCCTTTTGACCTGGACAATTACACGAATGCCAACTGTCTTTGTCCAGCTACCTCCACAGGGGGGCGTTGCCAGGTGGGCTTTTACTGCCCCTTAGGTAGCCCAGAACCCCTGCCTTGTCCACCCGGAACCTTTTGTAACATCTCAGGTATTTAGACATTGATAATCAAATACCAACTCATGCACACTGATCACTACTCTGCAGTCAGCAAGTCAGTGGTCTATGGCACTGGTTCTACAAGAGAAAACTGGTTTTCATTTCAACCAAACACATACATTTAATATCACAAATGAATTCTCACTTAGAACTTGTAAAGAGTGAAACTAAACAGTTAAGATACTGTACTGTTTGTTTGTATAGTAAAGCTACATGACATTCAACAGAGGTCCAACAAGAACCAGAGACATTACTGTTCATTGTCAGCACCTTAACCCCAAGGCCACCAGGGCGCCTGCAAACATTTGTGTGTTTGACATTCACTGATCCATCATTATAAAACATGTAGAAACTTATGTTGAAAAACGAACTGCAATATATTAAAATGTGTTTGAATGAACAGAAAGTCACATTGTAATTTTTGCTGAAGAACGATATTATGAAATATCAATAATAATTTGTGACTGTTATGTTACTCAAAAGGTTTGGCTCTGCCAATGGGTCCCTGCTCCCCTGGGCATTACTGTATAGGTGGAGCCATGGAGGCCAAACCAACAGATGGAGAAACAGGCAGCATCTGCCCACCTGGGACATACTGTGGTAAGCCCTGCTTTACTTCCTTGGAACTGTTGTGTCACTAACTTGCCAACAAAGTGCCTGGTGAAATAAACAGTACATTGGGTTCACAGATGCCTGGCATAATGCTTTATTTTAATATTTATAATTAAGTTGAATTTATTCATCCACAATATCACCACCATATATTAGCTTTTGGGGTCTACCACTAGGAATTGAAGAGCAAAAAGAGAGTTAATCCATGTTTATTTTTATCTTTAAATATATTCCTATATTGGAATTGTAGGACAACATAACCTTAAGCAGAAGTACACTGAAGGTGCTGAAAGTCAGACCATCAAATCAGTGTATAAACTGTACATCATAGACCAGTATATCTTATCGTATATTACTTTATATTCAAAGGGCAGCTCTTTGGAATTCATTGGAATTATTTTTATAGCAATAAGGCCTCAGCCTTTAACATTGGGGCTTTCTTGTGAGTCTCCAATGTCTTCCCAAAGCCCAGAGACATGCAAATTAGGTGGACTAGAGACTTTAAAGTAGCTGTAGCTATGATTTAAGTGGACTGGACACTGTAAATTACCCATGGGTACGAGTGTGAGTCATCCTGTGTCTATTTGTGTTAGCCTGTAGATAAACTGATCTGTGTAGGGTGTCGCCACACTTTCTGCCCAGTGTATCCTGGTATAAGCCTTCATACCCTATAGCCCAGATTAGGCTTTTGCATGTAAAGGCAATGAATTAATGGATGAATGAATGACTACTCCAGCTATTTTTCTCTCTACAGTTGAGGGCTCAGGAGAGCCAGAGTTGTGTCCAGCTGGTACTTTCTCCCCAGTCCCAGGTCTAACCAGTGAGGCTACCTGTCAGCCCTGTACCGCAGGTTTTTACTGCTTAGGAGCAGGTCTCAGGGCGCCGACCGGACCCTGCAGCCGAGGTCAGTTCATACACTCTGTCACGATCCATTCCTATCATGACACTTAAGCTAGTAAGTAGTTAGTAAATTTTTGGTAGTTGCCAGTTTCATAAAGATGTGTGTGTGTGTGTGTGTTTGATACATTCTTTGTTCTGCTCCAACCTACTTTCAGTCCTTTCACACTCTACTGTATTGTGTCTCTTGTCACCTTGATAGGCTATTGGTGCCCTCCTGGTCAAACTGTGGCTACAGCTCTGCCATGTCCTCGGGGCCACTTCTGCTTACAGGGTAGTGCAGCTCCAGAGCCCTGCCCGTCAGGAACCTACCAGGACAGAGAGAAACAGGCAGCCTGCACTGTCTGTGAGGCAGGTAGGATACGTCTTTACTCTTTTTACCTCCTCAGCAGATGCATATATTTCTTTTTCTTTTTTAAACACTGTTATTAAGCCTTGTGCCATTTCTGTTTTGCTGACCGGGCTGTAATGAAAACAGCTCTAACGCAACCCAGCTAGTTATTGAAGTTGTTGACACGTGTTCCATTTATTATACCGCACTTTGCAAGTTTATTGAAATAAGTATTCTACAAACATAGGTATAAGTGTTTAATTTCCCATCATCATGTCTTCAGTACTTTCCTATACTGGTAGTGCTAATTATGCATAAATATGCATTTCTCTTCTTTCAAGGTTACTACTGTGATTTGAGACTATTCAACGCCTCTTTGCCGAGTCCTTGCCCTAAAGGACACTACTGCCCTGCAGGTACTGCCCTACCCAACCAACATCCCTGCCCTATAGGCTCCTTCAACCCGAGACAGCGCACAGACAGCCTTGCTGGCTGCGTGCCATGTGCTGCTGGACATTACTGTCCTTCTGTGGGACTGTCAGAGCCGGCAGGTGAGAAAGAGAGCGATCTCGTCTCTTCTCTTCTCTTGTCTTTTCGTCTCTTCATTTGTCTTCTGTTTTTTTTTTTTTTTTTTTTTTTCACTATTATTTTCAGCAGCAGTAGGTTTTCCTATGTATGTGATGATGCAAAAAACCTTGACCATTTTTACAGTGATCATGTCTGATCAGGAAATTATATTCGGAATATGAAACTTGGATTCACACATTCCCATGCACCCAACAAACTTTTCATGAAATATTTTCCTGTAATTCCAATAAACAAGCTGCCACAGTCTTCTCATGTTCTCCATTGTGTGTTGTTAGATAAGCAATTTATGGAGTTTATGTAAGGTTCAGAATGGGGTTCCCCTGTGTCTGTTTTAAATATTTAAATGGTAGATTGCAAATTAACATTCATTCACATTTAACAAGGGTTAACATTCTTACTTAACTCTGGTGCAAATACCTTTGGATTTTCTGTATTTGCCTAGGTTGCCAAGGTAAGCTAATTTGGTGAGCCGGTTGTTAAACCCAGAAACTGTAGTCTCTAGTATGCACTGTGGGGGTGTAGATATCTACATTACTGTATGATGATAACATGTTGTGCTATTCTTCTACCTATAGGACCATGCCATGCTGGTTATTGGTGCAGAGAGGGAGCATCCTCTCCCAGCCCACTGGATGGACTCTCAGGTTCCCTGTGTCCGCCCGGTCAATACTGCCCCTCAGGTTACTGGCTTGTCCTCTCTTAATAAGTAATCAACCACCAACAGCTGCTTTAGTGCTGCTACACTGTCGATGATTTATCAAGTTGTCGGGGGTTCACATTTTCCAAATAATGGTTTTTGTAATCCAATGCTGATGCAGCTTGTTTTATAGGGTAATGTAACCAAATTTATACTTTGTGAGGCTATTAACATTATACCATATTATTTTCAAGGGCTACAATGTTTTATTCATGCTAATTACCATTTGGTGTTCTACAGGAAGTTCTGACAACATTTATCTTGTAACCTTTGGTACAATTTTCATCAAATTAATTCCTACACTTGTTCTCTCTGACTTGGGGCACTGACCCATGCTTTTGAAATGCTGCTGCAGGGCAAAATCTGCCTTGTCCTGATTTGCTGAACGCAGTACGCAGCAATGGGTGCTTTATAGAGTGTTTCACTTATTTAGTTGCACTTGACTTCTGTGAAACATTGTCAAAAGTATATTGTATAGCCAAACCCAGTAACTGTATTGCTCTGGTCATCTTTTCATAGTCATTTAACAGTTTTCTGCATTCTCCTCTGTCTCATCTTTACAGGCACCACAGCTCCCGTGGCATGCCCTAAAGGAAGCTGGTCAAACAGCTCAGGCCTGCATAAGCAGGAGGACTGCAAACCCTGTCTGGGGGGATTTTACTGTGACTCTGCCGGCCTCACTAAACCTAGTGGACCCTGCAGTGGGGGGTACACCAGACTGATACATGTGCATACAGTACTATGCTCATAATTTCTGTTTTAGTGTTTTCATGCTCTCATGGTTCTTGTGCAGATATTACTGTGTAGAGGGAGCCGTCACATCCACACCTACTGATGGAATTACAGGGGGATCTTGTCCTGAGGGTCACTACTGTCCAGAGGGAACTGTTCAACCTGTGCCCTGTGATCCAGGAACATATGTTGCTGTTACACACGCTACTCAGTGTGAGCTCTGTGTGCCGGGCTGGTACTGTGTGTCTGGCTCTCTGTACTTGTGTCCTGCAGGTTTGTGGTTTGCTGTTTTGTATGCCCTTAAACCCACTTTAAAAATACATTTTCAGTTGTATGCACAGTCTATGAAATTATCAATTAACAAGCAAAATAACTGCAGAAAAACACAAAACAGTGATTAGTGAAAAAGCTGACGCAATTACCCAACAATCTAACCCTTTCTTGTGTTGGCTCTGTGGTCTACAGGCTTTTACTGCCCTGAAGGAACTGGATTTGACTTGAGAGGCTGTCCAGAGGGAACTTACAGTCCTGATGTCGGCTTCTGGTCCGTCTCTCAGTGCAGGCAGTGTGACGGCGGCCATTACTGCTCTTCCAGAAATGGCACAGCTGTCACTGGACCATGTCAGGAAGGATATTACTGCTCACATGGAAACACCTCTCCACAACCTCTCTTACAGGCTGAAGGTAAAGAAACATCTTTACCAGACATGTGCTGCATGTTCACACATTCAGGAGATACTGTACGGTATAGTCTGATAATACCAGATTTTGTCTCACTAAAACATGACAAATTGAATTGTCAGCCTTGTACTGTAACTATCTGTGGAATTTTTTCTCCGTCAGTGTTCCTTTTTTGATTTGGTTGATAAATGGCAGCTGTTTTCTGTGTCTCTCACCAGAAAAAGGAGGGCCATGTCCTGCTGGTCATTACTGCCCCCGGGCCGCCGTCCATCCTTTGCCTTGTCCACGTGGAACATTCTCTAACCTCACCAAATTAGTCGCCAAGGTCGCTTTGACTCACTCACTATTGGCTCTATGACAATTCCTTTCTTTGACATTTTTCTTCTGTTTTGTGAAATATGAAAATGTGTGTATTGATAAAACAAAGACGTATTATTTTTTCCCTGCATAATTTGAAGATGTTTTATGATTCATAAGAAATATAATAATATTGATATAAAGACAGGCAAAATACAGTTTTATTCATTCAGAGCTACATCCAGTCACATAATTGGCTTTGCCCTGTTTGTCTTGATTGATAGACCAAGACAAAGAAAACAATAAAAACTTGATTAGCTGAGTTAAAAAAAAAAAAATTATTGGATTATTCAGTTTTTTATTTTTTCTGGATTTATTTTTATTATTTAACTATTTATTATTTATTTCATATCATGTATTATTTGCTTAATTTCTTATTTGTTGATTTCTTATTATATTATTATTATTATTTAATATTGAACACTCTGGGTCTCAACAGCATTACATAAATTTCTATCACACTCTGCTTTGAAAACAAGTTTATTCTACACCAGCCCTTTACAGTATATGATGTACAGTAACTTACTGTGTTTTCTCTGTCTTTCATTGTGACAGCCAATCAATATCTAATCCCCAATCAATTTTGCAGTGAGGCACTCTTTCTTTTCTCATTTTGTTACGGCCTCCCTCTCTCTTTGTCTTTCCCTCCCCCTCTTCCTTCCTCCCTCTTTATCTCTCTCATTTCCCTTCTCAGGAGGATTGCCAGACATGTCTCCCTGGTTACTATTGCGATGCTGTGGGGCTCTCAGCACCTTCAGGAGAATGCTGGGAAGGTTTCTTCTGTCTGGAGGGTGCAGATCGTCCTGACCCTCCTTTGAGAGACAGCCGGGGTGGACCGTGCCCAAAAGGTGAAAACATTTGTCCCAAAAAAATGCATGAAGACAGGCAATAGAAAAAATACGGGGCTAATGTAATCACATAGCTATTTTTTGGACAGAAAATACCGGCAAAAAAGATATATTTTGCAAGGCATTGTAGGAAATACAAAAGAAAATGGGAATTTTGAAGCACACAACCAAGCTTAAAATGTGCATAAGCCCAGAGCCAGCTTAGTGAACAGGTAAACAAAACACTCTTTTAAGTTAATAGAGCTAAACATAAGCAGCTGCTCTGTTGACACTGGAAATCGAACCCATTTCCCTGTGGATTATACGTGTCTGTGTGTGTGTGTGCTTGAGTGCGCATCTCTTTCATGACTCTTGTCTTCACACAACCAGGTTATTACTGCTCTAAGGGCTCTGTGGCTCCTCAGCAGTGTCCACTGGGAACTATCAGTACAGAAGACGGCCAAGCCAGCTGCAGCGCCTGTCCCCAGGGGTAAACACGCTTATCAGCCACACACAGTCACTCAATGCAACTGCAATGTAAACATATACACATTTTCATACATAAGCATGATGAAAGAACTGCAACTATACATACAGTACATTTCTTTGATATTTACATGCATAAATCATTTTTTCTTCTCGCTTTGCATACATACATACACGCAAAGACACAAGTACATCCATATGTCATTGCCACCACCAGCAGCCAATAACTAAATGATTCCATCCTTGTTTTGTCTGGATAGTTTTTATTGTCCTGGCAGACGTAATGGCTCGCTGTTGTGGAGTTATGAGTGTCCAGTGGGTCATTACTGCCCGTCCGGGACTTGGTCCAAACACCAGTACCCGTGTCCAGCTGGATCGATCAACCCCCACACTCGGATGGCAAAACCCCAGGACTGCCTTCCCTGCCCCTTAGGTCACACACTATTTACTGCTAATGATTATGAGTTTCCTTAAGGTTAAGTAGTTGACTCAGGGTTTAGGATGCCCTTGACGGTGGAGCAGCAAAACAATCTGATAATTTGAGTATCTCAACTGGGATTAATACAGTATACAGTGCTTGTTTTACATTTTCTGCTTTGCAGGGTGATTAAGGGTGATTTTCTGTTCCACTCAATTTCACAGTTTTTTCTTATCAAACCAGGCTCCTTCTGTTCGTCCCCTGGGAAGAGTGTTGCATCAGGCCAGTGTGGTGCAGGGTACTACTGCCTCTTTGGGGCCTGGTCACCCACACCAGAGGATGGAGGGACGACAGGTGACAGATGTCCTGAAGGTCATTACTGTCCCCAGGGCTCCTCAGCACCAGTGCCCTGTCCCATAGGACATTACAGCAACAAAACCAGAAACAGTCATCTCTCCGACTGCCTGCCTTGTCCTCCAGGTTGGAACTAATTTAGCACGTGTTGATTTACATTAGTGTTTAATTATGTGTCCTTTATCTGCGTAAAAAGATAAAGCTTTCATTACATAACTTGATTTATCGGAGGATAATCCCTTCACACAGTCTGCAACTGCTTAACAGTGTTCCTTTTGTTTTATAGGTTTCCTGTGTGTCACCAGAGGGCTCTCTTTCCCTTCTAATATCTGTCCAGCTGGCTCATACTGTCCAGGTAGAGAAAACGGCAGCCAGCAGGCCTCTCTACCCTGCTCACCTGGAAACATGTGCCCACCTGGATCTGATAGACAGGTACCCTGCTTGCCAGGGACTTACCAGGATTTACCTGGACAGGTGAGGAAGATGAGGATGCATAATCTGCTCATATTCTGATACGTCCTACAGTCCCAAAGGCAAGGTGCACCTACTATGCAATTAAAATAACTTACAGTAACTGATATACTGGCTTACACAGTATATGGCTTCATATACTGGAATATAAAATATGTTTTACCCTAAAACTGGATCTAAAATAGTGCTATTGACTGTATATAACCTATTAAATATGTCATTTGAATGTATCGCTCTGTTATATGCACATTCTGGCTAAAGTTATGGCTCTCCTGAAAGCAACAAGATAATGTTCCAGCAGGCCCATCTTTTTCACCATCTGTGTGTACTGTAAACAGTTTCTAGTTTAGCTTTTATCATCTCCAACACATGCATCTAAAGTGTTTGTGTCTGTATATATTAGTTCAAATCTGTAGTCATAATTTTGTATTTGTACTGGGTAGAAAAAATGATGTGCATAATTTTACCCCTCCACAGGCAGAGTGTGTTAAATGTCCAGCAGGATTTTACTGTCCTGGCTCAGTGGATGCTGACACTGGGAGTCACACTCCCATGCTGTGTCCTAAAGGACACTATTGCCCACCAGGTAGGTTACAATAGTGCAGTTATTCTAACACATTCATGACAAACGTACAATGTTATCAGATAAAAATATATGTGGGGCACAAGTGATGCTGCAGGCTCAGTGAGGTGGATTAATGAACTAATATTGTATTGCGCTGCATGCAAAATGTTGAATATTGCTCTTGTGTTGGTGTACTCCTGAACAAGTGGCTTTAACAGTAAATGGCTTTCTAATTATGCAAATGGGTATTATAGAGCATAATCAAGATAAGCATGGTCTTCACAAACTGTTCTCTGATGTTTAGTCCTGGACCATCTGTAGGTATTATACACTATTTATCTACAGGAACGCAGTCTGGTGTTGCATTCCCATGCCCAGCTGGTGCCTTTAGCAGGCAGATGGGGTTGTCCAATAAGTCAGGCTGTGCACTCTGCCCTCCAGGGAGATATTGCAGTTCCTCTGGACTGGCTGCTCCCACTGGGGTCTGCTCTCCTGGGTAAACACGGGCAAACTGAACACATACTTCATCATCTTCACCGACTATAAAAGATATGACATCCCTTTTCTGTTTAATTCTGTCTCCATGGTCTATAATTAAACCTCCCTTATGCTCTGCCTCTCCCTCTGTCTTTCTCATCTGTCACATCCTACATCCCATACCCCCCTCCCCATTATCTCTGTCCTCATCATCTCTCTGCTCCTAGTTACCTCTGTAACCACGGTTCTGTTTCTGCCCAGCCAGAGGGGGGCCCAACAGGAGGCCGTTGCTCTGCAGGGTCCTACTGCCCCCAGGGTACCAGCTATATGGTTCCCTGCCCTGCAGGCACCTTCAGCTCCATAGATGGTGACACACAACACTGATTAATTACACACATACACTGTTGGTGACATTTTAACATAATGGGCTGACTTAAATGAAGTTACTGACGGTGTTAAGCCTGATTTTTTATAATCAATGAAAGAATTTCAGAAAACAATTGCTGAAAAGAAGAGAAGTGGAGTAACTTGACTTGTTAATTCATGCCATATTTTACCATTTAGATCAAACATATGAGTTGTATTGTTGGTGTTCCAGGGGCCGTTTCTATAGAAGTATGTCAGTCCTGTTTGCCTGGCCACTACTGCGCAGAGGTTGGCCTCTCTTCCCCATCTGGTCCCTGCAACCCAGGCTTCTACTGCACAGAGGGATCCAGAATAGCCACACCTTGGGTTAATACAACAGGTAACATGCTGATTCTACTTCCCTTTACATAGTGTTAATAAATGCATGACAGCATGCACAACTGGTTATTTTAGAAATGGTATTTGCAATATAAAAAATCCCAGGGTAATCTGCCACAAGCTTGAAAAATACTGTACTGTGCACCAATGCTCTCCTGTTTTTATTTAACATTTTCATGGCCTTTGACTCCACGGAGCTGGAGAGGTCTCCACAGAACATTTACCAGTCCCCACTGCTTTTCTCAGTAGTATTTTTCTCCCTGGGATTGCAGAAAATGGCTCTGGCCTTTTAGCTCACTCGCTAACCTAATGAGTAATGACATCCAATAAAGGTCCATTGTCTCAGTTACAGGAGATACCACATCTCCATCCCCACATCCTGGCAATTCAACCCTGGGTCAGTTCCATGGTGATGTGTGTCCTGTCGGCCACTATTGTCCTAAAGGGAGTGCAAAGCCCAGCCCCTGTCCTCCAGGTAGAAAACCAACATATCTATCAAGTGGAAATGATTTCTGTTACCATGCATAATGAACATGTTGCTAAATAGAAGTATATATGTCCCCTTTCATTTCCCTGAATGAGCTATTTGTCTGACCTCTTACTTTTTATTACACTGTCTCCAAAGGTAGTGTACAGTGTCATAAAGCCCCCAGAGGTACAATATAATGGCTAAATGTATAAAGAACTTTAGAGGAGGTTGTAAAACCTAATGGTAGTCCAATAAACCTGCCATGAGGGTCAGCTAGCTACTTAACCAAGTGAATAAGTGGAGCTGTCTTTGGTGCGCATATATGACACTATTATGCCATGCTATTTTCTTCTTCTTCCTCTCTCTCTCTCTCTCTCTCTCTCTCTCTCTCCCTCTCCCTCTCTTTCTCTCTCTCTCTATCTATGAGGTGTGTGAGAGAGAAAAAGAAAAAGAAGTAGAGTGGAAATTACTTTGACTCACATGATAATTTGTCTCCTCCATTAAGGCACTTTCTTGGGGAGGTCTGCAGCTGAGTCCGAGGCAGACTGTGAAGTTTGTTACCCGGGTTCTTACTGCCCCTCGTGGGCTCAGACCTCTGTCGACCTCTTCTGTCCCCCGGGGTGGTTCTGTCCACCAGGATCAGTGTCTGGACATCAGCCAGGTACAGTACACATCACCAGGGGTCAGATCAGGTTTAACCGTGGCAGGCTTTTTTTTTTTTTTCAACGCAATTTCTGATCACATACAGTAAGTCTGGTTTCTAAATGGTTCTGCTTACGTGATGAAGTAGGATAGCTTTCCTTACTTTGCTCTCTGTAAAAGGCAACTTTACTTATCAAAGATTTTGCACATTTTACTTAAAAGGGATGGACAAAATAATATAAACAAAAAAGTATTTTACAAATTACAAACACCATCAAATCAGGCTGCATGGCAATAAGCAATGTCAACATGCTTCGTATATCCTATGAAAACCGTGTGTCTCCAAAATATAAACTTTTTAGGAGCTAAGAAAAGCAGCACTGTTTTCAGATTTTCTGATAATCCAATCGGTTTTTAAATTGCTTATTTATTTTAAGAAGGAGGAGAATTGTCTCAACCCATAAAGGAACACCTACTGAACTCTAAAATTGGTGATATATGTTTTTTATCGGACAGCGACTATGTCCTACCTTGTTTGGTCAGTTTCAACTAGTCACTACTTTTCCTTTTTGTGGATGCAGTTGTTGAAATATCTCAACATAATTTACAAGAACTTGCTTTAAAATTTCTCCCTAAATATAGTTGTTCTGTAACTGGTGTAGTAACTGGTTCTGTGGATGTGTAACTCAACTACATGCATCATGGAGGAGATTTCACCCCTCAGATGAGCTTTCCTACTCCTCTTATGTTACACACTCACCTACAAATTCTTTGAAAGCCATCCTCGTCCCCTTTTCGCCTTTTATTGGGAAGATAGTTTTGCTAATCTGAGCATGAAATGGCCCAGAACCTATAAAAAGTCTCCAGCGTTGTTGCTGTCAGTCAGGGCACCTGCTGCTGAGCCTGCTTTCTCTTCTCCGTGCCTCCCACTGGAATACTGCTCGGAGTCCCTCTCCTCGTCATTGCTTTGTTTCCATGGTACCACATTGGGCATGGTGAAATACAGCAGCCATGCTATATTTTATGGATAATTGCCATATAAATGTATTCAAAAGGGTGTATCACGTTAATACCATATTTTATATGCACATTGCTCTTGTTTTCATTGTAAACAAGGAGGCACCAGATGACAGTTTGAGCTTTATTTGACTGTGTCACAGGATGTCAGTGCCCGCCTGGCCATGCGTGCCCACATGGTAGTGCTGAGCCGGCCATCTGTAGCCCTGGCACGTTTCAGTCTTCATCTGGACAGTTCACTTGTAACACCTGCCCACCAGGTAATTAAAAATACAACTGTGCACTCACATGTATACTATAAACTGTTCACACAGAAACAATGGTGAACTGAAGCTGATTTTAAAATGAGACACACCACCTTGACCAGGTTTCTACTGCATGGAGGGTTCATCTGTGCCATCTCCATGTCCGATGGGCAGTGTCAGTCCATCTGCTGGCAGGACGTCCCTGACTGACTGCTCCCCCTGCCCCTCTGGTTTCTTCTGTAACAGCAGTGCTCTGACAGAGCCGTCTGGACCCTGCAGCCCAGGTCTGACAGTCCAGCACCACCATGGGAAATGATATCAGAGAATTGAGCTATGAGAGTGTCTTTTCCTCAACTGTATTTCTGCACTGTATGAAGCCACAGTTAAATGGTTTCAGTGAAAGGTCTAACCACATTGTCTACCACAGGACATTTTTGTTCCCTGGGGTCCACTGAACCATCTCCTGTCTCCCGGCCTAATGGAGATGTTTGTCCTGTGGGATACTTCTGTCCTCAGGGTAGTGGGTCACCCAAACCATGTCCTGTTGGCAGCTTCCTCCCAGAGCCCGGAGCTTCTTCCCCCTCTCACTGCCACCCTTGCCCACCGGGGAAATACTGCCTCAATCCTGGAGGCTCACAGCCCACAGGTGGGGGGACTTCACCAGGTTTCCAATTAGTCAAGGACAGCCAGGCTTATCATTGCTAAATGAGTATAAATGGCCAATTGTGTAAAATCCACAGCATTTCATGTTTCAGCTGCACAGGTTCAGGAGTTACACACATCACATTAGCCTGGTTCCAGACCCCTGAGTCACTGCCCAAATCAACATTTTTCTGGGGATTCAAATAATAAGTAATGAAGTGAAACTAAATGACAATTCAGGTCTGATTATCAGGCCAACATCACATATGATGAGATAGATAATCATTCTGTGCCTGCCCTTTTCTAATACCTTCCTGTGTTAGGTCTGTGTTTTGCAGGTTTCTTCTGTTCTGGAGGTGCTGATAGCCCCACACCCCGAGCACACTCCTCTTTGTTCGGCTGTCTTTGTGAAATACTGGAGGTTTATACCACAAAGACAGGCTCCGCCTTCTGGATGCACAATCTGTCCTGCTTCAATAACTTCAGTAATTCTGGTAAAATATGGGTTTCTTCAGTTTGTAATAACACAATAAATGCTTTCACTTGAAAGGGCAGTACATCAATTTCTTCAAACTATTCAACCAGAATGCAAAGCCTTATGTGTTGTGATAAATGTCCCACAAAGCAGTGGCTTTTCAGTTTGACCTTCCCCTAAAGTATTCTACAATTAATCATTGCCTTACAGTGTTACATTGTGAAACGATGTTGTTCTCTTGGCAGTCAAAACTGTAAAATCAGCATGTAGAAGAGTGGCTCCTCTTTGGTTTCCTGTCTGCGAGACAGAGATATTAACTTAGACATGTCTCATGCTTTATCTGCCGTGTTCTATTATAGGGAGAGACACTAGCTGGATCGAAGGCGTATCGGCGCCACAGGCAGATTCAGACCATATTGTGACTCATTCACCACAATGTCCCAAGACTCCACATTATGCGGGTTCTACCTACAGAGGAGATATATGCCCTAAGGGTGGGTAAATCCTGACAGTGAACTTGTGCACTTGATGTGATACTGTGCTCATTCCTCCAGGCACACACCTTATCTTCCTTGCTCATGACATGGTAGTCCCACTTAATGTAATCGCTTTGACATGACTGATTTCATCTGATCTGTCCAGTATGTGCGGCATATTCCATCTTTAGTTCCACTTAAAATGATGAATGAAATAGGAAAAGGTGGTTTGAAGAATGAATGCTAAGTCTTTTCTTTAATGGTTAGTTTTGTTAAAAAGTCATGAATTACAGAAAAGGCTTTTCAATTACACCCCGTGTTTTCAGCGCACAGTAACTCAGTGAAGGCAGCACAAGCTGAATGCTGATGTTATGCAAATAGAATTCCTCCCACAGATGAACCTCTGTCTTGAAGGTTCAAATCAACTACTTGAAGACCCAAAAGCCTAAATGCTGAAGCTTGACTTCCCTCTTAAGGAACTGGAGATGGGTGGGTGGTGAGGCGCATAAAACAGCAGCACTGAAATAAAAGCTGATGTCAGACCAGCAAGGAACAGGTTCAAATTCTCGCAGCAAAGTAATTACTGCCCCCTGGAACATAAAAAAAGAAACTGGTGGGTTAACTGTAAATAGAAAAAGCCGAAAATACAAGTGTGGGAATAAAAAGTTCAGAGTTTGAGAAAATCCTGTGTATAAGAACAGTAATCCTCCTGACTGGACGTTTGGTCTTGCTGAAGTTGATTTATTTCAGTTATCCTTTTTGTGGCTATTTTTCAGGCTTCTACTGTCCCTTGGGTTCTGCCTACCCCCAGCCCTGTGAGGCTGGATCTTACTGTAACCAGACTGGTCTAGATGCCCCGGCAGGGCCCTGTGCTGCAGGGTATTACTGCCCCAAAGGCTCTTTAGACCTCCATACCATGCCTTGCCCCATCGGACACTATTGCCCCCTTGGAACTCCACTTCCTCTCCCCTGCCCTCTTGGAACCATAAAACGTGAGATATTGTTCTTTTGTGATATAGCTGCAAAAGATTCATCTAATAATCACATTTATTGTTGGATTTTTGTGAACAATTTAATTATCAAAAGAAAACTGTGTGCTACATGTTACCTCTTCCTTTGAATAGAGAGACAATTCAGGACAAGTCAGAAATCCCCCTCCCTTTTTCTGTCATGAATTAATGATGAATGAGTAATCAGACACAATACTAAATTGAGAAATACAACAACTTATCCTTTTTGTTGCACACATTGTCCGTTTTTCCTGCTAATGTCCTTACATGAACTGGTGTATATCTTTGCAGTTCAATGATGCAGAGAAATATGAAAACTTCCATTGAAGCCTTTTTCTTCCCTTGGGCTCCTATGAATAATTTCAGTCACAAAGTGGCTCAATCGTGTAATTGTATTCATGTCTTGCGGCCGACAACTAGATTCCTATTAAAATGTGCTTTAGCTTGTTTGTATGGTTATGAATTAGAAACTGATTAGGGAATAGGTATGTACTTTGCATCGAATTAACATTACTATCTATTTTAATGTTTTCATTACACCAACTTACAAAGTGATTTGGCGATTTTTTTGTGCAAATCAACAAACACTGTGTACACATGAATATATGGATAAAACCAAACAATTAAAAACTCAATATATGAGTTAATTTTCAATAGAAATGTATATTGTGTGCTATCTATCAGGTTCAGTTGGTGGATCTACAGTCGAAGCTTGCAAGCTGTGTCCTCCGGGTCACTACTGCCACCAGAGAGGAATAGCTGAGCCAAGTGGCCAGTGTGCAAAAGGCTACTTCTGTCCTGAGGGACAGACCTCTGAGAGACCACAACAACATGTCTGCTCAGCGGGACATTGTTGTGAGAAGGTCAGCCATCTAGTATTAGTCTCCAAGCTATTGTTACTCATAATTGCTGAATATTGTATTGATATCTTTGTGAGTCTTCCTCCTGGGGTTTTCATTCAGTCATCACAAGTGCATTGCCGCATACACTAAGTCAGTTGATGTTTTCTTCCTGTTTTTCTTGACCGTATCAGTCTTGTTCCTGTTATGTGTCTCTCTTAATCTCCACTGTTATTGTTGCACCATGTCTATGCCTGATGATGCATGTTATTCCCCAGATATAAAGTTTAATAAAATCTATTTAATGGTTGCTACAGGGCAGTGTCAGACAGAAAGCCTGCCTTCCAGGCAGCTACCAGTTCAGACAAGGCCAGGGCAGCTGCGAGACATGCCCTGCTGGTTTCTATTGTCAAGATCAAGGTAAAGCTGATGGGCTGACAAATTATTGGATGATAAAGCATGTAGCAGCTGGGAGCATACATGTATTCTGTACCTATACCTGTACACAGGAATGACCCTTCCACTTCCATGTGAGAGAGGATTTTATTGTCCAAGCGGATCAGCAAATCAACATCCCTGTCCAGCAGGAACCTATGGAAACATGTCAGGACTGGATGAGAAATGGCAGTGCTCAGTTTGTGACCCTGGGATGTACTGTAAAGGAACAGGTACAATGTAGCCACTCCTGTGATCAGTTACTTGTCATGTATTTCTCACAGATATCTATCTTGCAGACTGCTTGCGTATAAATATAGTGATGTGAATACAACTAGAGGTAAATTGTTATATGGGTGATAAAAACCTTGCTTGAATGCTACTTGTTTAAAGGGAGGACTTTCCCCAGTGGGCCATGTGCTGCAGGGTTTGTTTGTGTTGGGGGAGCCTCTGAACCTTCACCACTTGACAGTCTGACTGGATTCCCATGCCCTCCTGGCTTCTTTTGCTCTGTGGGGACTTCTGTACCAAAACCATGCCCAAAAGGAACATTCAGGTAATTATTCTGAAATATCTCTTTATACTTAATAATCTTTTGAATTACATCACCCTTTAATTACCACAAACCATTATATTGAAGACATAATAGGATTTGAACTACACTAATACTACAGTATTACAGTACATGGTTACAAATCATTGTTCTCCATGCAGTAGGTAGTAATATTTTAATTTTTAAGATGTCATCAAATACACAGACGTTTGAGCATTGTTTAAGTCAGTGGCACGGGGTGCTCTCTGTGATGTAATTCTGAGCAATTATTATCCAGATTACATGAAATCACTTGACTACTGTGGTTTATAGTTATTAAAATGTTCCCGTCTTTTGACAGTGAGCAGAGCGGGCTTGTGGATGAGTCTCAGTGTCGTAGCTGCAGTCCTGGCTCCTACTGTTCAGAGACCGGCCTCTCCGCAGTCTCTGGACCATGCCTGCCAGGTCAGAAATAAAGATAATTTAGATATGTTAGTCTGATACATTATCCTACTTTTTATAAAGGTGCAGCTTTTCAAACATTTTATTGCATTGTTTCTTCCCAGGTTTCTACTGTTTAGAGGGATCCCGAACTGCTACTCCAATGTCAAGTGTATCTGGAGATGTTTGTCCAGCAGGACACTACTGTGCAGAGGGCAGCAGTGTACCCTCACCCTGCCCAGCTGGCTCTTACCAAAATGAGACTGGAGGAAAAGTCAAAGATGACTGCAAACTGTGCCCCCTTGGTAAACAAGAAGTTATACTGTATGAACTCAACTGACTTTTATTTGTACTGTACAGATCCCTTCATCCTCACTGTTTATATGTCTTGGCCAGGCTGGTTCCAGCATTTATCCGGCCAGAGAGAGTGTAATCCCTGTCCTCCTGGGTTCCACTGTCAGTCCCTGAGTTCCAGCCCCACAAGGGGGAGCTCCACAGGAGTGTCCAGCCCCCTGCCCTGCCCAGCTGGCTACATCTGTCCCAGTGAGAGTTCAGATGGTCAACCTCTCCCCTGCCCCAAAGGCACCTACAGCCCAAGCCAGGGTCTCACCACCATAGGTAACCCAGAACCAAAAAAAGAGAACAAACGGAATTATCTTGCACTTCTGTCAGGCTTTTTTCTTGTTTGAAAATAATTTAAAGACTGATTACTTGTTACTTGATAAGTCAAATGTTTTGTGGTGTAACTCTTGAGGGCTTCATCCAACTACTGATCATTCGAAACAGATTTTCCTTCAGACAAGAAAAACAAAATCCAGGCAAGGTAATCTGACCTGTCTACAATAAAACAGTTTCAAGACAGGAATTTTTTTTTTTTCTTCAAATGATCTCCCTCAATTTATTTTGCTTCAATACATTGACACTTCTAGCGGTGTGCAATCTTTCCAAACTCAGACACATGGTGATTGATCTCCCCTGGCAGGTAGCTTGTTTTGCTGTTTGGACTGAGGTCAGAGCTGTCAATCTGTGTTTTCAGGTGAGTGCCTAGTTTGTCCAGCGGGTCAGTTTTGTGGGTCTGAAGGTTTGGTTGAGCCTTCAGGATCCTGCGCTGCTGGATTTCTTTGTCTGACGGGTGCCACAATGCCGAACCCAACTGACAACAGAACTGGATCTCTCTGTCCACCTGGGATTTTCTGTCAGGAGGGGCAAAGAGCCGGTAGATGGAATAAAAGACACATACTTTTTTGCGATCTCGAGTTTTAAAGATAATATTTCAGATATATTCACAGTTGAATGTGTTGTTTTCCCTTGTGTGCTCTAGGTGATTGCTGGGCAGGTTATTATTGCGGCTGGGGCTCCAGCCGAGCAGATGAGGCTCTGTGCCCAGCTGGTTTCTTCTGCCCCAGTGGAACACAAGTCCCCATGCCTTGTCCTGCAGGAACATTTAGCTCTGAAACAGGCAACACACATCAAGACAACTGCACCATCTGCACACCTGGATACTACTGTCAAGGTGGAAATATGGATTGTAGAGTTCTGTAAGAAGAGCAACAGTGCTTTTCTACATTCAGTATTCAACAGTCATACAGAGGGGAATCAATAGGCTACAGATTGTTATTTATTTTCCAGTCACAATGGATTAGCAGGTAGTACAGCCGACATGTTTTTAATAAGTTATTTTAATAAGGGGCACAGCTATGATCACAGACATGTTGAAAGGACACAAATCATTGGCTAGCTAGCTGCCTAATATTTGCAAGCCCATATGTTCACTTTTTAATGAAAGCAACAAATTCACACCGATTCTATGGGGATTGTCCAAAGTCATTCTGGGAAACACATGCCTTTACTAATTGAAGCAGAGCTGATACATCTTGAGGTAAAATAGGGACAGCTAATGGAAATTACACCTCACTTTATCTCAGTTAATCCAACTGACGCCTGATTTTACAGTGTCAGGGTGTTCATTTCTTTAATCATGCAGCTGTGTCTTTTCAAAGTCGAAGATATTAGAAAATGCTGATTTTAATGGCCTCATCAGATATCATCTGTGTTAATTAAATTTACTTTGTGTGGCTCAGTTGAAGGTACTGTACAGCCTGCACTGTGTCCCGTCGGATACTACTGTCCTCCAGGACTGACTCTAGGACTGGAGCTCCCTTGCCCACCTGGCACTGTGCAGAGCCAGCTCGGAGCCTCCAGCCCTGAGGCCTGCCTGCCTTGCCCTGCTGGTATGGAAAAGATTAGTGTTTTGTTCTACATCATCATAATCTAACCCCTAATTAAATTTAAAAAAAAAAAAAAAAAAAAAAACTTGTTCTTGTGTTATGTTGATAACTTTATTCTGTTGGTGTTTCCTGCAGGAATGTTCTGCTCTCAACCTGGTCTGTCCCAGCCAACAGGACTCTGTGAGGCAGGGTACTACTGTCCTGCTGGATCAACCAGCCCTAACTCTACTGAGTATCAGGTGTTGTTCTTGTTCTTTGTTGGTCTGTAACCTGGTGAACCTTGGTCAGTCAGTAATGGTCATTAGGTCCTTGTTCCCACAGAATGAAACTCCACGTCAAAATGTCTGTGTTCGCAATAGATAAAATCAAAATGTGATTAGTAGATTGACTGAACGCATTCATGTGCCTTGATTTAATTGTTTTACATCCATTATCTTTCTTCTAAAAGCACCATTAGCTAAAATTTCAATTTCGTACAGATGATATAAAAATGGCTGCAAATTTTATATGGTTATCGATGTTGCCATGACAATAAATAGCTTTTCCCAGGAAAAGCGATATGAATAGTGCCATATTGCTGTGCACATTTATATTTTAATGGGTAAAAATTGTTTTGCTGTAATGACCACAAGACTCTTCCACAACACATTTTCAGTCCCATTCCTAGTAAGGCTTTAAGACCATTATGTTTTGAATTCATGAAAGCAGTTCTGTATTGTGGGGTCTAATAAACATTTCAGCCTCTAGAGACCTGACATTATAAGACTGCAAGCAATGCAAGCTTTACATTAATATGCATTTTTAGGAAATAATGCCATCAAAAGTGCGTATGTCATTATGTTATTATGTTTTTATTTTCTCTCTTTTTCCTCAGGGAAATTCTACCAGAAGCTATCTTTGTCCTTCTGGACACTACTGCCCCTCTGGTACTGGCTATCCGCTCCCCTGCCCCACAGGTTCTCTTTCCATCTCCCAAGGACTGAAGGGAGATGACGAATGCCAACCCTGCCCCCCTGGGCTGTTCTGTGACAGGCCTGCAATAGCACAGTTCTCAGATGCTCTTCCATGTCATGCTGGGTAAACACTTCTGCAGTTTCAAATCTCCCCACTCTGAGTTTGGGTGCACACACAGTTTCTTGGTTCTCTTTCCATCTCCCAAGGACTAAAGAGAGATGACAAATTCCCACCCTGACCCCCTAGGCTGTTTGGTGACAGGCTTACAATAGCAGAGCCCTCAAATGCTCTCTCATGTCACACTGGGAAAACACAAATCTGTGTTTCTCGTTTTTTTTTTTTTTTTCTTTGTCCACAATTGGTATTATTTATATTGTTCACTTGACTATTGTTCATCTGAACTGAAGAGAAAGTGGTCAAGAAAATAGTTTTGCTTTGAAATTGCTTTTTTTCTCTAAGAAAAGAAAAAATGAAAACTGTCTTTCCTAGTCTTTTTCTGCCTCTTTCAGCCTCTCCCTAATGTCCAATGCAAAGTGCTCTCACCTTGTTCCTTGAAAGTGTTTTTTTGGATTTATGTGTAGGATTTATACATGGATTAAAAGGACCAGTCCAATATGCCAGCAAGATATCTGGTGTTCAAAAATCAATCGGAAGCCAGTATATACATAAACTACAAAATCAGGCAGATAACTGAGGACAGCAGATGCCTTTTACATGAGAGTCTGGTGAGTCTTAGCAGGAGAGGGAGCAGGTGTCTTTAGTAGGACAAGAGCCACACTATTATGTATTTTGTTGCAATATGCTCTGCAATAAATAGACATAAAACCCATTTTAAATTACCTGTAGCACTTCAGTGTGTCTGCCAAGGGTACAGGTAGGTTATAAGCTGTAAATGAGAAGATCTGAGAATAATTTGACTTGGGAGCAGTCAAATTAAAATAATAAAAGACCTTTTAGCCATAAAACATTAGTTTTATTGTATCTGACACGAATCCCTGTTATTAAAGCATATTCAATTTTTTCTGGACACGCGCCATACTTGCCTGCTGATAATGCGTACTACTGAATGATTAGAACTGAATAAGGATTATTTCAAAGTATAATCGTAAGTGTAATGGTAACTGCATTAGTATTGAATACTGTATGGTGTATTTCAAACTGTTTAAATAGTTTTACTGACTTAGTTACTGATTAGTAAATATAACTGGTTAGACTTTTTATTCATTTAAATTTGATTAATTAAGTTATTTTTTTTGATGTGACCTTAACTGACACCTATAGTCAAGACATTCCCTGGGATGTTCTCCTAAAATTGATAAGAAATAACATTTCCTCACTGACAGATTGTTCAACCTAACTAACTCTAATGGCAGCTTGTGGCAATATTTGTGACATGAAGTTTGTTTCTCACTGTTTATGCCTACAGGTATGTGTGCATGGCTGGCAGCTTCAGTGCCACCCCGTCTGATGGTTCCCATGGATACCTCTGCCCCGCTGGCCATAGCTGTCCCGTTGGCTCAGCGAGCGAGGTGCCGTGTGAGCCTGGCACTTACAGTCCTGCCCCTGGAGCAGCCCACTGTATAATTTGCCCCAAAGGGACCATGTGTTCCTCCTCAGCCACTCAAGTGCCCTCTATCTGCCCAACTGGTGAGGATGGTGAAAATAAACTTTGAGTCTACGGTACAAATTAGATAATTTACCTTACATGTAGCAGCAATACTGCCAAGTGGTCATTTCCAATTCTGTAATTAATGATAGACCAATATTTAGTAAGTGCTCTCTTCCTAGGTCATTTTTGTCCAGCTGGGACTGCCCTGCCTCAGCCCTGCCCTCTAGGGACTTTAGGCACCCAGACAGGAGCCCACTCTCCACATGTCTGCACACCTTGTCCCTCTGGAGTATACTGTAGCTCATTTGGAGCCTCAACACCACAAGGTGACCAGACAAAAAGATATTTGGTGACATTATTTTAACCTTTTACCAAAATGTGCACACCCTTACACTAGTTAAACCATTAAGTAACAGATAACCAAATTGATGGTGTCTTTGTATTTTTGTCCAGGTTCTTGTTTGCAGGGTTTTTTCTGCCAAGGTGGAGCCATGGAGCCAACACCGCAGAGGTCTGACAACTTCCCCAAGAATGGCCCTTGCCCCGTCGGCCACTACTGTCCAGCAGGTTCCCTGTTCCCAATTCCATGCCCTCTTGGCAGTATCCGCAACACCACCGGTACACCTACTGTTTACAATCATCATGAAATTATATCTTTTTTCATGATATTTTTTCATATATTTATTATATAAGTCATAAATATATGAATAATTTGATATTCATGTAATATCTTTAGTTAGGAGCTTGCATTTTCATTTGGAAGGGGTCCTAATGGGATCTCTTGTGCTCTGCATGTCTGATCTGCATCACTGTATACCCTCAGTCTTATCTGTTGTCCTCCTGTCATAGGAGGTGTGTCCATGGAGAGCTGCTCTGCCTGTCCTGCAGGTCACTACTGCTCCACTGAGGGTCTGGCCAACCCCATTGGGCCCTGTGCTGCTGGTTTCTACTGCCCTTTTGACTTCTCTTCAACCACTCCATACGCCTTCCTCTGTCCCAAGGTAATATAGTCTTTTTATTCTTTTTCTCTCTGTATTCCCTCTCTTCCACTGAATTCCCCTCCCTGTCTTTCCCTTTTCCATTGTTTTTATTGTTTTCCTAACAGTATCTCTCTTAGAGAAGCTTGTGCCATGCTGTTTACTATTAATGTCCTGCTGCATTGAATGCCTCCCCTCCGATGTGCCTTTGTCATTTCTGTTCTCTCGCAGGGCCACTACTGTCCAGAAGGCTCTGCCCTGGCCCTGCCATGTCCTACTGGAGAGTACCAGCCAAACCCGGGCTCAGATAGCTGCATCCCATGCCGACCTGGATTCTACTGTGAGGAGGCCATAGTGGGAGAGCCATGGCCCTGCCCACCACACTCATTCTGCCCTGCAGGTACTCTCAAAGGACAATTTTGACTACAGGGGATGGGAACTTGGGAATTTAATACATGTATAACCATATAAACCATCACAAAAAACATAATGCCTCTCAGTTTTATATTAACATCTTTGTTGTAATTACTATGTTATCAATCAAACTGTCTCCATTCTACTGCATCATTTTTTTTCAGGCACCATGGTGCCTCAGCCCTGCCCTAATGGGACATACACTCATTTACACCAGGGAGGGCTACAAGAAGAGAGAGAGTGTTTACCCTGCCCTCCAGGGAAGTTCTGCAGGTACACTGGATGCATCACAGTCCCAGTGCACGCGCAAGCTCGTAAATATGCACTTTTCTCAGTGCAGCAATACACAGACAGACACACAATTAGGCATAAAAGCATCTTGTACGGACCCATGCTCAAAGGCAAACACTCATCTCTGCTTTAATTATACTCATGACTATACAGTATATCATGTTCAGGCGCCACGGTTCACTGAACAGCCAAATTAACACCTTAATATGCATGAGTATAATGAATGTAGATATGACTATGGGAGGTGGAAATTATGTTATTATCATTCAATTTATCTAGTGAAGCATACATTTTGGTGTCCTCTAAATGTTATTGTATGTATACGTGTCTCTGTGTGTATACAGTGACTGTGGTTTTATGGACATATTAACCTTGTGTATATATTCTTTAGGGCTGGTAGGATCCAGGGCGTGTGTGCCGCGGGGTATCTTTGTGTTTCGGGGAGTGCAGATTTTACCCCTCAGGGTCCAATGTCTAACTTGACCCAGTGCCAGTGGGGCATGCAGTGTGCTGGACCATGTCCACCAGGTACAATACATCAATCCTTAAAAAAAACCCTAAATGCTACCGATAATTATAATAATAAATAACTATATAATGAATAACTTGGAGAGTTAATCATTTTATCCTTTAACTATTTAAAATAAATTGTAAATGCTTATAAGTATTGTTTATTCCAGGTTTCTACTGCCCTGAGGGCACAGAGGAGGCTGAGTTGTGTCCTGCAAATACTGTCAGAAGTTCCCCAGGAGGTGCAAGCGTACAGGACTGCTTACCCTGCCCACCTCAGCATTGGTGTAAACCTGGTATGAGCTGATAACGGTCTATGTGCGTTAGAAGGATTTTTGCAGCTCCTGTTATCAGGTTTTCAAGGTAAAAGTAGGATGAAGTTCAAATTATGAGAAGTGATGAAAAGGAATGGCTGAGTTTGAGACGCTGATTCAAAGAGCATTTTATAGTTTGGGAGCTATGACAGTAAAAAATAATTTTCATCATTTTTGCCCTCAATGAGCAGTTTTCAGTCCTGATGATACCAGCTGGATCCTAGGACTGGGAGTACAGTTAAATCCGAAGGGCTGAGAATTACAAACAGCCAGGAGAGCCCTGCCCTTAGTCATGAGAATAATGACTAAGCCTGGGCTCATGAAGGGTTAACAGGTCACAAATTTAGCCATGAGCTAGTGCTAGATGAGCGTTAAAAGTGCAATAAAGTATTGCAATAAATTCCTCCACAGATAGGCACACAGAGTGTAACTAAAACATGGCATCTGAAACCTTTTTTTCCTCCCCAGACTTTTAGCATTTGTTTGTTTGCAGGAGACCCAGTCCTTCATCCGTGTCCTGCTGGTCATTACTGTGATGGTCTGCCCGGCAGTGACTTCAGTGGAGGGACAGGGCCCAGGCTATGTCCTCTGTACACCTATCGCGCTTCACCTGGAGCAGGCAGCAAGGGTGACTGCCTGCCATGCCCTCCTGGTTCACACTGTAACAGCACAGGTCTGATGCACCGCATTTCACACAACAGACCACAGCCCACTAATTATAGAGATGAACTAAAATTTCACATACAAAGGTTAAAGATTCTTAAGTTTACAATTAAAGGTATTTTTTTTACTTTTCATTCTGCTAAATCCTGTGCCTACTGAATGAAGTGTAAAATACACCATAATACTCCTCTCTCTGCTGGGTTTGAATTTACATTTGCAAGGACAGTTCAAAGAAAATTGCCTTTTTAGTTTGTATTAATTTCATTATGTACACACACTATTATACCAGTGCCTGAGCCTGTGCCTTAGATAAGAGTGAAGGCGGTATAATGTGATTGAAGACACCGACTTTAAAACTGACACCTGAGGCTACAGTAATGATTGAGTGGTGCATTTACAAGGAAAAAACTTTCTTTCCATTCTCCCTCAAAACTCTTTAAATTATTTAAAATTGAAACCATATTGCTAATTTATCTTGTTGTTGATGTCCAGCAGATGGTCTCCTTCCATCTTCTCCTTGCATCTTCTGCTTCTGGTTCTGAGTATGCATACATAAAGGCTTTTTAAAGAATGAGTAGTAAAGATCTTTACTTATTTTGGACTGTAGCACGAATTGTCATGGACTCATCGTTTTTGGACTCTTTGTGTTTTTGTTCTTTTGGTTTCCTGTGTTCACTCTATATGTCTGTTTAGTTCCAATTCTACTTTGTGGTTGGTGAGACTATTTAGTATTTATCACTTGATTTTGAGAGGTCTGTGTTTTCTTTAGGTGCTTTGTTATCTCTGCTTTGCATTGGTTATTCCAGACAGTTAGTACCTCTTGTGTTGCCATAGACCTGTTATGATCAATTCACTGGTTATCCCAACGTATATTCACATTGAGAGGTAAAATTAAATCAATATAAGTTTCAACACAATGTCAGTGTTCCTGGTATCATAGGAATGTGGGTTTCCCCCCTCCTCCTTTAGGAATGACAAGAGGTGACTGCAGACTAAGTGGGCTAGCAGACACACAGACACAGACACTCACTCTGTGGGTATTAGAGACAGAACTGGACCTTTAACTTGTGTTTTGGTCTTATTGTGAGCTATAACCACTTTATACCACATTATATAAATGCATTCATATTTCCCTGTTTCATTAGCTAACTAAAATACTCTAAACACATGGCATCTTTATTTTTCCTGATCAATTAAAGTTAATAAAAATGCTTCGGAATACTGATGAGTAAACCATCATATATTTAGTCTGGAAATGTTAGATGCTGGTTTGAGATGTAGTGTGTTAACACAGGAAAAATATTGAGAGAACAGATGGAAGTACAGTACATTTTACACTACAGCAAAAGCTCTACCAGTTCTTGTTCAGACAGCTTATATTGTCTCAGCATCGGTCATCAATATGTGAAACAAACGTCAGTACTCAGATGGTTAGTTAAACATAGCATATCAATTAATTTACATTTTAACTCTGCATTGCAAAATCATTTTCTCTTGTCCTTGGTCCTCAGTCTTAGCTTAGTTTGAGTGTTAAATGGAAGTCAATTATCGGGGAAATTGGCCTTTCAGAAGGGTCGGTGTTAGGTTGGTCTGTGAAAACAGATTGTAATTTCAAAAATTTGCTTAGGTTGTCCGCTCAAACGTTGTTGTTCATCCTGTGTGAGTTCTGAAGGCCTGTCGTAAATCAAAAACTTGTCATTTAACTTTGGATTAATGACCTCTTGAGTCCTAACAGGACATGTCTTGTGACTCAAAGGTCATGGGAAAGCTTATCAAAATTGATCAGTTCCATCAGTTCTGGGAAAGATTTGAAGTTCTTCATCGTAACATCATCCTTATAACACTAGAGGAGTCATTTTGATAAGCTTAATGGTTCAGGTGTTTTTCAGTTAAGGTCTCACTCAGTGTGTGTGGACAATGATGCAGCACATTTGTTTCTACTTTGGTTGCAGTGCATGAAGTGATGAATAGGTTTTCAGAAAGCTGTTATTTTCCAGGACTTACCGACTACTCCAACCATCCCTGTCCACCTGGTTTCTGGTGCAGTGGGTCTGGACCCCCCATCCTTTGCCCTGCAGGCACCAAAAGGCCTCTTCCTGCAGCTGCTGCACCCAGCCAATGTGAACCCTGTGCAGGGGGAACCTTCTGCCCAGATCCTCGGACTACAGGAAAACCCAATGTGGAGGGGATCCCCTGCAGGGCCTCTTATCAATGTCCTGTGGGTAAGTTCATTAAAACAATTTATAATATAAGTATAGTATATTAGATTCTTTATGTAATGACTTTGAATATTTTACTTTTAATAAATGGCTTTCTCCCTAAAGACAGTAACAGGGTTCTGCTGTAATGAGTTTTTGCTCATAATACAGGTGCAGTCTCAGAGAGGCTGTGCAGAGCCGGCTCATACTGTGGACCTCAGACTGCTGAGCCTCAAGTCTGTCCTGAAGGTTATTTTTGTCCTGAGGGATCCCATTCCTACCACACCCCGAAACAACTGTGAGTGCATGAAAAGTCCAATGTCCTAAAATCTGGCATGCAATCACATGTTTGTAAGATTGTCATGGAAATTGGAGGCTTTAACGGTTGAAATGATGAAAGCTTAATGGGTTTGGACTCTATTCTATACAGTGTGGGTTAAATCTTTATAAATAACCCTGTTACTATGCCCCACAGCTGTCCATTTCCCTACTATTGCCCAGCCAACAGCTCTGCTATGAAGTCCTGCGAAGGGGGTACCATGCCTGTCAACACCAGCAGGCTCAGAGGATCCAAAAGCAGCTGCTGTAGTGTGTGTGAAGGGGGAACCTATCGCCCAGACCTCTCATCCATCCCACAATGCCTTCCATGTCCACCAGGATACTTTTGCCCCCCAGGTACTTTACTCACCACAGATCATTCCAGATCTCAACTTACGTGTACAATATTTGTTGTTGAATGCCCAACTCAATTTATTTTTATTCAACAGGTACAGACCACTACAAGAGTAACCCATGCCCTCTTGGGTATGTCTGTCCCATGAAATCCACCCAAGCAATACCCTGCCCCCCCGGCTCCTTTGGCAACCTCACTCATGCTGAGACATTAGGTGACTGTCATCCATGTCCAGCTGGCACCTTCAACCACCTGCCTGCTCAGAGGGCCTGCTTTCCCTGTGGCAGCTCCTCCACCTCACCAGCAGGTTAGATCCTATGAGACGTTCCTAGATAACTCAGGCCACATTAAATGCTTTTATCTGAAAAAAATAAATGTTTATTTTATCATTATTTTCATCAGTTAAGTTTCTAAAGTGTTGTTCATCTGAACAGGAAAGTATCTCTTTCGATCATACTGGCGTGCTGTGTCACATTGTTTCCTCAGGCTCTTCTTCTTGTACCTGTATTGGTAAGAACCGTTCATTTCAGCCCTCGGATGGTTCATGTTTGTGCAGAACTGGTTTTATCTTCTACAATGAACTGGATTTCAAAAGCTCTACCTCGGACAGTGAATTGGACTGCCAGCCTGAGGTCAGTCCCAGATATTTTTGCTGTATCAAATTTCCAGTGTTTTTCATCTTTGGACAGTTCACCCAAACTTATTCACCTCCATCCAAAACTATTTGTTTATGTTTGAATTTCTAATTTCTTCCCTTTAAAAGTTTGCATGGAAATGCAATTTAAGGAGTAGAGCCATTAAAAGTCTGCCAGACAAATGGGGTCCTGTGCAATTGTATAAACAGGAAAAAATCCTTACTGGTGTTGAATTTTCACAGAAGCATATGAACAACTTCTACACCCTTCAGTGTCGACCACCACAAAGGATTTATCAACCTGTGGAAAACAATGGCTTTATGTGATCTGTTTGCAATGATTTAACTTTATAAGTACTTTTTTTTAGAAGATTTGGAAATCACCATTAAAAAAAAAGGAAAATGGGGGAAATACTTCCCTACTGGTTTGTGTGCAAGGTCTGTGTGTTTAAATAATGTTAAGAGGTCTGTGTGTGTGTGTGTGTGTGTGTGTGTTTCAGGCAAACAGACGGTGTGCCGCAGGACAGGTACGCCTGGCAGCATCCAGAGATTGTGTGTCACCTTCCCTCCACTCCTGTAATATCACTTGTGGACCACATGGAGGAACTCTGGATGTAGAGATGGGAATGTGAATCTCACTTATATTTTTGAACTTGGTCCTCCAAACTACTTTGCAATGTCACGTTGAAAAATACTCTGCAAAAACCACTAAAGCTAGATGTAATGAAGAAATTAATTAGTATCTCCAGGTGGTAAATAGCCTGATACGCTGTTTGTCTTTCTGTCTCTTGTCTTTCCTGATCCTGATGCCCCAGCTGCCAGTGTGAGCAATATGTGTCTGCTGAAGAGCTTTGCAACACTTCCTGCCTTTCCAGACTTCCTCAGCTCACTGCACAGTTATTGCCAGATGGACACCTGCTGCTCAGCCTCAAAGAAAGAAACAGCATGGTCTGGGCCAGGGTGAGAAACTGATGATTGGCTTTACCTTACAAGATAATGGCTTTCGTATTTTCCTTACACTTACCAATCAATTACACTAAATGTCAGTATGAGTGAGAGGAAGGATTTTCGGGAGCTGCTACCACCAGATAAAAATAAGCACTGAGATGAGTATTGTAGTGATGCAGCCAAGAAACTTTTCAGACTGTAGGGTCTAGTTAGATCGATTAGTTGGCAGAAAGCTTGGTGTGCATTTATCAGGGTCTCGGGCAGTCTGACTCTCAGCAGGATACGTACAAAATGGTTCAGCTGCAGATTTTGTGATATCATTGAATTACGGCGAAGGGAAAGTTATAAAAAATGAACTCTTCTCTCCATGCAAGAAGATGTATATAGTAGTTCAACAAAATAGCTACTTGGTCCCTTATATCATCTATGAATGTGCATGTTTGTGTGTGTGCACTTGAGTGGGTTTGTCCTGTTACAGTTACTTAGTAGCCATAACTTTTATAACTGACAACAGTTTGTCTGTGAAATATTATTTTAACAACAACAGTCTAGTAGTTCTCAAGTACAGGCCATTATTTTACCATCATCTACATGTTTAGCCATGAAAAACACAATTATTTAAAACAGACATCTTTACACATATTGTACTGCAACAACAAAGCCTCTACTCAAGTCAGCTCTATATACACCAGATTCAGTAATCATATATATATATATGTATAATTAATGTAGAAACACAATATTCCATAGTTGTTATTTATGTGTTGATTCTCCAATATGGTGAAAACACTCAAACTTTAGTGCGGTGCCTATATTCAAAGGAATGCCCTGTCAGTTTTATGAGAAAGGACAACTCAAAATTAGTTATCGATATCTTGGCATTGTATTTTTTGAAATGATGTAGTATGTTCTGGTCTACTGCTGCAGTAGCAATTCTTATTGAGCTTGTTTCTGTTTACTTCCAGACTGTAATAGACGTTTTAGGACCAGACATCCATGCAAAGAGTATTGGTAAAATCCATTTGGTCCAGTTTGACTCTGAAGGAGTGTTTGGTTGGATTCCCACACAGAGAGAGCTTATTCATCAGTTTCTGTCTGGTAACTTGTCATGTTGATTCATTTTATTCTATTTTTTCTAACAACTCTGATCAACCCATTTGATGAAAACTTAATTTAATTGTCTAAACCCAGAGCATGTCAATTTAACACAGATTTACCTATATTTAGAACCAATAGAACTCCTAAATGCAAAACCCAGAAAGAGGAGAGACACAGAAGATGATGATGATGATGCCGACTCAGCTATCCTTCCTCGTATCCCCAACCCCATCGCCTGTCTGTCCTCTGGTGACATGCTCATTTTCCATCTCACCATCAACCACACTGGTACCACTGATTTGATTACTTTCATGTTGGTTTTATCATGACAGTCTAATTTATTTTTATTTTGAACACTGTAATCTTGCTCTAACTATATTTATATCCCTAAGACCGCCATCACAGCCACTTCCCAGTGTATCAGAAAGATCACCTGTTTAACAGTAACCCCAGCTGGGACTTTGGTGCCTTCAGACAACTGCAGATACTCATGATGCAGACAAACTTCAATTCTACAAGGTAGTGTTGACTTCCTACTGTGCATCCTCCAGTGATTATTTAATAATCCCATTTTGTGACCATATCCTCTCCCTGGTTCCTCTATTTTTTTCACAGATTCGCCCATGTGTTTTCAGAAACAGGGAAGTATGTGCTTTTTGACAGTGCTGTCCCAGAGTGGAGTATGGTAGTGGTGGTCAGTGAGGAGGGGACAGAGTGTGACCCTCGAGCCTCCGTCTTCCAGCCCATGACCCCGGCACAGCTGGTCAAGTACGGCATTGTCAAGCAGCACAGACTCAACCTTCTACCTGACTGGGGAGTGATAGCAGGTGTGTCTACTGTCTACTCAACATTGTATCTTGCAGGTGCATGGCTGTAATGAGTTGGCCCTTGCTATTATATCATGACACAATGCTAACTGTGTGTAGGGATCCTGAGTCTGCTGCTGGTTGTAGTTGTGGTTTTGACCACCACAGTGCTAGTTCTGCGACCTGGCAAAGCAAAACTCGTCTCCCAGTGGAGGACTAAGCCAAAGTGGCGCAGCCTTGGGGAGCCCTTCTGTCCAGTGGATTGTGTTTGCAGTGGAGACAGGTCTGTTGGCTTGACATCAGAACTGATGGTGTGCTTTATCCATGTGTCAGGACACTGATGTTGGGTGTCACATACTATGTATTGTATGTACCCTTTATAAAATATGCTGAAAGTCACCCTCCTCTCTGTGTCATTGATCTTGTCAACCTATCTATACTCTCTATGTAAGACATAATAATGTGTGTCTTTGTATTTGTGTTAAAGCATAGTTGTCCCAAGTCTAGGTGGCTTGCTTGGCAGTAGGGGTGTAGGAGAGGGCGCAGAAGCTGAGGAGCCTGCTGTTTCAAAAGGAGGTAAGCTCACTGTCTATTACCCTGTGGTGAAGCCTCCTCCAGAAACATAATCAAACCCCATAAAAATATAGTAAAATCATGATGTTACCAGATGAGTGCCAGTTGAATCCTAAAGATTATTTTGTGATTTATATTGTATTATATGCTGAAATTACTACAATTTGATTTGTCTGTCTACAATTACCTATCACAACACAAGACTCAGGAGTCTACACCCACAATTTTAGCATGTTAACATACACAATGATAATGCTGAAGTTAAGCAGGCATAATGTTTACCATGTTCACTATCTTTGTTTACTGTGTTAGCGTGATAATATTTCTTAATTATCACTAAACACAAAGTACAACTGAGGCTGATGGGAATGGCATTAGTTTTGCAGGAATTCAGTCACAAACCAAAGTATTTGACAAATTAAAAAATTTGATCTGATGATGGCACTATATGAAAAGTCAGGGGATCACCAAGGTCAGTAGGATTCATCCTCTGAGAACCATGGATGTCTAAGCCAAATTTCACGGCAAACAGACGGCCCATGACAATACAGTAACTTCCTGAAAAAATGGTTGGATTCAATAAATAGTGAAGTCCTCAGTTTTTATATTTCCTGCACCATTTCAATTACCTGAACATAAATTGTATTTTTTGATAAAGTTTCACTAAAAGAACACTTTAGCAACTTTTTTCCATCTGACTGGTTTTCAATATATTTGCTGTTGTTTCTTTCTTGTCTGTAATAATGTTTAAAAAGGGTAGGAGATAGAGTTGGCTTTAATGTTTCTCACTTAGTGCTTATTGCATTATTCATGCATCTTGATAGGGCGTTTAAATGCCCATTGGCCTAGTCATTATGAAACCATCACGCATGACCAGGTAGCAGTTAACAGCCTATTCCCAATTTGATTGATGATAAAGACAATAATGGCTTATATCAGACTCTAATGACTTGTGCTGTTATCTCTAGCTCTCTAGTTAGCCTCTGCAATTTTAATTCAAGTATTTATCATCCATTGCATGTTCCATCCTGGACTGTCTAAAAAGCTAGAGAGACTCTACATTATTATTATGGAGCCCAGTTAAAGAAGCTTTTGATCTCAAGGTGCAGCCATTCATCACAAGATTAGCTCCTCAATACTTTTGGGTGGCATGCTGAAGCTTCTTTTGAGCCCATTTCTAACTTACTTATTATTGACATGTTCTGCTCGCATTTAGGAAGTGTGTCAGGGTGCTGTGATTTAGAGGAGTTCAATGTGAAGACTCTGTACGACAAACTAGAGGATCAGAACCTCCACATAGCTTCACAACTGGCCCGACACCGCAAAGACACACAGGAGTTTTATAGAAACATTTGTCAACAGACTGAAACACTCAAGGTGAGTTTTGCTATAGTGAAGAAAGAATTGGCCATTAGATATGTAGTATTTAGTGTGTGGTCTTCTCAAATGCCACAAGAAAACAATGAAAATTTTCTTTCAGAATGTCTTTGAGAATATGGATAGTAAAAAACTGAGTCTTCTTAAGGAGCTGCTAGTCCATAATGCATTGAGGGATACACCATCTAACAGCAGTGCAGGACAGAGAGACCCACAAGGTAAAAATGTATGATGATATGCGATTTCATTAGAGAAACAGATTTTTCCAAAGCAATGGGCAGAGAAAATAGTTTCTTCTGATGAAGAAAAAGGATGGGCCATGTCTAATCATAAAACCAAGATGATTAAAAGAATAGTTTATTTATTATTCATTTTTTAATTTGCATTCTTGTGAAGAGTTAGATGAGAAGAGCGATACCTCTTTCATGTCTGAGAGATGTATTGATCTTCTCATCTAACTCTCAGCAAATACGTGAATAAGCTAAGTATCTCCCAAAATGTTGGACTTTTTTTTAACAGTATTATCACATTTTGTATCTGAATGTAGGATAACACACAAGTGCTCAATAACTTCCTTTGTATTAAAGGCCCAAAGACATCTACCTGACTGTTTTACTCTTTAAATCACCTGTTGTTGTGCTTTGAGGTGCCACATCCTTTATTAAATGTTTTTTTTCTAAACTATTTCTTGCATGGGACTCTAGCTGAGGCCTCTATAGCATTACTGGGAGCTGTTCTCAGGTCAGTGGAAGCTCTCATATGCAGGCTGACAGGAGAAGCTTGGCCGAGCCAGGATTTGCCCGGTCCCCCATACTGCCATACTGGGGACACCAACATGTGTTATACACAGGTACTGTGGTGTCATTTGTTCTGTTGTAGCTTATCTTGGATGGATTAAGTAGGGACTGATTTCCTCTTTTAAATTATGTCCTCAGTTTTCATCAATGAATATGACCAAAGCAGAAGCGCTTCCCCATGAGCCAGGTAAGGAACAAATCTATACAAATGTTTGTTGCTTTTCCAAGAGCATCAGGATGTCATGTCACCCGAGTGAGGTGATTCTGTCTTCCCCAGTCCATCTACAGAGCACGGCTCCTTGTCTGAGTGACCATGACCTGTCCAAGCTGGTCAGCATATCTCCTCTATTCAAGACCCTGCAGGAGATCCAACAGTCTTTACAGGACCTTACGTCAGCTGAGTCCAATCAGCATCTCCACAATGGTACAGAAAGATGATAGAATGGCCTCAATCCAAGATCTCAGTAAAATAAATTAAACTTTTAATGATTGTCACAAAAGATTGATGGAAGCAACAATACAGCATTTTCCATCTGTTTTAGCAGCTACGGAGCATTCTTTCCAGGAGAATAATGATGGGAAACTTGTCCCGACTACGCTGGACAAACTGTCACCTCAACACTCTGCCGTTTTCCTGTTTGGTTGCCAGGTGATGCAGTTGATTGCAAACTGCCCCCTGTTCCCCTCTGTGGTTCTGCTACTGGCCAAGTCAATCCCTGTTTCTTCATCTTCCTCTAATGAGGCTCTGTTGGCAAATTGCTCAGGGGACTTTTATTTTGATTCAACCAATCAAATCCTTTATCTGTCAGAGGCAAAGCTTCAGCATGTGGGACATTTCATCGCTACTATTCTTCAGTCCATGGCTCACATAGCATCAGGTAATCAGACAGACAGTAATAGAGGTCGTGTAGTACGGTGTAATAGCTCTGGCAATCATCTTTAAAGGTACAAATTATGTAATTTTCTTTGTTTTCCTTTTTTTTTAATTCAGGATCTAAACCCCAGGGCTTTATGCAAGCTCTCCATGAGGCTATTTCAGCTTTAAGCCTTCAGCTGTTCAACTTTTCTTTCAAATCGAACACAGCAGAGGTGTGTAAGTGCTATTTAAACCTCACACATTATCCTCATACTGCACAAGGGGCAGATAACTTTTTATGCTTTCTTTTAACAGCCAAAATTTGATGCTTCAGAGGAACTGAATGGTGCATTAGTTGAGAAATTTCTCAACATTAGAGTTCCCACTGAAGTGCAGTTCACTGAGCACCTATTAGCTAACAGGTTGGTGAGAAAGATAAAACCTACAGCAGAGTATAATATACCCTTTAAACAAAATCATTGGAGTAAATAACTGTTCTGCCTTTCTTCCAATTTAGGCTTGAGAAATACAGATATTTCAAGTTAGAGCAGCTCATCATGAACCTCAAACAGAGTTCAACTCAGGACATAGACACAGGTAAGACGATCGTTAATATCTTGTAAGATGCAGTTAGGTTTTACAATATGCAAAATCAATGATAACCATTGCTCTGACTAAAGGAAGGACAACGTATTGTAAAACACTACATATGATGTTAAAATGGCCTAACACTAACGACCTTAGTGTATAGTGTCTTAAAAATGACACTATGCATCTGTCACTGCAAAATAGCTATGTGAATTTGGCAATGGTAACAGACCTGCATCAACGAAAAAGATTAAAAATCATAATATGTCACAACATACAAATAGATAGTTGCTAAATTAGTTAATCATGAAAAAAGCTTTATATTTATGGCATTCATAGTCAATATACAAAGATAGAAAAAACCTAGTGTAAGGAGTTCAAACTCTTGACCCTTAATCAATGTCTTACCAGAAGTCTTTTTTTATGGGAATGGGTTTCATTCTTTCAATCCACAATTATTCAGCCCTGGAAGCATTGATCCATAACGACGCCAGCAATCTTGTGAAACCCATGACATTCCCATATTTCCCAACAATAATGCACCCAAATAAATTATTTAGTTGTGATTTCAGATTGAAGTCAGACGCTTTTGCATTTATTGCCAGTGACAAACATCTAAACATCATTAAAACATTACAGGGAGTCCTGGAGAGAATGAAGTCGATTTTCACTTCCTTTATCACCTAAAAAGCTTTTTGAACAATGGTCCTATATCCCAGTACACACAGTTCATGACTTTAATGACAGCATGTCAACGAGCACTGAAGCTATTCTGGAAGCAGGAGGTGGTTGTGCTTCTGCTAGATACACACTAATCATATAATAATAGGTGTTTCAATTGTTGTCGTTTCCAACAATAGAGATTCCAATAAGACATTTACACAAAATCAAATAAATCAAAATAGAATTCTGCAAAATAAAAAGTATTTTTTCTGCAGGTTCACCCACAAAAGGGACACCGATGCAGGTATCTATCTTAATTTCAGAGAATAGTCACTATCCTCCAAGCACCACACATGTTACTTTACCATTTCCTCTATTACAGATGTCCTGTGTAGAGGAAGAAATTGACCGCATGAATGAGTCTTTCTTGCAGCTGAGTGTGCAGCTACAGAAGAGGGCTAAAATGAGCACATTGCTTAAGGAGAGGGAGAACAGTGCTGGCAACCATGCGGTAATTAGCTTGAACATTACATATATAATTACATAATCCAAAAAATTAATCAGCATGGTAATTTAATTGTTTTGTGAAGGGCTTAGAAATTATCTCTTGGTATATTTCCTTCAGATTTCAACATGCTGAGATATTCAGTTTGACTTTTTCACTCCTCATTATTATTGCATTTCATACATATAAAGGAAATATTACATGAATACATTTAGTTGATTGGTGATAAATCAGTAAAATGCATGTCCTTAATGTTAATGTTAATTTGCACCTATTCAGCCTTGGCTTAAAAGAGAAATGTGTGCCTGCATTTGCATATTTGCATCATTGCTTGAGACTGTGTATGAGTTAATTTATATCTTTTATCACACATCATCTACAATACATTCTCTGGGATCTATTACTTTACAGAGGTCAACACCAACAAGCATGCCAAGCCTGAGTCGTAATGGAACAATCCTGCTGGAACTGAAGAGACGCTATGTATCACAGCGCCTCAATGAGCTCCAAATCACATTAGGGCAGATCAGACGGTGCCAGCAGCATGACAGCAAGTCAAAAGATGGGACAAGAGGCCGTACACAAACAGACAGCAGCACCGCTCAGCAGGGGCAGGCCGAGCATTATCCTGGCGTAGATGGCTGCAGTCCCGCTGACGGCCAGCGGCAGGACAGTATTCCAGCTAGCCAGAGTCACAGCCAACAAACTGAAGAGAGCGGAGGTCTTGGTGACTATAAACTGGAGAGTCATATTTCTGACCAGCAGAGGAGTGACACAGTCCAGAGCAACAACCCTGACACATTACTAGACTGCCACATTCCAGAGACCCAAGATCGGCCGCATCTTAATGTCCCAGGAAAGCAGCTAAACAGTCAGATCACAATAGAGAATACAACTGGACATACAGATATTGATGACATGTGGGGGCCTATTGATCAGAAACTGGATCTGAATGTAGATAAATAGTGAGAAATGTGTTGTTTTTATGTGGTTCTCTTGCCCATATTTCTCAGTTTCCTGCCTTTTTGTGCTTTTCATCTTCAGCCTAAAATAGCTCACTTATCTATGTACAATACAATATTCTTTTTTGTTTGTCGAGGCGTGACCCCATCTTAATTTTGCACCAGCTTTAAACAATACAGCTGTGTTCTTTTTGATTATCTGGGACCCCGGACAGAAATAATTTCTGGCAACAAGCAGCGGCGTGACACAATCTGTCATCTTGTCCAAACAGTTTCTCAGTCAGGAGTTAATACTATCCTCTAAGACAGGTTCTGTTCATTACCATATTCTAATTAAGACAATAAACTTCAGCTGAATGAACACAAGGTGACACTTGCGCTTCTGTGTTGGTTCCTGCTCAAAACAACTTCTCCCTTGTGTAAAGGTGACGACCCATATGTCTTCATGAATATTTAATTTAAACTACAATAATTGTTTTCCCTTTTCTCTGTCTCACATGCAGGTCCTCTAACCTTTCTTTTTTAAGCCCTTTTCAGTCTTATTAAGCCAACAAGTTAACCAAGTGAAACTAAAAGTACCCGAAAACTTGAAATCCTGTTGGATTTTTTGTTGCTCCAGAATAATCTATACTGCATGACTTCTGCCTTCTTCTGGTTCGATGGTTTATCTGACGCACAGGGTTCTGGGTCTTATAATAGAAAGTGAGTATTCCTACAGGGGGCTGTGAGCCAAATCAGAAGGTCAGATGGAACAAGTCTTCACTTACTATCAGTGTTAGTTTGGAGCTCTGTGCCAAGTCCCCTGGGTTGAATCTGGCTTTGCCCTGTGGTTGTGTGTGTGTGTTCATGTGTTTGTGCTTGTACATATGAGGAGTGTGGTACAGCGGCTCCCTGAGATTATATCCCTTATCAATTAGATTAGCTGCTATGTGCCACTGATCTGGTCTGTGTGTCCGTCTCACGGTGAGGCATGGCATCATATAACTCCATGCTGAGCTGCTCTCCAGCCATGTGTGTGGGAATCTTTGCAGTGGTACAACATTATGCTTGCTCTAGTTGTTTAGATCAACACATTTTAGGGTTATTTTTAGGAAGGCTGTCTTTATGTGACGACAGTGAGTATATGTATATACATACGTGTGTGTATATATATATATATATATATATATATATATATATATATATATATATATATATATCCCAACAACCCATGCTTTTGACAGTTAAGCATTTTGTTTTTTATAAATATTTCTGAACAGTGGCAGACTTACTTATGATATATTTTGTATGTAATTCATATATTTTACATTTGCAATATCCAAAGTAATTTCACATTGTGTCAGGACAGTAGAGAGCAGGATGTACAGACACAGATGGATAAAGAATGAGTATAGATTACAGATGTTAGAGAGAGAGTAAAGTCCTTCTTACACTGTCCAAATTCCAGCATTAGAAGGTTTTTCCTCAAGCAAGCTGCACATGAGATTTGCACGTTTCAACCACGGCTGCTTGCTTTAATCATGTTATAATCTTGAAAGCCTTCCAAATCCCTAGAAATTACTCTCTGCTGTATATCCTGCACACACAAGTTTACAGTATGTACAGTACATATATATATATATATATATATATATATATACATATATATATATATATATATATATATACAGACCAAACACATACTCTCTCTTCCCCACATATTTATACACTCACTTCCTGTTTTATACTCAAAAAGTGCTGTATTCATCACATGCATGCACCCTGTTGTGAAATCCCTTAGACCTGAACACAGAGCAACACCTGAAGAGTGAAAACAGATTATTTATTAAATAATTTGTTATATTTTCTTTTCTTTGAAATCCTTTTTTTGGTTTGAAAAAACAAACATTTAAGAGGCCTCTTAAAAAGGAGTGCTTTCTTTCAGACTCCCTTTGGTCTTCCAGAGTCTGCATGCTGTCGCTAAGCAGGCCTCCTGTAGTCACCATGGCACTGCATTACTGTTGCTATGGTTTCCTTATCTGCAAGATGTGGTTCAACCAGGCCTGCCATATTTGGTCTGCTCCTCAGTGTGCCAGCCTACTGCTGATGCTGACAACAACACAAGAGTGTGCTCAGCTTCCTCTCTGCAATTCTCTTTACATTAAAATCTGCAACAACAACTAAGCATTACTGCAGAAACCTGTTGATTCAGTCTTTCAACAGTTTTCAGGGTTTTACAGCTCTAATACATTGTCTTCAAAGCATACATATTTTGATGTTCACAGATAGATAAAGGAAATATCCCTCGACTCCTTGACCTATTCTTCTCCGGAGTAATCCTTTTATTACTCCAGATACAATGGCTTCAAGATTAAATACTGTGATGTCAAAGTGAGATTATTGTGGGTCTTTCAGGCCTGAGGATGCTGTTTCACGGGTTTACCTGTTATTTCTTTTTTCACAGAGTCGGCAGATAACATCAAACATCACACTAATTCTGATTTCTTGGTGGGTGTCTTGGAAACATTAGGGATGACAAAAAGATGGATGGATGGATGGATGGATGGTTATATAATAATACTGACTGACTTACTTTGAAATATTGGAGATCATGACTTTATAGTCCATGACATTTAGTAGCAGAATAATCAAAAAGTACATTTTCTGTCCAGTGGACGAATCAAACAGATCAAATTTTAATATTTTAGCATATAATCAGTAATATGTCAGGATTTTCTTTGTAGAGAAATAGCCTTTTCACAACCCTTTTCATACAGAATGGAACACATAAAGATTAAAGCAGGTGATGGATTTGCTATAGACAAGAAATTGTGGGACATCTATTGTGATATTCATATTGGATGTACTGCAGGTTTGTAGAACAGAGAAAGATAGACATAAAGCAATACGTGGATTCAGTCTGTTAGCCATTTTATTGCATTCCCAACACATCTTTCAGTTCTACAAGAGAGGGTCAAATGACTGCAGTTTTCAGTGAGAAAAAAAAGTGATGTAATTACACTGTTCAGCAGTCACTTCAGACCTCCCTGCTGCAGGTTGTGTTGGTGTGATGGACAGAAATAAGGTTTTGATCTTTCGCTACTGGAATCAGTGACTCATTGAAACTGGATTAGTTTAAAGATTTCTTCTCTACTCTTCATATTTAGCATTCTTCATCCCTTAAATAACGAAATAGAGACAATTGTTGCTGGAGGGCAGTCGTGAAGCATGGAAGAGTTTGTGCCCAAATATAGACAGAAAATCGCAGAAAAGGTCAGGCCCTTTTAAAGCTAAACTCCAGAAGATAGAAGATCAATAGATTAGTGGGTCGCATCCAGCACAGTATTTTATCAGCTTCATTGCTGCAGTAAGCCAAAGATATAGATCAGACTTTATGTGTGTGTGCTTAGCATTTATATGATTTCAAAGTACAGATCAGGCTATACATGTTTTCATGTGTAATAATGATTTTTGTGTGGGTACACCCATGCATGCATATTGTGCAGCCTAGAGTATCCAAGTATGTGTGTAAACCTGTACTCCTCTATTGATGCAGCCAGACTCTTATTTTATACTGTAAGACTTCAACTGAACCTTTGTATTCTTTAATCCCACTGACTTCCTAAGGAAGAAGGAATAGTCTGTACTGATGTGTAACTAATGAAATGTCCGGAATGACAGAAATGGCCCTGCAAGCAGCTGCTCAACAACATTATGCAACACATGACAAAGACAGTTTTGTCTCATTGTTCCTCTTAAGCTTTAACAAAACAGTTTTGCCTTCGGTTTCCACTGCACGCGTGCACAACGAGCTGCTGTGCTTTGCTTGCCTGTCCTCGGCAGTCAAGAGAAAAGCAAACCTAAACAGGCTGGCGTGACGAGCTGGTCAGGCCTTACCAAACGAGAATAATGTGGCCCTGCACGTTGTGGTGTAGGAGGGAGTGACCCACGCATGCGTATCGAAGCCTCCGCCTGTGTGACTGTTGGGGAAAAACAAAGGCAGCGAGCCGCGGCCGGGAAGTGTCATCAGTCATCCCTAAAGGAGGAAAATTCACTTCAGACAGTGAGCGGTGAAACCAGACAGCTGCTGCCGCTGTTTTTTTTTTTTTTGCAGTTTGAGCGTTGAACGAGACTCCGGATCTCGCCGCAGCCGGTGAGTGAATCGGCTTTTTGAGAATCCACAGGTTCCTTCCCTTCGCTTGTTTTTTTTTTCTTTTGCTCCCCCCCCCCATCCGCGCTCCTGGATGGACCAGGAGGGACAGCGGTGGTGGACGAAGGACCGCCGCGTCACTCCAGCAGCTGTCGCGCATCACGGACTCGTTTGTTTCACGGAGGGTTGAGGGAGCGATTAAGTTAGTTCTCTCTGGATAGATGACGACTGGCGACTCAGGGGGAGTTCTGGGAAGACTACAGTTCATAGATGAGCACGTAAAGATTTGACAGCCTCGGTTTTCCACCGACTCCATTGTACCCTCTGGGGTCTGGAAGCCTGCCTTTCTGGCCTGAGGAGGGAAAGTTACCTGAAGAGAGGCGCTGTCCGTGGTCCTGAAGTCATCTCAACAACTCCTGCCATCTTACCCCTGGCCTCCAGTTAAGGGTTTCTCCAGAGAGCAGCAGTCTGAGGTCCACTGTCCACCTGCAGCTCCAGAAAGAGCTTAATATGGTAACTCAACCCAGAGTTCATCTGCAAACTTTGGTACTTTTGATCACTGTTGGTAAGTATAACTGTAGAATAATGTTGTGTTTGCCTGTGAATGCCGGGTGTCTTGCCCCATCTGATTTTTTTTTGGGTACATAGAGGCATGGGTGTGTAATCACGGGCCTTGTTAATAGTTTGTGAACCTTCCAGCTGGCTGTGAACTCAAAACCCAGTTTCAGGGCAGTCCCACTGACGTCTGCAAAGTGCAAAACGCCGCTCGCTGCAGCCAGCATTTACGCAAAATAAGTCGAGCCATTGAACAGAGGACAATAGGGTTGAGCTTTCCCCCTTTTTCGTTTGCCTTTCTCCAGTTTTTCTCCCTGACTCTCCCCCTCTGCCTCCCTGTTCCTCTGCCCTCTTTCATTGTGTTTGCATGAGCCCTCTGCAAAAAAGATGAGATGGAATCAATGTTGTCACTGGCTGCCCAGGGGGGCTTTGTGTTATATAAGAGCGTGGACCCAACACAGCCACATCCACACAAAGACCATGTGGCAAGCTCACTGAGATTACTGCCTCACTTCACTTTACAAGAAATCCCATATTTGTGTTTATAATCCCCTCCATTCTTTCCCTCCATGTTAGCATCCACTCCCTGCTTTCCTCTAATTGTTATATATCTTGTGATGCATTTATTTATCAATCAATTCTTTCTCTTCTTCTTGCCCAGGATACTTTGCTGTCCTCCTCCTACACTGTCCACAGCTCCCTCCCTCCATTTATTCCTCCCTCTGCCAGCTAATACTAATGGGCATAGGCCATCATTAGTGTTCACTGGCCTGGATGATCTTGAATTTGCCATCAGTATTGTGACTCAAGTCTCTCTAGTGCTCACGGAGCTGTATAATTGAATTTATGTATTTTTAACGCTTACTGAGTTTTGCGTCCCGGCTCAACGTTAGATTCAATGTAAGCGCAGATTGCAAGAGCGGGTGACCTCGATAAGAAAGACTGGGCCATGGGTTTATTACTACAGATAACAACTGTGCCTGTCACAGCAGTGTGTGTAGTTTTATTCTCACAGTCACTGACTAAAGACTGAAAATGTCACAGACCATGGAAGTTTGTTATTCACCAGAAAAAGATGTAATCGTCTTCTAGAATTTGTACATGATGAATATATATATATATATATATATATATATATATATATATATATATATATGATAGCTGCTCCCTTAAGCACCTTTTATTTACAGTACAGTGGATCCGCTCTGAGGAAACCTGCTTGTTTCAGTATTAAAGAGCTCTCTCAAAAACTCTGAAGGAAAACCACTGCAGTATATTGTTTATACTTATACTTACATTTTCAGTATGTAATAGCAGTTAAAGCTACCTACCTATAAAATATAATCTGTTTTGAATAATAATCTGAATCTGATATAGTTAACGCACAAATATAACACAACATTACTACTTTTCCCTCATTGAACAATTCCGCTCAGTGAAGGTCAAACATCAAAGTGAAGTAACAATAAGCAAACCACAGTTTTGAGCGGAGGGAGTCTTTAAACCTGAACATTTTGACTGAGCTTTCATCAGGCTAGCCGCTGAGCTAAACGTGTGTAACACTTCCATGCTCTTCCAGTCCACCTGAGCCAGCCAGTATGTGTCGACGTGCCGTCGGCAACCGAGGCAGTACTGGGGAAATCCATGAAGTTGACCTGCATCGCCTGTATGACGAGGGAGGAGATCAAAGCAAAGACACATGTGACTTGGTACTACATGCCAAAAAAAGAAAAAGACATCCCACCCGACAAAACTCTTGTAGGTCGCTGCTACATTTTTGTGATTATTATGATATGACATACTAATGTAGACTGTGTATATATTTTATGCGTGCCTGCTTGGCTTTCCTCTCTCCTAGATATACAAGTATGAAGATGAAAGTCCAGCAGAAGTGGACGGACCATTTAAGGGCCGTCTTACCTGGAATGGGAGCCAGGACTTGCAAGACGTCTCCATCGAAATCATCAACGTCACTTTTAACGACAGCGGGGTCTATGAGTGCAATGTACTTCGCGAATTTGAGTTTGACTTCTTTACTCCCTCGGTCTCCATCACCAAGGAGATCAAGTTGAAGGTGCACGCGAAAGGTGCGGCTAATAGTTTTCCACTTTCTTCCATGTTGTTTTGCTCTGTTCTGTGCTCAAGTTTAGACAAATTCTTGGTTGCCATTTCAATATCAGTACAGCTCAGTGTCAGTTTAGCAGGGTCACTCCAGAGGAACACATGAGGTTAGACAGACCTCAGACTTGTGTTTGTGTTGTGTGTGCCTTTCAGGCAGTGGCATGCCTCTGTGAGGTTACCAAAAATACACATCAGAGAGATCTACGCCTCAAATCTGACACTTACACTATATGACTTTCAGAGTCGTCAGATCACTGTACTGTTCACACTACAAAACTTTTAGTCTTGTAATCTCGAATCTTGACCTGGTTGTGGTTCCCACACTACATGACTAAGCTGTTTTTCGAAAGCTTGTTTACACAATCTATCTAATCTATTGCATCACAAATGTGTTTTATTTCAACACTTAAACAGGCGAGAAATGCTTTTACAGCCCCAAAGCAAATGTATTATTCATACTTGGCCTTAATATAAATATGAGCTCTTATAAAGCCAGTAGTAGTCCAGCAGTGTCTCAACAGGGGTGGTTGTACTGCAAAATATTTTAATGTCTACCCAGCGTTAGTCTGCGGACATGATCTTTTTCGTACATGCTTTACAGTATCAGCAGAACTGATTCATGTTAACCAATATCCTCAGAACTGAGATAGATTTAATGAAAAGAGTTTGCTTTGCAGATGGAAGGCAGCATAACTCATAATTTCACTGCAGCATTGCAAATTTTAGCACTGAGTGGCCCAGCTATTATGTTAGATATGATGAGGATGATAGAGCTGCACGCAGTATATGCTGGAGAGGTTCAGCTCAGGCGTGTTAATTTACAATCCCTCCTGGTAGAAACACTCGTCTGTGCTGTGTTGACTTCTGTGTACCAAGTGTTCTCTTTGTGCTGTACACGCCCCTCCTTTGATGTTGCATAAAGTGTTTATCAGACTGCTTTAAGTGGCTTTTACATTTTATTATATATTTCCAACTCGTTTCCACTAAGTGATGCATCAGTGTGAGGCCATTAACAACATCACTTTCCTTCTCTCCCCTTTGTTGTGACTGTACTGAAGAGGAATAATTGTGTGTTTTGTTTTGTCTGCCTTTATTGTTCATCAAAGCTGTCTTCTGTTGTCAGTGAAGGGGTTAATTCAAACCAACTACTTTGCTATCTAATATAAGGGGTAATGTATTCTGCTTCCTGAATGCTTGGCTTGCTGAATGTGTCACTTTCCACCTTGATCGAATATACACTACAACATGTATATTTGGAACTACTTAATTTTTTCCCATTTCTTTAACTTTACATTATTTATATCTGCTTGCACATGGTATATAGTTCACTATCAGAGGCATATAAAGACAGGCTAGTTGAATCCCAGTATTTGTACCTGAAAAAAGAAGAGTGCAGATTGGATGTGATTATCCTCCGAAGTGCAACTTTCCAAAATATACTACAGTTTGATCTTTTATACATATTTAAAAGCCTCTCCTTCACATTTCATACAACTGTGGTATCAAATTTCACAAAGCCGTTAGTCAGTGTACTGTACATTATACCTTGGGTATCATATTACGGTAATGATGTCCATGGCAACCACATCTCTGCTTTCCCATCTAAGGGATTACATTTCACTAATAGCCTCTATTTGCAGAGTCTGCAGAATCAAATCAGTGAAAGCTGTCAACTGTCTTGTCAGCAGGCTTTTTGGAATTTGGTACACACTCACTGGCACAGTGGTTCACAGTGGCTCATAATCATACTGAGTTCACATTTTTTCAAGTGTGTCTTAAAACAGCAGTCAGGTGCCCGTATGTACATTGAAACTGTTTTTCACATTTCCAATGTAAGTCATATACACAAAACCAAAATATGACCCAAAATATGAAATAATAAATTCAATTAATTTAAACCTTTGTCACACCCTGAGAACCACTGTCACTTTGCATCTTATTTCATATTTAAAGGTACCGTGAGGAGTTTCTGACCAATAGAAGTGCTATGGAGCAATGTTTTTATGTGTGGGTCCCTATTTTGTTTGTATCATGCACGCACGAGGACAAATGGGCAGTGTGATTCATATCCTGCCGTTGGTTTATGCTTATTAATGCATGTTTGTTACACATTGATGATACACACAATATGTTCTGGTTAGAAACACTGAATGTAAACATAACTTTTTTTTGTAAACAACAAAACTCCACGGGGCACCTTTAATTCCCTAGGCTCTATCATCATTGTGCTACCGATATGGCCATAATGTTCTGTATGCAACATAGTTACCACTGTAGTAGAGTGTATCTTCGAACAGGATGCACACCAGAAAACCTGACTTTGTTTAGCCTGGAGTTTAGCTGCTCATTGAGCTCATTAAAGCTGTGAATAAATAAGGCTCCCCTTCTCTATTCAACACAAAAAGATTCAAAGGTAGGATGCTGAATAATACATGTTTCTTGGTGTTGTTTGTGCCCCACAGCCAGTCGAGACACCACGGCGCTCTACTCTGAGATCATGATGTATGTGCTGTTAGTGTTCTTGACCTTCTGGCTGCTGGTAGAAATGGTCTACTGCTACAGGAAGATCTCCAAGTCTGATGAGCAGGTGCAGGACACAGGGTGAGTCCCACACAGAGATACATTTACAGATGCATATTTAGAAGTCATAAACACAGATAATTGTTAGCAGGGGTACGACCGAAAACAGCTAATTAAAACACTGTGTGTCCTGAAAACAAACCTATTGCCAACATATTCAGATACATATGTGTGCTAACTATCTCTTTTCTATGACGCACAACACAGCAAGGCAGTGGGTTCATTTTATGAGTCACCAAGACTGTGTGAGCCAAATAAGTGAAAATGTCACCTGTGTAGGCCTGAGTTTCTGGTTATTGTGTGATAGTAATTTAAAATCTCAGAAACGTTTTGGTCAGAGAAATTTAGGAGGCAATCAAAAAGCAGAGAGAGCAGGACAGAGAAGAAAGATGAGAATCAGACAGGCAAAGAGATGGAGATAATTGAGTCTAAACTGCATCAGATTGCAACCCTCCTGCAACAGTAATCTTTTTACTTGACAGGCCTGAATAATTCTAAACACTGCTGACTGCCCTTTTTTTCTTTCGTGGTGGATTTGCAGCAACATCAGAAAATGACATTTTTGCGTCACCTTGTCAGCATTAACAAAGACCCAAATGCACTTGTATAGTCAGCTCCCACTGGATTGTCGTGGTGTTGACGAGGCCAGGCGATCCAGGCTGACAACTTTTGAACAGGCAATTCAGGTCCTGGACAGACCAATCACAAATAATGCGCAGCACATGTGCTGATCCAGTTATTGTGGTTTTGTAGACAATCAATCGTGACACCAAATCGGACTCCTGCAGTGACACATAGAGACCAAGTACTGCACAGTGTATTACTAACACCATGTATGTTTTCAGAGGAGTAAACACACACAACATATTTAGAAAGCCTTGACATAACTGTGTTCATTATTTTATTTATTTATTTATTTTACAGGTCCCTAATTTCCTCATAATTTCCTACAAAGTTTCCTCAAAGGAACTGTGTAATTTGATATTCATTTTGGGAAAAATAGGAATATCTTTGAAAGAAAAGCTCCATTTACCCAATTTATTTCTTAAAACTTCATTGTCCGTGTATGTTAAATTGTAGAATTGCCTGGTTACTGTAGGTTATACTAACAATGTATTGGAATAAATAAATTGGAAATGTACCAATTAAAAACTCTATTGTCTCTATTATTAGTACCAAAGTTCTTTCTGAAAAAAACCCTTTGAAAATTATCATGAAACTATATGAAATGTTCAGAGCTTTAAAATAAAGCATTACCAAACAAAATGACAAAAATGAAATGTATGATATAAATTTTCATCATCGATTTCAGACGCAGCAAACTTTTCTTTTGAGCTGATGAGCCATCTTGCTTCTTTTTCATCTCTGTTGAAAATTGCACATGTGCAGTACTGATCGTGCAGTGTAGTTTAAATGAGCTGATAAATGATACGATAACATGATATCGGGTTGGTGCATAGATCGCCAATACCGGATTCAACATTTTAGGCCGTATTGGGGGCATGTCCGATAACAGTATCGGTATTGGAACAATTCAACTCATAACATCAATTAGGTCCTTTTAAAATGTGTTAATAATGGCCATAGAGGGTAATGTACAGTTAGATGCAATATTTAGTGGCTCATTAAGCCATAAGGGGTGTGGCGACTAATGTTTTTCAAGTAGAAATTACATCTCATTTGCCCTCAGCATTTAGGTAAAGTTTATTGATCCATGGAGCAATGAGGAGTGCGCATTAAGTTATGTATCAAGTGATTGAATGTGTGTAACACTATTAACTTCATCAGTTCCTGCAGCTGAAAGAGTTAATGGGTTGTGACCAACTCACAGCCATTATTGACCTGTATGACAACACATCCCACAGCGAGAGGCTACTCCTACTGAAATGGGCTGTTTTGTTGTCGGCTTCTTAGCTACTCAGGCTTAATGGATATGTACTACTGCTAGAACATTTTTAGGTTACATTTTGTGATGCATTAGTGGCGCCGACCATATTAGTCTGAGGGAAAAAATGGAGCAGCAGCAAAAATGATCATTTGTCAAAAGATACAAAATGGAGCTATTTAATATTTGCTGAGTCACCAAACTCTTTTCATTATTATGAATTTTGCTTTGTCTACACATTTTCTGTGCAGCTCTATTGAATTGGGTGCATATTTAGTGAAGGTATTGTGTTTTTTAATGATTTTTTTGTTGTTAAATACTCTATGTCATGTTTTCCTGATGTGGAGCCTGTGCAGTAGCTCCCCACTGCTCAAATTGATGATTTTTATCTTTTAGAATGCATTCCCTCCGGCGGTATACATTATTGTGCAAAATATGAATGTACAAAAGCCTCACAGTCCCAAAATGAAGGACTTTCAGTCATGTTCCACTGTAGGGAGTGCTGTTCAAACCTTAACCACCACTAGTCTGTGATATAAGGTGGCAGAGAGGGCCCAATCACCAGCTCTGAGACACTGCTCTGTTTTTCTACCAATTTGCCTGCAGGACAAACTACCTAGCCATTCCCTCTGAACAGAAAGCCAATCCAGACGCTCCTGTTACCGAATAAAAGTGGTTGTCAGTGACACGGTATTTTACATGTAACTATCTCAACCTGGTCCAAATCAGTGAAATCACCCCCCTCTCTTTCAGCTCATTGTTTGTACCTTTATTACTCATAACTGTGAAGTTCTGTAATGGAGTCCTGTTGCTTCAACACCCTTTGTGTTTCCTCTTGCTCGTTCCTTTCAAAAGAGCTATCATTCCTGCCATTCTTTGGAATTCCTCCATTCACATTCTCCATTCAGTGTACAATCTCTCACTACCAATACTTTTCAATGAGGAATGTCAGACTATATTTGATGTAGGGTAATGAGTGTTGAATTAGGTTTTAAATTATACTTATTTATTGTAAGAAAGGCTTGAAGCATTTCATTCAACAATTAAATAGGAGCATGTCAATTTCAAATATATGCAATTCAAACATAAGCACTGATGTGCATAGTGAAGATACTAAATTATAACAATTTGAAATGTAGGGCATTTGCATGTATATGAAATAGGGGCCCCGAGTTATAATAATTCCAAAGGACACAGTTGTTTATGTTAATTAGCTGATGTAGAAATTGTATATTGTTTAATATTTCAGATATGACATTGGCTATTTAGCATATAAATAATTTCATGTTGAATATGAGGGAACATGTTCTATGCTCTTTTTAGGTATTAACCAATCACGATGGGACGTCAGTATCATGTGACAGAAGCAGGCATAGATTCCACAACTTTATCTATGCCACTATGAAGGTATCATTACATCCAGACAGCCGTGGGAATCCTGCCAACCGACCCTCTCTGTGTATCAACTGTGTCTTGTGAAGAGCCAGTCAAAAATGTACAAGAGCTCAATTTTTCGTTTCCTTTCTCTTTCTTTTTTTTTTTTTTTACCTTTGTGGCAGGTATCTGAAATCAAGTGCTTTCACAAATACAGCAGAATAAAGAGAAAAACTTCAGTGTCCTGCAATTATTATCAGATAAATACCATCATTTGGACCTTCCAGTGCATACAGTTACTGAACATTTTCTTAGTAGTTAGTAGTTCCTCTGTGATTTCTGACCCATATGTACCGAAAAAGACACTGTCATACTGCTGTAAACGCTGTTATAGACAACTCATATACCGACTCTGATGTACTTGTTTAGTTCATTTTGTTTTATTACAATTTTATAGACCACGCTGAGTTTCTGAGGCACAGTTTTATTTGTATTGGCCAATATCTTTTTGATGTCTTTTTAAGGAAAATGGATTGCATAGCTTTTATACAGTATGGATGTGCATTTCTCCCTGTTTTGCTGTGTGCACCAGTGAAAACACAAGCTAATGGAAATATATAAAAACAGATTATATTGTATCAAATCACTCTATTTCAGTTGATCTGATTTAATCTAGAGGTCTTTACTATTTCTCCTATGTATAAATCTTTAATCCATGTCCAGCCCTGACGTCAAAATACATTCAGTAGGTTAAGTCTTACTGCATACAGTTACTCTAAAATGTATTCTTAAGCTTTGACTGTTTACTACTGGTGTTCTACAGTAGCATTGCTATTGAGATTAAATGTGTGCCTATTTCTATAGTACAACACCATAGAAATGTATATATTATGTGATTCAATATACCACGCTGTTCTTTATCTATTACAGATACAGTACTTCTCCTGTGTGAGTGAGCTGCTTTTAAACTATTAAATACAATGCATTCCACAGTTTGTGCTGAAGCTCCTCTGTTTACTGAAAAGTTATTACTTTGGTGTAATTGTGCAGATGTCATTGAAATTGCATATTAGGATGAGTCCACTTTTAGACTTTCACCAGGATGTTTAGAGGAAAACACATCTTTGAGTCTCAGCAGCTTCTGTCTTATGTTCTCCTTATTATCTCTGACTGTGGTGGTGTTGAAAGGACAAATGTGGGCCCCAAATCAACCACAGTGAGCACCTCTGTTGTTTCCATCTCTCATTAACACTGCTGAAAAGCCGCTAAAAAAAAAAGTTTGATTTGTTTATACTTGAATCAAAAGAAGAAGACAAAGAAAGACAGCAAAAGGTGATTGTACTGCAAGAAAAAAGGGAAAAAAGACTGGCAGTTAGAGAGAGATGTGATGTACATTGCTCTTTTAGCTGGCCGTGACCCCCAGCAGTGACAGATATAGCAGCAGCAGTTGTTATAGCAACCCAGGCATGCCTGTAGCAAAGCAGATTGCCTAGCAAAGATATTACTCTGCGATAGTTGAGACACATTCATTTATGTTCAGCCATAAAAAATGTAGAGTGGTTTATTACTTACTATGCACAAAATATGAGGAAGCCACCAGTCACCCAGCATGCTTTGCTGGAAGAGGTATGGAAGAGGCTTGATAGACTATCACAAGAAATGCCTCCACAAACCTACCAAGGTCAGGTATATTGTCTGAATGGCAAATACGTAATGTAACAAGTGCACCCTTTATCCTTCCATCAACTTCACATAAATTGGTTATTGATTGTGCGACACATCCCATAAACTCTCCAACAATATGGCATTATGGCTTCGAGATCTCTTGTGAAAGTGCAATTCTGTAACCCTCCCCCTCCTCTCTCTCTCTCTCCTTACCTCTCTCCTCCTTCCCTCTCTATTGTTACAATGTGCCTCCCTGAAGATACGACCCAGTAATATGGCCCACATTCTACAAATATACGTTTCAATTAAACCACCAGTCTCCAACTGCCTATGTGCTCTGGTAAGCGTTTTAAGTCACATCACACCAAGAAGGCGGACTAGCTGTGACTATAAAAACTCCTAATTTGGAGTTAATTTCCTTTGCTCGTAAATGTAAATAGTTAATCACATAAAGTGTCACTGATGACAGAAGGGGATTTAGTAGCACAATACTTCACTGATAAAGCAGTTTGTACATACAATATTGCTTTTCTTTAAAACATGGGCCATGTAGTCACACTATGTAGAGTGTAGCCACCACTGTCTCACTTTTTGGATAAGAATGACCAAAGGAGTTGCAGATATTTTTCATTCTGACATCATAAAATATGACCTTAAGTCATTAATCATGTAATCTGCAGTACACAATGCTTGTCCATCTATGAAGGGTCTTTGTCTCCCCCTAGTGTAAAGCATATTATGTCATCAAATGTTGACATGAAATCAAAGACAATTTATGAATTTCAAGCTCTCTGTCAAGCAAGTCTCAAACGCCTAAACAAACATGCTATTGCACACTTGGTTGAGGAGAGGGATTTCTGATTTGCAAGTTGCTGATGATAGCAATATTTTAAAATTAATTCAGATATATATGTTATTGATTTATCGATTCTGTCTCTTTGGATTGATTGGTTGATCAGAAATGTTTGGCTGTGCCCCAGGCATTGATGGTGCTGCATGGTGTATGCTGCCAGACATTGCAGTCACCCAGAAACACAAGGTATTGATTGCTGTTGATCAATAGTCACTTTGCCAGAGCTGAGTTCTATCTGTTTAACATTAAAGTTATGATGGATTGGAACATATTGATGAAAGACAAAGTGAGTAATTATTATGCTTTGGTTTTCCACTTTCTAACTTGCATAGCATGTAACCTGTTAACCACAAAACCTGTTTCCTCCCCATTATTCTCTCCTCTCTGCGGTCCACCCACTATGTGGTACAGTTTCTTCAGGGATTTTTAAAGCATTGTACCAGACCAGGCTGGAGATAAGAGGGTGTTTCCACAGTAATTCTCCTGCCGGCCGATTTCCATCTCTTTGAGCGTCTGAAGACGAATGCACACATTTCAAATATAGGCACAGAAATTGAATCAATTCTTCCAAGCAAGCCTTTCTGAGATAACCATGGGCAGCCCACTCATTATTATAAATCTCCACACATTTCATGCTGTATACAGGGCAAGGCTGTGGAGTTTGCCATGCAAATAAGCCCACACCTTATTAATTAATTTCTGGAATGTGCAAGTTCCCGCTTGATTATCAACGTCCAGCCAAGGAGAGAGGAGGAGGAGATGACAAATATGTTTGGATTGCAAACAATCTTTCTTTTAGTAGACATTAGACATTAAATTGGAATTCAGAGTCTCAGACCAAACATAGAGTTAAAGCAAGTCTGTTTTCTTCCGATTAGGCTGTGTTGATAATAATTCAGCAATAATTAGACTCAAACGATAAGATAAAGAAAACAATAAGGCTCATTTGAAAGGTAAGCCAATTTAGAAATGTAACACATCCTTGCACAGGGTTGTCACATGTCGATCATGGATAAATATTTCTGCAGATACATCACATTATACATCAATAAGTGGTTGTCATTCACAGTCTAAATAAGATTTTTCTTTCATCCAAAAAACCTAAAATGTAATGTTCATCATCACATTTAAAGGAACAGTTTGACATTTCAGGAAATACGCCTTCCCGCTTTCTTGTCTAGAGTGAGACGAGACCCTGATTCCAGTTTGTATGTTAAGCTAAGCTTACCAGGCTGAAGCGTTATATTACTAAACAGTAATGAGACTGGAACTGATGACCTCATCTAACTCCAGAAAGCAAATAGATGTTTTTCTCAAATCATCAAACTATTCTTTCTTTCAATTTATATATAACCTTATAAACCATCCCAAAGCGAGCAGAAAGACAAAATAAATGCCACTTCAGTGGCAGACTTCAGTGTGATTTTTTTCCTGTTTTTGTGGTTAAAATGTATCACATTTCTCCTCAAACCAACTCTGGACAGGTTTGGACTTGAACCTGTCACACAGACGAGCAACCGGTTCCATTCATATTACAACTGAGGGCATTCCACGCATGTGCATTTTCTGATCCACATTTCAGTTGTTGTTGGTAATACACCCAAAAAATCATAAATTTTGCTTTTGAACAAGAAGCACTGTCAGCACAGTTATAGTGATGCCTGGCTTTGATTCTAATTGGCTACAGCACAACAGCACATTATTATTTGTTCAATATTTGATTAGAGATTTACCTTTCCCCTCTGACTCATACATTCTTCAAAGTCAATGCTTATTATAAAAACAGAAACATGCTGGCACAACACATCACTGAAGTGTTTAATGTATTTGTCAGCTGTTAAATTGCACCTGCACAACTTTGAAGCACCTCTCGAGAACCTTTCCATTTACGTTTAGCATAATCTGGATTTTGACAATGTACACAGGCCTCGTGAATTATTCCTGTGTTTCCGTATAATTATATCAACCTTGCTGTTACAGGTGGTTTCAATCCCCTGTGGTGTCATTGGCATAAAGAAGAGCAAAGAGGTAGAGTGTTTGACAAATTAAGAGCTTCTCCTGACTACTAAATGAGAAGCCTATCTTTTCAGGAATATTTATTTACTGTCATGTAATCCATCAAAGCTCCTTTTCAACAAAAGTGGTCTGCCAGGTATTTCAGTTTCCTCAGCTCCTGTCTCTAGCAGTAGATTTGTATTATTGTGCATGTATCTCACTTAAGTCTTCTTGCAATTCCACACAGATGTGTGATATTTGTAGAGCATGATTCCTCCAACCTGTCATGCCTTTTCTAACCAGGTGTTTCTTTATTTTCTCAAAGCCACAACGCTCTTTTGGTTTATTTGATTTATCTTTAAATCCGGTACAAACGAAGACGCAGCAACAGATGTAGTAGACCTGTAAGTAGATTTGTAATCAACAACAAAACCATATGGAAGACTATTGCTGTGGGCCACAGTGTCATCATCATCATTTCATACACGTGCCATACCTGTGCTCACCTACTGTGTGCATTAAAAAAACACAGGTACGTGTTTATTTTCTCATTAGTCAAATGCTGTAGCCAATATGGAATGTTGCCTTTATCTCTAAAGTGTGTGTTCCCAAATAAATCACTGAACTCAAGCCTTTGCACTGTCTTTGTTGTCTTCATTATCACATGATGGTTTGTCACTGAGGGCTGATACTGAGAAAAAGAGATAACATATCCAAAACCCCAGCTGTTTAAACTACTAATCAAAACTGAATCTATGAATTAAACAAGAACCCTTTTACCGTATACCTTAACCTTTCCTCTCTCCTATCCATTTCTCCTATCCATCATCCCATCCTCCTTTTCATTCACCCGCATTTCAAACAAGAGGCATCTTTGATTAGCGAGACAAAGAGGATGCCTTAAATAAAAAGACCATTTACAAGTCAGACTCAGAAGCGAGGCAGTGACTGGGCCCTGCTTTCTAATTTGTGATGAGAGGATGGAGCTGGCCCACAGCACAATGACGTCGCAGCCCTATTGTTAGTGAAATGAACACCTGGCTGCCAGAGAAGTGCTAAATCACTGCTGTGTGTTTAGCCACACCTGAGGCCCTCCACACAAAGTGACACAAAGCAGAACATTACATCGCAGGCTCGCTGAATTCAAAGGTAACTGTGCCTGAGCTGCAGGGTTTTCATCTAATCAATCAACAACTGGTTGGTCGATAGGATGGAAATGTATTACGCGTTGCTATATTAATTGCAACATTGTTTCCAGAGAGAAGAGACACTGACAATGAAACACTGCCAAATCTGATTAAACAAAAGAAGTGGAGAGGGTAAAGAGCCCCGTAGATTTCCGAGATTTCTAATTATGCTGTGTGGTCAAAAGTTGATAAAGGGAGAAGGAAAGGTTTTAAAACATGCCATACCTCTGACAAGCTTGGTGCTTTATTACATTCCTTTTGTGCAGCAGCCTAGGCAGCAGTTGGCTGATATCCTTCTTGACACTAGTAGTTAGAGAGTCACCAGGTCTGATAAATGTTATTTTAGCCCACACAGTTATAAATGCACACACACTCTTCACCCAAGTATGCTCACTACATGCCTCAATCAAATGCAATCATTAAAATGATAACTTGTGTCTCACAACCAAAGACTTATATCGCTATTGCTGTGTATCAAAACAAAATTAATTAAACTGTTCAATTCCCTCTCACGCCAGCAGGTTCAATCTGTAGAAGAAAACGTTATAGATGGGCAGTGAGAAACAACACCTGCTCTTCTCTGCTGCTATCTCATGCAAGGTGGGAGACCTTTATTTCAACAATAAATCCCAAGTCTGTAAAGATACTCAAATCAAAACTCCTTTCCACAAATCCTCTGGGATCAATTAACACAGGGTGCACATTAGGAGGATACAGGAGAAGTTTTATCTACAACGTTAGTCTCATTAAAGGCCAGATTATTTCTTTTGTGAATTTTATTTACATAATTCACAGCTTGGCCTCTGTACTTTGATTAAGCCTTCAAGCTTATCTGGCAGAGATGAATGTGAGCATCCTCTATGACTTAACTAATAATTTGGAGCAGCAACTAATGAACACCTTGGATCAATAGCAAAACCACACAGCATAGCCAGTTACTGGAGTATTTCTTTCACATTCCTGCAGCAGTTGACTACCAGTGGGAACAGCTGACCTTATCTGCCTCAACTCTGTCAAAGGCCCAGAAACAGGATGATCTGTTAGTGAGACGCAGGAAGCTACATCAGTGGGAATAGGGGAATGTTGGACCAAAGGTCCATCAACATTTCGTTGTATTAGGACAACATTCAGAAAACAAAATAAATTACTTGGAATCAAATGGTGCTGCATGGTAGAGCATATGATATTATGGTGTTGGATGGCTAGGGAACGGAATTGTTTACACCCTCTTTTTAAATGTTAGCTGTAAGCTGTAAACTGTTTATTATTCTGTGCGGTAGCACTCCTCCAGAAACATACACCAAACCCATTTAATAATTTAGTTATAACACAAGGAAATCCTGGTATTAGCATTGGTGTGCGGTGGACTGCATAGTTAGTTTGTGGTCAGTCAAATCCTAAAGATAATTTTGTGAATAATATTCTGTTGTAAAATTACCACAATTGAATCTGTATTTCTGCAATTATACGTCACCTTTCACAACACAACATTACCAAGAGTCTATAGCCATGCTAGCCCTGCACAGGGAAAGTAGAACATACAAACATATATGAGATGAACAAGTGCTATTCAATATAAAAGGCGTGAGGTGGAGAAAAAAAAAGACAACAGACAGCACCATTACCACCTTTCTGTTCCACCTCTCAGCAGTGTAGATCAAATTTACTTCCCCTAGTGAATTTGACCTACACTGCACCATAAAAATCACTTAACCAAGTGAATTTGATCTAGGTTGTATTGGATCAGGTTACGTGTTGTGCTACTGTGGAAACCAGCAGAGAAAAGGTGTGATTGAATACTAGGATAGACCTTGACTGAGGCGAGGCTTTTCCGATAGTTGTAGACAAATTGCTTCTCAGCAGCTGTCTTAAACCAATTAACCTGTGGACACAAGCAAAGCCTGCGAGTGTAACTACTTACCTATAAGGGGTTGATGAGAAGAAATACATCATTGGAGAAATGTGAATACTAACCATATCTTATTGCATTGTGAATTCTCAGATCAGAGACCCTCTATTAGGACTAATGGGATGCATGACAGCAGCAATTTGGAGTCGCCTGTGCTTCTCCTGAATTTGAGGCCTATTTTAACAAACAAAAAATAAAGAATATGATCCATATTGACTATCATTATATGCAGCTAGGTGATGAATATTAAAGGAGCTGATTATCTATTTAACCTTGACTCTGGGCAAAATCACTGCAGAAATTGCATGTGTCCTAGGTTTTGTTTTTATTTTAAAAAACATTTCATTTCCTAAAGGTCTCATAATGGCGTATATAAGTCTCTCTCTCATTGGCTGTGACTGATCTATACACAGGGAGAGAATAGGACAGCTTAAGACTTTTCTGAGTATTGTAGTTGTATTTCTGGTTCATTTTTCTTCAAACAAAATGGTCTTCTTATAAAAGGCTGCCTAATTGAGGGTCATGGTAACACACGCACACACCCACCCACCCACACACACACACATCACACACACACACACACACACACACACACACTCTGCATGACATATATTTGTCCCGCAGTAAATTATTTTTCTGGGGAAAAAAGAGTTATGTGGGAGCTTTTCTTGTTTCAATCTTGTCGTAATATATTGGTCTCCCCAGTCACATAATGAATTATACGGTGCACTTTTCTGTCTTCACTTGGAAAGCCAGAGGACAAAACAAGACTTTCAGAGCAAAAATGAAGAAGCAGATATGTGTCACTGAACTGAATACCTTTCAGAAAACAAACTCTGCTCATCAGAAAGTTATAGACAACACACAGTCACTTTCCATTAGTACTGTGTCTGTGTTCACATATTACCATCCCTGATTTCAGTGTTAAATTTCAAAACATCTCTTGGTGTTTTGCTCCTCTTCATAGTCATACAGTGAAAAAAAAAACTGAGGGTGAACTGGGGTGACTGCTTTTTTTAAAATCGTGCACCTCATGCTGGGACTCATTTTAAACATTTTCACATCCATAGTGTTTAAATATCATCAGCATGGAAAATAAACTGCTTCAAGGGATATTTATCTTCTAATAGTTTGTGCAAATACATATTAATGCCAAATTGAAAAATGAAACTGTGGAAACTGTGGGAAGCTTGAAATTAACAAATGCCAGAAACAGAAAGATGAATATAAATAGGATTCAGATCTACAGGGCTCAGGCTCTCAGATATACAAACAGGAATGGCTGGAAATAAAGCAGGTAAAGCTTGGAAAGTGGAAGGCTGGTCGACCGTTTCCTTAATAGACCTTTCTGAACAGCTCTGCAGAATCAACAGTGGGGGTTGGTGGAACCATTAATGTCTGAGAACAAAACTGAGCAGCAAAGGAGCTGTGCATGGTTCAAAATCACTGATGCTCGAGAGAAATCAATGGGGAGGGGCTAAGGTGATGCTCATCATTTTCCTGTCACCAAGCAACAAATGTCCATGTGCCCATGAGCAAAGCATCTAAGATCTAATTCCAGCTGCTTAAGTGGAGCCATTAAACAGCCGGCATTATGGGATAGCAGCCAAGTGAATGGGGGCCTTTTTTTGCTCATTCATCTTTACAGGTGTGTGTGGAAGTGGTTCGCTGTCATGAAACACATCGTAGAAGCTGTCAAACTAGGAAAGAGATTGAGCAAAACAAGTCAGACACGCTAATCTGGGTCCTTGTGAGGTGAACAGGTGCTTTTTTGGTTTTCTTCCACCATGACAAGCTACACCTGACAAAACAAGCAATTGTCATGCCGATGCTCATTTTTGATCCTAATGCCCAGTGTCTGATGTCACCTACAATACAGTAGTTTTCTTCTCTGTTCATACAAAGTTGCCCTAAACTGGACCAAAGTAAACTAACCTAATCAACGTCACCAGTCTAAGAAAAAATAAAGCATTTTAAGTAACTGATCATGTAAAATGTATAATTTGCTTTTATTCAGCCATTATTTAGATCTTATTTTCAAGAAAGCAGCCCATGTCAAAAAGTAAACTTTGCAGACTAGCACATGCAGCACAGCTCATTATTGAAACTACCTCAAAGTCCTATATAATCAGTCCCACTCGCACAGATTAAAAAATATTTTTTTTCCCAGTGGAATTTAGAAATAGGGAGATATATCATTAACATGAAAACATTCAATCTAATTGAATGTAGCTTTAAACTTACCCAGCACCTCTACAATATCTGAACTCATTAGTTGGAGAACTTGGGGTATACTGTACTAAGTGTTTTGGCATGAGGAGAGAAAAATAAGAGTACTAATGAGCAGTGATAATGGAAGGTAGATATCTGCAATGTATACTGCTGATTCAATGTCCTCAAATGATGATGAAGTTTCTGCATATGAAATAGGTTACTTTTACTTCTTGGTTTTACCCTGAGTCTGTCCCATCTGATAACACATGTTTTGCATATAAAATACCAGATGTCCAAACTCATTCTTTCTACTGCTGAGATTGGCTGCTGCATTTGATAAGATGATCTTCAGTAGTATTTATTTTGTTCCACCTTGATGTTTGTCATATTTCCTCAGTGTGATCAGTCACCATAATAAACAGAGTGGGGGGATTATTCTCCATACATCTATGTTGCCCTTGAAATCAGCACACACGGATACACATTAATTGATTGTGATGGTTGTGAAGGTCCCACTGAGTGACAGTCAATAACACATTAAGTAGTGAGGACTTCTGTCACCAGTCATTCCAGCAGATGCAGTCCAGAGTACGCACACATACACTCAACACTCAAACACACAAACATATATAAACACAGCCACAAACACACATGCCAATCAAATGGCATTAACCCAGAGGGACAGAGAGAACAGGCAACACCACAAACGCTCCAGACGTGCCCTGCAGACCTGTGAGGCTGCAGTACTCTGTACTGTACATCTCCCTTAAAAGACTGCATCACTAAATATTTCAAAGGCACTGGTTGCCCAGATCCACTCATTAAACCTGCCGCAAAAATACAAAACACAAAGTTGTTTACACACATAAGCAACGGTGTTTGGAGCCACGATGCTCATGGTATAAAATCCCTGTAGAGCGTCATGGTACTTCTTACAACTGAATTGCATTCCTGAATAAAAATGCATGTTTAATTCCAAAGCAACATTTTTTCTATAAACTATGTTCCCTGTAGCTCTGAGACAGCAGGGTACTTCAGATCTTTCCTTTGTGGTGTCATTTCATATTATTCATGGCCTCCCCCCAGCCTCCATATGTGTCTCTTTTTCATTCCTCCCATGGCTCCCTGCCCATCCCATCTTCTTATCTCTCCTTTTCTCTTCTCCTCCTATCTCTTTGAATCCCTTTTCTGTATCCTTTCCCCACCGTCTCTTGCCTCACAGCATTCATATGGCAGCGGCAGAGCAGTGGCCATTGAATGCGATTGTGCTCCAATCAAAAAGGACACTAAAGACTCATTAAAACACAAAATGCACACACAAGCTGCACAAACACACACACACACACACACACACACACACACACAGACAGACACACATACAGGTTTGTAGTAAAAATGAATTTTGTGACAAGCAGAATGGCTCTTGATGGGTTCCTACTCTGAGTTATCCCAATGGATGCACTGACTTTTGTCGACATTAAACTTCTAACCAAAAATGCTGATAAGACATAATACACTCAATATACAGAGATAGTGCAGTGCAGTAGAGATGGCACAAAGGCAAGACACAACAGTGGAGGTACCACATGACGAAATGAGAGAGGGGAAACACAGATGAAAAGAGAGAAAAGGAAGAGAGAGATGACATGACGGTTTTGAAGTTGACAGGCTCCATGGATGAATACAAGCAGTACATAGGTTGCCTGAGGATGTGTGTCGAGAGTCAGAGGAGACAGCATTCGGGAACACCAACACACCCTGGGCAAGGAGACCTTTTGCCTGGTCCAGACTCCTTATGTAAATACAGATCACATCTTCTCAGTGTTTTGGGGTGATGAATAATCCTATAAATGCAGATGAGCAGAGTGTTTGCATAGTAAATTCTCCCTGTTGCGAGGTGGAGAATAAGCACAGTTCAAGCCTGTACATGAAAGGAGTGAGGCCGAAGAGAGCAATGTTGTAATGTAAGCAGGTAAGTCTAAACCGATGTGTGCAGCCATTACACTGTCATATAAATCAATGCGTGGCCTTTGACTCGGACTGTGCATGCATCAGTTACACGCCCTGTGATGTAGGTGGAATGTGCTGGCTAAAGTGTCTATGTGGGGCTGTGTTTAAGACATGGTTCATTTCTCCATCTTTCACGCATTTGCTGTTTGCTGACACGTTCACAGAGGTCTGTGCTCCCAGGCCTTTCCCTTCATTATTTTTCCTCGAGTAATGCAAAATGAGGCCTGTTTTGGTCACAGTGCCTGGTTTTGATAATTGCAGGCATAAATTAAAACAAATAACATCCCATTCAGAGCTCCGCCGTGACCTTCACTACCAAATAAAATATTTAGCTGGAGCAGTGGATCCACTTTGAACTAATTATAGAAGGCCACTGTGGTCAGGTGGCAAGATCTGACAGTCTATGGCTCTGCCCGGCAGTAAAGGGCAAAGTCCTTTCATGTGCGAGATAGATGACAATGAATCGAGAAGAAAAGGATTACTTCAACTTTTCTCATACAATTTTGTGGGTTGTTGTGTTTCAACATCACATATTTAGTGTTAGGCAAAATTATAATATATATGCAGTTACTTAATTACACTACTTGTCCACAAACGTAATGTGTTAAAGGATAACACTGCATACATTAGTGGTTGGAACAGGAGAAACTCCCATCAGATCAAGTGGTCTTAATGTATAATACACAGTAGCAGCTACAGCACCTTTCTCAGGCCCACTGCTGTGCTTTCAAGACCCGAGGCCAACATGTACATTGTTTCAAATGTCTGCCTGAATGTGCCGTGCTGCATGTCGATTCCTGAGGAGAAAAAGGCACTTAATGAAAAGAGCGGTACCGAGACATTTAATGTGATTGGCAGTGGTTTCGGTCTTTTGTTGTGGCGTTAAAGCCGATACTACTCATCCGACAAATGAAGCTGGCACAGGGTGAAAGCACATCCCTTTCGATTTGCACTCATGCATCAGTCTCTCAAACAGTATCCAACCGCTGCCTTCACCAGACTGTGGACAGGTATAGCAACAGTGCACCAATGGCCCCATTTCTCATGTTGCCATAAAATCCAGCACAAGGAGCACCAGATGCTCCCCACAGCTCTTTCTGACACAGATGAATTGTTGCTCTCTACCTTTACTCCTCACAGCTTACTGGATGGAGTGTCAGTGTGTGTGCTGGATGGCTCTTTATTCGTGGGTATTTCCCACCACTGTCAAGGCTGGCCGTTATCTTCCTTCCTCCTCCATCTGTCCATCCAGACACTTGTGATTTTGCACTTTGGTACCTTAAGCTGGTCTAAAGAAATTGTTCCCTCTTGGGCTTTCTGGTCACCATCTCTGCTCATTGTCCTTTCTCCTTCTCCCTCCCCTCTCTCACTCCTGAGGAAACCTCCACACTTGGGCTAATGATCACATCATAGACTCACTTCTCGGCACTCACTAGCTCCCAATTATAGTCAAGAGTTGGCTTCTTTTAAATAAAGATCCTTATCCTCCTGCTACCAAGGGCACTTCAACTCCTGCTGCCCTCATTACCTGAGATTCTCCGTTTGTCTGTCCGTACGCCAGGCTTTGGGCCCCATCTGCCTCTCGTCCATCTGCCCGTCTCTTCTTTCATGTCTTCGTATTTTGTTCCTTTGCTGCTTATTTGTTTCTTCCTGTCTTTATTGGACCAAACTTTTCCTGATACTGGAACAGTCTTGATCCAAACTTTGCCCATTTCATCAAGTGATGCCAAGCATAGAGACTGACTCACTTAACTTTTGTTGAAGAAGTTAGCTACAAAGAAAGTAATTCCTCATGCTGAACAGAAGAAAAATTACTTCTTTCGGATTTAGCTGTGTTTTTTACAAGCAAGAATGATGGCTCATCAAATGGAACAGGATTGAAAAGTGTGCACATCCGTACGCCAATAAGCAGGGCCAGAGCAGAGAAGTTCAGAAGAATTAACAAGCCTTTTAATGTGAAGCTTTGTAGCTTGATCATTGCTCTAGGGCTGTATCTTGAAGTGCCTCATATTGAGTAGACTGTTGCAAAAGACTCACGTTTTTGCAGCCAGTGATGCAATGAACCTTAGAGAAAAAGACAAACACAGAATTTCAAAAATGTCACCACTCGTAACTTTTTATTATGCCTTTTCACACTGTGTCTCTTTATATCCATTCAGCTGTTTTCTGCTTTGTCCCACACATCTTTGGATGGTAGAGGAGGGCACAGATGTGAGTGTGTTTGTGTGTGTGTGTGTGTGTGTGTGTGTGTGTGTGTGTGCGTGTGTGTGTCTGTGACCAGGGCACAGACTCTGAGACTCTGGGAAATCAACACTGTTTGTTGTTCTCTCATCTTAACAGATGTTCAAAACAAAATCCCAGTGGGAAGGTGCGACTGTAGGAGCTGCGTGAATGTGGTTCTCTATATGTGTGGTTAGCAGCAGAAGTATCAGCGGCCATAGTTGTAGTTTGGAGGGTGAAAAAGCTCAAACATAAGCCTACACTAACTATTAATAGGGTCAAAGCAAATAAGCATTTCCTAAAATGTCAAAATATTCCTTTAAATCTAAAACTCATACACACAGAGAAAATTGTTCTGCTTATCTTTAGCTTTTAAATATTCTGTAACATGACATGTTTTTGAATCTTTTTTTTCATTTCTAATATTTGTAGCAGGCATAAGTATCGATATAATGTATCTGTTTTTATATTTATTAAGCATGCGAAGCAATAATCAACGAAAGTTATTCTCCTTGTCTAGTTATCTAGAATGAGCTAATAATGACAAAGGTGAGAAAGTGATGGTAACTAAAAGTCCTACAATATGACATAACATGTGTCCCTCTGCGGTATTAAAACACCAGTGAAGCCGCTGAAGGGAGGCAACGCTCCAGTCTGCAGCACAATATAGCCAATAAAGTCAGTGACATGCCACAGCGCTGCAGCCATTAACAGCAATATGGTGCACAAGGTTGGATTGTTTATGTTCTGCAGTCTTTTTATGGTTTTTATTTTATCTGCAGTTTATCTGTAGAATAGCCTGTCTGTTCCACTTTGACGTTTAACTATGATCAAACCTTATCTTGCATCAGCTAGGCAGCTGCCATATATAGTTATGTGTTGTTTTCTTTACTGTTTGTCTAATTAATGTAGCGGGTATACAGGAGAGAAATCTATAAATGTATCCATCTCAATCCATCTATGTCCTATCATTTCAAAAAATAAATTAATAATGTGGAAAAGTTACAAAGAAATGTGCAACACTGTGTGTGAGCAAAAATAAAATTGAACAACAGGCAAGTGCGAACAAAGGCAAAAATACAAATTGATTTTGGATTCAATCAGACTATAAACTGCTACTTTTCCATTTGTCCTCTGGATTGTGCGTAATCACTCCCAACTCAGAGAGGGAAAGGTTTTTTCCGTTTCATATCAGTCTGCAATCAGTTCCAAGCAGAGGGAACAGGATACATGAAAGCATCTTAACAAATTCATTATAGGCAAAACACTTTTCGTACTCAGTCATGGGCGGCCATAAGGCTAACAAGCCTGTTTGTGAATGCAAAGACAACTCCACAGTGCCCCATCATACTGTTCGCATGCTGCTGGGTTTGGCAGCTTCGGCAATGAGTGACCTTGAGCTTCACAATTACCAGACTGTTTTCTGTTCTCTCCTCCTTAACTCTCCTCTGCCTCCCTATTCTGACAAAGCCACAATTTGCATCTCTTCCTTCTCTTCATGGACAAAGATTCCGGGCCTGGCCATCATAAAGTGATGAAACTAGGGCTGTTAAGACTTTTAAGTTTCCAGCATCAATTATTTACCTCACAGCTCTACTCCTCCTACACTTATATTCATTCAGGACATTTCTTTAGCTTGGCCAGAGTGCAGATTATACAATGACAACCAGGGGGGTCAATTTTTTCTCCAGGGTGTGAAAGGAACCCAGTACAGTGCAGGTGCATGCTTCAGTGAACTGAAATCTTACAATCCTTACAGTATCCTGCTTGTTTAACGTAATGTGTCCAGTAGATGATGATAAATCATCATCTTCTTACTGGTAAGAAAGATATTTCGATTTTTCAACCCCCACCCCAACCTGCTGTTTCTACCTCTTTTGGGGGGTGTCCAAGTCTTAATTAAAGGGGTCAGATCCCCCCCGTAATTCAAAGCCTGCTCACACCTCCTCCTACTTCCCCCTACCTGCCGCGCTGTAGCGTATGATAAAATGTAACAAAGAACGCTGTTAAGCTCCATTCCACTCTAATGAGCAAAGTTCAAGCGCACATTGCAGAGGGAATTGTACAATTAAACAGGCTTATGAAATAAATATAAATCCTGCCTGCAGAAAGCAGCTTCCTCCTTGTGTTGACATTGGCTACATCTTTCCTCCATAATGACCTCTAAAAAGGCATAATTACTCTGCGTGTATGAACTAAGTATCTGTAAAAGGAATAAAAAGAAGCAGTTCTCCAGTCATTCTCTGCAGCGTACAGCAATTTTCCTTCTAATTAATTTAGATTTTTTAATCTAACTTCACTTTACCATCATGATTTTACAATTTTTACAGTCTAATTTTACTCTTTTACCCTCTTTCTCATCACTTTTTTCTCTCACCCCATACATACTGTATAGCTGGGTTTTATGTTGTTGAGCAGAGATGTTCTGTGGTTTGCAGTGCTTTTCTCCCTAATACATTTATATTTTATAACTTCAGTTCGCTTAAAGTATCTATCACCATTTTATAGTTTAGTTTAATTGTATTTTCTGTCATTCTCTCTTCCCCTTCTCTTTGTGATTCTCTCTCAGTACTTTACAAGTCCTCTACCCTGTCTATGGCACTCATTCCAAAGCCCATTTGTTCCTACTAAAGGCATAATCTTTAAAAATAGATCACACATATATAGTTTTATTTTTAAACAAGACTTAGAGTCTAAAAGCCATTCCAATGGTGCTGTGAGGCTGTACCTACGCATGCCAACATGCTGATATTGAATGAACATGACTTCACCAAACTCCATGGCAATCTATCCAATAGTGGTTGAGATATTGAGTCTGGACCAAACTTGTGGGCAGACATCCCTGGAGTCATCCCTATAGCATGGCTTAACAGCTGTGCAATGTAATTCTTAGCAAACGTTATTGCTTTGCTTTAACTGGGGACTATTTTAATAGAAATAAAATAAACTACAGTGCCCATGCTCATGGTGATGAAGGAATATGTCACCCAGTACAATAGTGTGACTCACTGATGTGTTTTAAAGAGTTTTTGGACCACAATGAAGCCGTAAAGCACTGAGGAATAAACTATACCAGGCTTGTTAGTAGGATCATTCATTACTGGGTTTGGCTTTTTTATGGGGATGTGTTTACAATAAGAAAAATATAGAATATTGCCAACCGTTTTTTTCAAATACCCAACTCTCCCTGGAGGAAAGAGAGCTGCTAGGAAATCCCACATATCTGGATATTTCTTCCCAGTATTCATCTCTCTCTCTTCCTCATCTCTCCTGAACTCCTCTCTGTGGTACCTCTACTGTCACCATCATCTTCCAAACTGGCTATCATGCCAAAACTCTCTGCCCCTTTGTCTCTCTGTCTCATTCAACACAGTATGTCAGGTTATAGTGCGAGTGCCAGCCAGGTAACGAGCCTCAGTGTCAAGCATAGGATGTCATACTTTCTTATTTTGTGCAAACTAGTGGTAATCTCATAAATTAATTATAACATGAGGTCATCTTTAAAGCACTGACTGCTGGTGCATAAGATATTATTCACTTGGCATACCTTACTCAATGGCAGTGGTGGTGGAAGTGTTCAGTTCCTTTCTTAAGTAAAAGGACCAATACCACACTGTAAAAACACTCCCTTAGTCCTGCATTGAAAATGTTACTTAAGTAAAAGTATGTAAGTATAATCAGGAAAATATACTGTAAGTATTAATAGTAAAAAATACTCCCCCCCAAAAAAAGTCCCATGTGACCTATATAGGTTACTATTATATCATTAGATATTATTACTCATGCATTAATGTGAAAGCATGATTTTAATGTTGTAGTTGGTTGAGGTGGAGTTAAATTGTAACTGCTTTGTATAGGACTGCAACTAATGATTATTTTCATTATGGATTACACTACTGATTATTTTTCAATTAATAGATTGATTTACTCATTTGTATTAGTCTCAATTACCCAGAGCCCATAGTGACATCTTCACACTGCTTTGTTTTGTCTAACCATCAGTCCAAACCTCAAACTGATAAAAAGTAGATTAAAATAATAAAAAGAAAAGCAGCAAATCCTCACATTTGAGAAGCTGGAACCATGAATGTTTGGCATCTTTGCATTACAAATGAGCGAACTCACTGGTTGATAGACTAATTGTTTGAGCTGAACATATATACTGTAGATTAATTCATAACAAAGCATCATATTTCATAAGCTCTTCATATGTCTTGTATGCAAAAATGTGCGTGTGCTGTAGGTATTCATGTGAGTGAAAGAGGGCATGAGAGCTTTTATTATCACAGTAGTGCTGTCCTTTTTTCCACGTATGTGCCCTTCTCTGGCTTACCTCAAGTGGGCATCGCTCACTGGTTGTGGCTCTGTGCCTTGGCCAGGCTAAGAGAGACTATGTGTCTAGAATCTACAATCTGTCGCTTCAAATCCTGTTCAACATAAGGCTAAAAAGGAATGCCAATTACCCCCTACCCTATGACATTAAAATGATACGCAATATTGTGGATCTCTCGGCTGAAGGAAATCCTTGGTGGGTTATGGAACATTTCATTTGCCTGACATGAGGGTGAAGCCGGTGTGTAAAATAGCATGAACTGAGCACCGTCATCTAAGTTGCTGTGATTTATTTAGCATTCTGCCAACATCCACTCATCAACTCAAGTTAATAGAGGCCATATCAGGCAGCAGCAGGCTGCAATGTAGCCTTATGGCAGTCAGCAGTTAGATGTGTTTGTGCCTCCCACAACAAGCCTGGGGACTGAATGTTTGTGTGTGTGTACTGTATGGGCGTATGTATCTCAGTGCATGCATGTTTATGTGCGAATAAGTCTAAACTGTAATTTGGCTCTCTGCTTGGGTACAGGTGTCTCCACTAGAGCACAAAAGTGGGAAAAGCCATTCCTTGCAGGAGCTGTGACCCACAGAGGAAAATTCCACACTCGGGTTGTATCACTGATCTCTGATATCATATCCATTGTGAGGATTTGGGGTGCTGTAATTTAGCTGTTTGCTTTATCTGTGTTCCTTTTGCCTGTGTTGCTTAATCTCAAATTCTTGTTTCCTATCCCATAATGCCCTTTTGCAGAACATCTCCAGACTTGTTGAATCCAGCTGGATTTTACATGGAAACAAATACAGCAATAACATCAGGTAATATTAGTGGCTTGAGAAGGAAAAGCAATACTCAGAATACAGTAAATCTGGCAGTTGTGTGGCAGTAAGGGTGCAGAGATGTGTAGGCTGTTTCTCTGCACCAGTGGATTTCTCCCTGAATTATAAGTGAATAAGAATGCAAAAGAAATGAAAAAAATCCTTATGCTTAATTCAGTGAAACTGATTTATTTATTTATGTATGATGTAGGATTGTCCTCCTGTTAGACTTCTATTCTTAGTAATCTGTGATAGAAGTATTCAGATCCTTTACTAACTTGAATAGTAATATCACAATGTTATAATAATACAATACTCCATTCCAAACAACAGTCCTGCATTCAACTTTAAAATTACTCATATTAAAGTACTTATTTTGAAATATATCTTTTTAAACAGTGCTTTAATGTGGTAGTTAATCTAGAAGACCCTAAATGTGATACTGCATTATACTGTTAGTTAGTTGAATCTGTAACAGTTTATCAATTTCATGAGATTATTTCATGCCAAAAGGGAAAATTGTATCTACAAAGTAATCAGAAATTACAGCCAGTACTTTAATAAATATACTTTATATTTCTGTAAGTAATCCTGGATACATTAAGGTCTTCAGCAACCTGCAAATGCTTTTGGCAATAATTCTATTATTCTTTCAAGTGATGATGTTTCTGTGCCTACAGTCTTTGATTACTATTTTATTTCAGTGTCAAATGGATATAGTTTGAAGCTAAAAAGCTGGCTGGCCAATCTTACTAAAAGGCCCTGACAGTACAGAACTGTACAATGCTCACTCTTGTTTTATCTGCTGGTAATGAGAACAAGGTGCTCTATTGATTGTACTGTGTTGTGTTACCTTGTATTAGTCAGGCTGTGCTTCAACAAAAATCCTTATTTATGTCTCACCTGTGAAGTAGAGTAGAGCAACGCGATGTAAAACCACTGAACATTTTAACAAATGTTGATCACAATCAGATGAACTTGTTTGGCCAGAATTTATATCAAAAAATATCCGTGAGTTCCCTACGAAAACTCTACAAGATTACAGTTAACACACACGACTCTAGCTCTAAAATAATGAGCGTTGGAAAAAGGATCATCACATTAACCATGCAGCTTTCCAGCAGGATGCAGACACAGCAAACAACATTGGTTACAGAGAAAAAACTCGATGCTATAACATGAAAATATGTGCGGCACTTGAAAATGCCCTTGTGCTATTGACAAAAAAAGAAAAAAAAATTAAAATAACTAAGGTATGTGTCATTCATCCTTGTATCCTTTCAGAAACTTCCTGGGATTAAGTCGAGAGAAATCATATTTACACTCAGACCACCTATTCTAAGGCAACAAGATCAAAAGTGGTTCCTGATGCAAGACTATTGAGTTCACTAATCAAACTGCTCTTCTCCTGGTTGTATGACTGATGAAGGTGGCTTCTGTGTGATTTGTGCTGGATGTATTTCATGTCTACAGGCTAAATCTCAAGAACGTGATGTGAAATTCATGGTACATTGTTTTTTTTTTTCTCCATGCTTGTCCTCAAGGCACAGAGTACTTCTGGTCTTCTATCCTTCCAGCTAGTTAATTGCGTTCACAAAGCATCCCATGTGTACACTGGTTCCTGATTATATGGCAAGAATGAAAGCCAGCAGAGCTCTGAGGACTGAGGTGTCAGTTATTAAAAAGCGACAGGGTTTATTAATGGAGAAAAACGTAATTATTGTTTTTCTAAGAAAGAAAAAGGGGGGGATAGAGAGAGAGAGAGAGAGAGAGAGAGAGAGAGACATTTGTTAATATAAGTGATAAGTGTATGGGTCCACCACAGCATCTATCTCAGTGCAGTGTCCACCACAGTCTTTTTCTTTAATTTCCCACCGCGTTTCCATTCCCCACGTCTTGCACTGATGCACTATCGCAGGTCCTAACATGACTATCTGCTCAAATTTCTCCTTCAAATCTCGTGCAGCTCACCGCCAGAACATGAAACAAGCCACTTTACGTCCTAATTCCTACCGTTTCTCCGTCACTTTCTGACGACTGAAAAGCGCAGCCGGAGGCGAAAAAAGTAGCGAGCGCAGTACGGAAAACGTGAGGAAAACGTAAGGTAATATCGGGTTTGATGAGGTTCCACCTGCCAGTAGAGGAAACACACGTCCATGCCAGGGTTTAAACAGATGTAACCCCGCCTCGATTTTCGACAGCTCTTTACAGTCGCCGCGTCTCCTGCCTCCGTCAGTACCGAAGGTAACTCCGTGCGTAAAGCTCCTGGTCACCAACCCAGCGCCGCACAGTTTCCACCTCCGCTTCACTCCTCTGAACACCGAGACTCAGGAAAATCTTTCCTCGAGGTTTTTGCAAACAGAAAAAAAAAAAAGAAAAAAAAAAGAAAAAAGAAAAAAAAAAAAAAAACGGAAAACAATTTTGGTTTATAGCAGCTTTAATTGTTTTTATTTTTATGCATTTTTGGCTCTCACCCGTGTTTTTTCCCCAAACAGCCGGTGCGGATGCCTCGCACCCGAGCCGCTGCACCGAGCCGGTTCGTTTTTAAAGAGTGAACAATGTGCGAAGCCACTGAAGGATACAGTGGGAGCTAATTGTGGATGCTCCTGGATTTAGCAGTGGGAGCCGGTAAAAACAAAGATTCAGTCAAACTTATGGCGTGAAGGTAAGACAATTCTTTTTTTTTTTTTCTTCTGTGTGATGTGCCAAACATGGCAAAAAAAAAAAAAAAAAAAAAAAAAAAAAAAAACAAGATAATGTGCAGCTTCAGTCAGTCTGTAGTCCTGAATATTGCCCTAAGGTATATCTGTAGAAGCATCTCTACCCAGCAGGGATCGGTAGTCCATCCAGCCTGTACCTGATGAGAAACTCGGGGTGATACAAAGTGATTTATTGGGTGTGATTCCTGAGGTATTAACTTTCAAGGTGAATTCGCCGTGGCTGTTGCCGGACTATTTTTCGCTTGACCCTAACGCGCATTATGTGTCCATTTCCAAACGAACACTTTGAGTCTCTGTCTCTGTGAACCAGCGGTGTGTATATGCCATATACACAGATACACATATATGCATTATAGGGAGGATTTCCTTGTATAGCAGGTCATTGGTTTACAGTATTGATCCGGGTTGATGTATACAACAACTAAAAGCATGCATCTGCTCTCCGCCGTGGTCCAGCCATAGGGGAAGTGCTCCAAACGAGCTGGAGTTTAATTCTTGAGCCGTGAGAGTGTGCCAGTGTCACGCTGTCCTTCCCAACCCACGGAGCGCTGATTTCAGATCTGTTTGTGCCCTGCACTTTGTAATTAGTGCCGTGTTCTCCAGAGGCAGGCGCGTCCTCCGCGCAGCCCTTGGCGCACGGCAGGTGACCGCTGCTCCGGCTGCACAAGCCGTCCTGTACCCTGTCAGCACTCGCTGAGAGGCTTTAACAAGTTAACAACAGCAGGCAATATAAATGAGGTGGAGGGGAAAAAAGAAAAGAAACAGGGTGTTTTATCTGCAGCTCTCCTGACAAACCTGTGTGGGCAGCCTATCTGTGGTACTCACTGTAACAGAGTGTATAGTGAGCTCTTTATGATTTATGGCGTTTTAACTGCCTGTTTAGTCTGCTGTTGCTGTATTTTTTCATTGCTGTCGAGATATATGTATTTGCACTCTCAGAACTCCAAACAGATTTACAGTATTTTTTTTCCTTTGTGGTCACTATTCAACCTATTGAATAGGTGACAGAAAATGATTAACATCATCAGGATGATGCTGATACTGATATACAGCTGTTGGCACTTTTTCAATTAGTCAGCAATAACTGAAAACAAGAGAAAAGAACAAACAAAACAAAAAAATATATATATATATATGACCAAACCCTCCATAATAACTCACACCTCAGATAAAAAAATATAAAAACTGCAGGCATATGGTCAGCAGCTGTTCTGTATGTCAGCAGCTATGAATCTCCAGATAGCTCAACCTTAGTCATAGCACCTAGTTGCCAAATTGGTGTTGTCAATAAAAACGACACTGTCAGGTTTCATTTGACAAGGAAAATTAGTTATGTCAATTCCACTTGGGCAGAAATAATGATTTGCATTATTTTTCAGTAGAATAAAGCGAAGAGCTAATCCCAAGTGAAAGCATCTTTAGTTAAATGCCAAGATATCTGCGGTGGCTGGATGTTGTGTCCATTTGCAGTCTGTCCAGTGACAGTCTTCAGACACATTGTCATCCATATGGATTCTACCGCTTCCCGTCTCTTACCTCATCGTGAGGTAAAACAGCTTTGCCAGAGCTGCCTGATGCAGCGCTTGTCAAGTCCAGTCGTTTGACACAAACAGCTTCATTGAATCAAATCTCCTGGATGCTTCCAGGCAATTGTCCGTTTAACAACAGATATTTGTTTCAGCATGAATTACTTGAATTAATATCAGGAAAAGATATCACTAACAAAGACTCAGATCTGCTACCGTTTTACATTGTGAGAAATTGGCTTGCATGAGGATATTTACATTAAGGTGGTACACAGTTTTTAAGTGGATAAGGCACATTATTAGCACAATAGTTAAGGGGTTTAAAGCTAAATCACTTAATGCAGCTGGTCAGTCAATAAATTCAACACACTGCTCCCATGAGAGATGACATAGATTCAACAAAAACAACACTGTGTTGCAGCCTGTGCTTGTTAATCCAATTACAAACCAAAACAAATGCTGTTTGTTTACAGGGTTCTGCTGCCCAAATTTGAGCCAGTCTGTGAAATCACAATCTCTTCTATTAGCAGAACAGAAACATCGGAAATCCATTTATCTGAGAAATTCCATATGTGCTCGACTGGGGTGGTGCAAGTGTGCCCAGGTTATGCAAAATCTAGAAACCCTGAGAATAAAGCACCAAATTGCTTAAAAATGAAGCATTACTTCCAATTTTACAAGATGCTACAAAAAACTAAATGTACAGAAATAAAACTCTTGGTAATGTTGCACTTTTAATTTCAGTAAGTTTAGTTTAAATCTTTCATTTCATTCTCTGTAGAGGCAGCAGTGGGGCATTACATATTCGGGTAAAGTTAAAGTCCTTAAGTAAGGTAAATGTTTCATAATGACGTCCTACATGTCCTAATGCAAATATGTTTATTAATTGGTGTCTTGCATACTTTGATGTTTCGATGATTATTTGTGATGCTTTCAGAGAAGTTAAACCATACAAATTTCACAGATAACACAGCTTTTAGAGCAGACCCAGGATGTTAAAAAGCAGTAGATGTTTCCCACAATTGTGTCAGTGTAAGCAGAAGTACAAAGACCTTGGAAGGAAAACTGTTTAGACCAGAATAAACAAAAAAAAGGCAAAGGAATAAACCAGGGAGCTTCAGTGACCTTTCCGTGTTGTTCTGTCTGAAATATCTAAGTGAGCTTGATGAAATATAAATAGTTTACCTTTTCAGCAGAAGCTACTAGAATACTAACAGGAAGTTCAAAATGGCCTCCAAATCACAGACAGTGCAAACATAATCCCCTTTTACACAATATGTTCAAAGTGGGAAAGTTGCTCTGTTATTCAACCTCGCCTTCTGTAGAAAAGGTGCAAACAGGGAATGGGAGAGATTTTTGTTCCACCCTTAAGCCGGCAGCAGAGGTAGTAACAAAGAAAAAATCGACGTCTGCGTAAAAAGGGTGAACTGGCAGGATGGGACAGGGGTGCAACGTTTTGATGACCTGTTATGTGCACGACCCACTCCCGGGGGAGCAGTTAGCTAGCTCAAAGAAGAAGAACAGCAACCGAAAATGTCTGCAAATTGGGGAGAAACCAAGAGGGTGTAATGACGTTTTTTGGTGGCGTTGTTATGTGATCACTGTGTAAAAAAGGCTATAGACTCTTCTAACTAGCGGTGGAAATATTGTATATCTCAGTAATATTGCATAAAGCACATGTGATAGTCCATCAGCTCCAAAACACCAGTACAGTTCCTCCTGTATGTCTTACAATATGGTACAGTGGTCATGTGACTCAGAAGCCCCATTGTGTTTTGACAAGTAAATCATTTAATTGTATTGGATCTCTGTGAATGTATCCCACTGGCCTATATTCTCTCTCTCCTGAAACCCATTCCCCAGCATGTCGAATACGTCAACACCCTAGGGACCAGCACCATCACTGAGAGGGTGGAGGAGCCAATTAGGTGCAGAAGCAAATAGGAGATCCATTATGATCTGGTTAAGCTCCAGGTTACAGTTAGACACTGAGAAAGTTATGTCAACTAGTTGGCCTGTCTGCACATTAATGGTGTGTCCATGTTACATATTGATCCACATGGTGTATATAAACAGTATGATGCATTGTGTATGAATAAATAATGTAGCCCTAAATTAGTATTTGGGGAAGGTATTTTGTATGCTATGTTTGTTGTTGTGTTTCACTGAATATTCATTTCTTAACACTAATTATATTTGCTATCACACATTTTTGAGTGCCTAGAGCAATTCTATGGTGAGGTGCACATACACAGTACTGTATTCTTTGCCTTTACAGTGCAGCTGATAACATTTGAATATCACTAACACCTTCACATCGCATCTTTATATTTAGAATACATGCACATGTGAAAACACAAAGTTGCTAAAGTGACTGCCTCACCGTTAAAAGGAGACCAAAATAACTTATACACACCTAATGCTCTGCTGGATAGAAATGCATCATCACACATTTTTAATTTGAAAAACAGCCCATTGGTCTTGGTCTTTTGAAGCATGAGCAACAGGCAGTCAACACTCAGGGAGCGTAGAAAGAACAGCAAGCCTTTCCATGACTCTATCTCACAGATCTGCTCTAGGGCTACACACACGCAATATTCCCCTGAGAGGAGTGAAAGTGCTTTAGCTACGGTTAGTCTACACCGTCAGAGGATATCAGGCACCTTCTCCTACAGCCACATATGTGTGGATGAATGCACATGTGCACTACATGTCATTGGATTGTGAATGTCCTAATTGGCTGGGGTTCCTATAAGCTTAAAAACTATTTCCAGGCCCACAAGGGAATTCTTTGAATGTTCCAGCGAACAATCTGGACCAATGGGATGTAAGACAACGTGCATGGATTGACAGGATAGCTAAAAAGAAAAGATCGGAAGGAATGACAATTAATAGCAAAAGTAGAAAGAAAGAAAGAACAGAATTTCCCAGGAGAAATGAAATTTCTTCCCAATTATCTTGCTGTGTAGTGTGTTTGGTATCGGGTACCCTGAAATGGGAATGTACGGTCCGTTCAAGAGTGTTTCCCTGTAGAATTTAAATCAGTAACATTAGTTTCAGATCATTCCAACTCCAGCAGATGGTGCCTGACACACACAGACCCTCAAGGTGCGGAAAGAAAAAGATTTTTACATCGCTCACTCAAAAGCTCTTCTTTTGGCCCTATATTAGGCCAAAAATTAAAAGGTGAAAGTGAAGTGAAGTGAGGTGATGACTCACCTTAAACTCCCTTTTTTTTCAATCGCTTGTGTCAAGTGCCAAATAAAAGCTGGGTTTGTAATAAACAGCATTTCAGTGGCAGCTTCCTTGACATTTTCTTTAAGAGTCTGAGAGTCTTTTGTTTGGTGTGCAGTGCAAGCATAGATCCTGCTGTCGGTGTGACCTTTTGGTCTTAACTTTGATAAATCATTGTCCAATCAAATATATTCGTAGCAAATAATGATCTCTGAAACCGGCAAAGCCTACAAAAACTACAGCTCTGAAATAACCAGCAGCAAGGTCTTCAATAGATTAAACACGTTTAAGTTACTTATAATAAATGATTATACTTAACAGGTTTAATAGTAATTTCTGTTTAAGAGATTTATTTTCTTTCCTTGATTGTTGACACAATACAATTAGTACAGTACAATAGTGTTATAAATGTATTGGTGATTTTACCGAGGTTGCATGGAGTGTTAATACACCCTCTAGTGGAAAACACTAGGGTTTTAAAATTCTAAATTAATAAATCACAATAAAGCCCCATTAAATGGTCAGTCAGTGATTCTGGAGAAAGATTGTTGATATTTGAACTCAACAGCCAAACAAATACGACAACGCATCGGTATTTGTCGATATGGGAATGATAACAGGTTGACAGGCAAAACCCCTCCCTTCAGTGCTCCTTCAGAAGTGTTGGGTCGCTCAGTCCGAACCATTTGTTTTTTTCCCATTTACAGAGCCAGGGCTGTGTACAAACGCTGGATTTTATTTCACGCACATAACAGGAAACAGAACACGGAGAGCTAGGACTATGAGGAGATCCTTGCTGAATTTGACAAAAAAAAAAGTGTATAGGACTATAATCGTTGACTGCACCTTTAACTGACATTTTACCCTTTTTACCCATGTAGCCACTGTCAGCTCATTGTATTCGTTCTTGCTGTTGATGCTCATGTTGCTTTGTGTCTGCAATAGCAAATGTTTTCTAACGAACATTTGGTTATTGTAGACGGTTTAAGCTGCTACTTATTTTCAATGAAGTAGCTCTGCATCAACATCATGTGTGCTGCGATGGACAGATGGAAAAATTCTGGAAACATAAGACTGAGCTATACGGTCTCTTTTTTACCATACCTGGTAAAAGTGACAACCATGAGACAAGATTGTTGTTTCTGTTGCCACTACCAATCCATCTGTTTAAGTGACCTTTTTGCAGACTAACTTTTGCATCTCAAGTCCTACTGTGGTCTGTTAATTTTGTGGTGGCTGATGCAGCAGCAATATGATTTTAATAATGTGGGTCCCCCCACCCCCCCGAATGCAGTCCACAATTTAATTAAAATAGACAGGTGTGCTGCAAATATTTCAGTTTAATTAAAGGACAATAAAAGCAGCCAAATTATGCAACATTTTCACCTAGCAATTGTGGGGACTGATGGCTGGGATGTTTGGTCACGTGACAGATAATCTCTTGTTTGAAAGTGGGTGATGATAATGCTGTGGTGTGTTCACAATTTATGGTATATAAAAGGAGGAAGAGTGCATAGTTTGTATTTGGCCAATATGGACACTATTAAATCTGCTAATCACTAATGCTAAGAGTTTGCCTGCATCTCCGGTGCCACTACGGCTAACAGCACCATCCAGGTCAGTGTGGGGATATGCACGATTATAAACTGTCTGAGATAACATGAGCAGCAAGCTCAGGCGTGGATCAGGCAGGAAAAACTCACCTCACAATGCAGTTGTTGACAGACAGGTACAGTGGGGCCTAGAACACGATTTACCTGGGGCTTACCTCTATTGAGTAGGCAAGGTGTGTCAGGAAAGCAGGAGCAGAGACACTTTTTGTGGATGTTTGTGTGCACACACCTGCATCTGCTCCTACGCTTGTGTTTCATGGTTTGTAATGGAAAAGCAGACAGGGGTAAGTGTGTGTGCAGCATGCAGCCTCACAAGAGACAAGACCGGTTGTTAGGTTGGAGCTTCCCTAAGACCTAATGAGGTCGATGGAGGCTTGTTACCAACCTCCCCTCTCTTCTCTTTCCAGTGGGCGGACGCTTTGCCTTTTTTACCCTTATGGCTTGATTTGAGTAGGTAATGGCTGATATGACCACTACAATAACCTTTATGTCTTACTGTATCAATAACATTGATGCATAGGTGGAATTTGTATTCCTAGGCCTTTTGTCTTTGTGGATGATACATTAATGCTTTTTATTTATCCCTATACATCCTTCTCTTCCTTTTTCTCAATGTTACTTGTCTTGAAGCTTTCTGGACAGTCTCCAACATTTCATTAGTTTCACCTCTTTCTGACAGCATCTCCACAGTGAAAAGTCCCTTGTCACTGTTAACATTTGTACACTGAATGCCATTTCCAGTGATACAGGTTATTGCATATGTCAATCAAATCAATGACCGAGTGGTCTCTGTTGTACTTTTCAAGTCACTTCAGGTAGTTCAGCATCCTAAAACAACCCACTGCTGTGTCTTTCTATCGCTCTTTTTCTTTTTAAATATAGAGAAATAATCTGATGCAAGCTGCCTGAAAAGATACATTTAATTTATAATCATAGCTGTAAACACTTTCTTTTAAATTCTTCAACTACTGTAATTGTTTTATGGATATTAGTTTCCCACTAGGAGCACAACAGATTGTTGCTGCAAGAGTGGCTTTTATGTTTCATATAATAAGGAAAACAGTCTACAGTATATTTGTTTTTAATCATTTATCATTTGTCCAGTTTTTTATGTTAACTATTTATTGTCCTGTCTCAGAAGGGTGCCAAACCAAACTGAATGCACCTTTACATATGAAGGATGTTACAAGAAAATGTTTCATAACGAGAAAGAGGGGATAATTGCAGTGGCAAGATAATGACAGTAATTGCTACTCTGAATGAGCAGGTTTATTTTCAGCACAGTAAAAGTCATAGCACCACCTACACAGCCAGCCTGCAGAAAGCGGCTTCACAATTGTGATGACTTGCTTCTTCACTCATACAGCAACAAAAGGGAGCTATTTTCTGAGAAAGGGAATTCACAAGATAGTCATTGACTTTGCCAGCATCAACGATTTTGACCTAGCAACTAAGAGTGCTTTAGCAGATAGAAAACTAATTAGGATGAAGGCTATCTCAGGGTAGAATCAAACACTTTGACAGTATTGACAGAGGGGTATCAGCTCAAGGCTTTGCTTCCCCTTTGCATAGGCTGATACTGGGAATTAGGAAAAGATTTCATGGTGTAAGAGCTGGATAGGAGTAGAGAAACTAAATACCTTATGTGTACCATTAAAACTGTGTATGCGTATTACCTTATCACACAAACAATTCTATGAGAAAAATCAGGTGTGAATAATTTGCATAATCAATTTAGAAAAGATTCAATTACCCTGATATATTAGCCACGCAAATTTGATTTAATCTGTTATTAGTAGATACTTTCTGTTGGTTTCAGTTAGGATAATTGCTCTTTGAAACAGGTTTTAAATGTGAAGTTTTCACATTTAAAACACATTTCACATTGGTATTAGAGCATTTCAAACAATCCTCAAGAACATAAAGGGAAAATGGAGAAAAGAGAGCAAAACAATGCTAATGACATGTACCGTTTATTGTAGAGGGGTAATGAAGGTACTGCAGCAAATGGTGTGTTTCTCTTTGAGTAAATGCTCTGCTGCTTGCACGTACGCTGTGTGTTGTTTGAGTGTGCAATACAGAACTGTGTCTGTGCATGGGTGTGTGTTCCTGTGTGTTTGAGGGAGTTTAACAATCAAATTTTAGGGATCTAGAATTGCAGTGATTCAGTACAGCCAGATTTGTTGATTAAATGGGGCTTATTGTAAGATTAACACTGCGGTTTATTGCAAGGTCTAATAAACTGATGACTGCATCAATGCTGCATGATTGGATGAGATTAGTACTCAACAGCAACCAGGATCATGCCTGATTATTAGTTTTTTGTCTGCCTAACTCCAGTTCACAAGCCATTTGAAATGTTATGGGAGTGTCGGCTGCAATTATAAAACAATTGCTGTGTATGAAGAAGTATAAAAGTAGTTAATTTTAGACTACCATCAGCACTGTATAATGGCCCAAAAATAATGCTGTACGTTTTTAAACTTTTCATTGTCTTGTTTACAATGTAATTGTTGATGTTTTTATGTTCACATTTATTTTTGTATATATATATATATATATATGTGTGTAAGTATGTTGAGAGCAAAGGAAAGAGTCAAATTCCTTGCATGTGTATGCAAATATGGCCAATAAAGCTGATTCTGATTCTGAAAATAATACAGTACTACAACTACAATAATATAGTTACAGGAAAACAATTCCTGTGATGGAATTATAAAGTAATTATGGTTAAACCATTTTTAATTAAGAGATGCTTATAATTAAAGGGTAAAGTCATTCCTATTTGCTCCCCCATAACTCAATTATTGTACCTCATAAGTGCCCCATTATTACAAAATAAGTACACCATAATTTGCTAGCTGTAGTCTCAAACAATAACATGGCAGCTAGTAAACTATAACATACTATGCCCAGATAACCTGTCAATGCTTTTATAAATGTTTATGTCAGATTAGATGTCAGAACATTGGCTATTTCCTCTTGTAATGAAATTTTCAATTTATCTGATAAAAGAAAGAAAGCAGTCTACATGGAAGACATGTAGTTACTGGGTACAAGACAAACACCCTCACTTGTGCTTCTTATCTGTTATTGTTGGGCTGCTGAGGCCAGGGAGCTCGCCAGTCTGCAGAGAAAAGCCTTGTCACTACTGTGGAAATCCAGGATAGCCAGATAATGCCTCCTGCTTTCATAGATCAGTGCTGGGGTCACCTGGGAATAAGAGGATGCGGAACTGAGGGATTGTGGGTAGAAAGTGAGGTCAGGCTATTTAAGGATTATATCCAGGACAGGTCAACTCCTCACAATTCAAAGGTCACCTGGTTGGCTCCAGCACTATTTAACTTGTTTAATGATGAGAGCTGGATACACTGTAGCTGGTGCTCTGTGATCCATCTGTTTAATAATACAAAACCTTCCTTTGGATATGAGTTTGTAGGAAAGAATATCTTATACATGTTGCATGAACAGCTCTCAGTGTGCTTGTAATATCTTAGTGTGTCTTTTTTTTTACTGGCTGTGCTGATGTGAGAAGAACAAAATAGCATTTACAACATTATAGTTCTGCCAGTGCACACAAACTGATTAAACTCAGATTAAAGTCTTATATTGTTTCCTATAATAGGGGTGTAAATACATTTATGCATTGTGATTCATCAGTTTAAAGACCAACTGTGTCCAGTGACTGCATGCAGACTCTCAAAGATCTTGTTCTCATGGTAAAGTAGCTTTGTAAGTAAGTTTCAGCTTTAATAATTTTGTTGGCTTCATTTGCAGATTTTACTTGGTTGTCATGTCCATAGAGGTGTAATATACAACATCCTCTTGTTTTCTAAATATATGTTGGCTTTAACCGTTTACCCTGCTTCCAGTATCTGAGCTAAGCTAGGCTGAACGTCGCTTGGATTTATATATTCTTAGTACTGCATTGTAACTGTAATTAAATTAACTGATCTTTGCTGAAGACCGAAAAACAAACGTATTTTTTTTTAAACAGCCCATTGTTCCCTTTTATAGCTCTCAAAGCATTTAGAACATTTTGTATTTTATGCACTTTATCTTATGAACTCATTAGTTTTTATTATCCACCCACAGTGTACTTTACAAACTACCACGCATAACTCACCAGTATTGAAAGTTTGAAAAATAGAGGCTGTAAAAAAGTATTACAGTTATTTCATGTAGTTGCTTCAGACAGTTTATCTGCATTGCATTAAGTGTTAAGAATGCCTGTAGCCAGATTGCCCTTTTTTATGGCCGCAAATTTTGCAAGTCCATCCTTATGAATATTGTCATGGCGTTTTATTACAGCAGGGCATTTTGTGACACAAACTTCTGATTGCGTATCAGAGAAAAAGTCTGGGCTACAGTTTTCCTTTCTCGAGTGACTGAACCCACCACATCTTTGCAATTTACCAATAAAGAACACCAATAAATGAAATTGTAGCATCACATTTGAAATGGATTTAAAATGAATGTTGAGTGCGTAAACACATTATGTAGCAAACATTAGTTATGGCATCTTTAACCAGTGAATGTACATGTATTTGTGTGCACTTCTATGTGCCCTTTGCATTTGTAGATGTATGTTGGTGAACATAGTTATTTAAACTCAAAAGTGCATTGTACTATGTGACAGATTGTGCTTCAGATTTCATGATTTTACAGTTCTCCAGTTTACTGGCAGCACTGAGCTCCAACACACAAACCTACAATGCCCGAAAAAGGTCAAACAGTTGAAGCCAAAATAATTAAAGCACAAACTCACACTTGTGTTAGACATCAAATAACTGATGCAACTGGAGCAACAATTTTCACATAATTTCATCTACAATAGTCCATTTGATATGTTTTTAGCATTCCTTTCACACTTTGTTTACTTAGCTGGCTGTCAGGTTTGTTTCATAGGACTTTAAGAACACCCGCTGGGCTACTTCAGTTTCTATCTGTGATTGTAAACTCCACTTTAGAGTTAAAGCTCCCAACTGCACCCTGGTCATTTTACTGTCTGTATCTGAGTATGTGTGTGAAAGAGTTTTCTGAACCAGCAGTTGCATTGATTGTTGTTCTTATTTACACTCCACAGGACACACAGCAGCTCCGAGCTCAGAGGATTACGGAGAATTTCGACACCGCTGACAGCTGTTTGGCACTGCTTACTGTGGCCCCAATTAGTCATGACTTAAACAGTAGACACAAATTTAAGAGTCACATTTTATCAAAAGCAGTGAGAATGATAGCTAATTACAGGAGAGCTTTAAAAGACAATACACCATAATGGACTACATAATGTGTTGTGACACCATTCACTTGTTTTTAGCCCTGTTTCCTTTTTTTTTTTTTTTTTATGAGAATCGCAAAGTGTATATGATTGTTCCAACACAGAGAGCACGGAGGGAAAAGTGTGTTTTCAAAGCAGGAAAAGTGAAGCACCTAGAAAAATAATTACAGAGAAACTGGTATTGATCAGCAACAGAGTTAAATCTCTTCAGATATGGAAAGGCCAATTTGTGCTCTGAGAGAGTAAACCTTCTATTTATTGCACCTTTGACATTTTTATTTTAGTAAAATGGTTGCATTTATTGTAGTTATTTTGTCTAATTCATGTATCCTCTATTCTTTATTTGACAACAAACAATTGACAGCATCAGGAGTTGCCATGGTATTATTTTCATGCAGTAATGGTTGTCTTACTCTTTTGCAAAAAAAGGGCAGGATGATGTCTCTTGACTCCAGTGCACTATAAATTACTTATGCTGGTCTTGTATCTATAAAGATCTGGTTTGCTTCACTAGTTCTGGCTCTGTACGCATGAACTTTCTCTGTTCTTTTTTAAAGTAGTTGGCAAAGCGATGGAGTCTTCTATAACTGAGCACATTCTCTGAAATGGGACCCATTGAATGTGTAAGCTGTAGCTCACCTCTAATCAGTTTGCTTTGTGCTGCTTGAAGTTCCTGTTTCACACCTTTATTGTTGGCCCGGTGCCATGAACTAATCACACGGACAAAATGACACCAGACTGGGCCAATTGCTCAAACATCTCCTGTCTAAGAATTTTGCTTTCCTGGCCAGGTATCTATTTCAGGCGTTTTCCTGGCTCAAAATCTCTAAAACTGAGCACACCCCTGTGCTTGGCTCTGAAATATTATAACTGTATAACTGATTTTCATCCAATTTTAATGTCCAGAGCAAAATCCTTACTTACCCTAGTCTTAGCCTGGTCTTTGATCAAAATAGGCATAGTTCTACCTAAGTGTGGTGGGAATCACTGTGATTGAAGGATACATCAGCTTTGTCCAGCTCAGATCATTCCACCTCATGGCACTCTGTAGACTACCATATTCCCAATTTTATGAAGAATTTGGAGATTTTATCTTAGACCTTGTTACTCATTCTGATGCTATTTTAATTATTGGTGATTTCAATATTCACCTGAATAAGGCGTTTATTTGGCACTTCTTGACACTCAGTTTGCACATGGACCTACTCACTGCAGTGGTAACACCCTTGACTTGATTCTATCAAGCAGGATAGTGGTTTCTGCTCTGACTTTCTCTCCTGTCACATCCGTGGTGTCAGATCACTTTCTTATTAAATTTGAAGTGACACTATCCTATCTTTGTAATGTTGGTGCTGCTGATGTATTTACCACTCACCACATTGGTCTGTCAACTTTAACCTCACATGGTGAGCATTTGCCTGTGGTCCTGGCTCCTTTTACTACAGTGACAGTTGAATATTGTACCAGTGACTTAAACACAGCCTTATCTTGTCCCCTGGTTTCACTTGTGCCTCCTTTAACTTGAACAAGATGCTCAAGGATTGAAACACAAACAGTGGAAATCAAAACTGAAAAAAAATGTTCTACCTCTCATTGCACAAGTCTGTATTAAATAACAAGCGAGCTCTGTCCGCCAGTAAAGCAGCATATTTTACTTGATTAATCAGTAACAATAAACACAATCCTAGATTTGTTTTTGACACTGTAGGCAAACTTACTTAAAAGCATCTGTCTGATAACTGCTCAAACTTTACAGCTTGTGATCTTTTTGAATTTTTTATTTTTTTATTTTTTGCAGAAAAATAAACAAGATTAGATACATAATCTGCAGTTACTTCTGCAGAATTAAAAGTTATCAAATGTTTTAGAATGTTCCAGGTAGAATTTGAGCTAAAACTAGAAACTATAAAACCAATTTTAGCTTCCCTTCATTGGTCCCCTATTCATGTCAGATCAGACAGGTGCTTTTAAAGACTTACAACACTGTAAATGGGCACACCCCGCCATACCTGTCTGATCTCCTGGAAACTCATAGTCTATCCCATGTGCTCTACTCTGAAAATAAAAGCCTCTTGTCTATCCCTAGAGTTAAAAATAAGTCAGCTGGCTGCAGGGCCAGCCTTTCCTATCATGCCCCGTTTCTCTGGGATAACTTCCCTGCTGATATCAGACAGTCTGACTCTGTTAAGGCCTTTAAACCCAAACTTAAAGCACAGTACAGTACAGTATAGTCCATGTCCAACTTTCTGGAAACCACAGGATCTCTCTAACCCTGGGTTCGTTTTGTTGTTCCACAAGCTGTGTACCCACCTCTCTCTCTCGCTCTATATCTTTCTCTATTCCTTCTCCTTCTCCCTCTCTTAATCACTTTGGCTTTTGACCCTTTCTCTCTGCCATGGCTGTCAGTGCCTCATTCCAGATTTTTTGGATCTGGATCTTTGTCCTCCAGGAGATTTCACCTCTCCTTTTGTCTGTCTCTTTCTGCCCTGTGTGTTTGTTTCCTTTCTTCAATATGTTTGAGCGGTGTGCTTGAGCTTTACCTCTTGTGAGTCTGTGTAGACTGTTCCAGGTCTCCATGGTGGAGAGGAGGTTGTGTGGCTCAGGACCTATCTGTTTGATGCCACCTGGAAGTTGCTCAACATCCTCCCAGATCCATATTTTTAATTGAAGTTTATCTATAACTTTTTTTTTTTTTTTTACACAGTACACTCTATTTCATGTCTGTCCGTCCTGGAAGAGGGATCCCTCCTCTGTTGCTTTTCCTGATGTTTCATCCATTTTTTCCCTGTTAAGGGGAGCTTTTCTTTATCTAAATTAAGGGGTAAGGACAGAGGGTGTTGCATTCTGTCCGGATTGTAAAGTCCCTTGAGACAACTTTGTAATTTGTGATATTGGGCTATGTAAATGAAATTGACTTTACTTTACTTATACCAGCTCCATGTCATTTTCACAGAAAGCTGTGTTACTGTAGAAGCAGTAAAGCTGATATTGTTGTGTGGATTGAGGTATTATCCTGTTTGTAGTATGTGTGTAATGAGTAAATAATTACTGTAAATATCCATTTAGCTATTTACAATTTCATTATCAATGTGCACTCCAAACTTGGAAACATGAAACCCCCTCCCCTCTTTCTTTCTCCCTATTGTCCGTACCTTACCTGTAAAGTGCGAGAAGGCGCAGATATTATTATGACTTTGATGTGAATGTTTTATTTTCCTGTGGGAAAACTCCACCCACACTCAGTGCACGCTCAGCAGGAGAGGGGCGAAACATACAAAAGGGTCTTGCATGGGAGTCCTACCAACATTACACTCTGCAGCTACACACAGTACAGTGTAGCCTACTCACTGTCAGACAAAATGAGCAACAGAAGCAAAGGGATTACAGCCCTGCAGGCTCTGGAACACATCCTTCGTCACGACAGTGTAAATAGAGGAGGATGTGTCTGAAGATGAAGAACGTCTTTAGGTCAATTCTGATTATGTGCCACATGCGCAAAAGTCAATTGCACAAAGCACACTGTGACGACATGTCACTCAAGCGCACACTCACAAACAAGGACGCCTCGTTCATATTGCTCATCTGTTGTTTGTTTTTGTTGATTTCTGTTTCTAAACAGAAGAGGTGTCTTATCTCTATTTAGCAACATCACCCCTGGACAATAAAAAAGTTGAAAAATATAAAACAAACTAAAAAAAAAAAGTGTTGTAAAACTAATCTATTTTATAACCAAGTTTTTCCAATGTACATAAAAAATAATTTGAACATGTATTTTTAATCCATGATCTGTGAGAGGTGAATAACACCACTGCACTAAATACTGATTTAATTGTTAGTAATGGTGTTAGTTACGAGTTACAAACTATACTGATTAGAATTTTTTTATTTCTCACAAATGTTCGAGGATTAAACATGCACCCGGTCACATTGACCCAGGAACATCATTGCTGTTCCTGACAAATGAACATAACAGGAGGGTTAAACTAAGCCTTTCAGCTTCTCTTCCCAAATCCTCTATTATCAAAGGAGAAACAACCCCAAGAACTCAATCCTCTTGAATTATTTCTTTGAGTACCATGGGGGCCACTTGATAAATTAAAGTTTTCCACAACCTATGGGAATGAGGCAAAATCCTTTTTTCTTTTGAAGAAATTCTTTAAAGAGCATGCTGTCTTTTCTGTTTTCTTTTGTGTTCTGGTTAAGGAGCTGTTATTTCAGTCAGTTAATTTACAACAGCCTCAGTACAGTAGCTGTGTAGATTGTCACCATGTTTGTTTTGATTCTGTCCTTGGGACTGAGAATTGCTCCAGTATTTCTCCACCTAAGAACAACAGCCAATTATGAGAACAACATTGGACCTTTGAATCAAAATGTTTGATGTTTGCAGTTATTCAGAGGTCTTTAACCAGGCTAGCAGAACCCAGTTGCCTGATAAACAGCTAACTCTACCTCACCCATCAACCAGTGTTTCCTGTATCTTTGCTTTTGTGTGATACTAAAATGTCTTAATCATGTCAGAAAAATCATACAAACACAGAATGAAACCAAGTGAATTTAATTTAAGTTTTCCAAAACAAAAACAGTAGAGGACCTTGCACACTTCCCTGGGGAACCCCACAACGGACAGGCATAGCCTCTGACAAAAGCCCACCAACTTCTGTCCACTTGTCTCTTCCTGACATATTGTTGCTTGTGCTTTAAACCTAGATATATACTAATTTGAAGGATATTTGTAAGTGTAGTAGAACTGAACGACACATAATTCTTCTAAACCCTTCTAAAGATACAGTGCAAGAGACAAGTTTACAAAATAAGACTATGATAAGGGAGATTTAGTTGGTACCTTTTGCTATCTCGATGATGATTTTTCTGTGTTGCTATTTCGTGGTTGTTTGGCCTAGCTTCTCCAACTTCGCCTAGGGAGATCTGATCATTTCTAAACAATGGTGCTGAAGAAAGGGAGTGAGGACAATCATATGTTCTGAGAGAACCTTCTTATACATATTTCTGGTACAATAGGAAGAAAATGTGATTGTTGATTCAGTGCTTCACTTCACATAGTGATACATTTGCTTTATCAGTCACAAGACTAAAATCAACAGTACTGTGGGATTTGTCCAAACACAGGCTGATCTGGCAATCAATTGTGTCAGATCAAATCATTAATTTAAATTTGCACAAGCACTGTAATTAATTCAGTGCAGCCCCCGGGGCAGTGGTTTGTTTGTTTGCTTGATTCATATATCAAAATACTGAATGAAAAACAAAGGGATTATGGGGTGTTCAGGTCACAAGGGGAAAAAATCCCACACCCATAGAGACTTGTGTTTAAAATCTTCGGAGTGGAGCCTTTGGCTCAGCGAGGTGCCCTCAAATATTACAACTGTTTGTGGGTGGGAAGCTGGTGAGGGATTAACTTTAGCAGCTCCTAGTGGATGGTAGTTTGTCTGTGCAAAGATGGGGGTGATCTGGATTACAATAGTATAAGCCCTTACTTGCACACAAAAACTATAAAATTGCTCAAAGATGTGGCTGCCTAGTCAAGTCAAACTTAAGTCAGAATCACAAAATAAAATAAGATCGCCATAGTAGGAGAGCAGATAGCAGATAGCCAATAAATGGACAGTACAAACACTGCAGGGACTAGAAGATTGCCATAGTGACAGTGCATTTAAATAGGGGACACTGATTCATGTTTTAGCATTTGGCAGGAATCAATTCTGTTTAAGATTACTTGTGAAAGACATATAATCTGTTTTAAGTCATTTACCTTGACTTACCTGTATAGAGCGACATTATTATTATAATTATCATCAGGTACAGGTCACAGAGGACATTATTTAAAGAATAGAAGGCATTGAAAGCAGCAGGGAGGGAGCAGAAGTTTTTTTTATAAGCAAGCACCAGCTATCAGGCCAGCAGTGAGAACATTCTCAAGTACTGTAAGTAAGGAAGTAAAGCGGGTAAATAAATAAGATAAGACAGCACAGGGCATCTGCAGGGTACCACACAGACTGGTGCCCCAGAGCAATGCTTACACATCCTAACAGGAGCACTCTTCCCTCACCCACTCCCTTACTCCCTCTCTTTCTTCTCTCGCTGCTTCTTCTCCCTGCACTCAGGATTTCCTCTGCCCTCCTCTGGTAACTCTTCTTATTAATTTAGCTGTCTACTGGGCTCAAAAACGCTAGCTGCTTAGTCTTTGGTGCTGTGGTCTGCACAAATCCAAAGTTAAATAAATTGAATTGTATATATCCTTCTGTTATGTTAACATTTTTGCATGTATAGTTGCCTAGTTGTGATTTATGCACCTTGATGTTACCTGTATTCAGCTTTAGTTGGCCCCAAATTGTGGCCTAGTCATCTCTGTAATGACAAGCTGAACCAAAGCCAGCAGACAAACAATAGACTACTGGCTTTTTTCAGGTTGTAACATTCACATTCACGACTGGAACAGGTGTGGAAACCTTTGTGAATGTGTAAGATAATCTAATAAGTGCAGTGACATTCAGGTGTCCTGTAGGTTTGACATACTCGACCCTATTAAAAATGCACAAATTGCTAAGAGAGTCTGTCCTTCGCAAGTGAAACGTGTCCTGAAAATCCTTGAAGTCCTTGAAAACCAAGAGAGATTGTCAAGGACTTCCGAATATGCACACTAAGTACTCATATAAGGCTGGAAAATGCACAATAGCTTCCATAAAGAACTAAGCCTTTACCACAAGTCAACAGTTTAGTAGATAAATGAAAAACATTTGCATTACTGCAACACTCAGTTCAAAGCTCCATATTATGCTCGAGTATTTGACAGGCAGTGTTTTCAGTCATCTACAAAAAAAGAAAAAAAATCTGAAGAGGGTATGTTGTTCAACAGAAATATTAATAAATAATACCCTCAGTAATACCCTCATCTCAAGGCAGGAGGTAGCAGTGACAGATAACAGTCATAACCTTACAACTACAACAAGGCAAAATTACAAAGACAAAAACGATCTATGGTAACAATTACAAGGGTAAGAAAATAATTATTGGGTTGTGGAAATGAAATTAGGTGCAGAGATAAAATGAGGTTGATATAGATGGAGATTTGAAGTGGATTCTAGTCAGCAGGAGCAGCAGCCTCAAATGCTGTGCAACCAATTAAGGTGTTAGGGAGAAGGAAAGAGGGAGTGAAAATGGAGCTGGGAAAGTGGAGGATGACATAAACATTAATCTAGACAGGTATGAGGGAACTGCACTGCTAAGGGTTTTGTAAAATAGGATGTGTCTGTGTATTTTTGATGTTCTTCTAAAAAGGTGAGACTTACAGCTTCGTCAAGTTTGCTACTGTGCATTTCATAGCGCTACAACGTCAAATTGCGGAGAAGTGTCAGTGTAATCAAAGAAATTATGCAAACTACACAAATATCAAAGTAAATAGACTACTCATTAACCCAGGAACATCCAGGCTATAATCATATCCTGTTGGGTATATATGATGTTTTTAAAAAAAATGGTGTTTGGTTTGCTGCAGACAGTAAATCTGTTTAATTTAATTGTGCGATCAGAACCTCATGTCGCAACAAATACAAGGTGTTACACAGTTGGACTGATGTCACAAGGTTACTAAAGGATTTACAGCGATGACACATTGTGGCTGGTTTGTGACACGTTTGCTAAGCACACAGACATCTTTTTAATATCTTTTTTTCTGTCTGATAATGCAATTCATAACATTAGAATTGAAATATATTCACTTCAAAGCCATGTGTTTTGAGACAGCTCAAATGAATGTTAATAATGAATGTGCAGTTAGGCTCATTATATTGATAAAACACAGAACACATTTAGTCACTCTGTTGGTGTGCTCTTCCATAACAATACCACTAATTAGGGTTTCCTAGTATCGTGGTGATCCGTCTGTAAAGGGAACGCAGCTCCACTGTTCATTTGCCTCACCAGTACTGACTGTCAAATCTTGACAGCAGATGTTGCTTCTTTGTTTTTTTAAAAGATATCTGGTACTTAGATTTGGAAGCACTAATTGTTGTTTTTAAATGCAAACCTGTTGGTGATACTCAAACTACAGCTTCTAAACAGTAATACTTATCTTAAATATACCCTGTAGAGCTTTAGACCACAAGTGCTGCTATGGAACAATATCCTGATGAGTGTGTCCCCATTTTGTTCGTATCTCATGCTCTACATGCACACAAGGATGCATGTGTACTCACAAGCGCAGAAGGCGGTATGTGTGGTGCAAGCAGGCCACACTATTCCACTGATCATCAGCTGGAGGTGGTTACGTGTCAATAAATGTAGTAGAGCACTTCTATAAAACAGTAAATAAGAAGAGTGCGGCAAAAATGTAAACAATAAAAGTTTCAAACTATTTGAGAAAAATGCTTTTGCAATTTTTGATGCGGAGGGAAAAGCCTTTAACATGTTTGCTAGGCCTCAATGATACACACAATGTGTTTTGATGTAAATCACTGAACATAAATGCTGTTTGTTTACAAGAAAACTCTACAGGGTACTTTTAACTTTCCGACAAAAACTTAAATGTTCCTGAAATCTCTTTTGACTACCATCCTTTTTTTCTCACATAAAGAATGAAAATGAAAAGAACATTTACCTGCATATCTATTTTCTGAAAAGGTGTTTACTTGTGTTGTGTTAATAGTGTGAAATGTAAAAAATGTAAACGTGTGAATAGCTTTAAAAGAAACTTTCTGCACAGGGAAATACATACATATATTTCTGCACAGGGAAATACATAATTTGAATACATCACAATTTTTTTGCGGTGAATACAGATGTCATGCGTTTGAGTAATTTTATACACAGGGCCACTTGCCAGCAGCTACAGGATGTATTTGAATTTCTGCCAGTTCCCTAAATGAAGCTCTTAAGGTCGAGATTTTTCCCTTAAATTCATTGAAGATGCTGAGGTTTTTATAAGCTATAGTTTGATCACATGGAAATGTGGTAGATGCCCTCTACATAATTTTATACACATTTAGAAACTCCACTGTAATTTAAAATAAAGATGGGGCCCTCACTAGATTCAGCTGAGTTTAAAAGATTAATAGACAAGTTGCTTCTGCAAAGCAATTACTGCAGGAATGCAGATTATTCCAAAACCTTTTTCCTCCATGTGTTTGCAAACATTTACGTGAATAAAACTGTTTTCTCTCTTTGTTTCTCTATGTTTCGCAGGGCCCGTTCTTGGCCTTCGTCACTCACAGCTAATGGATGTCTTTACCCAGTATGCCTACAATGACAGTTTCTATGATAACGGAACATGGAGCTTCAACAAAACAGATCAAGAGCACAAGCACCCTTACAACTACTATGCCATGCTGCTTACTCTTCTCATCTTCGTCATTGTCTTCGGCAACGTGCTGGTGTGCATCGCCGTGTCCAGAGAGAAGGCTCTGCAGACCACCACCAACTACCTGATCGTCAGCCTGGCTGTCGCTGACCTTCTGGTGGCCACACTGGTTATGCCCTGGGTCGTCTATTTAGAGGTAGGATAGCAGAGATGCACACACACCCACACACCATTTACAAACATTTTTTTGTGAAAAATCACTGATGTGTATACCGTCAACAAAAATATCAGGGGGTAGGCTCTGAAAGCAATATATACTTCACTTTTCCAGAGAAAAGTAGCAGTTTTAAAAACAGAATTCAGTTAGGTATTAAGAGGTTAAAAATAGCAAAGCATTGTATCCATACAATAGGCATTTATATGACATCTGGTGGCAGTAAAATACTGGTGAAATGGGTTTGAGCCAAGCAAGCTGCCAGCAGTTATCAGCAGGTCGGCGGCTCAAGGTGAAAGGGTGAAGGCTAAAATGTTCACATCAGCATTGTAAATATCAGTCTTGCAGTGGGTAAAGGCCTGTAGTATAGCAACAATATGTGACAACATCAAAATGTCAGACCAGTCTATTCAGTCAGAGGTCAGATGTTGATGAATAATTCTTCCTAATTCTGGGATACATCATTTTGCATTCACTACTGTGTGGGATAATGCAGACCTGTTTTTTAAAAGCAGTTATGACACATCAATGCCCGCTAACCAGTGCAACCTAAAACAAAACAGAGACTCGGTTCCAACGTAAAATCATCTCCAATCTACCAAATCAATAGCAAGCAGGATGTGGGCTATGTTTCAGAAAAATATTTATCACCATTGCTTATTTCTTCTGTCTATCTTCTTGGTCCTGGGGTTATTTCTGACCATCAGGCTTTAGGTCATGCTGTCTGATATAGAGAAAGGCAATCTAAGACTACAGGGACTCCTCCTGTGTTTCTCAGTGAGTCATGATGATTATCACTGTGATCAGATTACAGTGTATAAATCCATAGGATGTCATGGTCTCTGCCTGTCTCCATGCATGTTTGTTTGTACATACAGCACAGTGGTGATTGAAAATGTGTCACTCTGTAACTAATCTTTCAGGAATATGACTCCCTTATTACTATTCCACTGCTGTCGCTGTTACCAATAAACAAAAAACATTGTTGTGATCATTGGCACCAATTATCGTACTAAAGTTTGTTTATCCATAAAGTATGCAACCTGCACACTGTGTTTGTTCTTCTCAGAATTATTTACTTGCGTTCTCTGTTGATGTGGGCAGCTGGGTACACACAGGGGGAGCCAACATCAAAGCATTTCAGGAAAGTGGGACTTGAATTGTAATCAGCCACGTATCAAAGCTCCAAATTATAGCATAAAACTTTCTCAATGAAATATTAATGTTGATATCATGGCAGTAAATAGCGTATCTAAATTGTTTTAATGGCACAGGTTTGAATTTTGTTTATGGGCAGCATGTTTGGAGTAGAGGGAGCGCTGGAACCAGTCTGAAGCTTTCATCAAATACAAGTTACAGCATGTTTTTGGGCATGAATTTGACTGTTTTGTTTCCTGTAACTTTATATTGGTGGAGACATACATAAGGGCTACCTCAGGATAGCAGATTGAAGGGGTACTCCAGTGATTTAGTATTGCAATTTCAAAAAGTTAGAGGACTCACAAAAGTCTGTTTTTTTTTTTTTTTTCTTTTAAGAATGGTAAAAATCAAAGCCACAGAGGCTGAGAAGTGTTCACTTTTAGTCCCTTATATGGGTCAAACTCCAGAATCCTGCATTTCCCATAATGCAAATAACTAACTTAATTTAATTTAATTCTTCCTGCCTGGTAAATGCTCACATTTTTCAAACCCCATGTGCCCAGTTTGTAACACAGGCTTTCCAGTTAAAATCTTTAGTGTCCAGGCCCAAGTTGCGATAACCTGGACGACACCACCATGACATTGTCAGGGTTATTTTTTTATCAGACTTAAGATAGCTCCCATTGAGCCACATTTGCTATTATTTTACTGTTTTCACAGGCTAAGCTGTCATTCATGTGTAAAATCTATTGAGTACCTCTTTAAGAAAAAAACAAAGCATATGCAGTATGTAAATAGTTATGTGTAGACAGAATTGAATTTCAGAATTCATCCTCTGACTTTATTTGACATTAGTCTTTGAGCACTCTAATGTGTTCTATTGGAAGATGCTGGAGATAATTTGAGACTGGATACTTGCAAGGTCTGTTGCACATGGGCTCAATGAGGGTGGATACAGTATAGGGTTGGTGCTATTATTGTTAACATTTTAATTTAATATTTAATAAAATAAATGTGGACGCATTTAAATAACAAATGCTGCCCAAAAATTATTTATGTGCTCCACAGGAATTCAAATCTAGATCAGAGACCGTCATGATTACTATTTCATTTAGGTTAATAATTGATTGCAGTTTCACAGTGTTGTCCTGAACACATGTTGGTGGGGCATACACACTAAGTGTACTGTTTATGGTTTTACATTCCTGATTCTGTGACAATAACATGGAGAACAGACCGTTTGAAGCAGTTTCCCACATAGTCAAGACTCTTTTCTAACTTATTTGTTTTACAGACTTAGACTTTTTTATTCATAGTGGAAAACTCTAATAAAAAAAAAATAAAAATGTGGGTGAAGTCCTCCTCAGATGAATATGCTGAGAACTAAGAACTGGCTCTTTGTCAAAGTCAAAATGTATTAACCAGCATGTGTTTGGAGTGGGATGCTCATCTGATTTTGGCTGTCAGGCCTCCTGCTAAGGTGAAGTCAGAGAAACTCAGTAGCAGAGACAGTAGCAGTTGAACTGGTATAAATCCATGTAAATAAGAATTGATTTGGAAGATGTGGAAATATGGTATTTATGTTTGTCTATAGATTATCTACAGAGAGGTTAACACGCTTCACATGATTCCAATACCAGCTGGTTTATAATAATATATGTATATGCATTTGTGTTGTGAAAGTGGAGGTGCTCCTCAATATGATGTAGGAATCACAGCTCACAACAGCTTTGGCTGGAAGGTTTTTATTTATTCATTTCACGTTCTTCAGAGCATGCTTCTTCCATCAGACACACAATCTAAACTTGACAATCAGATAATGACATCAAACACAGTCTTTTTTCAGTGTTGGGTAACAATTTTGTGTTATGTTGTTTGTCTCTTCTTTAATACACAATTTTTTTTTTTAAATCTCGGTGGCCGTGACTGAGGTTCTCATGTTGATAATGTATCAGCATGAACTACAGTGAGAGCTTAGTCACAGAGCGTGGGCAGGGCATTCAACTTGCCCTTTATTATTAAATGCTAAATTAGCATTAATTACCACACGCTACATGCTTTCTGCCAGGTGTGACTGATTTAGAGAGCAAATGGAGGGACATTATGCATGACTTGAGTTCCACAGTTTGTTTAAAATCAAGGTGAATAAAAATGTTTTTTTGGATGGTGGAATTTTATGCCAAACTTAAGTCAATCACCTTTGGACAGGCTTCACACCTGTATATTCAAGACTAGCAAATGATGTAGGTCAAATAACATAAAAACATTTTATAATTATAATTATTGTATTCAAAATATTCTATTTGTAAATGTATTATGCTCATAAAGTAATTTCAAGAAATTTCTTCAAGAGAGACCAGAGAAGAAACTGATACAGTCGAACAACCACAAAACCTGCATATAAAAACAACACATATAAAGCCGGCAAACCAATAATCTGGTTACAAAACAGAGTTGAGAAAAGCAACTACAAGAGTCATTAAAACATCACATAGTAAAACTATGTTTCCTTCGTAAATGAAAAAAATCAAGCTTAAGTGCAGTTTACAGTTCATTCTATTAATTAGGGGCATAGTACATGAAAGCAGTTCTGCCAAGATTAGTGCAGGTGAATAACATGATATGAATATTCCTTCTTGTCAGTAAGGAAGTCCATCTTGCAGAGTTTTACAGAGATAAATGAGTCATATTTTCGGCATTATGTGTTATGCCATGTGATATGCGCTTTTTAATATCCGTTTGAGTTTACTTTGTCTTTGTAATATTTATTAAGTTTGTTGTTTATTATTATTATTATTTTGCAAGACAGCTGAGTTTCAGATGAAAGAGCAGGGTGCATAAGTTTAATTTCAACCTGATTATAGGTTATGTCTCAAATTGCACTTTCCCATTACTGCAGTTTCAATTTCCCAACACTGTACCTTTGCAAATTAGCTCAAAATCCTGATTCATTCTGAATTATGATCTGCTATTCACATATATAAAAGTTGGAGAGGTAGAGTTTAGGGTGTCAAATAGAAAGGACAACATTGAGAGAATGTGTTTATCCCACAGTCAACATTTCATAATAGTTATCCTCTTTTAGCATATATTTGTTTTGATTCCATTGCTTGACACATGATGCTGTAAAAAGCTGTTTAATATCCACTAAATGTTTCCCCACACTGATATGAATAGAGCTGTGTTGAAGCCATAAGGACTTGTCATGGTTTTGAGCTCTTGCGAGGCTCTTAAATTTGTTATGGGCTGCAGCACTGATGAGGATGTAAAAAAGTACTGTTGTGTTGGTGGAGCTGGTGAGAGGAGCGACCTGTAGATCATATGAAGTCATATAAAGAAGAACAGTTGATTGAGTGATTGGGTCGAAGGAGAGAAACAGACAGATTGAATGCGGAGAAACAAGAGGATAGTGTAGAAATACTGAGAAGACAAATGTCAGGAGCAAAAGGTTTGAAAATTGAAAAAAAAAAGAGGAGACAAGAGGAGAGGTTGCGATAGGGGGAAGGGCACTCGTTAGGCTGTCAGATCATTCTGCAATCACAGCTAGGGCTGGAGACACCAGCAACAATATAGGGCTCTTTAAGCTGGCGCTTAATTTTATGAAGACACGGTCTAGGGGCAAAGATTAATCATCCACAGAGAGGTAGGAGTTGCCCCCCGACACACACATCTTTCTTGCCCTTTTCAGAGCCGTGGGAGGAAGCAGGTAGGATGTTGTGTCAGGCAAAGTGAGTGGCATCAGACCGCGCTGACCTGTCATTGCATTGCTGATTATGTTAGTTTCATTATGGGTTTGACCAGGTAAAAGAGAGCAACACAGGTATGAATACAAATTGGTTTTCGATCATGTCTTTGATTGGGGCTGTGGACCAGGATGCAGGTGATTTTCTCACTAACACTGAGGGTGTCTATAGTGTAGCAAAAATCTATAGTATTTAATTCCTTCTGTTGTCAGTGACAAGATGTAAAGAGTCATAAAGTCACTGAACAATCAAGTCAGATAATCTTTAAATTCCCACCATGTCAGGTGTAACATTCTTTTGATAACATGAATATAACAGACCATTTGGATTTTGTGTACACTGTAAAATGTATATGGTAGCTATTTTTCCTTTGCAGTTTCTTTCTTTATATTCATAAATTTTAACCGCATTCATTCTTTCTTCCTATGGTTCTCTTTATTTACCCTCTCTTTCTCTTACAAGTGTGGAAATAATATGAAAAAATATACAAGGAGACTTGACTGTCAGGTTTGCTTTTTGTTGCCAAAGAAAAACATCATTTCTGTCGAGGTGCTGTCTTTGCTGGGAGAGTACAGCAGCTTTGTTCTGTTGATTGTTGCTGTAAACTGCCATTTGTTGATGTTTTTCTCTTCTAGGTAGTGGGAGAGTGGCGCTTTAGCAAGATCCACTGTGACATCTTTGTCACTCTGGATGTGATGATGTGTACAGCCAGCATCCTCAATCTCTGTGCCATCAGCATTGATCGGTAAGTTCGCCTCTGCACAAATTGGAATTACAATGGAAATCTTTACCTTCTGTATAACAGAGAATAAATGCTACCTTTTAAGTGCATGATAATCCCATATTTCTACATACAGACTAAATGCCTTTTTCAGACATGGATTTCACACCCTACAACAATTTTATTTAATGTGTATTTTTATATGGAAGTGCGTACCTGTCCTAATTACTGGCCACCAGATGTTCGAATATGACAAATTGCAGCAATTTCAGAAGTAAAAGGAATGCATAATCTTATGAACACCTGTAAATTAGGTATGTGGGAGACTGAAATCTTACTGCTGTAGCACATTTTCAGCACCAACTTAATTAAGGAAGCAGCTATGTTTCAGTTATAGACCATAACACAAACAGTACAATAAAGCAGTATCTTTAGCTACAGACTTCAATACACAGACAGTAACAAATGTGGGCAAATCACAGGAAACATAAAATGACACGTTCAGTAATTAATCTAAATGCATAGATAAATTTACCGTCCAGTCCGTTTAGTATTGCCGCTGTAGCTGGCTCGTCTCTGTCAGTCATCGTATTAAACTCGCCTCATACTAGATAAACGGTTGTGATTGGATCGCCTGATACCTGTACCAAGGAAATTAATTTGAATGAGAGATGTGACAGAGGTATCTGCCAGAGCAAATAAAACATTAGCTCACAGATTCGTCTGGGTCAAAGTAACAAAATAGTTACATAAAAATACTATGTTCACCATGTAGTCGCCAAGTTTGTCCGTCTGCTGTCTGTAGCTAAGCAGGTATTATACGAAGGATTTTTTTAGCTTTTCACAGAAAACAGTTGTCTGCTGCTGCTGAAAATGATACTAGTGAGTGAATCAAAACAATAATGGCCTTAAAAACAATACAACAAGCTGAAAGATGCTAAAAACGCTCTATAGAGCTGAATGGAACTGCAGATTTGAGTGATTATTCTCTGAGTTTGTTACAAACGACCCCTGCACCTACACCCCGTCTTCTGATTAATTGTTAACAAAAATAAGTAAATATTCATAGAAGCCATAAATAAATACACAAATAAATGAAGCACTATTTAAAGCGCCAGTTCATGACACCACCTATTTTTTCACTACACCTTCTCCTCCTGGAGTCATTAATGGCTTGTCCAAAAATAAATTTACTTATTTAGTTGTATAACTGACATGTCCACTGTGATAAATGACAGTGCCTCTATTTAAGTAGATCACAAACAAAAGGCAGAGTAACGCTTGGAAGCTGTTCATCTGAAGTGCATGTAAAGCTTGAGCTTTCAATAAAGAACTGTAGGAAGTAATCATGTAATGTTGACAACCACAATATGTATTAGATATGTGAAGGATTGGTCTATTCTAAATTAAGCACTCATTGACAAGTCTGAATACCAAGAGCATAACATTTCCCATATTTATATTTTATAGAATTCTGTCAAGTGTCATTTTAAACGATTCTTCTGCTTGGCTGCATTTTCATCATAAATCCATATGCAAAATAAATATTCACCACGGACACACACGGACACAGTTTCAACTCTTATTAAAGTGATTGAATTAGAATGCAAATGTCTTTCATATGTGGAGGAAAACTTATAAGTCTAAATAATCCCATGGTAGAACATTGTTTGTGTGTATTTGAAATGAGTGTTACAAGCAGAGAGGAATAACATCAAAATTAACATTTAGATATTATTCATCTGACTTGCACCTGCTTCCTGTGCACTTGTGAATACAAATCACGGAAAGGATGAGTGTGACAGTATCAAAAATCACTTTCCCTGGTTTGAGTACATTTCAGGGTTTACCCGTATGACTCTGATTTGTAAAAGTTCAGATAAGAGTCACAGACAAATTTCCAAGTCTCCTTATATCCATTCAGCAGCTCCAAGCAGCATCGTAATTTGTATATCAAAGGATTGTTTCTTTCTCTTTTAACTTTGTTCTTTCACAAATATGGAGCAAATTGGGAGGTGATCACATTATTTGCTGTTGTGAATATGTCTGTATGCACCTAGGGCATAGGCACATATGAGTGCCGACAATTTACTTTTGTGACTACACTGCAGAAAAGATGTTGGTTAGTTATTCTATTGTTTAAAGATGAACACATTAATAGCAGTCGGAGTTAGGTTGGCCTCTAAAAAAGGCCAATCAAATCAGCTACTTGCATCGTCTTTAAAAGCATAAGACTAATGGGCCTAAAGCAAAAAACTGCTTTTGTGAAGGAGGTGATATACATACACACGTGCCAAATGTGATTTAGCAGAACTCCAATTATGTTGCCAAAAGGAAGACTGTTTTTAGGCTGAATCACAAGACACTTCCCTATCATAATCTTCTCAGTGAGTCATAATGTCCACTAAAATATTTTTCAAGACAGTGATGTTTGAGCATTTATACTTTAGTTACATGAAGTAAGGCAAAATATTTTCTGTAACTTCTGTTAATTCAGTCATATTTAAATGTGTTTAATATAATACACTTCTCCAAATTCTGTGAGAAAAACTAGTGTTTTTAAACTGTGTACATGATTACATTACCTCAAAGCTCTCCATAATAATCTCATTAATGTGACATAAAATGTGATTATTATAATAACCTGAGCTGTTTAACCTGGGAATCTGTGCCGTATAGCCTTCAAATTTGGTGTACAGAAAAGCATCATCCTCTGTTACTTAGTACATCTGTGCACTGTGTACTATGGCATGCAAAATTGCACATCCCTTTAAAAACTGCAGCGGTAATTACCAAATTATTCCTTCTGCCATTTATGGCTACTGGGCTTTAACCATTTGAGTGGAAAGGCCTTTCTACACATTTTTAAATTTTATTACATGATGTATCTTACTCCCAAGTCATATTCTGGAGATACTCATATCTTTTAGCCTTGTACCAGCACTGTGCATTATCACTCTTGGGACAATTGGACAGGTTTTTTTCATACCCAAGGCTCATTTTACTCAAGACCTTGGTACAGTGTGTTACACAATCCATAACAACATACTGTAACTTGGCATAATACAATTACCTTAGTCTCTTAGAAGCCTTATCCACTTGGCTTTATGTATAAAGCCTTCTAAACCAAATTACACAAAAATCAATGCATGAGACACAGTAAAAAGATTTTCTGGTGATTATAGCTAGCTCACTAATAAAGTCAACCTTTGTAGCAAGGTTAAATTATAAGAAAAACAGCCTACCGTACAGTTCCTCCTCTTCATGCAAATCGCAGCCCACAGCACATAGCTATTTCCAAAGGGCCAGTCCACCATCAAAAAGGATCTGATCAAAGATGACGGGCAACATTTCTTGGATTTACCACTTGTAAATTCAAGTTTTCAGTCTTCCTTTCAGCTAAAAAATTCCATTGATGAAGAAAGAGAACTAGTTACAGAAAGGGAATAAATAACATGACATGACCTGAATGAATCCAAACCGTACATGTGTATGACATTTCACTCAAAATGTGATACTTTCCTTGTTGTCATCTTGGAGGTTGTCATGTTTTCATATATTAAAACTAAAATGCAGATTTCTTTCTACCCCCCTTACAGTTACACAGCCGTTGCAATGCCAATGCTGTACAATACTCGCTACAGTTCCCGGAGACGGGTCACAGTAATGATCTCTGTGGTGTGGGTTCTGTCTTTCGCCATATCATGTCCCCTGTTGTTTGGCCTAAATAACACAGGTAAGAAAGAATATTATACACATCGGCTCTACAGTCTCTGAAACAGAAAGTGTTTTTCATTGTGTGTGGCAGAGCCATAATGGAGCTGTACTGTATTATTCATGGGTACATTCACTGCACAGTACAGAACAGTATGTACATTGTAGCTACATACAGTAAGCATTGTTAGTTTAATAGTTATCTAAAGTATCATAGTTGCATTAATATTGCACTAAAGCAGAATGTCAATCTCATTGCCCATTTACAACAACAATAATGTACAGCATTGTATGACAAAAGTGAATGTAGGCTATCAACAGACAGTTGCCTGTGCTAGTAAAACATTACTTCAAACTGACATGTAACTACTGTTAGTGAGCCTTAGCCCTTTCAGGTTGCTTATTAAACAGAACAGGGGCTTAAATGGAGGATTATAGTTAAAGCTGACCTGTTCCTGTGGCCCGCATCCTGTCACTTTGAAGCTCCACTCATCCCTCTGACTGCCTTGATGTAATGTCGATTCTGCCGAGACTTAGAAGTTTCGATTTGTGAGTCCCACACTGTCTTTTAAGTGAGCTCTGGCTGCAGATCTAGCCAGTGTAAGCAGCAGGAAATATGAAAGACAACCAGCAGGAACCACTGAAACCGAAGCATTCAAGATTTGTTTATAAAATGTAGCAAGTTATATTTAAATTATAAATTAGCAAGGGATAAAAAGCTTGTACAACTGTGGAGGGACAGCAAGTTTGTTGGAGGTGTCTGTTGATTACTTGAAACGCACATTATCATAACCTCAGATTTGTATATTAAATGCCCACTTCATTCCGACTCCACACCTCCACTTTGTAAGCGTTCTGGTAAAAATGTATGGTTTATTCTAGACTTTGGAAAATTCTTTCCAGAGCTATAGAAGATGTTATATAAGTGTTTTCACAAGCTACGTAGTGCTAGATTTACCGTCCAGTCTGTTTAATACTACCTTTCTGTCAGTCAACATATTAAACCCGCCTCATACTAGATAAATGCTTGTGATTGGTTAGCCCAACACAAAGGTACTGCCAACACCAAGGAAATCAGTGTGAATGGGAGAGGGGCCAAACGTATCTGCCAGAGCAATTAAAACATGAGCTCGCACATTTGTCTGGTTCCCAGGCAGCATAGTGCTCCCCCCGACAAGTAAACAGAATTTCATATGTACAGTTGGGGCGCCCCTTTAATGAACAACCCGCTCTTCCCCTGAGCCACAGCCACCCTGAAGTGTGAGGATAGCGAGCTGTTAACATGAACTACACAATTGCTATGACATCTACAGTATCTATGATGACTCCTTTTTTTATCTGTTCCTGTGTGGCAACAATTGTTGCCTAATTTGAAGCTGCCTTTAGGGTCCATTTTGGTATTGAGAGCAGAAGTTGGACAGAAGGGACGGTTCTGTCTATAGACTGTCACCACAGTGTGTGTGTTCTGGTGTGAAGGGAGTTAAAAAGTGATGTAGCTCAGGGCAAATTTGGCTGGCATTAAAAGTAAATTAGTAAAATCTAAAATTAACAACCAACCAGTGCATGGAGTTGAAAATTGGGGTGATGTGATCTCTACATTTGGCACTGGACAGAAGCCCTGTGGCAGCATCCTGGATCAGCTATAAAGCAGTACTTAGTAAGGTAGGCTGGAATAAAAAGGACTAATGGTCTAAGTGAATGGGAGGTGGAAGAAAGAAAATTGTGTGAATGACCTCCAGGTTTGGGGGAGTGTAGGAGTGGTTACATTTTTGGATAAATCTTTGAAAGGGATTGAAATCAAAGAGCAACACTTAGCTCTTAGCTGCTAATTCAAGCCAAACTAAATTTCTCCAATTTATTGTAGAAAGTTTTCACATTGACATAATCACAAAAGAAAAAAAAAATATATACATACATATAGATATTTTGGATGGAACTTTACATGCAGTCTGAAGCCTTTATTCACCCTGTGCTTATCTCCACAGCTACTCGTGATGAGTCTCTCTGTGTGATCGCCAATCCGGCGTTTGTGGTGTACTCTTCCATCGTGTCCTTCTATGTTCCCTTCATCATCACACTGCTGGTTTATGTGCAAATTTATGTGGTCCTGAGGAAGCGCAGAAAACGCGTGAACACAAAACCTAGGCAGCGTCTCTGTCAGGCTGCCAACCCTGATGTGGCCACTTCGCTGAAGGTGAGCTACTGCAGCAATATGGTCGTTGTTTATGACACACACTTGTATGACTCCAATATGAAAATTAAATTTATTTACACCTTTAATATACCAGAGCTCTTTATCTTTCTGTACTTTATGAACATTGTACAATGATGTCTTTTTCAACCAGTGTGAAAAAAACATCAGAATGTAAAAAATCTCTTGCCCTTTGGCTTAGTTTGTTTCTTTATAAAACTGCAATCAATACGTGTCTCAACCCAATTATACTTGATGATTTTATGGACAGGCGTTGTATTATGTAACAATATACCATAAAGGGGAAAACCCAGACAAGAAAAGAATTGATTTTCTTTGAACATTCAAGGCAGGAGATTAAAAGGGCAAGACTCAGTTACACCTAAAGCATTTTAAGTGTTTTTCCTCCCACCTATTATGTAAATGTAATACTCTATAACTGGTTCAATTCAGGAGACCAACTTAATCTTAATGTTACACTTAATGGCACGTTTCAGTGTTGAATGCTGTCACGCAACTTTAATTATGATGGCCCTCAAATGACCTTTTGATTTTCGGGTTATTGATTTAACTGACATTGTGAAACTCACTGGACTCTGCACAGGAAGCCAAGACATGCTTTTGATCCAGTGCATTACTCATGTTCATGCATGGCTTTACAATGTGGTTTGTGTGTGTGTGATTGCGTTTCCCTTATAGAATGAGGTCAGGAAAACATTTATAACTAACACGGGAGTTTAGACTACACATTACTCTATAATTAAATGATCTGTGAAGTCGTTATATGGTAGGATATTGACAGATTATGTACGTAATCTTAATGGAGTTAAAGATAATTTAATTCAAGTTTTGCTTATACTTTGTTATAATGGTTGGATGACTTTGTGTCATCTTGGTGAAATAATCTCAGTTGTCAATTTCTTACTTTGTCAGGTTAATGGACTTGCAGCTTCAGTTGAAGCTGCAGATCAGATTCTTGCTAAATGGCCTTTCTGTGCCAGAGCTCAATGTAGCCTCATTTGACCCGGTAGGCAATGGGACCTGTGCTTAGACAGCCCTTTTGGCAGTTGTGCTTCGACATTGTACCCTCTCTTTGCCTGACATAGCTGTTTTCATTTCAGGATAAGTGCACTCATCCAGAGGATGTGAGGTTGTGCACCATGATTGTTAAATCTAATGGGAGTTTTCCTGTCAACAAGAAGAAAGTGGTGTGTGCTCTTTTTTCGTTCTTTTGTTTACAGTTTTATTTTTTCTAAAAAGTTTAATTGTTGGAAACATATTTGTTTTGCCCATGAAAGATTTAGCAAGATGTCACCTTGAATTTTTCCTCCATTTCTCAGAGAAAATATAGCTTGAAAGGGAAGCTTTCTGCTTCTGTGAGCACAGCAAACCTAAATTAAAGCCTGAAAGCGTGATCATTTGTTCTCTAGTTATTTAAATGTCACCCACTGTACAATAACCTAAATGAAAAATGACCATCTGAATCCATGTTTTTTCTGCTCATCCTGACCTTGCTCAGATATTCATCAAAGATGGGGTCAACGACGGGGAAGATCTGGAGCTGGATGAGCTGAATAACAGTGGCATCAGCCAGAAACAGAAGCAGCAGCAGCCGCAGTGTGCTCTTGGAGATACTCTGGCCACCAGCCACCAGCTGTTGATGCCCAACAAGGCCAACGCTAGCTCCACCTCCCCACCTCCCACACCCCCTGAGGAGGGCCAGAAAGCAGAAAAGAACGGAGATCCTACCAAGGAGGCCCTGGGGGATCCAGCTCCGGTTGTGGCCAAAGCCTTCCAGACGCAGGCCTTACCTAATGGCAAGACTCAGACCTCTGTGAAGACCATGAGCAAGAGGAAGATCTCCCAGCAGAAGGAGAAGAAGGCCACTCAGATGTTGGCCATCGTCCTTGGTGAGTTGATTCACTTTACTTGTTACAGAACTTTTTTAAAAATGTTCCATCAGTGTAAATAATTTACAATCAGTGACATTAAAGGTAAAGTTAAATCAAATGTTTTATGTGAGTATGCACATGGATGGGGGAACTCCCACTGTGTGAAATTAAGCATTTCAACAGCCAAATAACTGTCTTTCTTGTTATTAACTTTGAACATGCAGTGATCCTACCAGTGGGGGACTCATTTAAACTCATCATGACTAAATATTTGTTTTTGTTTTTATTTACCATAAGCTAATCCTGTAATGTGCAATTTTAAAACGTTTAGTTTTTTTCTCCTTTTGCCTAAGCTCCCAGCCATCCTAGGTTCTCGGCTGTCTCTGCATGTGTTTTTATTTCTATCGCAAATGTTTTGGTAAAACCTAAATCGGAGCTTGAAAACAAAACAGGCAGTGATGCAACGAAAGGAAATCTTTCTGATACTTGTATTTTAGAGTCAAACTCCTCCATTTTTGGGTGTCTAATATAAGATCCTCCTTCTTATTCACTCTTTGGACTTCTTTTTCTAATATTTCCATTTTCTTCTCGTCTCTCCTTAGGTGTATTCATCATATGCTGGCTGCCGTTTTTCATTACACATATCTTGAACACACACTGCACAAAATGCAAAGTTCCCGCTGAGATGTATAATGCTTTCACTTGGCTGGGCTACGTGAATAGTGCTGTAAATCCCATCATATACACCACCTTTAATATTGAGTTCAGAAAGGCATTCATTAAGATCTTGCACTGCTAAACTGCAACATCGCTTTTCTGCTCAGACTGAGGGAAGACTGATGGATAAAACATCTCTTCTGGCAAATACCTCATCCTGTTAGGGAAAACGCATCACAGGGGAAACTGCGGTCGGCTTTTTAAAGGTGCGGAGCTGAAAGACTGAAAAACTGACAGTGTCTTATTGAAAGGCAAGTTGGCTCTATATGTGAATTGTTTGTGGAGTCCTGTTCTCCAAATCACTGAATGTAAAACAAGAAATGTCTGTAACAATGACCTGTTTCATGGAGAAAAGAAAAAAATTAACATTGTTCTCTCAAATCATTGTGCTTGTCACGTAAGGAGCCAACTGTGTATACCACACACATACAAGTTGCAAACTGCTATTTATTGTGTGTGTACTTTATGTTTTGATGATGGAAATTTTCTGCAAATCTTATAGATATCAAGTCAGTGTTCAAGGCAGTGTTAAAACTGATACGTGAGCTCTTACTCTTAAAACTAATCTAATCTTAAAACCACTGATTGGAATGTGTGTTCAAAGACAAGAGACAATTTACTGGCTGTATAATGTGGCTATGCCAATATCCACATATTTGCAATTTTATAAATTGAAAAGTCATATATTATTATTGTTAATATTATTATTATTATTATTATTATTTGCTGTACATAGTTTTTTCTTAACTGTGATTATATGCCTGCAATGGAAATGTGATGCATGCTACACTGCTCCTCTACTTGACTTCTCATGAAATGTATGTTTAACAAAAAATTACAAAAGATGTCCAATAAATTAAGTTATGAGATATTTTAAAGAGTGGCATGAATATCAGTGTTCACTTTGTGTATATAGATAACCCATAAATTATTTGTCATTATTAAGCAGCCTCTGTCTTATTCCCAGGACTAGTTTGCAGTTGAGTAATGTTGTTTACTGGAAGTAACTCTGAGCACTGCTGCAGTAGAGTTGTTCTGTGGCAAACTAATGACCTGTATGTGGACTTTGCAGCTTCCAGGTATAATCATGTGGATGTGTGCAACCCCTGAAGCAGCTCCCCGGGGCCTTTGCTGAGTAAGAATGAAGTGAACTTGGCAAAACTGGAATAATAGTTACAGCAATACATTTATGTTTGTTATTTGGAGTGACAAATCCTGCATTATTTTCAGTTTAACATAAAGACATTATTATTAACAAAGATATGTTAATGTTTCGATGAGTATGAGCCACAGAGTGCTGCAGTTTAGGTGAAATTACCAAACTCTTTAATTGCCAGGCCTTATATTTCAATATAGACAAGAAAGTTAAAGCTGCAAAAAGTGGATTTTTTATGATGGAATATTTTTGTGAATAAGTGTGGAAAACACATGCAAATCTTTATTTCCCAGGTGCCAAGTCCAGAAATTGAACGATAAATTCCTGCTTCCAAAAGACACTGTTGAAAAACTTTAACTTTAATTACATTTGGAAAAAGTATATTGTTTTCAGTCAAATTGGCTCTTTGTCAGGTATCAAAGTGACTCAGATAGTCTCAGTCCTTCCCATGGGAAGTGTGAGGCATGCTAAAATACAGTACAGATGTTACTGTACAGTGATGGAGAAAAAAAATCCAAATTGAAAAATGGAAATAAACATTAGAGAATAAAACTTTACAGTCTATTGTGTAGACATAATGTATGCTTTATGCCATCCGTCCTGGACAAGGACGAATGGCATAAAGCCTTTGTTGTGTCGGTCAATTGCAGTCTTTCATTAGAAGTTGACATCACCAATGCTTTATCACTCAAGAGTAACATCAGTATTTGTGATGACCAAAGTCAGACCAAAGACTAGCATTGCATCATTTTTCGGAAATAAATCATTATTACAGCAAGGTAACATGCAGGGCAGGAGCCAGCTGCAACAACAACATACTGAAGTTTCTGTTATGCTGTTAGCAATCACTGAGTCCAACCCCAGTAACAAAGGTAACAGAATGGAAAGATCTTGTTTTTCAAGGCAATTCATCACTCGTAGTGAGTGCTGCTGCTGCTGCTGCTGCTGGCAGAGGATTCCAAGGAAATGCAGAGCTCACCTGTTTTTGTTGTAATCTTGTGTTTGAATCAAACCAAACAAAAATTGTGTTACATTGATGAATGGATGTCAGAAAACCTAATAGAGTTATCCAATGGTACAATAGTAATTGACTAGCTACAGTGTGGAAAGCAACACTAGTAAAAGTGAATATTGATTATTAAAACATTGATTTATTGTATTTGTCTACCTTGTAGAACATTTTTTGGATGTGAAAAGTGATTACAGATTGTATTAGCTTTGAAGTAGTAGGCTTTTAAATTGTTTGACATTTTTGGAAATAGCCGATATGCGATATAGCAATGTTAATTTGTGAGCTTAATGTGTTACTATTGGACTGCTTTCCCATTTCCAGTCTTTATGCTAAACTAAGCTTACTTTCACATAGTGCCAGGCCTTTATTAAACAGACAGATATGAGAGTGATATTGATCTTCTCATTTAACTCTTGGCAAGAAAGGGAAAAAGTGTTCTTTCCTAAATGTCTAACCATTCCTTTAACTTAACACACAATTATTTTTTCTGGAGTGGTGTGGTTGTGATGAAAATTATCATATTTTGTAACCCTAAGGACTCAGTGGCAGATAGATTTTCTTTACTGGTGTCTCATACCAGTCAGTAACAAAGTATAGGGAATACAAACTGTTGTAAATTCCTGATTGCAGCTCAAAAGTTTCTAATCTCTTTTAATTTCCTCTTTTCTTCGTCGAACAACAGAATCAGTAGAGAAGGTGTTTTGTCAGTTTCACTACATCCCTTGAGGCAGCGGCTGACTGATTTGATGTACTTGGTGACACAGCTTAATGGACTTCCACCATCTCCTAGGACATTTGGATTGCATTTGCCCCCTGGCAACACTATCAGAGCAAACTTGTTATGGAAGAGCCAGTACACAGGTTTATTATGACATAAAAAAGGAAAAAATATATATAATTTCTATTAACATGACCAGTGAAATCTGGTTTTGTGCCTCATATTTCACAACAGTTTAGGTGCTCCCACTAGGATACCACTTACAGTACATGTCTGAAATATTTATGTGTAAGAAGCATATTGTACTATTCAGTCACATGCAATCTTCTTACAGCCTGGTGTATGTGTCTGTTTTACTGGCACAGATCCGTGTATGATCCATATGTACTCTCTCTGCTATATATGGATCTCTCATCGTCCTGTGTGACACATGTATATATGGTATTCCCATAATAGAATTCCTAGGGGGTTTTCCCAGACCAACATAGTGGACCAGCACCAATCATGTCTGACACGTACTGTGTGTTAGCACTGGTCCTGTTCTCTTAATAGCTACTGAATCATTTTAATTAGCAGCTGTACTGGTTAACAATTTGTAAGTATTATTTATTATTGTATTATTTATGAATTTATTTGGCGTGTCAGTTAACCTAAATTAATCATACATTACGTGTATAAAGTTATAGTATAGCCTTAAAGCACTCAATTTTAATTTGTGTGATGCTTTTGGAGCTTCTGTTTTGTGATATCTGTGTTAGATATTTCATTATCAATACATGACATGTATCTGAATTTAGTATCAGTGAAAAATTCCTTTGAGATTTAACACCAGAATTGCATCTGAATTTATGAATAATTAAGAGTTTGTTAGTGTAAACACAGTAAACGCAAGATTCACACACTATTATTCACATTGAAGAACATAGGCATGGAGACACACATGGCCACACATATATAACCGTGTTCAGTGGTTAATCCTCAGAATGGTAATGCAATCTTTTTGTGCTCATTCTTTTTTGTCAGCCTATAAACAGCTGTGGTTGTGAATTCTCTTTTATCATTGCTGCTGCAGGGCAGCTTCATGTTTCTGATTAAAGTTCTGATTACATCAGGGAAAATCTCTGAATGCTGGCCAGGCTGCCCCTGGTGTCACTCCGTCTGCAGCTCCCCAGAGCTCCAATTCAAGCATCACTGATATACTGAAGCTCCATTCTCCTTTGGTGTTACTCACAACACATCCACACACCCTCTCTAGTCCCCGTCAATCTCAGGCCTGTCTCTTAATACCACGTCTGAAATGACACATGACCAAGCAGTGGTTCTCTTCTGTGATTTATAATGTTACACACCATATCATTGATTCTGCTGCAAGGAATATCAAAAGCAACGTCAACAACAAAAAAGGTAACCTTGGCAGTAAGTTGTGCATGAAGAGTGATGCTGCAGCATGAATGAGACTTCCTTTTCTCTGTCTTCCCCTTCTCTTCCCCCTTCACTCTCCAGTGGTTGTTTTCCCTCGTCAGTTCTGTACAGTCTCTGGTGATGCAGAGCTCGGTGACAGACATGCCCAAAATAGTCCCAGAGGTTGGAAAAGGAAAGTTCAAACAGAGGTAGGTTAGTGTGTACTGCATGTTCAAGCAATTATGAGACTCTTAATTAACTGAATCATGATAGCTTTCCTGAATTATTAAAATCTTCTCATACCAAGGAACTTAGTCCTTAAGTGTGATTACAGCTAGACAATCAACCAGCACCATTTATTCTCTGCCCAGGCCCTTAAAGCTATGTGCTTAGTGAGACAAAGTGGCATAATATGGTAATCCCTTTAGGAGAAATTACTAGTTATCCTCAAAAGAGCTGCAAACACCTGCCTGTTCTGCCTGCTTAGAAGACATGAAGAAGAAATGTAAAAAAGGCTACTTCATTGTCTGCTTTCTGAGATGTGTGTGTTAGTTATGATTGCTTAATCACATCTGGGTTTTGTGAAATTCATTTTGTATTTCCATGCATGTTTGCTTAAATTGTTGCAATTATTTCTATTTGTACATATGTTTTTTAAAAACACTACTAAATGATCATTCTGTGGTACTGCATTACTTGTAGCCTAATGCTAATGGGGCATTTCCGTGCATGTTTTGGCTTTTTGGTTAGGGGTCAAATATGGTAGGAACCTATGCTTTTGGTTCCTCTCTGTTTCCTGTATAGTTACACAAGGGAATCTGTGAAATGGCAAATATATTTAAGAATATGTAAAAGGTAGGTAGGATAGGCAATGTATCTTAGAAGCTTTATATATATATATATGTATATATATATATATATATATATATATATATATATATATATATATATATATATATATTTGTTGAAATTCTCTTTACATTCAAAAAAATTCAATAAATCAAAAGCTCTGACACAAAAGGAAAAAAAATCCAGTATCTGTGATTAGAAGTATAAATATGGGTAGGCCTACAGTTATAAACCCTGTTGATATTGATATGATTTAGGAATTGCTGGACACTATTTGGTGTCTATCTATGCCTTTTCAGCAGCTCAAAACATGCCAACTAGCTATCCACAGCAGTTTTAATGTTGTCTTTGTCTGGATAGCTAGTTAACTAAAGTAATACTTTAGATAGCCAACTTTAGCTCTCTCTCTCTCTGTCTCTATCTATCTCTCTCTCTCTTAGTCCTATTGAAGACAATGAGACAATCTCTAATATCATAATAGATCATTAAGATCACACATGTTGACTTGGGTCTTCTGGTAGGCATACAGGGTAAATGGACAGTAACTTCATAATTTTGATTGTAGGCTTCTAACGTAATAACTTCATTCTACTGGATTGTTGTAAGGTATGCTCATAAATCTTCATCAACGACAGCCCTCCCTCCTCTGTGACAGGAAGGCATAGGAGGTACATAGTTATGAAAAATGAACAGTGTATAAAAGTTTTTGTCACCATCAGCTCATTTTCTATGGTGTGTGTATGTGGGTGGGGGTGGGGTGGGGGGGGGGGGGGGAGCAGTGATGATACAATTTTGTCAGCTGGCTCACGTCAGGGTATGCTGAATCTCAGTCCTTTTTGACCGACAACCTACAGACAGGCCCCCCCCCCCCCCTCCCTTATACTGTGACAGGAACGAATAGCAGGTACATAGTTATGAAAAATAGTGTATAACAGTGTATCTGACTACTTGTCATCATCACCTCATTTTCATCCTCATTTTCAGTTATTTGCAAAAATATGTGTTTCTTCACTGTGCAAGTGTGCAGTACAGTAAGTCATGAAAGCGGAGAAGGCATGCCCTTTGTGCGAGCGCAGGGAGCAAAATGGAAAACTGTCAGATTTGAATGATGTCTGAGGGGAATTACTGCTGAGGACAGATACAGTACTGACCTTCACTGTTGGGTTCACCTGTGATGACAGAAGGTCTGTAGCATAACTTATATGCATTATGAGACTCAACCAAAATAGCCTGACTTGTAAGCTAAGGTAGGCTAAGCACTGTTATAATATTCAGTTTTCATCTTTTCTTGTTTTGTGAAGATTTAGACAAGTATGTTGTGCTTTTTGAGACAGAATCTAATAAAAAAAATATTACTTATTTTCACGTGGAACAACTGCACCACTTCTGAGCTTTTCCAAGACTACCATTACCATGACCACTAAATCTATGAGCACCATTACAAGAAGTCAGAAGTGGTCATGACTGCCGGTGTGGGGACTTTTTGTATTCTTAAAGGATAATGGAACAATGAATTAATCATTTACTTGCACTGTGTTGTTGTTATTAGTGTAGCACCCAGTCTGCCCACACTAATTGTCAAGAAGCTGATATGGCATTTGAAGAAAGCCCCTTTGAAGCACAGCGGCCCCTGCACTCTTATCATCATTCCTCTCCAATGAGACACTCTGAACAGCTCTTATCATGACCTTTTTGAAATATGTGTTTGTTGGAGTAGCTGTCCAACAGCTTAAGCACCCCTCCAGGATATCAGCAATTATTAAATTATTGCATTCATTTGGGTGTTGAATGAAATGCCTGTTAAAAGGATGAATATGTTCCCCCTCATCACAACTCTTTGATTTTGGAAATTATTGCTTTGAATGTAGCATTAACCTCATGATATTTTTTTACTTTCTCCAAAGTGATGATGAATATAAAAGTGCTAAAAAGGGATGACAAAGATAAAACAGATAACATGAAAAGAGGGAGATTGGGACACCCCCTTGTTGCACTGTGAATGTCAGTCAATCATGAGTAATGACTTTAATATACTTCAATGAATGTTGTTTTGTAGTAACAATGGCAGAGATAAGAAATGAATAAATATGAGAAATAATAAAGGGAGATGAAAATGCACAATAAAATCTAAATGATCTTGTTTGAAATGTAAAATGTACCGCAGTCGAGCTTACTGCCTTAATATAAAACAATTTAACTTAATAGATTTAGTCTGCATTGAAGATGTTCTGTTTAATGTAAGGCGTACTTTAATTATTTACATAATCTGGCAAGGTGTTTGTCAAGATTTGATACCTATTCATCTGTATTCACACTGAATACATCTTCAGTAGAGGTGGAGCAGTGCCAATCATGATGCCATTAGGGAGAAAACAGTCCCTTTTCCACAGAAGCGCCAGAAAATCAATTGCATGGTGAAGGCATGTTAAACGAGTCAAACAATAACACAGGAAAGCTTCAAAACGTGACTCGAGGAGAGAAATTGTAAGACAAGGAAAATACTGAAATTGGAATCAATCAATCAGTTTATCTCTCTGAGCCTTTCACCACCTTTTTCCTTGCTGAGCTGTAAAACATTCTGTGACATCCAGGCCTTTATATCTAAAATATAGTTAAAATATGAGTAGTGAGCCTGCCACATAGATAATAGTAGTATCATCAGCATAGCTGTGGAAAGAGATTTGTTCTGATATCATTTGCCACTTTTAGCAGGGCTGTCTCTGTGCTGTGCTGTGTCCTAAAATCTGATTGAAACAATTCAAATTAAGTGTTTGAGTGTAAAAAGATACTCGGCTGATTAAAAACTATTTTTTCTAAAATTTTGCTTAAAAATGGGAGATTTGAAATTGGTCTAATATTGCTGGGTGTTAAAATATCCAGTTTCCATTTCTTTAAAAAAGGTTTTCCTAAAGCAGTTTTAAAATTAGTGGGGAAGATACCAAGCTCTAGGGAGTGATTTGTTATGGCAAGGATGTCTTCAGATACAGAATTAAAAGTAGTTTTAAAAAGGGAGGTAGGAATGGGCTTAGGGGAACATGTGGAGGGCTACAGTGCTGTTAATATTTCCAAAGTTACCTACCCCAGTTTTAAATTTGTCACATATAGTTTTTAGCCATGACTTTAAGCAGAGGAGACTTCTTTTTTTCTACGCCCCTTTTGTAAGTCAGTAGGGGTCCTGAAATTGCAATGTATTTTTCTAGTTGATTTTAATTGGATTTGCAATCATATCCAGTTGCTTTTGATTAGATATGCTTCATATCTTGTTTCCTCTCTGATTCTGCAAGCTTGGACTGATGCATGACAGTGTTGAAAGCAAACGACTGAAGTGAAGTTAAGTGAGCTAAGTTTTTCATATCAGCCCCGACCCCTTCCCTCCTCTTTCTAACCAATTGATTCCACCTGGCTCTTTGCTTTAGTGGAGGTCCTTTGAAGATGGGTCAGAGTCATTTGTAATCATTTATCCCCCTAGGCAGAGTATCAATCTAAATCTTACACAATCTATTGAATCAGAAGCCAGGGATTGGTATAGGAGAAGTGGGATGTGTTGTTAATTGTGCTGGGAGTGAAAGTGAGAGATTGGAGAGCTCTCTTGATGCAGATAGTCATAATCACATTCTTGGTGAGATGAGTCCTTCCGTCTCTCTCTCTCTGTGTTTCCACTTGAGCCCTGCTTAATGTCTTCCACGTTTTGCTTTTGCACACTGCTCGCCCCCTTTACAATCAGAGACAGGAGAAGCATTGGAGTGCTGCACCTAACCCACAGAAGTGGAAAGACATGGGTTTTTGAATGTTTTGTTAGTTTTATTTACGTATTTATTTAGTCTGTTAGGTTGTTGGTTTTGGGCAGATGTTTCTAACAGGAGTGTAGCTAGCCTTGGGTCTATTGAGATCATATCATTGGTATTTTTAACAATAATTTTTTTATTCTTTGCTATTAGAAACTAACTACAAGTGCATAGTAGACGGTGCATTTTGGCAAGAACCATCCAATCAGCAAGCTTAAAATTCTGTCATCGGCGTCAGTGGTGGGAGTTTAAGATTATGAAACTGATTTACAATCTATAGTTTAAAATAAATTTACTTTGAAATTCTGGGTCAATTTTGGGTGAATTCAGCAACTGTGGCACATCATTATTATTATTATTTTTTTTTTTGCAGGAATTTGGTTATGAACCAAAGTACAAGACAAATTAAAATCTTGAGCTGATGATGGTGCTAGATGAAAATTCAGGGGATCACTAATGTTAATATAATTCACCCTTTCGGTGACATTAATATCTGTACCAAAATTCATGACAATCCAATATTTACAGAAAGTAATGAAAATATTGAACTGCATTACAAAAAACAAATAATTGTGAGAATAATCTTTCACACCACCAGGTGGTTAGGGGTGTGTTGGCAGGACTTGGACTCATGACTCAGTTAATTTAAAAACGTTTAATCAATTGCCAACTACTCATTTTTCTTTTTATCTATACATCAGCCCATTTGACAATAGTGCATTGTGGGCAAATTCACCTATTTCTCCAAACAACTATGTCATTTAATGGTATTTCCTAACACTTCTTCGTTACACTTGAATGTATGTCATAGAAAAGTTCACTGATCCTCCTTATCTCAACAAAAGGTGAATAAAGGTAGACAATTATTCCTCATTAATTAACTGATCAAGAAGTAGGACATGTAAAAAAGAAGCAGATGAATCAGAGAAATACTTTAAAGCTTTGCTACCCTGTTAAGGCTACAGTATATTAGCCCCTAAATATTTTAATATAATAACCAATTTTTAAAAAGCAACGATCAACTTTGGGGTTATGAACATCCTTTTGACTGTTGCTTGTCCTCCAAGGACCAAGGGCACACTGTGGGTCCTGTGAGGGAGTTTGCGAGCCTTTGCTCTATTGTCAGCTATCGACCCAAGAGACCACATCAACATCCTTGCAGCTACTGCATCACAGATATCGCTTGACAATCATTTAGAGCGAAGGATTTACCATGACATACCTGTCACCTAGTTATGTGTGTAAGCGACATCCTAATACAAAAAAAAAAGAGATAGAAAGCGAGAGATTAACCACCAATATCTGAATGATTCCATGTCTTTTTCAAATCTTTTGAAAGAAAATGTCCTGGGAAGTAGGCCTTCTTTATATATATACATTATACCCATCATCCTAAATATTAGAAATGTTGAGTTAATGTTTAATAATGCCTCATATCTACACAGACACTGCATACAGCCCCTAATTAAAGGTTTTAAACTAAACTCTTAGTCTAAGATACCAGCCTCACCTTAATCTACATTTGTATTGAATTTATTGATTCATTGTCTCTTCTAGATCCTGGCTTTAAGACTGTTGTGAAGGAGTCTGGAAGGGTTATAATAGATAACCTATTTTCAATTCATATTTTCTACCTTTCTGCAAAGAATATCAAGGGGATTTCAGTGGTGCCTTTGAAGGAGATTTGGCCCAATTTATTGGAAATTTCAAAAGCATAATATTATGACCTTTTTCGGGATAAGGTATATACTGTGTGAAGGCAGAATAGAAGGCCACAGTGTTATTAACACAGCGAAAATAAGCCATCACGTGCCATGGCGTGGTTACTTTTATAAGAAGGTGACCTATTAACCTTTTTCCTTCTTTGAAGTGCAAAAAGCGTCTGCCACTTGCAAAGCACCAAAACAACAAAGGCATGTTCCAGTGAGCTGCAGATGTGACTGTACTGTTCCTTCACTGCTTTAATAACAAACAGAAACCGGCTTTCCAACTTTCTCCCAACTTTCCAACTGGCGAGGGAGTGCAGGCTCAGTGGTGGAGCTGAGTAACTTTGTAACCTTAAAAGACTTGCTAAACTCAGCAGACAGATGCCACAGCATTGTCTGGTGTTTCTCCTGAAACAACTTCAATGTTAAGTAAACACTGACTAACATTATTACAATGGATGCATGCGATCCTAATCTACTGTATTATATTGTTAGGAGTTAGCTAGCATTAGCTTCTAGCCCAGATGTAGACAAGTGTGTGTGTCACATTCGAGCCTGCAGGAAACTACCATCAACAGGCTGCACAGGTCTTTATGTTTGTGACAGCGATGCAAAGACAAACTGCGGCCTGCGTGTTTAAATACATGTATGTTAAAACCTGTGCGATACTGGGAAAAATGGGGGGTGATGGGTAAGCATACACCAGTGTATGCCTACTGCAGTGGGACACTTTAGATTTGCTGTAAAGCTGTATGGTGCACTGAATGCATGTCAAGCTGCCTGCATCATTTTGTTGAAAGAAAACATTTCCTGTCAGAATCTTAAGCTTAACTGAATCGTGTTGTGTCATCATATATCTTTTAAATGCTGTCTGGTCTCAAGCAGTGCAGTAGATTTGTTGGCCTGCGTGCATGCTGTTTGACATGCCTGCATGCCATACCTGACTTGCACTCAATAATGCATACATTAAGTGAGTGAGGATCCTGTTAAGAGTTACAGGAAGTGAGCAGCAGCATTAACTGATGGTTTAAATCGTGTTGTTTTATGGGAAGGAGAGGCTTGTGATGAAAACAATTCCCCTCATCTGCAGAGGTTGGATGTAATCTTAACTAAAGCTTGAAGGACAAGAGGTGAAGGCAGGAGGAAATGAAACAGATACATATCTGAGCGGTGTTTAATTCACTGTCGGGTTCGGTCGTCCTGGCAGCTTTTCCAAGGAGAGAAGTGTTTGGAAGTTATGATATTGTGATCTCCAATGCACTTGCTCTACAGTAGCAATACATCTTTTTGTCATTCATTTTCAGAATAAAACTTTTAAAGAGTTTGGTCGAAGTTGCTGAAATGCCCTGTATGACTTTTCTCTTTCTCTTTATTTATTCATTTATTTATGGTAAAAAAATTTATGCACAAAGAAGTTTAGAGACAGAAAACACAACTATATTAAATCATGACACCAAAAGTCCCCACTTCATCCCTGCAACCCTCCATTCACACCCCATAAGGGCTTATCAATTTAAGATCCCAGTGGTCAGATGCTAGACACATAGGGCACATTCGCCAGGCTGGTTTCAGTTACTTATTTGTTTTCACCCATACATTGTATTAGTTTAAGAACAGATCTTTTTATTTTGAGAGAATATCCATCTCCTGAACATGCTACTCTTGAGTCATGAGCATTTGGATTAGATAATGTCTCCGTAATTGCTTATCACATAACTCCATTACAGCCTTAGGTAAGAAAACCCGCAATTTATTTTCAAAGAATATTAAAATCTGGATGACACACTGCCTTGACCGTTGTATATGTATTTTTTCATTTAGATATATGACCGCTATGATTTCAATTAAATATAATTTCACAGTCACTGAACTTTATAACACAGGGCAGTGGTATATAATTGCCACTTAAAGAACAACATACGAATATACAATATAAAAATCTTAACAGTTGTGCTCTAAATTAAATACATTTTCTTGTAATGCTTCATAAATAATTGGAGACAGCCCACACAACAACCTACAGGCCTAACACATGCAAGTGCATCAGTGTGACTAAGAAACAAATAAGCTACTGTAAAGAGAGATGACATGTTTTATAGTAAATCGTTTAATTTCTGCTCTTTTTTTATTTCTGTGTAACCGCTTTATAACATTTTCATTAGATTTGATTAACACCTTTTGGGGAAACACAAACAAGTCATGCATTATAGTGTCTGAAAATGTACATGGGTGGTGCAGGCATCAAAACTTTCACTTTGACTGATTGAAGTACAAAAACAGGCTATTATATACCAAATAATTGTCAACAATTGCTATTTGCTACCAAACAAATTACACTTTTCAGGACCATAAATTTTAAAAACATTTAAAAGACTGCTCATCGATATGGCTGCTAATGGAGTGCTAGCCCAACAACTATGTTATATTGTACAGCGATAGAGTTGAAAATTGCTTTTCATTTTAATGAATTCAGGGAATTACTATTCATTTAAGTGCAAATAATTTTGAGGATGAAAAAAAGGAAACAGATGCCAAATCCATGAATTATGATTAATTACGGTTTACTTTCTATCATAAAAGACCTAAATGAGATAATTTTCTGAGTGAAAGAAAGAGGGACTTCATGAAATGAACACACATAGTCTTGATTTCTCTCTTACAAACCGTTTGTCTTAGTATAGATGGGACATACAATCCTCCCAAGTGTGAGATGCTTCTGAACTATGCAATGTGTGCCGTATAGGGTATTTAAATAGAGTGAAGTATCTGTGTTGGGGGGTTTCTGCTCTGTGCTAGGGATATACTGTACAGGTGTGATCCACCATTAATCATTTTACAGGAACATGACAACACAATGAAAAGGGAGTTGAAGGAATAATAGGAAAACACTGGAGAAAACAAGGCCATTCAGTTGCAATAGTTGAATGGCTTTGAGTGTACATCCTGCAGTATAGGAATAGATTATAATTTTATAATCCTCCGGGAACAATTTAAGAATGATCTTTGTAAAGCCACTGGGTGCTGTTTCTTTATGTAGGTTACTTATTTAAGTGTTAATGTGATGAGAAAGTAATATACAGGGCTACTCAAAACACTTTCACTCTGTAACCTGAATGGAGGTTCACTGAGGTGAAAAGGAGTAGTCACTTACACAACAGTAAGCAACAACCTTGGGGATTTAGAGAGACCGACCTGAGGTGTTTTTCCACTGTCATATTGCAGACTGAGTGGTCGCTAAGAGATGACAGGGGCGAAAAATGTTTTCCATATCATCAACCCTCGGGAGACATGATGGATCACTCAATCAATTACCGTGGCAAGGACCAGAGATGCCTGCCTAGATGCCTGCTTGGCCCTGTTGAGGCGGCACACCTGGATCAGAAGACACAGCTGCATCAGTCATGATTGAAGCTGCTTAACGCCACAGGGCAGAGCTCAATGGTGAGTTTAACCCTGCCAGTTAAGAGGGGCTCTGCAGAAAGCTTGTAATGGCTCTCCTCTGAGAAGCTAAATATACCGATAAGTAGCCAGATTACATCCTATCATTAAGATGAGAGCTGTGAATGTCAGACAGAGCTTTTTAACAGTCTCAGAGGCTTTGGTGCAACAGCAATCTTTATGCAAACATGACATCTGTACTCTTAAACTATGGTAAACAGGCTGAACACTATATAGGGATTCCCTGTAGGTAACATCAGACAAGGAAACCGAACAACTTCTCCATAGCCCGCCCATTTCCAAATAATCTAATTGTGTGAGTTGTTGAAAATAAGATTATGTATGCAAATTGCTCCGGATGAGTTTTGTAACAAAGCCTTTAGAGCCTTTGAATGCAGCATCCCAGCTTTATTTGTGTAAATGGAAATACACCAAGAAGAGCTGTATTCTATAGTCATTTTTAACGAGTTCAGTTAAAGCAATTAGGAAGTGAAGTTTCTATTTAATTTAAAACTAGTTAGTATTATTGTGTTGCACAAAACATAAACACAAAGTGGATTAGCATCTCTAAGGTGTTTCAATAAGCTGTTTTTATTCTATATGAATGATATATATGTTACATAAGTACAGTTATTAAAGAAAGTTATTAAAGAATATAGCAGAAAATTGTGGCTCCTCAAATTAAAGAAAAAGAAACAACATTGCAGCCCTTCTCTTTCTTTCTTCAGCTCATGGTGTTTGTAATACAAGCAACTTACATGACATTATCTTCTTCCTGCTTGTCTCCCTATTAGAAAATAAAATTAGTTTAGGTGCCTGCAAACCCAATTACTGGCAGAAAGAAGGTGTCTGATGTGTCACCATATGTGTAAAAAGGTTGTGGCAGCAACATTGATTTAGGTAGGCCTGATTAGATGGTGTTGGGAAAGTGAGTTTAATTTTTCAGGAGCTGACATTAGAACAATGGTATAGTTAAACACAAAGGCTTGTTTCAGTTGGACATTAGAAGGACAAAAACGCTGCTAGACAGGTTAGACAATGACACAGCGCTGTAGATTCCACAGATGTGTGTCATTCCCATCTGTTCAGGTGTCATCAGACTGTTTACTGTAGATAACAATCCCACAAATGTGATTTGCTTCCGATTTTTAACACATTGAAGGCTTCATAAATTTCAAATGGTAGTTGCTGCAGTTAAAAGGACATTTTCAACTATAAATCATCCTACCTAATCTGAAATACATGGTCCTCTTCAGAGAGCCTCTTTTCATAATGTGATAGCTGAATTTCAAAGTCTAGTGGATAAATTACAGTGAGAGCAGGGTCAGCAGATACTTTACTTTGTCAGGCTCCTGATATAAGCAATATGACATTATAAATCAGGATTTTGCTTATCTAAACCCAAGGCAGCCCAAGTGAGTGCAGCTTTCTGATAGCTGTCTAAAAATTATTCAAAAATAAAATTGAAATTCAAGTATGTCAAGGAAACAACACAGCCTAAGAATGAAACTAGAGAGAATAAGCAATGGTATCATTCAATCAATACTTCCATGGTGTGGCTTTTATTGTGAAGTAGCCACACCCAGTTTAGTGCAGGTTAGAAGTTGGTGTAAATCTGTATTTGTACACTTTGAATCATTTTTTGTCAGCGGTTTGGACTGGTCAGGTGTGTATAATTTTAGTGAACCCTAAACATCCAACACATAGTTTGTCCTGCAATTAACAGATGATTGATGGATGGCTCAGTGTTGTCATATAAACATTCAAAAATGGCTAACACTGGGGAAAATCCCAAACAAGCTAACAGAACCCAATATAATAAATTGGAATAAAATAACCATTTTATAAACACAAAACAAAGTCTGAGTCAGTCTCTTGTGGTTCCAGGGAAAACCCTATGAACATGCAGGTCAATACATCTCCTTAAATCCATGCATTTCATTGCAACTTAATAAGGTTTCACTGTATTTAATGAGCGTGGCATAAGCTGGGCAGTGATTCTCTCAGACTGCAGGGAATAACTGATAATCAAGTTACCCTGCCTTGTCATAAAGCATATATGTACTTATTGTTGGAAGAGTTCAATAGACGCGTCTAAATAATGCCAGTAACAGTGATCCACTAGTTCTGTTGTCATCCATATTTTTACCAGATTATTAGACACAGAACACCTTCATAAAGTCTGACAGGTTTCATTAAATGAATGCCTCTATAAGTCATAACAGCGGCTCTTTTATATTTTAATTTTCTTTTATATGTGGGAGCAGTACTAGTTCCCTTCACAAGGAAAGCACACCTAAGAAGCCAACAAAAGGATTCAAAGAGGAGAAGGAGGAGGAGGATCAATATGTGTTTGAGCTTATAGCGTACTTCACCTGATTCTGACCCCATGTGTTGGAGTCAGTGCTTTCCCTGCATGATTTTATCGACTTATATGTCTTTAATTTTTATACAAATGCATTTGGTTCATTGGAAAATGGCAAGACCTTGTGTGGTACGCCTGTTGTAACTTACAGCAATGTAATTAATGGCTACTTCTCAAGTAGTTGCACTATTTCCCATTTGTCACACCTTTGGGCCACGTTCAGAGCTGTGGACCCAGAAGAGTCTAGCAGAGTCATGTCTGCTCCATTCAGCAGCAGAGCCTTTACAATAGGCACACAGCCATGTTGGGCAGCCAGATGTAAAGGTGTCGCCTTTCCTGAGTTTACTACATTGACATCTGCATGATGTGATATCAAATGAAGGACACTCTGGAAACTGACACTGTTACAGGCTAAATGTAGTGGCATCCATCCTTCACTTTCCTCTGACACGTTTGGGTCGGCTTTGGCTGCCAGGAGCTTTTCCACCACTTCCGGCTCACTCTGGTGGCAGGCGAGGTGGAGAGGGGTCCATCCATTGTCACCTCTGCTGTTCACACAACCACCCTGATTCCCCAGCTGGACCACTGTGCCTTCATGTCCCTTTAGGGCAGCCAGGTGCATGGAGGTCCAGCCTTGGAGGGTCCTGGAGTCTGGGTTTGCCCCGTTTGACAACAGCTGCCTGCATATGCCTGTGTGGCCCTTCAGAGCAGCCAGGTGAAGCGGAGTGTAACCCCTGCTGTCTGCACTGTCAATACTCACCCCGCTCTTCAGCAACTGTCTGACTACTCTGTTATGGCCTTCCTCAGCGGATAAGTGAAGAGCAGTGGAGAGAAAGCAGTCGGTGGCGCTGGGATCCGCTCCCTGCGAGAGGAGGAGCTTGGCGATATTTAGATGACCGTAGGCGGAGGCTAGGTGGAGCGGCGTCCTCCCTTGTGCCTCCGGTTCTCCGACAGCTTCCTCTGACAGCCGTGAAAGCAGCAGGCGCACTACTGTTTCATGGCCGTTCTGGCAGGCCAGGTGGAGGGGCATCCAACCAGCTTTTTCCCGGGCATCCGCCACTGCTCCTTTGTCCAACAGGAGACGGACAGTCCTGTCATCGCCGTTCTGAGCAGCAAAATGGAGTGCTGTCCACTGGTCCTCATCTCCCTGGGTGGCGTCTGCGCCATGTTCTAGCAACAAAGAGATTATGTCATGAAGCCTGTGGAAGAAAAAAAAGTTTCTATTGAATAGAGGAGTAAAAAGTCTTTGGGTAACCTTAGAACTGCAGAGATTATCAAAATAGCCAGTTGCTAGCACAAATTACTTTTCCTTGTGGCACTTGTAAAAGTTTTGCAATATATTTTTTATACAGACCTGTGCAGAACAGCAATAATAAGAGGAGTGTAACCTCTGGCAGTCACACAGTTCACTTCAGCACCCAGACTCAGGACATGCTCGACACTCTCTGCATCCCTACTGGCTACCGTGTAGTGGAGAAGCCTGTTTTCGCCTGAAAACTGTGCGTAAACATGCTCTCTTTTCACGGACTGTCTGAAACTACCAAAATCCTTTTTGGATAGCAGATAGAGAATGCTGTCCTTGTCTTTGTCATGTTGTCTGTCTGTGAAATTAAAGCAAAGGGTATCATGTGAGAAAAAGAGCTGGAGAAATGTTGTATTATAGTGTGTCACAAGAGCCTTTATTTTTATGAATTTTGCTGTATTAAAGTTATGTCTCTTCCTTTTACAACAGCCTGCTTGTGTACACAATGGCAAAGGGTGAGGCATTCTGGAGGCCGTGGAGCTCAGTTAATATCAGCTGTTGCGGTGAAATGTTTACCTTGTGCATTAGTGTTTGAACAAGTGTACCTATACATTTATATTTTAATGGAGAGTGGCAATGAAATGATCAATTAAAAGTATTGTATTATTTAGTCAACATTTCAGAGAAAAGTATCCAAGAGGCTGTGTGAATCGTTCTGTAATCCTCTCTGCCACTGATAGTTGACTCTGCTTTTCAGTACTAAAGGTGATATTAAAAATGTGACAGCACTGTAAATAGCACTTTTTAAATGTCATCCCTTCAGGCCTTGTATTGCATTGTACATGATTTCCCATCCCACTGTGTTTACCTGGGGGAAGGTCAGGCATCTCAGGCAAAGCAATCTGAAATGGAAAAGAAAGGAAGGAAACACTGCAAACATTATTAGCGGTGACATCAATCATCACAAGCGGTTAACAGTCACACATATCAATCAATATGTGAGCGTGGTTGTTCAAGGGTATGAATGATTCTACACTTAAACAGCTACAGTATTAATAACCTAATACATTATTTTATATCTGTTTGGTACAGATATCCATGGTGCTTAGAGGATAAATCCTAATAACTTTGGTGAACTCCTGCCTTTTAAAATCTAGTGCAAAAAGAATGACATCCCCATCAGTCTCAGCTGCACTCTGTGTTGAGTTAATGTTGTGTAGTTAAATGTTAGTATGCTAAGACTCTAAACAAAGACGGTGAACATGACACCATCTAGACATCAGCATGTGAGCATTGTCAGTGTGAGCATCTTAGCATGGTAATGTTAGCACTTACCTTAAAGCGTCTATAAATTATATTTCCGTACTAACGATGTTTCAAACCACAATTTGAAAAACAATGTGACAATGTGAAAGGGGGTCGCTCGTGGTGATGAACCTACAGAGAATCAGCAGCTGAATCTGCGGCTCCCTTCGGCTTTATGGAGCTTTATAACAAGTTTCAGCTCCGTTTTCTAAAAAGCTCTAAAAACCCACAGTGTACTATCTGCTCAGAACCAAACAGAAGACAGACAAAGTTAGTGACTAGAGGCTGGTGAATATAGAGAAGCATTTAGCAGCTGAAGAGCCAGATATTTCCCACAGGAGTTGAAAAAAACAGAGCGACAAGACAGTCAATATTTGACTTACATTCATCAAGTGGCCAGAAACATGACTCCAAATGAATAATAATGTTGTACTGCAATTGCTGGATGTTTGCCACCCATTTCACCTTAAAAGGTGATGATATTTCAAAATACTGGTTCACAACCTTACGTTTCTGCTGCTCATTATGGCAAAGGTGGAATAGATACAGCAGCTGCTACAATACCATTCAAGCAAGACTAACCTTATGCATTGGGGAAACCAGCCAAGGATAATTTGATTTCTGTCCCTCATCGCCGTTTTTGTGACATTGGATTGGTCCTGGGATCTTCAGGACTTCACTCAGTGCCTCTGTTTTCTTCACAGTGTCTGCAAACAAAACAGCAGTCAAGGAAAGGACTGTTGTGAATTTGCCTAATCAAACAAATGTATTCATAGACTCTACTCCAAAATCCGGTGATAATCTCATAATTGCATAATTACAGAGAATCAACACTCATGGATGAATTACAGCTAAGTTCTTTGTGAACACCACAAAGTGGAATAGCTACTGTTTATGAATAAACATGACCCTCATTTGTATTCACTAATGTGACTTCTCAAGCCATAAGTGCTTCTTTAAACAAAAGTGACCCACTTCCTCTTTTGTAAATTTGTAAAACCTAATTTGAATATGCATTTCACTCAAGCATTACATGCAGTAGAATGTGCTCTCTATGAGCATCTGACAGATCACTAATTGTTGACTTGATAATTACATATAACGCCAAAGGGGACACCATAATATGGTTGTTTTGTTTGATTTGTTTGTTTGTTTGTTTGTTTTTTTCAGAGAATGTGGATCAAAAGAGGGACGAGTGCCAAAGTGCCTTTCATGGTCACTGTTGTTTCAACATGATGTCAAAATGTCTGTTTTTAATCATTTCACACTTGTGCTTCCTTTTGTGTGCTTTAAACACGCTTTTCTTTGAGAGCAGTGTTTTATGTCATTTTCATGTCTTTTTTTAAATAACACACAAAAAACATTTACCTGATGTTGAAATTCTCATTAAGGGAAAAAATATTAATAGTGTTACTATTTATCTTGAAATAATTGTATACTAAAATATTACTTTTAATGAGACATTAAAATTACAAAATCAATTTAAACCCAATTGACAAGTTTGATGAATTACACATCTTCTGTTGATGCAGCCAAGATATTGTGCATGCTATGATCCTTTCCCAATTGTATTTTGTCACATGTCAAGGGCACACTGGAGATATAGTAATCAAACCAGTCTTTGTACAAATACGCCTTTAAAAATCAGATATGTCATTATCACAGCATACTAGAGAAACACTTTATGATTCCTGAAAACTATTTAAATCAGTTGTTTGGTTTTATTGACTACACCTGAGAACTGTGGCCTCTTCCTGTGGTCATGGTCCCAGCACTGCCTCATGATGCTGATCATCTGTTCACACCCATTCGGCTTCTGTTCGGCTATCATCTCCACACAGGGTCTCTTACCTTGTGACACCTGTAAGAGCACTGTGGTCACACTGCATCCTGGGTCCACAAAACAGATGTCAGACACGAGGTTGATCAACACATGCAGAGTGTGAACAGAGCAGCAAAGCAGCAAACAAAATATGTTTGCCTGTTTGTTCTGTTAAAGGAATAGTTCCACTAGTTTTTTAGTACTGAACCAACCACTTAAAACATGTTAATTATTGAGCTGTAGAGGTGCTAGCTTCATGTCCACAAGAAAGCAAATAAGCCATTTCCCATAATGTCAAACTATTTCTTTAAAAGGTTAACAAAATATTAGATTTGAGTTGTGGCGTAGGTTTAGATAATTAGTACTTGACAAGGGCTATGTTGAAATTCTATTTAAATGGTTCACCAACACTTTATTAAGATCAGGGTTTCAGTCATTGTTAACTAAAGGGTTGTTGCCATAGGTAACAAACTAACTATGACGTAAGTAATACCATGAATTAATTTGAAGGATGATGGACAGTATGCTCTGCCTATTATTGCAACCTCTGCACCTACGATATATTCCTTTTAGTATTCAAAGAAATACTGTATGCCCATTGTTAGACATTACCAGATGATTTGGGGGAAAGTGTTTTTCTCACTTTCTATAGCACTTTATATGCTTATTTACAACATTTGGGAGAGCCAAGGCTGTCAATTTGATTATGTTCACTGTGCAACACAAAGAATTATTGAGATGGTTAATATATGGTGGCCCTGAGAGCTCAATGTACTACAACTGAAGAAAACACATACAAATGTGCAGCATTGAGATAACACGCTGCAAATACAGACAACACAACACAATACAGAAACGGGCTGCAAATTCAGAAAACAAAAGAAGTGTTTCTAGAGAACACCAGTTCAACTTGGACACGCTTGGGGTTGCCACTGTTTGTGACTCCTGAATTTTTTGAAGTCGGGTCTGTGTATTATCCGTTTATGTTGTGGACTTATTCCTGCTATTGCTCTACTCTGCGCTTTTGCGGAGAGTGACCACTGCCCGCATTTTGCTGGATCTCGCAGAGCGAAAAAGAAGAATTCTATCTGGAGATTCAGTGTTTATAACAGATATTAACTTTTACTATCCAGTTCACCAATGTTGACAGATTACCTGTAGCCTGCATAATATTCTTAGCCTGGGAACCAGACAAATCTGCCACTCATGTTTTAGTTGCTCTGGCAGATACGTACATACTTCTGACAGGACGGCGTTTCGTTGCTCCGATTGGTCAATAACGCCATTTGGAAATTGAAAAAAATGAACTGAGAGGTTCCAGTCGTGTGACTCTGTCGCTGATGGCCAGGTAAGGTCCCGGATGTTGGCACAGCTTTCATTTGTTTTTGGAAATATTTTTTAACCATAATGGGACGTCTTGCTTGGACGTTCAAACAACGGTCATTTAACGTCACAGTTGTTTCTGAGAAATGACAGAGAGGGTGACATATCTGGTCGACACATCGACAACGACAGAGTGAGACGACACATTGTAACGACACATCAAGACGACACACTCAGATGACAGGGATCGCATCAAGACGACAGAAGTACAGTTTAAAGTTGAATTGACACATCCGAATGTTTTGTCTGGTGAGCATCAACATAGACAATCTTATTGGCAAAAGAGTTTTGTCACGACTGAAGTACAGTTTAAAGATGAATAATCATAAACAAATGTTTTGTCACATATTCGGTCGACATAGTGTGCAAACAACATAATTTTGGCACTGATGCAACCCCATATTTGAGAGGGAGGAGATTTGTTTTAGTTGTATATGCAGTATGTAGTGCTATTTAGTTTTATATTTACTTACAACTAATATTTGTTTATTTCCAGGAGACTTATTTCAGTAAGTAGGCCTCATCCACATGCAGACAACTAAAACATTGTGAAATGTAAATAATCCCCCCACCACCACCACTGATGAAGGTAATCCCTGATTATGCAGGCTACAGGTTATGTTCCTAATGTCAAAGCTGAGCTCATTTCAGATACAATTCTGCGTTGTTGCTCCGTAAGGTTCTGCAAGGTGCTTGCAGCAGGCATTTTCCTCTCATTGCACAGAGTTTAGCCGTAGCAGAACCCACAACATAACCATAAACGGAGCTCTCAGGGCCACCGTATTGATAGTTGAATGAATAAAGAAATGAGAGTTGAAAATGTTCTTATAAAAAGCAACTGTGAATTGTAGATATACTAGGATGAAAATGCTTTTACCCTTATGCTGTTTAAGGGATCATGTTGAGTTTTAACAGACTCTTTGCTGAAGTATCACCTTGAAATCTTTTCGATATGAAAATACGATTCGCCATTTGAAATTAAATAAATCTTACCTGTATACGGTTTCTGCTGTGTCAGAATCTCCCACATCACAATTCCAAAACTGTATCAAAGTAGGAAGAGGCATTTCAGTCCTAATTTTCTCACTTCTGTATATCTTGTATTCAGTGATTTTTGTGCCAGTCCCTCTTTTACATAAAAACACAAACAAAAGTTTTTTTTTTGTTGTTCTTTAAAAAGTGCTTTTAAGATAATATGAAATTGGTAAAAAAAAAGAGTGAGTCAGACATTAGTAAAAATTACAGATGTATGAAATATGTCTCAGTGACTTGTGATATAGTAAACGTACATACAGTAGAGAGCAAGGTTACACTGTGTGAATTGTGGATTGTGCAATGAATCAGAAAATAAGCAGTGACTCTTATGGTGCAATTTTCGAAAATGCCCTTGGCAAGTCACCTGTAAACATCAAAGGTAGTTCCTGGAGGATCAGGGCACTGAGTGAAGGTCTCTGGAGGAATGTAACTTATGTTCCCTCTTGCTGTCAGATTCTCGATGAACAACTTCGTGCACATACCCTCTTCCCAGTGGATTAAACCAAAATCTGAAATCTTAGTGGAAAAAACAAGAATTCGAGAGCTGTACAGAATCAGCATCTACAGTCTCATTATGCTCTTTTCCCTGAGTTTCACTGACCTTGACATGGAGATGATCATCTAGAAGGATGTTGGATGTCTTGAGGTTAAGATGGAGTAGTGGAGGTGTCATGCTGTGGAGGAAATGCATGCCCATGGAGGCCTCATGAATCATTTGGAACTTCTTTGGCCACATTATAGAGTGAGTGGCTAGGAGACTGTTCAGCGATCCATTACTCATGTACTCCATCACCACAGCAGTCACCTCACTGCACAGTCCGTACATTGGCGCGATGTACTTGAATTTTACTTTGGCTATGTTGCTCGACTCATCTATTATTCTCCTGTGATGGAAAAAAGTAACAGTCAGTAAAGGGGCTTTGACCATTGAATAGGTATTTTGAACTTTGATCACTGGAAACATGATATTCTGCGTCAAACATTGTTTAATTTGAATTCAAAGTACAGTAACTGTGCCAATATGATAACACATTTCTGTAAATCCAGACAGTTGCTTATATCTGACAGCAAGCAATTTGTGCTAGTTTTCATAGTTTGAGTCCTACCTGTAAAAGTTGTTAGCACACAAGGTTGTGTCAAAGCTTTTCAGGGCACATTTTACCCGCCGGAGCTTGAGCTTGACCTGGTACACTTGACCAAATCTGCATTCTGCCACCTTAATCCAGTCATCTTCAAATTCATCCTTCTTGAAGTCTCTGAACTGCCCAGGGGATCCGTCAAAGCAATCCATGAGTAAAGAGATCCTCTCCGACACAAGCCCCCACAACACACTCACTGTCTAATCCTACACATGAACAGGGTTTATCCTCCAGATCGACATCGATCCGTGGCACGGCAGGAGCTTGTGTGTCATGCAAGGAAAAAGAAAGTTGTAGAACATGGATGCAGCTGGCTGTTGGAAAGGCATGTGGAGTCACATACAACTGTGGGAGGAGCTGAGGTGCAGAACTTGTTTACACAGCAATGTTGCAAAGCCGGTTTTTAGCTTTCAATCTTGCAGACACAGGCTTTCGCCTCCAATACCAAGACTAACTCGCATTCTTCTGAGAGGAAAACTCCCTAAGAATTGTCTCATTTCAACACCAACAGAGTACCAGTTATGATGGTTGATAGGCCAATTGTAATTTGGGTCTGTATATACAGTAAATGAACTGCTTAATGAACCATCAACTTCTATCAAACTGCACTTTAACAAGGCACTTAACCCCCAGCAGCTCCAGTGGAACGGCTCAGTAGTCAGCAGTTTGAGTTTGAGAATGTGGCAATTCTTTGTAACACCAGAGTTTGGATTTAGTGTGTGTGTGTGTGTGTATGTGTGTGTGTTTGTGTGTGTGTGTGTGCAACCCACGCTCTCAATATCTCAATATACACATAATATAACTTGATTTATATATAAGGAAACAAAAAAATGAAATAAAGCTAATTCATGAGAAAGACTTCTCTTTTCCTCCTACATTTATAAAGCAGTCTTGACTTCCAAATTCATTAAAAGAATAGTTTGACTTTTGGGAGCTTATTTGCACTTATTTGCACTAAAAATGTCTAACAATTCCTTCGAAGTTTATTGTGAAACACTTTTGTCTAGGTAGTTCTTTTCAGCAGATTCCTTTCTGAGATAAATGTACTCTCTGGATTGTTTGGGCACTGATTTGAATACCAGCTGGTTTCTCTGTGATTGGAAATGATATCAAAGTGATTATTATCACGCAGTGTCAATAAAAGGATTTAAAGCTAACAAAGTCAAAATAAATGTATGTCTATTAGAACATATTGTACCTATATTTTAGAATTAAACTGGTTGGTAAATTGCCTTAGATTGTCTTGAAAATTTATTTTAATACTTTGTTGGCAAAGCTCAAGCATTTTTTATCTTTATGAAAAGTATCTATAAAGTATTTACTGTGACACTAGCCATAACTGAGCTTCATTCCTCTCATACTAATCACTTGCAGTCAGCCAGGCTGGTTTACCCTCCTCGGCTTAACACAGAACACAGAAACACAGAGAAAACTAAATTAGATTAAAAGCTTTTGAACTGATTTGTGTGTGGAGGCTTATTGTTTTCAACAGACAAAAATAAGGGGAATTAGTTCAGTTCTAAATGTGTCAAGAAATGTTTTGCGTCTACCTTGACTTCCTGTTAGACTGAAATCGTAGATTTCCTCTTTCTGCATCATTAAAGCAGGGTGTTATTTAAGAGAAAAGACTTAAACTGCCTGGCTTATGTGAGAGGATTAGGGTAATAGGAGGCTTATTCAAGAAGATGTGTCCTCTTCCACCTTCCCTTTTCTTCACACCTGCTGTTCTGTTTTATAAGCTTGTCCGTTATTCTTTACCACCACTCTACCCACTTTATGGCTGAATTTATCTAGGGACATGAGGTGTTTTTTTTGCGATGTCAAAGAAAGAGATGAACTTACATTTATAGACAAACTCAAACAAATGTATATAAATTGTTCCTTTGGGCCACTAGCAGCTTTGGCAGTCATATAAACATTTGGGCCATCTCCCTTGGGTTTCTTCATTCCTAGCACATAGCACATTTAGATTCAATATGGTTCCTGCTGAGAGCATGATGCAAACTCCACCACAAACTTACAATGGTGTGCAACCCTCACTGGGAAGCTGTCCATCTTTCATTGTCTCTGTCTTTCTCTCTAGCTTTTATAAACTGTAAATGTGATTCATTAGGATTTTGGTCAATAATGTATGTGAGAGAGCAGCTTTAGGTCAGGATTTTTCAGTCATATCTTTTTCTCTTTTTCTATGCTCTGAGGTGGTGCTTTGTTCAGGCTTTCATATCAAAGAGACGGGTAGAAATCTTTATTAATAATTGCACTTTAATAGGATTTCCCCCTCCTTGCTCCTTTTAAATCTGCTGGCTCACACTGCAGGGCTGCGGGTGGAAAAGGATGCATATCTGTGGGATGATGTGCATTCCCCATGGCCTATATGTCTATGTTATCATTAGGCTGCAAACACCTTAAATGGAAAATGCTTTAAACACATTATTTTGAGACTTTATATGATTAGAAATTAATTATTTTGAAGCACACTTATACACTGTTGATCATTACGGTGTGCTGTCATAATGTTATGCATGGTAACCAATCATTAAAACACGAAAAAGCCCTTATCATATAAACACTGATTGTGCACTGTTCCTGGTGTTTTTATTGGGCAATACTCTGCAGAACTCCAAGCAACACAATGTTCTCCCAAGCTCCCTAACCGTTCAACTCTCTCTCTATGTATATGAGAGTGGTAATAGATGAATTTAACATTCACTGACAGCCATAGTTTCATGCTTCACTAACTCACACTATTATTTAGGACAGACCCATGGATTGATGTTCCAATGAAAACCAGGCGCTCGTGATCAGATTCCTGATAGGTTACCTGAGGGGAGAACTGTGTCTTCATTGATGGAACCCACATCACACAACTCAGCCAATCGCATTAGCAGGCTCCACCACACTGGGAGAGCTGACTGGCTGGCTTTTCCATTGCCCCTCGTGTCCTCTAATAACTAATAAGCTCAACTCCAGTGTTTGTGATCCATATTCTGTGAGCATATAAAAGTGCTTAACATAATCAAATACAATGAAAAAGTTGGGGCACTGAGGTGATGCCTGATCTGCTATGTACTATGATACATGCTGGAGTATGTAAACTGTGCATTTCAGACTAGAACATTAATTGGTTCCTGTGTATCTCTCAAGAGCATTGAACGTTTTTTAATCAAATCCTTATCTTATGCAGATATTTTACCACTTGTATTCCCACAGAATTATAAACATGTAAGGTACGTGAGAGAGTGCAGTAACACAGTGAATATATTGTCACTGGAGGCAAAGGATTTACTTGTGATAGGAAAAAAAATGGATATGATAATATATCTTTTGTTGCAGTGGTTGAAAAAAATGTGTATCATCTAATTTTGAAACCTTGAAATGCAAACCTCACTTAAAATATGATATATATTTTTTTTAGATATACTTTACCTGCTATGTGGAATTTGAATTAAATTAGATTCATTAATTTATATGGTGATGAGGTAAAATATATCTGAATCATTATTCTGCTAGCAGTAGGTAGTTTCAGTTGAACATTGTGCTGCTAATACTAAACATACTGCTGACAAAGTGCTGTAGCATATATGTATACATATATGTATATATGTATTAAACCATTAAATGGTAGATAATAATTAACAATAAAACATTTGACATTATTTGCCATATCAAATATTACTATATACTAATGCAATATGATACGTTATTTTGATTGGACATTTAAAAAGAAAACCAACATTGCAGAGGGGTTCTTGTATATTTTCTTGGGATAACAAATTTGCCTGAATCTTTCTAACTCAATGAGAGACATTTTCCCTCAACAGTCTATCACAGGGGCTCAATATAACTGTCAAGCCACAAATGCATACATTACATTAAACCAGTATTAACGAGCTATCAATCTCAAAGCGGGATACAAAGAGCATTGATTTGTTGCTACTGAGGGGAAATAAAGGGATCAGAGCAGCTTTTCTATTTGGGGATGTGTTTATTTTCAGTGAATGATAATAGACTGCTCATGGTTAAGTGTGAAATTCGACTGCAACAGCTGTGTCACCTACTAGAGGAGGTGTGAATTGGATTGCTCCTCATCGTCTAGTCTGGCCCATACCGGCTGATACGACTGGCCGCCTCTGCTCTATGGATAATATGATTGACTGCTCCACTGTCTGTTGACTAATGTAATTGTCGGCAGCTATTTTGGTGAGGACGTGATCAGTGTAATTGGCAGTGGTTCCTCCTTGGTCACGGTAGGATCAAGTCACCTCCTGGGCGCAGACAGCCACAGCAGGCTCGTGGTGGAGCTGCCGAGTGGAGCAGCCAGATCGCCCGGCGACGGTAGGCCAGCCACACCAGCAGCAGTGTCACTGTGACAAGAGAGGAGCCAACCACCAGGCTGACGATGACCAGAACCAGGTCCAGCTCTGATGGATCTGAAAATCATTCAGAAAAAATTATTTGACATGAGGCTACAGTCATGATTTGTTTGAGCACTGTCTTAAGCCACTGTCTCCCTGCCTTCCCCAAATTGCAAATGTCTTTGATTGTGTGGAGTAGCTTCTTTACCTTGAGACGAAGCGCCAATTTGGCCTTGAAATGTTGCACTCTTTGTAAATGTAATATCCTTAAAAGGGGCATTTTGCAGTCCTTTTGAAACAGATATATGTACAATTGTATGATGTGCCTGTGTTTTGCACACTGAGAGCTAAGTAGCTTTCCATGATAAACCCATGAAGAGCTATTTATATTTGCACAAGCAGAAAGCCACTTCACAATATGGCTCTTCTAATAACATGCTATACAGTAGATAAATGGCATGGTCATCTATCATTTCCTGTCTTGCAGCATCTCCCGTATGCGCTCTATTATCTTAGACTGATCGTTTTTGTTTTAAGGCACCGCTAATAATTACCTATCTCCTCTAGGAAGGTAGAATTCTTCACTTCTTTCAACATGGGACCAAAAGATATGCGATTCCTGAGATGGGCGACAACACCCTCTGGACCCTCTATGGGAAGTGCATTCCTCTGCTGAAGGCACTGCTAGAAAAAAACAAGGGGGATATATGTAGCATGTGAATATGAAAAATGATAGAATAGCTAACAGGTAATTACCTTTTTGGAAGAAAGATGATGTTCCTGTTTATCATCAAAATAGCAGTAAAAATGCATAGAAATAGTAATTGAAATAATACATGTGCACTTCTCTGATAAATATGTCTAAAACCTGTTTTCCTTTGTGGTATTTTTTATTTGGATAAAAGGGCAGGAGCAGAGACGTCTATTTCAAATAGAGAGCTCGAAATAGGATTTTAGCTTGAAAGCAACATTCTTTCTCTAAATCTAAGCATCCAACTCTGAGTTAGAGCAGTTCAAACAGGGTAGTTTAGATATAATGTTTAGCTCTTATGTAAATTAAATGTTTCAGGAAAATATGTAGCCTGACATCAAGTACCAAGAGAGAAACACCATTTTAAGGAGTGAGGGGAAAATACATTAATAGGTGCACACAAAGAAAGTTGCGGATTATGTGGCGAAATGTGAAACTTCACAATCTGGGTATACACAAACTGTAGTCTACATAGAGCCGTGCATTTTAAACATCAGAAAACCAGTGCAAACACCTACTATAAATTTAAACTGAGCATTACCTGAGAGAACTTTGCAATACTAGATAACATGAGGAGACAATAGAAAACACCATCAGTGAGCTGTAGAGGTGTTCTACAAAGGCAGACATCAAAATGAGTCTCCAGAGCGTAGCCTCTCTTTCACCTCTGCCCTCTACATGTACTTGTCAGATGATTCACTTTTTCCCATTAAATCAAGGGCCTGGTTCCCACAACAGCAGGAGACAGCAGTTGGTATCAGCGTCCTTTGCTGTTCTGCAAGTGGTATTCTGAAACTTTGCAAAGACCTTATCTATTCGTCAGAGTGCATAACGACATGACAGATGTTATAGGCTGAATGTCTTTGGCTGTCAGCCTCGGTCTTAGACAGTACATCTCATTTTTTTCACATTAGGAAAGCAGTTCCTGAACCTATGGCAGGATATTTTAATAATACTACACCCTCTCTTTTCACTTCTAATATGGGAAAACTATTATTTATCCTCTTGCTTGCAAACTATCCATCCTCTCCTCCTAGTTATATCATATTCTGCCATATATTAATTTACCTCTTCTCCAGTCCCTCACTCACCTTGGTCTCCCTTCTTGCTCATCTCTCCAGTCCATTTACATCAGCCTGTTCGCTCCTCATCTGTCTCCCTGTTTTCACAGTCACACCCTGTGTCACTAAATTTAAATCACTCTCAGCAGCTCATTCTCTCATCCTCTCGCGTTCATTACACCCACTGCAGTCTTACCCTTTCACAGTCAGAGCGGTTCCTCAGGCAGACACTGAGATCACAGTGTAGGTACACTACTGAGTAATTAATCATTTGGAAGAGACTGATGGTGAAGCTGGCACTGGTTGACAGGGCACTGGGCAGCAGCGTGATCCCCGCTGGCTCTGCTGCTAACCTAAGGCAACATTACAAACACACAGTATAACCTTAGCATAGTAATTTTCCCTTGAAAGAAACAGTGCAATGTTAAAGCAAAAATTATAATATTGAGAATATCCTGCAGGTTAAGTATTGCCAAAAGCCATATAAGCTGTATTCATCAATAAACATGAAAACAGAAAAAAAGCTTAGATTTTATATAGGTGTCCGATTAGTCATGGTGCATAATATTAATAGGTTGTGTATTTAAATTCAGAATTATTATCTAGAATGTATTCATCAGTATGCTAATGTTTGGCTAGTTTACTCAGTATCTAAGGAGAGATTTGTGCACCTAGAAGACATACATATTAAAAAGATTTGTCTCTGGTGTACACGCTTTTTATAAGTGTTCTGTTCAGACACACAGTAAAAGTCTGCCAGCCTACTCACATTTTGACATATTTTAGAGGTTGTGCATTTATACTTCTGCCTCTCGAAGCATGCAGGAATTTCCACGTATCTGAGTGATGTGGGCTCAGAGAGATAACACCATCAACCTACAGCAGTCCTCCAAGAAGAGAATATTCAGCCCTAAAAAATGAACCTGCAACTCCCTGGATTGATATGAATTATAGTAACACTGTTTCTCTTGTAAACACATTTGGAAGCAGTGACAGTCTGGCCAGGTTGTGTCGAGGCTGTTACAGAGGTTAAAGAATTGCATTATTCATGGATGTATTTCTATAATATGTTTATAAAAACTAAAAGTCTGGTTTTTACCATTTATTTTCATCATATTAGGCAGCGTATTGAATAAAAACACCTACAGTGAAAGACTGAGGGCTTGTTTTTCTTTTCATGAAATGTGGTCCAGATGGCTGCACAAGGATCAGTAAATGTACTGTAAATTTTCCACTGCGTAACACTGTATTTGCTGAGTCTGCTCATCTTTATTTAGTTTTTAATAGATTTTATCGCAGAGCCTGCCACTCTTAACATCCCTTTTTTTTTTTTTATAGGCTTTCATGTGTACCTAGAGAAAAGGCAGCAGGTGGAATTGTTGAAGTCAGGCTGGATGGTCGGGGACAGACAACAGGAGGTGACCTCAAGGTTTATCTGACTGTTGTTTGTCTTCAGGTTGATAACCACTCTGAGGTTCCCCGCAGCAGGCACAGCATCACCAGGCTCTACACCGCTCCCCAGGTTCAGCCTCATCTCTGCTGTGTAGTTCCCACTGCCACACAGGTCATCTGAAACCTCTGTAACACTGGTAATAAATTAATATTATTGCAATTTGCAAAAACAAACAATGATATATGCTGTATATCCATTTACCTAATAAAGAACTTAACTAAAGGACCATACCAGTAATTTTACTCTTTTAGGGCATAATGTAAATTATAAATCACATACATTATATGACTGCTGAGCAAGGCCTAAAGAATATATTTGAGCAGGTTTTTAAACATTTTGAGATTGATTTCTTACCTTCCAGGCAGTAATTTGTTTCCATCCATTTTGCTGTATGGATATCAACTTTAGGGAACTGTAACTTGCTTGACATGCCCAATCCATCACAGTGAACGATTTGACTGCCTATATCTTTTGTCAAACTTTAGCAGTTACTGTGAAAACTCCTCCAACTCAGCGTTGGTGCATCTAAGGGCACCCTGACATCTGACGCTTTGGATTGCAAACACTGTCCCATTCAACAAATGCAGTAAACAAGACTCCATAGTCAACAGCCATACTCTGTAAGGCTGTTTGCACAGTGGTGCTTAGAGCTAAATGCTAATGTCAACACGGTAACATGCCCACAATGACAACACTGACATGCTGATGTTTACTATGTTCACAATCTCAGTTAAGCATATTCACCATCTTTGTTTAGCATGTTGGCACTCTACACAATGTCATTAGTTTTGCTCCAACACCATCGCTCACGACTGCAATGCTTTTAAGCAGCCGACTCCCAGATATTGGATTAAGGAGTGGCCTAAATGCATCATCAGGAAGCCTTTTCAGAACAGTACCTGCTCGCAAGCATGTGACAATATCAATTAAGGGAAAAAATAAAGCAGTTCACTATGATGGATTATCTACTTAATGGCTCATGCAAAATCACCAGTATGGCTCTTTAACTTGTTAACACATGACTATATATGACTAGAATGCTAGAATAATAAGATTACCCAGAGAGATACAGATGAGGTGTGGTCCTTCGCCTGTGTTTCAGCCTTGGCACCTCTGATTCAGACTCTGGCTCAGGCAGTAACAGCCTGCGTCCAGACTCCTGTAATGCCACCTCTCCTTTAGACACAGAATGCGCTGACCTGGTGGCATTTTGTGCCTCAAATATCTCAGCTTTGGCTGCTCCTCTATTTAATTGTGTTTTTGTATTTTTTTCAGTGAGCGCTGTCCGCTCAGTAGTCTTTACAGTGGTCTGCGCAATAGTTGCTTCAGGTTCAGATAAAGTGACCTCTTTTGCAATCGCCTGCTGAGCTCCTGAGCTCTCTCTGTCAGACAGCCTTTGTATGGTTTTCTCTACAAATTGAGCCTGTTCAAGTGTCCCATGTCTCCCCAATTGAGCAGTTTCAACAAGTACTCTCCATGTTTTTGTTGGAGTTTCATAAATCACGCTTTTGGCATTTTTTGTCGTAGTCTCATCAACAGTGGCGTGGTCATGTTCAGATTTACTGGTGGCTGGTGGAGGCACTGCATAGTCGAGGTTGGAGGCCTGTGGTGTGGCCTCTCCAGGTACAGGACAGCCAGTGCTGCAATTGCCATTTTCTGGTTTTGTGTCAGGAGTTTGTGCTGCATTAGAATGATCTCTTCCAACCTGTGTTTTATACATTTTCTTGAGACCAGTATGATCAATCTCTCCTGCTCCAATTGTTGTTTCAATAGTCTTGCCTGACTTAGCACAGCCAATTGTCCTACAGCTGGTTTTTTCAATAATCTCTGAAGGCGAGATCCCTGTAGGTGGTACAGAATCCGTAACGGCTCTATGCATCACTTGACTTATTGAGGTCTTTTCAGGTAATGCATGCTTCTTATGTTGGTCTACTCTGTCCAGCGTATGACTCGCAGGAGTCCTCTCATGTAGAGAATGTCTGGCTTCAAAAGCACTCTTTGTTGTCATGGCCATTTTGATGTCTTTAAATGATGAATATTCCACTCTTTCAACAAAGGTCGGTGTAATGTCACGTGCCCCTCCAGCTCTGTGGGCAGTCTTTAACAAACCTGTCTGGTTGCCCTGCCCAGGGTCATTGATGGGACGTGTTATTGCGATAATACCAGACGGGGCATGCTGGCTTTGTTCGATATCCTGCACTGAAGTTTCATGCTTGGGCTGCTGTACACTCTGTGTTTCTGTTGTGTTTTTTCTTTTCACAGCAGGGGTGAGTTTGCCAGTAGTGGGAGTGACGGGAGGCTTTCTCAGTGACAAAGGCTCAATATAACTATTGGACTGTGTAATACGCTCAGTATGTGCAGCGTGAGATGACTTTTCTGTCACAACTTGCACATTCTCACTAGTGGTCAGCACTGAGTCATGAGCTCTTGCGGACACAATAAAACTGTTCATGTTAGCAGTTGGTGCCAGAGACACAAAATCATTGGTTTTAGTAGTGGTTGTCTGAAATTCAGAAGTAACATTCATTATTTGATCAGCAATCTGCTGTGTGGATATAATGGGGACCTTAAGGTCATTTCTGAAAGTAATATGTGGAACAGGGAGATCATTGTTGCCCACATTAAGTTGTAGTGTGGAGGAATCATGTTGCTTTTCAGTTGTTTTTGCTGCATGATGATCCTTATCAGGAATAGCATTGTTAGTCACATCATTAGTCTGTATTTTGGGCTTTTCGGGCAGACTATCTGACTCAACAAATGCAGTGGTGCCAGTTCGATCATTTGTGTCGAGCACAGGCATGGCAAAATCATTTTCAATTGAAAACATGATGAGCTTGGCGCTTGTTTCATTATAACCTTCTAACTTAAAGAGATGATTATTCTCGGGGGTAGTTTTCACCGTGTCGTTTGCTTCATCATTGCCATCTACATTGAACAGATCATTGTGGTTGTTCTCATTAGTGTTTTTTATTGCTAGTTTCTCCTTCTCCTGTATAGACAAAGAGTTGAATTCATCAGTGTTACTAGCTTGGTGTTTACTCCTGCCAATTGTTTGTGCTATAAAAGGGCGACTGTTCTGTTCGTCTCTGTTCTCTGCCATTTTCACTGTGGCTGCATCTGAATGTTTAACTGCCAAGGTCACAATATTTTGCACACTATCAGTCTCCTCAGTTTGATTTGTCTCATCAGCAGTCTCTAACAAGGGCTCAGCATGTCTCCTTCCACTATTTCCATATTCAGCGTTGGAGTTGGCCCTCAATTTTTCTTTTTCTGAGGCTGATCTTGTTAGCTCTGTCAAGCTATAGGTGCCAGGTAAACTGTCACCTCCAAACAGCATGAGATTTAGCAGTGGTGACATGCTGCTGAGAGGAAATTGATCGTTCTTTGCTTTAGGGCTCATTGATGCCATTAGGGTCTGTACAGATCTCTGTTCGTTATCATCAACAGGAGCATGCAAGGCATCTGAATGGGCTGTCTGCTCTGACAGTTTAAATGAGCATGGCTGGCCTGAAGTCATGTCAAAGGAGGCGGACGAGGGCTGACTTATCTGAGAGGCAGATTGCCCTTGGTGAGGCTGCAACTGGCCAATGGGGATGTGGGCTTCAGATGACAAGGCTGCGGCTGTGGGTGGCCTGGTGGATGAGTCATTATGGGGTGCAGCAGTATTTACTGAAGTAGATATACTTACTTCCTGAATCATGTTAGAGTTTAAATGGTCCTTGACACTGGATTCAAATACATGTGGTGGTATAATGTGTTCTACTTGCTTTCTCTCATTCGTAGTCTGTAAAAGTGAATTTGACTTTGAACCTAAAGTACTAAATTTATGCTTAATATCTGAGATGCTGTAAATAATTGATACACTGAGAGTAGAACTATTTACTGTAAAGTGGGGCTGAGCTCTCAGGGACTCTGCTGTGATTGCCAGTCGTGGGGTGGTGAGTGACAACATTTTACTGATACTGTTTAGTGCAGGGTGCGCTTTAGATGCCCTGCTGTGCGGGGAAACTGTGGGCTTCAATACATCACTAAGTTTTGAAGTTCTAGTTCCAAATGTTTGAGGGAGTTTTGGGACCATTTTTGGCGTGGCAGTCACGGAAAACGTATCCTCACCAACTTTGTTCTGAGTTCTTCCTTTTGTAAGTGAAGACGTAGCTCCGTGTTTTGTAAGCATAGCCCTGTGGGTAAATGGATGAGGTTTAATCTGTGTGTATAGCTGTTTGGGAAAAGATGTCATTCTTGATAGTTTCGGGCTCTGAGTGCTCACAGTGGAGAGTACTGGTCTGTAAATGCTTGTCACTTTGTAGGAAAATGGCTTATTTTTCAGTTCTACAATTTGGGCAATATTTTCAACCAGATGCATGCCCTTGTGCTCAGTGACTCCCAACTGTTTAATCAAACTGTGGCAGGAGGACAGCTTTGAAACTGTGTGCCCTCTGTCTCTGTTAAATTCTTCAGAATTAGTAGTCGGTCCAAGGGGAACATTTGTCATGGCCTCTCTCCCAATTTCCCTGTTATATTTAATGTGCTCCATGTTTCCTTGCATTGTTTCCTCTCTTCCAGCCTCTGCTCCTTGCTTTGTCAAAGACTCTCTCTGCTTTTCAGTTACATCTTTAATGGAATTCTTTGTATTTATTTTAGTCACACCTCTTCTTTCATCACCTTCTTCGGCCCTTACTTCCCCTTGTCTTGGATCTTTTTTTTCTCTCAAAGTTACATCCTCCTCTTCTATGGTCCCTCCACCTTCCTCTCTACTTGCCTTGTGCTCTTTTATTTTATCCTCCTCCTGGTCTGTATTTTGATTTATCTCTACACCACTACTAATTATTATCCTTTGTTTCACGCTTTCCATCTTATCTGAGCTAAATAATTCTTCTCTCTTGCTCCCCAACTTTCCTTCAACCTTTCTCTCCTCTTCTTCCTGCAACTTCAGTAGCTCTTTTGTCTCTTTAATTTCTTTGCCCTGCTTGCCCTCCGTCTTTATAATCTCTTTGTCCCCATCTTCTGCAACTAGATTCAACACCTGCTTATTTTTATCTCCCGGCTTCAGATTGTGGACTATTAAATCCTTGTTATATTTCACAAAAGATTGGTGTGTTGGTGCTCCATGGTTATCACTGCTATCATCAAACGTCCTCTCCTGAATGATTTTTGATTGACTCCCTATAAGTGAGCTCATTGTCAGTCTCTCAGAGAATGACTTGCTTGATACTGCTGTTAAAGACAACATGGACACATCAGCAATAAAGTCCTGTCTTGATTCTGAAAGAAACAACTTTTCAGGCACAACAACTTTTCTTGTTATGAATGTTGGAGTTTGTGTTTCTTTTATAACTGGTTTATTGGTTTGGCCTGAAGAATCAACAAAAGACTGTTTAACAATGCTGTTTGCAGTGTTAAATGCCTGAGAATTTTGCTCATCTGTCACGTGTCTTCTTGTGGTTACAGATGCAAACTTGATGGCAGAATCCTTTAGTAACAAAGTCAATATGGGTTCTTTGTTCTGAGAGCTGGGTTTAGCTGGCGTTTGGCTGCTCAATACAGAGATCAAAGAATCAGATCTTCCTGTCAGAGAGTGAGACTCAGGATGTTTGACAGCAGAAGTGGATGGCCTACTAGGGCTGAAGAGTGTTATTGCGCTATGAGCCTCGATCAAACTCATTGTTGCAGTTGGATGTGAAGCAGCGCTGTGATCACTAGCTTCTGGAAGAACACTTTTCTGACTGCTGTGGGACACTTCAGTGATGACAGGTATATTGCTTGCTGGCCCACTGCTGAAGTCCAAAAGTTGGTTTTGGGGGAATACATTTGTGAAGTTTGTCGAGAGACCATAGGAAGCATTTTTGTTATTCTTACTGAGATATATCAATTTTAACTGTGGGTCCCCGATGCTCAACTTTTCTCCAAACATCTCTTGTTCTTCATTTTTTACCAGTTTCCTTACTGTATAAAGTGACTTTGATGAGCGATAAAGCGCTGTGGTTGTTGAAATCGGTCTCTCTTCGACTAAAGTTTCACTAGGATAGGTGTGTCTCAATTGTTTCTTGTTGTCTCTTCGTGTTACTGATGACATCTCAGCAAGAGACCGCGTGTCAAATGCAACAGTTCCTTTATCTGAGAGAAAAGATTCGATCTGGGAATTATTCAGAATGCCTTGACTATGATTCACAGTTATATTGAAGGATAAAGGGGGAACTGTCAGACTGTAAACCAGGTGTTCCTTCACACCAAAACTAGAATTCTTGGTAATGTCTTGGCGATTGATTTCTCCTTGTTCTCCAACTGACTGTTGATGTAAACTGGGTAATGAGGTTGTAAATTCATTGAAATCTAAAGCAAGGCCCTCTGTTGTAAGAGAGTCTGAGGATGTATGAGGTGACAGTGCAGGCAGACCCACAGATTTCTCAGTGGACACCTCCCTTTGATCTTTCACACAGGTGAAACACAAGTTTGTCACAGTGTTTCCTTTCACTGAATCTTCTGCTGTATCCCTTTGGAAGATGGATGGCATCGCACCGAACGGATACTCATTTCTTGCCAGGTTTGAAGTCCCCTTTTCATCCCTGCCTTGAGATCGTTTGTCAACATTGTCATTACTCAGCACAGGCAGGTTATCAATTACACGAGGATGAGATGCAGATAGGATTGGAACTCCCGGTCCTCTGTCAGCAGATGTGAGAGTAATAGAGTCTGTGTTTCTCTGATTCCTGTTATCAAGCAGAGTGTGAAGCCAAAGAGAGGCTTTCACTGCATCTGCAGACAAATGGACCTCTGGCTCTGAATTGCCCTTCATCATTGATTCAAATGCAGCTTGTGTAGAAGAGAAAACGATATTCTCATGATTAGATATCAGTGGGACTTCTGATTCAGTGTGAATCCTCATAGGTGATGCATTGTCTCTCGTTAATGTGAGAGAGTTTTGCCCATTTCTTGAAACAAGGCGTTGTGTGCTCGGTGAGGCAATTATAGCCGATGCTTTTGTGATTTGTGTTGTCTCATAAGGTGGCGTTGGTCTGGTGTCAAAGAAGACCACCCCTGGAAACTTGGCAGTTGCTGCCACTGCAGTGTGTTGATCTGAATTCTCTGTAGGTATTGCTTCTGTGCCATAACCGATTGTGTTTTCCTTTTTCAAGAGCAGATCTTTTGTGACAGTTGTGCCTTTTGTTTGTTCTGTGTGGTAACCTTGGAAATCTTCTTTTTCTGCCCTGACTACAAAGAAAAAAACAAAACATGTCACTCAAATGTATTCCCCAAAAGCTGTCCTTAAGAGTATTATGTTGAATAAAACTGAATTGGAATTAATTAGTACAGTACGGTGGATCCGTGCTTTACTGTCACTGTACTATATTTGAAGAGTTAAATAAATAAACCTTTTTTTGACAAATTAGTCAAATTAGTGCTATTTGCTGGGTTTCAAAATCCCACTTAGAATCATCTAGGGTTGTAGAATATACCCATACCATATATACAGTATATTATCATATTAGGCAATATTTTGCCAAATGAAAAGTATATCAGAACATCCACTGACATTCAACACATAGGAGTCACATTCCTCCAAAAACCACTAGCTAATTTTTCAGAGATGGCATCTGTTTCTGATACTGTTTTGATGACTGTAGGGAGCAGACTGGCCCCCATTTAATTTGGTCTCATCTCCCTCAGTGATTGTGGACACTTGGAAGGAGTGTTAGGTGATAAATTAGGATGGCTACTAATTAGCCAGTATTTTTAGATGTCTGTATCTGCATTGGCATCAAGCATTACAGCTACAGTACAAAAAGTACAGTCCGCTGGTTGACAAAAGGAGTTCCAATGATGTAAAAAATAGTTAGTTATCTGATTATTGGGTATTTGTAAAACTTTTATAAAATCAATATCATGCATCCCCAGAATCAAAATGCCATTCTGCAGCTCTGCGCAACTTCCCACTGCTCCCTCCAGTTCTTATTTCCACTCCAACTGGTATCCTTCCCACTGTTAGCACAAGATTATTATTATCATGAATAAGGTAAAACGCATGCAAAAGTTAGCAGGGATAAACAAAACTCATGGTTTACTTTCAAACCTCCACAGGGTACCTTTTAATTTGAACCCTGTTGTGGCAGATATAAAGTTGTGAAAAAAAGTTAATTATGTTGACATCAGTCTGTGACTGACAGCTAAGACATAAAATGTTTCTTGTAGCAATAATATTAGGCAGCTTTCTAATTAAATTAGTTTGTGAAGCTCATCATGTCAGTAATCAATTTATTTAATGAACTGGGACAATGACAACACCTGTATTGTATCATAAGCTATATTAAATAATAGAAGAAATGATCAGTGTGGGAGGCAAAATAATCTAATGATATTAACACTGTAGGATGTCAGCCACAGTGGGAGGTAGACCTACAGATTTACTTATGAAATATTTCCCTAGGTGTGGTTGTTGATTGATGTATTTGTTCTTTCTACAGTCTACACAACCAGCAGAAATTTGTTTAAAAAGTAGTTGGTTTTGCTTTAAATGTATATTTTTATGTGACACAGAAAATAAAATCTAGAAAAATGTCCTCAGTACTCGTGCCTCTGTCTATAGATAAACATTCACATCATTTATCATCAGCGATGTATATCTCATGACTGAGAACTGTGAAAGTATTTAAAATCTAACATCTACCAGCAGTGGTTCAAATGAGCTGGAGCATAATGGAAGTAACACCTGTGGTGCACCTAAAAAAATGACACAAAAAATAAGTACATACCTGTAAGCAAGAGAAATCCTAGAGTGAAACAGCAAAGCCCCATCATTTCTGCTCAGTCCTGATTACAATTACTCAAGCCCCAGTGAAAAGGTGTTCCTATTACTGTTCAATCCAACTGAGCAGACGGTATCAGTTGTTTGCAGACATACACAGATGGTGTCATCCCTCACAGAGAGTTTTTGTCCTCTGCAGTTCATTTATACATGGATTAGATTTCACAGTAACCGTTCCTTTTTCAGGCACCGCGGGTACTATGTAGGCAACAGGTACAACATATGTTATGAGCAGTAAATATACATTATAAATGACATCTTAGTTTTATTTAGGCCAAATTGTATTTATTCATTGATGGTACATTTATTACATAAACTGTATTGAACAAAATATTTTCTTTCATGTAAAACCTGCATGTTTAAAACTAATGTGAAATCACTTTAGGACCTCATCAGAAAGTTACTGCTCTAATTACTTTATTATTCACTAGCGTCTCTTTACAATGTAAATGTGTACTGCTAATAAGTTAATTTTCTGACAAATAAACAAGCAGAAAACAAGAGTCTACAGTTACACTAGCGGCTCTAGGGGGCTGTAGATGCGTAGGTCAAACATGCTCACATTGAAAAAGATAACATGCGGATGTTTAGCAGGTAAAGCTGATCAGCGTTAAACACAAAGCCCAGCTGAGGCTGTTGGGAATATCATTGATTTTGCAGGTATTTGGTATAAATCAAAGTAATGGACATGTTAACATTTTGACCTGAAGATGTTGCAGGATGAAGAGTTAAGGGATGACCAAAGTTATTATTTTCTTTCTGTAGGGGACTTGAATGTTTGTACCAAATTTGATGGCAATCCAGCCGATATTTGCTGAGATATTGTACACAAAACTACAAATGAGAACCGTATAGTGGCGCGAGAGGAAAAGTCAAGAGATCACCAAAGTCATTAGGATTCATCCTCTGAGGACCATGAATGAAAAAAAAATTGTGCCAGTCCGTCCTATAGATGTTCAGATATTTCACTGAATAAATAAAAACTTTGACCTGTTGGAGGTGCTAGATGAAAAGTCAGGGAATCGCCAAAGTCATTAGGATTCAGCCTCTGGGCACCGTAGATCTTTGTGCGAAATATCATACTACTCAATGCAATATTTGTGGAGAATATTTTGCTAAAAAACTTAAATTCATTAGTCGTTAGTTCAAGCCATTAGTCGACTAGACATCAAACTTTTATGATGGTAATTTAGTTATTTAAATAGATTTTGGGGGGGGCATCAGAGATTTTTTTGAGTTTCCGGGATGAGAAATAATGTTGTAAGTAATAAAGTGCTACAGTACAGAGAGATACAAAACCATAATAATGAGTCTGTAAAATATACATTTTACAAGGGCATGCATGAAACGAGTAATGATTCTGTGTCAGAACAATCAGCACAGAGACTGAACATTTTGTTGATTTATTTTCCAAACATCACACAACTTATGAACTTGTAACACCAACACAAAAACTTATAATGAGCCTATAAAATATGCGTTTTATAAGTGCACGCACAAAGCGAGCAGCAGCGATTCGGAATGATTTGGATTTCCTGCCTGACATATAACTATCTGTTAATAACTAACTAATAACCACTGGGACCAGCCGTGTTTTCCTGCGACCAAACGACCAATGAAAACTTGGTCGACTAAGACTCTTTCATTGACTATCTTTTGGTCAATTACCCATCATACATCACCCATAACACTGTGGCCATAATAGCCAACTGTTGGCAAGATTTTTGAAGTCAGCCTTAAATCACTATCAGTTTTTCTGTGTAGCTAAGATGAAAGCAAACATCATTCCTGTTACACTTGTCTCTGCCAGTAAAACTATACAAGCCATCAAAGATGGTGTGCAAACATTATGCTGGTAGAGTTATAGCTCTGACCTTCTAACAGTGGCCGGTACAGCGTTCAGAGCTGTAACACAACAGTCCCACATTGAATTCCTAGGCTGAGATATTTCTGTGAGTTTACAAATAATCCTCAAGACTTACAGATCTGGCAGACCCCAAACTTTGTCTAACTGTAAACAGTCTTTAAAATGCAAATGTGTTCATTTTGAGATGACTTGTCCCTCTAGTTCTACCACGCAGATAATACAAACACAGATGAAAAAGTACTCATTTCAACAGCAATATACACAAGATTCAACTGCAACTTTCTGGAAATGAAATTAAAAAAAAAGAAAAACAGCCAAACAGACAACACATTGAAATATCCCAAAAATAAGAGAAATACCAAAGCCCACTTAAAAGTAAAAAGAACAAAATTTATTAAAACTTGTGGCTGACAGATTGCCAATGATACTAGCTGTTAAGCAAGCCAGGTGCTTGTTTGTTTAAGAAGTTTATTCTCTCATATACTATGTACTCAGGACAAATATTTAGTTTGATGTAATGAAATGTTCATAATATTTTATTCTAATAACAGACACATACAGTAAAGATGGTAAAATTGACTGCACTTGCACCTCCATCCACACGTATTCATGGTAATTATCCATATAAATTCACATGGGCATGAAAAAAAGGACAGCCAAGAACGTTGAAAATGATTATGACCTTGTTTATGTAAATTGAACAATTAGGAGCAGAATTCAAAAGCAACTAATCTTTGACTATTCTCAAGACAGACTTTGTTTTCTTCAACAACAAAAAAAAATCCATATTATATAAATATAAAATATTATATATATATATATATATATATAAATATAAAAATTATAGAAATCAATTGAAATAGTATTTACTGATGAAAGTTGAAAAAAAGAAAAAAGCAATCTTGGCCAAATAACAGAATACAGACGAAAACAAGACTGATGACATGCAAGGAGACTACAAAACATGTTATTGTTGTGGGTTCATGTGATGAGCTTCATACAGGAGTGCAGGATCTCAATGCCGTGTAGTTCTCGAAGTTTGTTCATATGTCTGGAATTGACAAAAGAAAACAACCTTTGAAAAACGCTTATTAAAACAAAACACAATGACAGTGTGTTCAGTGCTTTGGCACACAATTTGTGAGCTTGGAAACTAAAGACATCAACACATCGTCAACACAGTCACAGCGGAGCTATGTAGACTACAGGTACAGTACGAGTGTTCAGAGGAGCAAAGAGACGGGTTTCGTCATCTTCCATTATTAAAGATGCTACAACAAAACAAGTATACTCACATAATCAGAGAGGCCTACAGGAGCAAAACATAATCAGTTATGCATGTGATCAGGTTTGATTTAATACATGTAATAGTAGTACAGATGCTTAGTAGAGTTGGCCAAAATACCAAGGATCATGGTATATATATATATATGTGTATATATACACACACACATATATATATACACAAACCAATTCCTTGTGTTTCCAAATCAATGAAACTAAATTAAAACGATTAGTTGATGGAGAGAAAATTAACTGACACCTCCTTTGATAATTGATTACTCATTATAATTTTGAAAGCAGAAATGCAACATTAAAACATTCCAGCTTCTGCAATTTGAGGATGTGCTGGTTTTATAAATGTAAATGTAATGTCTTTGGGTCTTTGACTGTTGGTTTGACAAATAAGGCACTTTGAAGGCGATCGCTCTGGGAAATTACACTTGCCATTTTTTACTATTTTGTGACATCTTAATAACAGAAAATTGTTTAAGAAAATAGTTGGCAGATTAATGGATATTGAAAAAAATCATTAGTTGAAGCCCCAGAAGATATCCAAAAAGCAGCAATGATGATAAGTGAACTAAAATTACAGCCGGAAGGCAAATCCAACTCAAAACTTACAACAAATATTATGAAGTCAAAACTGTCTCTCTGTCACGTTATTTCATTTTTTTCTTTCTCTTCCTCTTTCTAGACTGTGGGGGACCCAATCTAAAAATGCGCGCAGCACAGTATCGTCAGCCTATCCATCATGATTAAGAAGTAAACCAACTGCAAATATTAAGCAATGTTATAGATATCACCATGCATTGTAGTTAACCAATCATCACATGCACAGAATGACAAAGTGGTGGATGTTTGTAAGAGAGAACTTCACAATCCATAACATATACTTTAAATTAAATAGAATATATATAATAAACAACTGACTTTGAGATACAAATACCAACATTATAAACAGATATTTGTATATTTGAGCTCAGCCTGAGCCAGAAGTTAAAATATTGCCTCATGTCAAGTTAAGTCAAGTCAAGTCAATTTTATTTGTTTAGCACCAAATCATAACAAAAGTCATGTGTGACCACCTTCTTTAACCAGAGCCATAACATCATCTTAGCTCATTGCCAGAGTGGCATTTATTCTAGTCTTTCAATGCTCCTTCAGGCTAGTTTCTAGAATGTAATCAACAGCATGTGGTTTATAGTGTGAGGTGGAGGTGAGAGGGCACCTGGGCTCAGATCGACACAGCTTCCCTAGAGCAATCGCGGCATTTTGCTGCACAGCTGTCCTCTTAGCGTCCCCTGCAGCGTGGCGCAGCAGCAGCAACACAATATCAGTGCCCAGCAGGTTGTTAGCAATTCCCTTCATCTCAAGGCAGTGGGCCAAGCACAGGGCTGCATTTCCTGACACCATCTCATCACAGCTGGAATCCAGCAAATGACGTAAAATAGACAGTTCTGTGTAGAATGATAAGTTAAATCATTAACAAACACATAATGTAATGACATGAAAATCAAAACAAATATACTGTACACTGTACTCACACACACATACACAAACACACTTCATTTGCATATTAGGTCAACCCTCAAATATTATTCATGGACTAATGAAATAACTTGTTAAAGTAATGCCAATGTCAATCATTTCTCACTTTTATCATACTTCACCAGCTCCTCCCGTGCCAAGTGACTGGCAGCAGTGCACACTGTCAGAGTCTTAATGGCATACTTAGTGGCAGTCTGCCCTGTTCCCTGGGTAGGCAGACACAAAAATAAAAATGACATTAAACAAGTTGAACTTATGTTTATAAATTCTAACTTTATGTCGACATTCAAAAGTCACACAAAATGTTTTGTTTGTTTGTTGTTTGCTTTTAATTATAATTTTCTTACAACATAGCTTGTGAAGATATTGCCAATCAGTGATCTGTTTTTAGCTGTGTGTGAATGCAATGTTAGATACTCAAGTTTCAGATATCTGGAGCTTTCTACAGCCGACATGCACAGCTGAGGCCTAGTAAAGAAAGCATTAGATACAGTTCTTATCTATTCTGCATTACAAATTAAATTAAATGCCTTCTTTAATAATGTCAATAGTTTAGGAATAATTAATGAACTTAAAGATGGTTGGAAAATAGAATATAGTTCCACAAGTAAGATAAAATAAGTGTTGACATATTCACATAAACTTGGTTGTATGTACAGTCATGCACCTTGAGCAGCCGACACATGGTCCGGATCACATCCCTCTGAATAACGTGCTGAACAGCCTCAGAGGACTGAGGGAGGACGGTGCTCAGCACGCCAATGGCTCTCTGGAGGACAAAGAAGAATGTTTTTATTAGAAAAGAAGACAATAGAAGATAGAGAAAAGTATAACAAGAAAGATAGATGGGAAAACACAGGAGAGAAACAGACAGGATATGATCAACAGAAAACTACTATGGGATAAAGAGAGAAACCAAGACAAACAGTTCCTACTAGCAAAAGGAAAAAGGTGGAAAATAAGAAAGAAGAAAACTGTTGTGTCAAGACGTGAAATCAGTTTGTTTTTGTCAGCAAAAAAGTCCAGAAGGTCCATTGTAAAGATGGTGAGAGAGTGGCCTGAAAACATGTTGAGTGAACATAAAATTAAAGGGACCCTTTAAAGGACAGGATACTAAAGAAAAGACAAGAACAAAAAGCATAAGAACTGAAGCAAAAAAAAAAAAACAAGCAAGAAAATTAGAAAAGGGTCACACATGGGTGCTTGCTTTGTCTTGTAGGTGTGATCTGTTGAATCCCACATTATTATAACACAGAGTAATTTAATGGCACAATTTAGTCATTTTAGGCCACAAATAAAGTAATTGAGAGAATTATTTGTAAATCAAGGGCACAAATGACCTCTCTCTCGTTTTTTGGTAAAAAAAAAAAAAAAAAACTACTAAACCAATGTAGCTTCAGTTAGGTATTACTGCTCTCATCAACTGTATTCATAGCAGCAGCAGGCAGCCATTTTCACAAAATAGGCTCTGATTAACCCACACACACAGACTCCCCAGTACCAAATAGCAGAGAGACAAAGTAAGCTAAAGGCCCAGATAATTATTTTTGAAAATCTGAGCTAAGAGGCCACCGAATACTTGTCTTACATTTGTCAGAAACACAGCTCCAATGAGTTGACAGTGTTGCTTCATGCTTCATATATATTCAATAAAAGGATTTATTATGCTGACATGTTTAAATGTTTAAATGTTTTACTAGAGAGACCATTTCTCTTGTGGTCGGAGCAAAGTGACAACAGTGGAAGTAAATGACATGGACAAACTGGGCAGTTTCTAACAATCCTTGGCTCACGCATGCACGGTCCTCACACCTCCTCTTGAGAAAGCTGAACCTACTGTAAATCTATATAAAGCCCTTTTTTTATGTATATGAAAAAAACAGCCCTGCAGCGATAATTGGGTCGATGGGGACACTATGGATTGTGGCTTTGGGGCTTTGGCGTAACAATTATGATGTATTAAAGAGAAAAGAAGGCCAAGACATGACAAGAAAAGACAAGAACAGAGCAGAGTAAAATTCTGAGGAAATTTAAAGAAGTTTGTTGAAACCAGGTGACAAGGAAGAAAAAGTGCCAGCCAGGCAGTGAGTGAGCACTAAAACATAGTAAAGAGACAGATTGGGTGGAAATGTGAAATGTAAGCAATGTGAAACTGCTATAACAGCTATTAGCATAGACAACAGCACCTGGAGCTGGAGTTTTAATCAACCTTAATGACACATGTACAGGATCCCCTGAACATTGTGGTTTGCTGTTACCACCTTTTGGGGAACATTGCCAGGGAGCTCAAGTCCTAAAAGGGCCCATTACTCAAGACAAATGTCTTTTATTTTCTTCTTGTTACCTGAAAGGATGGTTTTATGCTTTATAAGACTTGCACAAACAAGATGTTTCCAGGAAGCATCCTGAACAACTGTAAAACTCTCTTAGTACTATTTATATATATATAATATTTTTTGAATATATTTTTCAAACCTTCCTTGGTCCAACACAGCAATACCACCAAACATGAAAACCTAATGGGAGTTATTATACAGTAAAGCTACTACTTATATGATGTATTAGGGTTTCCTAGTCTAAAGCAAGGTTCACTCACAGTTATAATTCCTCCATCGCTATCCCTCAGCAGGCCCAGACAGCAGTCAGAAAGTGAAACGGCATGCTCCTACAAAACAGCAGAAAAAACAAGTGGTTTAACCAATTTTCACATACATTGCACCTCTGATTAGGTGACTGATTAGGTCACACTTCATGGTTCACACAAACGCTCCCTCTGCCTCGCTTGTCCATTGGCTATTAATATTTTTTACAATACAGTATATTATAATTTCAGTGTGGAGTGAAATGTCAGTATCATTCTCTCCCCAAAGTGATCCACACATTTGATGACAGTTCAGCTCAGCCTTATCTATGATAGGCAGTATCATCATATCATCAACTTGTACACTATTAAGATACATAGAGATAAGATAGAAGTTCATTTTTGCACTCATACCAACCCATGCATAAAAGTAAATATCACTTGTCTTACCTGAATGGCTGGAGAGGTAGTAGCTGAAAGGTTGATGATTAAACCAAGCATAGGGTACAGAACCTCTTTGTATTCACATGCACTGGATTGCTTCTGCAATGACAGCCATAAACCAGCTAAACATTTTCATAATATCCAAGACAATATCTATAATATGCAGTTGTGTCATTCAGAATGTACTGAGGTGTTTTATTTCTCGTATCCAAGCGCTGTCTCATCTAAATACAACTAAATAAACAAGTGATTTGTACTTTTCTATGCAGAGAGACCAGTCTGTAATGATACTAACAATGGCGACCAGGAAGGCCTTCCAACATTCTGGATCATGAGCAAAATTGTGACAGACGACATCATCTCGAGCCAGATAGCCAACAGCCGATATCAGTGACGGAAGGACATGATGATTGGACTTGCTGATATTTCTCTAAAAGATGAAGAAAACAGATGTGCACGTTTGCTCAGACACACAACACACCTATACATATTCAGTGCATACTACATATTGATATGAAGCTTTGTATTTACATATCTTATCATATCTGTATATAAAAGTTGGTTGGTTCTCTCTGGCATGGAGGCGTGATAAACACGTATCTTTTTATCCATAAATCACTTATTGAACATTCAACACCCTATTTTATATATATATATCAGAATCAGCTTTATTGGCCATGTATGCGTACACATACAAGAATTTGACTCCGGTGCATATATGCTGGACTGGACACACCACCACTTCACCTCAGTGTGCAACTATTTTCACTGAGTATTGTCATCTTCAATTTGTTTAACTCTGCATTTCTCTGTATCATTGCAAATGAAGGAAACCTCAATCATTTTTAAGTCTTAAATAAAGGTTTGAATTAATAAATGAAATTAATATCTTACCAGTATTGTTGTAAATGGTTCAATGACAGAGTCGGTCAACACATTCCTTAACTGAATGCAAAATCTGTAAGACAATATGAAAATATTTCTACAGTACATGTAAGACATAAATACCTTATATATATATATATATATATATATATATATATATATATATATATATATATATATATATATGTATAAATATGCACAAAGGTTCTCTTTCACTATTAAACAGAAGTAGCAAATATACAACATAACATGCATTGTTGTGTTAAAATGACCATGGGTGCTTGGGCAAAGAGGGGGTGAGTAAAGTCAAGCCAGTGTGACACAAGTAAGCAAAACAACAACTCCATCAACTGAACAAGTGGGCACCTCTTTCCAAGCGGAACAAATACGGTCCTATTGCATCAAACACCACTGTAGACCCATAAGGCCTTATACTTCCCAAAATACCCTTAAGTCACTCATAAAGGATAATGTGCATTGCAATTTAATTTAGTGGACAAATAGATTTGACTGTCATGCCTCTGAAGATTCTAACTTTGAAGGCTTGCTTTTTACTTAAACATAATTAAATATGCTGTTATTAAATATAGTGTAATATACTGCACATAAATTAATCAATGCATATACATTCTGTAATTTGTTTTACTCTGACAGATATGCAAGATTTGGAATCAATTTGGAATTTGGACATGTTGTGTATTCATTTTTTACTCCAAAACAAAAATAGCCATGAAAGCTATTGACCCGGCTGAGCTTTTACAATGAAGAGAAAACCTCTGTAGGATATATAACTTTTTTTGTAAGGTAACTCTCTTTGAGCTACAGACAAGGAAAATTGATCTCGCCATTTCACTGCTTGACACCTGGACTTATTTCCTGCTGTGTTTGAGAGCCTGGGTTGTACTTTCATGTCTATTTTCACGAGGCATCAGAGAGAGAAACAGTTTGAGAACAGCCTTTTGCCTTCAAGTGACATTAACACTTGGATAACACATGTTGAATTATTAAAGATACCACACTTTCCATTTCTCTGGGGACCCCTCTTGAAGTGATGCGACAACAGATTTTAAAATGCTTTTAACATAAATAGACATGTTGTATGGGAGGATAATAGACTGTGTTGTGGGTCATATTCTGAACTCTGCAGAGTATCTGAAAATATGTATTTCCTTGTCCAGAAATAAAATTGATCATCTTCTATGGTGTGAGGAGAAAAACTCAGTAATACTTGTTTTCTGTTGAAAAGTTCTCCAGAATGTTGACCGCTGTGTTCTCCTGCTGTTTTGGCTTCGAGATGCACGACATGAGGTTCCTCACTAACCTTTAGATCCAGATTAAGAGTAAAGAGAGATAAAGAAAAACAAAGACGAATAGAAAGAAAAACAGAATCAATGATTTTGCTAAATGACATGTTCTTATTATCATCTAAAGATGTGAATAGAATATTTTGTACCCTGATGATAATTGTGTCCACCTTTGGACTAATAAGTTTGATAATAAAGCAAAAATGGAGCAACAATATTGCTCGTTCTAAAAAAAATTCAAGTTTTCTGAAAATCCAATCAGCTGTGGGTCAGATATTATCAGACATAAAGATAGTTAGAAATCAGTTGGGCCACTCAGTGTAATTTTTAAAGTCTTTCATAAACAACATTTCTTAAAATCGCATTAAATGGATGTGGCAATAAGACTGACATTACGAACATATGGTCCAGGGCTCCACTGATTTCATTAAAGGGGAATATGTGAAAGGCAAAATCATTTCAATCCCAACTCGGGATGGAAGGAGGTACAGAAAACATTATTATAAGTAATTTGGTTAATTAGACCATACAGTAAGTCTACCATATATATATATATATATATATATACATACATATATATATATATAGACACACATACTAGTATATTTTTACTCCAGCTATGTTATTGCTCTCATCAGTTGCATCCGACGACAACATAAAGAAATGTCTTACATGTGCAAATTCAGGTTGTCAATGGCCAAACGTCTGCCATGTGGCATCTGCGAGTACACACATAGTAATGCCAGGCATTCTTTTTGTATTGCAACATGTTCTGCTGTTACCAAGTGAACAATGTACTGTCTTGTGACTGGGCATGTCATCAACATTTTCTGGTTTTCATCTGAAAGCAAAACAAATAGAAAGAATGAGTCCACTGGACACAGTTCTCTGTTAAGTTCCCAAGGAACAACAACAAGTCTGTAAACACAATTATGAAAATGACTATTAAGTTGCTATACTTATGTTGATACTGTTATTTATATATACTTTGTTATTCGTATGGTGTTAATATACACACACTGTGAAAAGCTGTGTTAACAAATTTTCACATTTGGCATAAACAGTTGATGAGCTGAAGCCCACTTTGCTTGTGTGATTTAAAGACAATAAAGGCTTGACAAAAGAGAAGGCTTGAGAATCACATTAACAAGCTGTGCAGTAATGACACAGTGCCATTGTAGAGGATTATATTAGCATTTCAGTTATTTCATTTTTTCCTATATTTCCTGCTAACTCAGTGAGAGCAAATTTCTTCATGGACAAAGACAGAAAATGAAGCACAATTCAATTGTCTACATACCATTTCCACAGCAAATAACTCTCCATAATTTCAGAACAGACACACACAACTCCTGGCTGTCTGGACCCCTTGTTTTCTGCATCAGGCAACTGTGGAGAAAATAAACTCAGTGATTAGCTGGGTTCTCTTCTAATTTACATAATACACGTCAAATTGAAATATTACTGTCAAATGAAAATAAAAAAATGTGTTATTTACATGCAGGTAAGCCAATAAAGATGTATCTCAACACACACAAAGAACGGAAACAAAATGAAAATTACAACAACAGAATATAACAAATGTGACAAATGACAAATGTGCAATATTTATATATACTTTACGACTCTGCCCTGAAAAGGCAACACCTTTTTCAGATATTTTTTCCACTTTTTACCCTTAAAAAAAAATTGAGACTTCCTATAGCAGTGCCAAGAATGCATGAGAGTGCTCCTTCAGATTGTGATCAGGACAGGCAATTACGCACTGGCATTGTTTGCAACAAGGCTCACATGGGTTTCAGTGGTTGTATCTGTATGTGTATCTTAATAATAACCTTACTGATCTGACATGCAGGAGCCATAATTTGTATCTTGTACAAAACAACCCCTCTTTCTGGGACAAAACACAGGGCCTTTGCTCATTTCAGTGCTCATCTCAATCTTCAATGTGATCATCTTTTCCTCTTTGGGCTATCACACAAACAACCAGAGAGAGAAAGAGAAAGAGACAGGGAAGGCGAAGAATAATCTCTCTAGTTTAGGCCATCATTGTCTCTGTATGCCCCTGTCTCTGGGTCAATCTGTCAAAGCACCACTGAGGGCTGACAGCTACCTTTCCCTCTGGTCTCCTTACCTCCTCACTGTGTCATTGCTGCTGATGATACTAAAGCCATTGTTCAGTCTGAAAAGGGTCTGGCCTGTACCTGTTAGAAGAGAACAGTAGATAGTGTAAGAAGACGGAAAGCTATATATCATCACTAGGTAGCCTCAAGGTTTTAGGGAAACACAAAACCTCTCTCTTTTAGTTTGTCTTTTACTGTTCACTGGTTTACAGTCAAGGGCATGAGGGAAAAGAATAAACAAAATATGTTGAGAGAGAAGGGTACAGTGAGGAATGGTCTATTTTCCACTAAAATTACTTGGAGTACACAGAAAGTGGAGCAGAGCAGTGAGAGGGTACTTTTAGGGGAGAAAGCTTGTAATGTCAGGCCTGCTGAGATCCTTTCAGTTGTGAGTTATGTAAGTTCTGCCCTTTTCCGTTGAATGGCACTGTGAGACAGGCATTATATCATTTGACAGAACACATTTATTAATCTAAATGAAGAAAAAAGAGAGATTGAACAAAAAATGTTTGCCATTCTGCTTTGGACAGCCAGTGCAAAAAAAAAGGCGTATTACAAATTGTGATACAAGCTAAAACAAAAATAGAGAGTCACTATGATGTGGGTTTTTTATAGCTGTATGGTTTGCCGAACAACAAGCTTCAAGCTATACTCCATCAATTGGCTGTGTGGTCAAAGTACCTGAAGTTATACAAGGCCTGTATGAGAGCAACAATGGGGTGGAACATGTCAGAACTACTTCATAACAAATTCTTTCTTAACTGAAACAATACAATATGACAAAATAAATACTTCTGTGTGGGCCATTGACCTTGATGAATTGTACTGCTAGGTTGTAAGCTGCAATTTCTGCCTTTTGGCAATAGCTAAAAGGAGTTATATTAGGGACATGGAGTTTCAAAGTCATTTCTTGGGTCAAAACATTTACAAAAATATCAGCAGCTGACAGAGGTGGGGTGAACAACCTGGTGGAGAGGTGAACTGCTGCCTGTCTACAATGGGCCCTTTTCATACACAGTGTTGCTACATATTTTTGGAAATCAAATGTAATGCTTTTAAAGACCTTTTTAAGACCTTGAGAGAAAAATAATACCCCTTCCATGTCAAAACAAATGCACAAGCAAGCTTTGTGTTAAAATTCCACTCAACAATATTATTAGGGATTTTTGTAAAAGTAATCAAATTAATGGCAAATGCAATGAACTGTGTCCCACTGTAATGCTTCACAAAGCTTTAAAAAAACATTTAATTTAAATAACAATTTGCTTGGAATTGTTAATTTTAACAACATTGTGTAAAACAATAAGTCTGTTCTCGTCTTTCTAGCACTCATATAGTAGGCTATAGTTAATTATCCACATCAAGATACATACACGTTAAAGTATCTCTACCTTTCATCCACTTAAACAGTCCACTAAATCTGTAAACTCGAGCTAATCAGCCAATTAAAACCACTCCTCTCCTCTTTATGTCTTATATTGGCCGTTGCGGCTCCAAATATTCAGATTCTGAAAGGCAAAAAGATTACAGATTCTGTAAAAAAAATTTAAGAGCCACCATAATTTAACCTGAAAATTTATATTTATTTAAGATTAAATTCTGGAATTTAATTTAAGACTTTTTGAGGATCTGCAGGGAGCCTGATACAGTAGAGGACTTGGTGAACAAATATCAGATACTTTTCAACCTGATGCCATGATTATCAAATGGATCTATATGGTGAAACTGCCGTTAGAGCATGTTCTTGTCTCGTTTCTTAGGATCAATTCATCTTTTTTAAGCATTGATAATCCCTGGCATGTTCTAGGGTCCCTGTCCACTGAGAGGACCTCAGGCTAGGCGTCATAAATCTACAAAGCCAGCGGACAGGTACCACCATTCACTAGCAACCTACTCTAAATCTGACAGGGTTGAGTGCAGGAATACCAGTGAGGTTATGAAAGGACACCTGCTATCACAGATCTTTTATTAAATTGCGCTCAAGACAGCTCCAGAAGGCTTAATAGTGTTTGCTGTCATCCCATAACAGCCCACCCCCCTCCCCCATACCTGTTCTCAACACCAAATACAACTAACATTGCTTACACAACCCTGTACCTACACTTAAGGCTATTACAATATCTTAGAGTAATAGTCTCAAAGATTTTCATTTAAATAAATGTCAATGTTAAATCACTATCTATCATCGAATGAGGTAACACAGTGTGACTGAGCCTATGGCCCACTGATGAAAGCCTTTGCATTTGCAGTATTATGAATTGGGTGTTCCAGGGAATTTGAGGGAAAATTCACAAGCAGCACACAGCTAATGACGTGTTTTTTCATCACCCAGAGCGGGTAGGCGGAGTTAATGCAACAGACACGCTTAGAAATTAAGTTAATTAGCATTTTCGCTATGAACACTAAAAACAGTGCCTCTGGTCCTTGTGCATAAACGTATGTTACAATTCACCACTGTGATGTCCATATTAAATAAAATAAACATAAAGAGACCAGATGGAGGTCTTCCAGATTGTTATTTAAGTATTAGCAATTTAGTTTATTATTCATTACAACATCACTTAACTGATGGAACAGCTTACACTGCTGGCTTGGAACAGCACACTCAGCAGTTTGGCAACCCAATTACATAATCATTTATACACTGAGGGAATGTCTACTTCTGCTAATTGAGATGATCAGAAACACATCACAAATCAAATCATACGAGTGCTAGAGGTTTCATTCATCACCAGGCATCGCAAAATATAAGTTAAAAAATAAATAAAAAATGGCCCTACACTGCAATTTTTCTACAACTGTTTAAGTGTCATTTGTTAGTGTTACATGGTGTTATGCCATACTGTATATACCTGTCCTCTGCACTGTGGGAGCATTGAGGTTTTGCTCTTTCAGTGTGGCTTTACAGTCTATATTGGAAATTTGCTCACTGTGACAAGCAAATAGAGCATGAAGAGAAATCAGTGATGGACAGTGTTACGTCTCCCCTCTCCTCCATTGTCGCAGAGCAAGACAAGAAACAGATTGTTTTTGCAGCCCTGCTTCACCTAATGCCATGCCCTAAGATGTTCACTGTGAGTACTTAAGTACTGTATTAACTGTCTTTTTCTCCTTCAAGTCAACGTATCCATCCTGGCCTGAAGGTCATTTTGACCATAAAACCAGGAAATAGGTGGACCAGTGAAGCAGGTTATTGAGGAAAGAGTGGGCACAAAGACATTAGAGGAGAAAGATAATTGTGCAAAGCTTCTCCCAAAAGAACACTCACAATCAGCAACTGCTTGTAACAGAATCTCTAATCCTCCACAGTAGTAGAAGGGCATCTGGCCGGGACGTGACAGCTTCTCCAGGAGTTGGGGCACTGTTGTGGCCTTCCCATCTCCTTTGACAAACTCTTGCATCGCATTTATCTCCTGACTCTCTCTCTCCTCTTCCAAATCTACCTGGGTTAGGTATTCTGAGTGGAGAAAACAAAGGAGATAAAAGTGGAAAAAGAAGAAAGCAGACAGTGATATGCCAGTTATTCAATATTCAACTAACTGTAGTTCCACTGTCACAAAAAAGAGTGAACTGAAAGTCTCCTATAGTGCAACAGCCATGCTGAGATGACCACCCCACCCACCTCTTGCCATAAACATGCACTCAAATAGAAGTAGGTCTGTTGCCCACGTATCAGAAATGCTACACCACTTATGACAATAGGTAATACACTGCATAATGGTGTACATAAGCATATTAGCCACAAAGTGTCTTTTTTGGCTGAGCAACAGCTGAGTTACATCAAGCTTTAGGTTGTCATGAAAGCCTTTTCATTAAATGGGCTGCAGTCAATGAGACCACATCACTGACAACCAAATTAAAACAATGGAGAGTATCATCTATACTTTTGATGGGCTTCAGTTTAAACTAATGTTGTGGCGTATATGGCAAGAATATTCTCAATTATTAATAAATTATTTCATGAACATTTTGTTAAACTGAATCACATGGAAAAAAACATTACATGTACCAACAAATGGCCAATGATGATGATACATGGCTGATGAGGGCGATGATCACAAAATGACTTAAATACATTCAAGTTTACATAAAGTAATGCTTGAAAAAAAATTCTTTACCTTACCTACCAACATCTTCTCCCTTCCTGGTTCTATTTCCGCAATCTTATCAAAGCAGTTTCTGGACTGAAAAAGAGGAGGATTAGGTTTACCACTGGTTATATGATGTGCTTCAATGATCTTTTCTTGACCCATGGAAATCAATATGATTCAGGCTACTCCAAAAGACTTCAGGTTCTCAGCACAAAAGTGTGGTATATAGAAAACTATGATGTAAAACATTCATATTAAGTAAACATTTCTTTTACAGATATAAATGGTAAATATAAGCCTATTTTCCAATGAATGGATTAAAATACCTATAAAAAATATTTTACAGATAATTGCTTGGAGTCTTGGACTGCAACAATATGCTTATACTTACTTCAAAATCTTAACTCTGCAATCTGTTTCAGGCATACAACCTGCATAATATAGCCGTTTCTGCTGTAGTTAGATGAAATGCCTAGTGTATCTGTCTGTATACAAGAGCAATGTGTGAAATAAAAAAAACAAACAGGTGTGATTACATGTAATGGGAGGTAATTATTCTTACCTCATTATATTTCTTCAATGCCAAATATGCTTTCCCCATGTGAAGGTAAGCCTTTATGCATCTCTCATTACACTGATAGAGAGAAAATGATCATGGGAGTGTATTAGTCAAAGCACTTCATCAGTAACACATCTACATAATGGTGATTTAATGTTTCTGCATTGATAACACTAGCCCAGTATGAGAGAAATGTTCAATATGAACATCAGAGACACACTTCACCCCAGAAAGCATTATAGAGTTACAGTGATATGATTACAGAAAATCATTGAACAGTTACTCTATAAAGCATATTTGACATCCATCAAACCAAAACTAGAGTAAAACTTTTTCATTGTAAACTTAGATTTGGCTTAAGTAACCTAAAGAAAATATAACTCCAAACAAACCACCAAGTTAGGAGGAACTTCCAAACAATATTAATTTCTAAACACAATGTTCTCTCCAGAGAACATTTCTGCACTTTTGATGATCTGTATCCTGCATCTTTTACTGTTTCTGTTGAGTGCAGGACAGAGCACAGCACACTGTTAACCCATCCAACACAATTTCCTACAAAACTAATCTCCTCTGAGCTCCCAGGTTTGTGAAGAACGGTGCCTCAGATGACACAATGACAAATGAGGCAGCAATTGACTGACCCCAGTTCACAGCCAGGCCTTACCTTCAGGGCCCATTCACAGTCATTGATGGCTTCCTTGTACTTTCCCAGCCTGATGTATGCCTAAGTACATGTAAACATTGGACAGGTGGTAACTGGGCATCAAGAACAGACAAAAAATAAATCTGGTCTCACAAAGTAAATAATGTGATTAGTGGTGTAGCAATTGTTTTGTTATTAAAATACCACCAAGTCATTGGAGGGGAACATATTAATTGTACAATTAACATAATCAAATTTAAATTTAAAACCACTGCTGGCATCCCTCAGGTGGCCTCAAGACCTCTGTGAAACCAAAGGTTTCTTCAGTATGTCACACTTATAGGCACACAAAAGCAGTTCTGCTTTGATTTCTTCTGACGGACAAACAATTATTTGTCACTTTTGCCATCTGGGATCAACTCACAGGATTAAATTACAAAACTTTTCCTACACAACATGATTGCATTGTATAACATTTAAAAGATGAAAAACACAAGTAGATGATATTCACTTGTGCTCGGTTGGTGTACAATGGCTGCATGTCCTGTAGTTCAGCCAAGCCGTCACTGTAATACTTCACAGCAGTTTCATAGTCTTCTTGAGCATAAGCTTCATTCCCTTTGTCTTTGAGTGCTGCAGTGATAAAAAAAAACAGTACAACATTTAAAGGGCTATATTGCTAGCCCAACAGAGGAGCAAGTTCAGCTGTTCACCTCCAGTGGCATCTTTAAGGAAAAGGGAATCACACACCAGTTGCCTTTTTCACTTTTGCAATCCTCCTTACTCTCCTGTCTTCAGCATCTCTCTCCATAATCTTCATGAAATTCTCTGGTCAAAAAAAGGAAAAACTCTTAAGCATGAGAACTAGAGAAAAGAGGGATCTGTAAAGATATTTATCATTAGGCAATACTTCACATTGAATGCAAATTTTAACTTTAACGTTTCCCTTCTGATAGTTTTGTTACACCTTTAAATAAGCAAAATCCAATCATTGATATACCAATCTGTCAAAACTGAGGTTCGAGTCATAGAAAAAAACAAATGGGTTTTAACTATGTGCTTGCATCCAACATTGTGGAAAGGTTTTGAAAGTCGTCTTTGGTGACTAAAGAAATCCAACAGGGTTCTTCCTATGTGTGATTGTTGATGCCTACAATGTTCTCCCAAGACAGATATAGTATTGCTCCAAGTCCAGTGTAATAAATATCAGTTGGGGTAATTTAAAAACTGTTTTGCTGTGTCCTCAGCCTCAAGCACAGAATTGTTTTTTCTTCTTCATTTTGTGAATTGAATGTATGATGTGTCAACTTTAATATTAGTAGTTTCACACACAGAGGTGTGAAAGATTCAAGCATTTGCAGCATTACTGTTACAAGTGATGAGTTTTACCCCGAGAAGAATTGAAAAGAAGCATTGATTTAATTTTTAGTTGTTTTATATGGAATACCACATTCAAGGTACTGGGACGAAAAAGGATGACACATTGTGAAAAAAGTAATACAAGCTTTTAAGATCACCACAGCAACTTGTATATAAATGTACTGCACGCTAACTTAAAGCTGGTTCCCACACGTTTTGGCTTGTCCCACATTGTGTGATGTTTGAGGACACAAGTATTGGTGGCCTGAACAGTCAATACTACAGGTCTCCTATCCACTAAGCATTGTAAGGGGCCTAAACCAACAAAAACATATTAATCATAGCCAATCATTGATATCCTCTAATCCATATCAGTGACCTACTCACCATGGGATACTGACAGAGATAAGGGCGTGAACAGTTTACTTCACGCCCTTATCAAACCTCTGCCAAGTAAATTGACCAAAATAGCACAAAACGTGGGGGTGTCTGAACTGGTTTGAGCAGGCAAGTAACAGATTGTGCAAAACATTGTCACCCTTGAAACAAAAATTGCATTGTCACTGTAAATTACAGTGTCACTGAAATGCTAAGGACATGCTAAGGCTTGTCTTACTATTATTGCACATGTCGAGTCACCAACCTGCCAAACAGGCGCAGTTTATCTCACTGCGCCTCAGGAAAATGTAACGTTGTACACATAAAAACAGGAACAAGAAACCACTTACTGTATATTGAACAACAATCAGACGCAGCACAGATATGTGAAACTAAAAATACATCTTTTTTGCCTTTAATAGAAAAGATAACAAGTTAAACTCATGGACTGATCAAAAAGACTGACTAACATAAGCCAAGAATTGGGGTGCTTCTTAATCAACGATGTTCAAGGACTGCATCTTTTACAGCTGTGTTTGTTCAGGCAGGCTACTGTCTGGGAAAATACACAGTGCAATGTAGTAAGACACATACAGTACAGCTACATTTATAGCTTGTAAGTTCTTCATTGTTTTTTAATTTATCTTTGAAAGAATGATACACACACTAGAGAGTGTATTTATTATATTGTATTGTATTATTTATTATTTTGTTTAAACAACCAAAGCTCACCTGGACTTTCATTCTGCAGACTCTGTAAAACAGAAAAAGACCGACAGAATGTTAACTAAAACCTTTCGTAGTCACTACTTACTGAACATAGCCTTGTCCCTTCTTACTTGACAAGAAGGGACAAGGTAGATAACACCACAAGAAAGTGTTGGTCGTGTATATGTGCTGTGTATGTGTGTGTGTGTGTGTGTGTGTGTTGGAGCCTCAGTGACAGAGACAGCAAGAACGTGAGAGAGAGAGAGAGACAGAGTGGGACTGATGGAGAGGGAGAGAACGAGTGCAACTGTACTTGGGTGTCTGTGTGTGCATGTCTTTACCAAGGAAGGTTGGAGTGGTTGGATTGTGTTGATTGTAGTCTTGTTGACTTTTGTCCTGCAGGGTTCATCCTTGGCAGCAATGTAGCAATCAGCTTTCTCAATTGCTTTTTGCTGGACTTCAAGATCAGAGGAATTTAGATCGTTCACTAGCTCACCTGAAAAGTATAAATATTTTGTTTACAGCCTTTACTCACGTCTTCAATACCTATAATAATCACACGTGAAATGTACATTCAATATACTGTGTGTATCAACCTGGTGACCTATTTGCATATGTTATATACCTACAAATGAACATCACAACTTTCATACAACTTCATAAAAGTAGGCATCACATGCAACAAAATGACGCTTCCCCAACTGTATGGTTAAAAGCATAACGTTGTAAATTTTACGATGTATGTATTTTTATTTCTCATATGGAGTTGTGACGTTAAGATATCTGGTAGGCGGCTTTCTAAACACAATGGACGGTCTGAACCACAGCAATAACTGGAGTGAGGTGGTAACAATAGGTGGTTTATCTGATTATAAAGTTAAATAATGTCACTAACGAGGGTTAGAGTTAGAGTTAATCCAACTTTACGTAGTAGGTTGAAACAAATATGGCTGAAACATACAGTCCTCCTTCTGTCTGTTAAGCTCGTTAACTAATTCGTTAATTTAGGCCACTTGGCACAAAGTTATATTACTCACTTATTTTGTCAACATTCTTCAAAAACCGGTCCAAGTCTTCAGGTTTGTCCATCACGCGTTTGTCCTTGCGTATATTATTTAATAAGCTGAGCGGCTCAGTCTCATCGCGACTTTTCAAAGTGTTTCCGTCTCAGCGTTGAGTTACCATAGCGACGCGATGCCTTCAGGGCCGCTCGTAAACTCCAGCGCGAAACTTGTGGCACAGGCACTCCGTGAAAAGATAAATTAGAAAAACAACAGCCGAAGTGTGTGTGATTTGATTCATTGACTAGCCGGGGTTGCGCATGCAGAACGAAGACCAACAGACTGTTGTTTTATACGCACGCTTGTTATACGAAGTATTGTCCTAAGACCTTTTTCCAAATCTCATTGTCATTTTAATCACAGTCATTTTGTCGACTGTTGCCTGCATGTGTTTTTTCTAAATGTCATGTGTTGTAATCAACAAAGTGGTTCACTTACCACGTATTTATCAATTTGCCACGAGTGCATTGTGTCACGTAGGTAGGATATACACATTTGTTTCGGCTATGTTTCTTGATGATAGTGATAATCATGAAAGCACTGGAAGGCAGCCCTTCTCACCCTGGCTTTGGGTGGTCATTGGTCAATTGGGTGGATCCAAAAGAAAATAAATAATTGTCAAATGTATTGTTTTATGAATCAATACAAGTCATTTTGTGGCCGCCATTACTCTTTGATATTTTTCTTCATTAGACTGTAAAGTGTTTCAGGGGCCCCTTCTACCTGCACCTATATTATGTGCTCCCCTACTGAGTTCAGTGCAGAGTGGCCAAAGATACTGTATATCTCCTCAACACTTCAATGGACCTGCTTTTAGAATGACCATCCTGATAGGGGAGCATCATACACCATGAACTCCCCCTTCCTTTTTCTGGGGCTGGATCAACACTGCCTCCCTGTGGTTAAAGACACATGAAGAGACAAAGCTATGCAAACATGTTCTAAAATCAGCTGATGAACATTAAAGATGAACATTTAATGTTGCCATGAATTAAGGACAAAGTAACAGGTGAGTAATATACATAACAATGTAAACACATACAGAGTGTAAAGAATTAGTCAGTTAAAATGTGCAGCATGAGCATTAAAACAAATAATATATTAACACAAGCACAATGAGTAGATTCATATTATTTATGTAACGATCAGTAGTGCATGATCTGAAAATGGCAAAAAGCCACTTGCCATAACTACAGGGTCTGGGAGGTGCCTGCTATATTAAGACTAAAAAGATAGTTGAAGGCATCTTTGCAGGTAGAAGTGGCAATGAAGTTTTATCTTTCAACCAATGTAAATTGTCAGAAATTGCTGATTGTCAACAAAACAACTGATAGCATTGTTGTTCAGGTATGGACTGAGATATACATTCAGGTGCAGTGCAGCTGTAGCAAGGTGGGCTTTGGGAAATATCAATCAAATGTAACCCAAATTTAAAATGTCCCTAATTGCGAAGTACCCGCACATGCTATAGTAATATGAGGTAACAGATAACATCAAGAAGGTAATCAAATTAATATTAAACAGTAATATTTTTTTCATCTGTAAATATTTCTGAATGTTATACACTACAAAATTATCATAAACTCAGTGTAACTGTCTGGGATAATCACCACATATTACACGATTCAATATGGGCGGCCATTCAGATTAGATATTATATTTATATTATATCAGTGCCTTTATGAGAGGAAATCTCCTTAGTTAGAGCTTTGTTCATTTGATAGATGAGGATAGACATTGTACCAAGTTACTTCTGGTGTGAAAAATGCAGGCTCTCACGAACACACAACAACATGACGTAGCACAACTGGTCTACATGAAATGTCCTGAAAGGGAATGGGATCGTTCCAGGGCCACTGTTCTCACAGCTAAATCCCAGGCAATAACAACCAGAGACAGTGAGGCTCTTTATCTTCATTTGCACAAAGCAAATGAGGATAAAAACATTCCAGAGACACAACACTGTGCAGCCGACTCGCCATTCATTTTGATCTGATGTCGGAGTATTGCGTTGTAGTAATATTAATTACATCATCAATTTTAATGATTGGTAAGAGATGTCTTTTAAAAACTGCTGTGTTTACTTATCTGACACATTCCATGCTGACAGGCTTTCGAAGTCTTAAAATAGAAAGCTGGATAACGTTCAAGAACCAGGATCACAAAGGTCGAAAGATCACAGAGAGATACTAAAAGGGTGCCACAGTGTCGTGTCTCAGAGGACGACTGACACAGGCAGCACAATGCTGTCATTGATTAAATGCTTTCCTATTTACTATATCTGCCTTTGCACAATAAGTCCACTCATGTTTCCAGTCTGTCTTCTGGGGTAATCTCAAAAAATGAACCCTGCTTAAAAATTGTAATGCAAGCTAAGAATTAGTTTCCAGGTACACCCAGATTTCTATCCTCATGGGTGCACTGCACACCCTGGGAAACTAAAGTCAGATTTACATAATCCCTGTGTGCTTTGGGTCCAAACAACATCACTTCCGTCATTGTTCAGCATTAAGAAGTTAACGGACATCCTGGACTTTATGGTTGCATGACCGACTGTGAGTGAGGTTGCTGAGGTGAGGTCTGATGGGTTTGTGGACAAATAGATATGTGTATCGTCTGCATAAAAATGGAAAGAAATATTGGAGTTGCGAATAACTTTTAAGAGCACATCTTGGATCCAGAATTTGACCTAAAAGAGAAAGAGAGAAAGAACTGCTTTGAAATATATTAATACAGTTACAATTTGTAGGGGGAGAATGGGGAAAAAAGAAAAAAAGGCATATGAAAGTAAAAACAAGAAATGAAGGGCGATAAAAAATTAGATGAAAACATAAAATTAATGTATTGGTTTAGCTGTAAAATCAAGTAAATTCAAAGACCTTGATATTGCACAAATGACTGTAATGTATGGGATAGTATATCATGACTCAACAACATACTTCCTGTCCTTTACTCCTTTTATATGTGTAATGTTCTTATAATGGTTACTTGTAAACTACTGGAGCCAGACAACATGTAAAATGGGAAAAGCAAAGAGCCCTCTCAGAATCAAAAACATCTGATTTACTGGCAGTACACCTGAGTCATGATGAATGGAGGCCATTCAACTGCCATTAACCAATTTCTGGTGCACAGTCAGTTGTCTGTGATCACTCAGCAGGATGCTGCCGTAGTGTACTCCAGCTGGTACTTGATTGCTATTGAAAATCATGTGAATCTATTTGGCTGGCAGTGAGAAAATCTTCTATTCAACTGAGAAAAACAATAAACTTAATTAGTACTGATTATGGTATTGTGCTGTTGTGTAATTACTAGCTATGGAGATGATTAGATGATGATGATGAGTAAAATGATTTTTAATCCAAAAACAAAAGAAAAAGCAAATGAAAAAACACTGAGGCTTTGAATTGACAGAGATCAAAAGTGAGAAAAATGTGCTGTACTAGTTTCCTCTTCTAGTTGCTAGAAGAGGAAACTAGTACAGCACATTTGAGGCTGCAGTTAGAAACAAGAAGTGCAGTTACTTTCGATCAGTTTAACATTCATGATGCTTGGCACAAATTGTTCCTTATTTGAACAAAGATGGTGTCACGGCCCAGCTGTGGCTGTGGTTTTTCCTGCACACCTGTTTATGGTCTAGAGCTCGTTTGCACAACCCTTGTGTCTCCCTCCTTCTCCTGCTACCTGCCTGCCCACCCCAGCTATGTCTGTTTCTTATTAGTCTGTGTGGATATATGTTCCTGAGTTTCTTTTGTCCTCTGTCGGGTCCTTGTCATTTTTCGGGTGTCACCGATGATGTTCCTGTTGTTCCTGGCTCCCCTTTGTGTGATTCAGTGAGTTTTTTTTGTTGGGATAAACCTTTTTTGACCTTATTTTTTTTTTTTTGAGATTTGTGTCTGCATTTGGGTCCTTTTCCTGCTTGAAACGTGACAGATGGTTTGTTAATGTTTCAAACATAAACACAAACAGACTCAGGCACCACCCTGATGAAGTCAAGATAGGCAAAATGGTCTGAATAAAGCATGGTGTACTGCAATAGAGTTGTGAGACGTGTTATAATTTTAATGGATAAATATAAATTACAAATGTATTTTCTGATGAAAAATGACTACAGTATACTGACGCAAAGCCTACCGAAAGTCAAAGATCTCTGTGTGCATAGTTATGTTCCGGTACAATACCAATAGCTATTGAAACAGGCAGGTGTAATGGTCTCTCTATTGGTCATTACATAATATAACGTTGTTAGTATAACGATTTCATTTTTGGAATAAGTAAAGGCTTATTTTATTTAACTGTTCTGGTTAGATGATTGTAAAAAAAAAACTTGGGCCATAAGACAAAGTTCTTTGTTTGCAATGTCATGTTCAAAAGTCAAAAGTTATGTTCCTGTGTTTCACTACTGCAACTGTTTTTTTGGTGTCTTATATATAATGTGGGCTGGGCACTTGTACGTGCATTACACAATAACGTAACTAACTAACATGTATCTATTAAAGAAAGCTGTTATGCACAATTATGCAAGAAGAATAAAACCATGTGTTAAAATGAATGTAAAAGCAGGCACCGAAGTCAACTTGAAATTTAATTTGAATCTTGAAGTCTCCTCTATGTTTAGTTGCTCCTGCCAGTATATCTCAAGTTACAAGAGATGCCCAAAAAAATCCTCAATTTCTGTTCAATCCCAGATAGTGTCATTTTTCTCTCCATTGGCTGCTCACATAGCTGTTTTTTATACAACCCCTTAAACCACACCCATGACAGATAAAAGGGTGTGGGTCATAGCCCCCGCAACACATTGGATCCAGACACTGGCCAACAAACACTCCAAGTTCGACACAGGGACATTATGGAAGGAGGCCAGACCCGTGCAGTGGTTCCATCCTACTTAGGATGGTCCATCTTCAACACTTTATGCTGTTGCCTGCCTCTAGGGATTGCTGCTATCATCTGTTCCTGCAAGGTAGGTAACTTTTCCTGAGCATCAAACTTTTTTGTAAACTTCATCTGCTGCTTTCTCTTCCTGTATTATGTGTTTTGCTACATTGTCCATGTTGTAGATACATTTTTTTTCTTCTAGAAAATTGACTTGCACATAAATTGAAACTCATTTTGCCACTTGCTTTTTAAAGGCACAAAATGCTAATGCTCTTGGAGAATCAGCTTCAGCTGCGGATGCATCAAGGACAGCCAAGATCCTAAATGTTGTCGGACTTGTCTGTGGAATGATTGTGATCATCATTGTCATCGCTCTCAAAGCCACTCAAGGCCACTAAAATGTATTTTGAAGGTGCCTGTTTGTGCCAACAGATTGGAATCTCAACAAAGTTTTTTTTAAGACTTCCCCTCCCCCACAAACAGGACCACTAAATAGAAACAGATGTCTGTATGTGTGCGCTCATATAGGTTGTACACATGTGTCTGTCTGTGTACCTCTTTTAATCAAGCGCCCATCAAAGAAAGAACCCAGGAATGCCATTATAATGCACTGCTTGTTGTGGTAAAAGCTACGCAGCCAAACATGTATGATTTGTCTAAGGAGAAAGCTGTTTCTGGTTTAAAATTTAATATTTGTTTTGTTGCAAAAAATAAAAACTTCCTTACCTAAAATTGTCAATATGCTGTCAATTGGTCTTTTTGCCTCACAATTACATTACTTTATCCTGTTTAAATGAAAGGAATTACCTTGCACATGACGTAAAGGTATAAGAAAATAAGTGTCTATCTAAAATTTTGAGTTGAGCAGTTTTTTTTTGTTTGTTTTTTTTTTTTTTTGCTTTTTGTACAAGAAAGTATATCAGCATTGACTCAAAAGTTGAAAAAAATAATGTAATTTGGTAAGTTTATCATATTTTGTTTGACAACATGATGCAAACAAAACTATAGCACTGATTAAAAAAGTTGGAACATTTTTATTTTGGTGGGAATTAGGTTCATGGTTCAATTTGTTTTATTTTTTTATCTCTTAAATGTGTTTGGACTTTAAAACATACTTTTTTACATTGCACACTGATAGGGAGGTATAAAAGACATCTGTTTACCCAATCTGGTCTTTGCGTTTCTCTGTGGCTTCAGAGCTGTTCTCTCTCAAAAGTCCTTCAAGATGGGAAAACAGAGACGTTTCTCCGTGCTTCCTCTGAAGTTCCTCAACTTCCTGCTCCCATAATCACAAACATACACACAACAAGAAACATGCAAGGCGTCTCAGATTACTGTGCAACTCACAAATATTATCCTGCCACTTTTGCTGACCAGTAAAATAATGAAAAATCGTGTTTCTGTCTCAACAATCTGAAAGAATAAATTAAAATAACAGCTAAACATATGAACTGTGCTATTGCAGATTATCATAGTTAAAGGAAATATTCTGTTCTCACATTTTCAGACAGCAATCCTCTGCTCGGTTTGCGAAGCCTGTAAAGCAGGGAGGCGGCATGAGAGTCTGACAGAGTCCCCTTTAAAATTCTTGAAGGGGCCTCTTGGTCCTGGAACAACATAGACAAATTGGCTTCCTGTCCAGAGGGGGGCATGAACAGTCTGGCCTGAAACAGCTCCCCAAGACATGCCTGCAGCACCTGTGATATTAAATTAAACAAAACACCAGAATTTCAATTAATATCATCAAAAAGACATCTAATCAACAGTAAAATCCATAAAATATCTGGGATTTCAAATTTCAGCTTTATTTGAAGCTACATTTGAAATCAAAATGTATTCTCACAACTAAATTTTCCCAAACCATTAATGATTCATGCACACCTTGAGTGTTTGTCTGTACCTTGAAGAAAAGCCTCTGGAAGGCAGGACTGGAGTCCGAGCTCAAGTCATTAATTTTGACATGGGACAGACAGTGGAGCAGCAGCAGAGAGAAGCCTCCAACTGACTGGAGCCTCTGGCGACGGACAAAGAGCGTCTCCTCTGCCCCCTGTCAACAGAGCAGTCATTCACACGCATCTGAGAGTTATTATCGGTAACACATTACAGCTGTACAAGGACATACACATTCATAATTTACTTATAAAAAAGCAAGCATGGCCCCCCATATTGATTTACTTGTACAACACAATGGTGTGTGTCTATCCAACTGAAACACAATAATAGGAATAGTTTCACATCCTAGTTTAGTTTTGTAGAATATACAAATGAGGAAATGCAACGAATGAACACTGAGGGGGCGAGAAAAGAAAGTGCCTACTTCTCCAATATTAACATCTTTAACACCTGCTGGTATTCTTGTTTGACTAAAGAAGGATAGATTGTAATGTCTCCCATTATATGCACTAAGTTTGTTGTGCCATTTACGTTAGCAGTAGATATGAAACAGGGCTATACTTCAAATATTGCAAACTTAATTTAGAGCCTGTGTTTGTCTGACCATGGAATTAAATGGTATCCCACAGTCTGCAGCTGGTGTTCTCCTGCAGTTTGGAAGTTTGAATCTCTCTGAAACATCAAAATCTGCCCCTGAAACAAACTCTATAAGCCTGAGCTCATGCAGGAAACCTGAAGGTTGAGGAAATGCTGGTTATTTACTGATTTGAGGGGTCTTTTTGTCTGACCTCTCTCCCCTGAGGAGGGAGAGGTGAACATAGACAGATTATTTTGTTTCCAAAGATCAGCTGGGATAAACAGGATGCTCTGTAAGGTTTTCCACTGTTGGGACTGTTCACTGAATTACCCCTTTAGTATTAGTGAGGGCTCCAGTAGGACGTAAACAGCAGATGGAAACAGCACACTGCTGTTTTGTCTGAACTGAACTGTACTGAGAAAGTTTGGTGAGATTGCAGATAGAGGTGTTGCTGGTTTGTTCCACCACTATTCCCTACTTTCTGCTGCATTTAATAGTATTCCCTCATTTTATCCTTTAACAATTTTCCCAGCAATATTTTTGATTTTGTAAAATTTTGTAAAAAGTCTTGCTAATCCAATCTAAAAGAAAACCTACAGTATAAAATGTAAAGTTTGTCATTACAAAGCAGACTGTTATTACAATAAATATATGTATATTATTTTTGTTATCATTCTGTTCATGCTTTGATTCATGGTCAATGGCGCCATCTGTTTGACTTTTCTATGTAGCTGTGTTACACACAGGAAACTGGAAATAAGTTGTAGTCTCCTGTCTTTTTGTTTGCAAGCCGTGCATCAACACCAGAAGGCTCGTTACACTTAAGAAAACAATGCCTGTACGTTTATTTTAGGTACTTTATGCTTAGAATCCTATACTGAGGAGTATTTTATGACGGATGATGTTTTACACCGTAGCATTTGCCTGCATGTAGTTGTGTTATAGGATAGATAACACACAGTGAATAGGATTTGCAGTTGCACTATCTGGGTCCAAGTATATTGTTTGTATATTTTGCCATATGTTTCAGTGCATCAGAATATTTGTTTATTTCTATTTAAATGTATTTGTTTATAGAACCTATTGTAAGGATAGCAGGTTAGCTTTGTACGTGGTGTTACTCTAAACTACTACTGCATTAACATGTAGGCAGCATTATAATGTTGCATCTGGTCCAGCTGGATCTAATTTGAACAATTTTACTGTTGCGTAGTTTAATCTAAAACTGTGTTTTGTACTTTATAAACTGATGATACAGTTGTATATCAAAATTGTACTTAAATTCAGTACTTAAGTAAATGTATTTAGTAACTTTGCACCACTGGCAGTATCAAAGTTGTAAAGGGGTATATTAACCATAAATCAAAACCTTATTTACTGTATCTAGTTCAAGAGGCGGTTTGCGTTACAATTACAATTTTTAAAAGCTCAGTAATTTTCGGCTGCAGTTACTAACATTGTCCCAGTCATCCAACTATATGACAACAAATACACAGACCACCCATACTTTCTCTGGATCTATTCATTTACCCACTGGTATCAACAGAATACACTATGACCAAAATATAAGCAGGCCAACATCTGCATAGCATACTGAATACAAAAATGTTCCTGCGGAGAAAAGGAAATCCTAAAACCACACAATCACAAAGCCCTCACAGGGTTGAACTTGCGAATATGCTTTAAAGCAGAAGTTTCTAGAAAAGTAAGGGAACAACAACAAGCATATCAGGGAAAGTACCTAATGTTCTCTAAACAGACTTCAGTAGGAGTGGCAAATCTGAAGTAAATCCTTGGATTTGATGGTCTCAAGTGAAGCAGCACATTTTCACCATTTTTACAGAGCTATTTCAAACTTTCAAGCACTGTTATCTGTTGACAGCATGCTTACAGTACACATATTTTTGATGACTGAGAAAACTAATCTTCAGACAACCTGCAGCTTCAGTGTGTCAAATGCTTTGATGCCCGAGCTTCCAAATAACTAAAAACTAATCTCTACAGCTTGTTTGGGTTTTAGATCATCTTATCTCCAGACTTCAGTGTGTTACACTAAACACAGCAGACACTCTTTTTACAGAAACAGTTGCTTCCCAGGAAACAGTATTATCACACTTCACACAACCAATTGGAAATACAGCCAGGCAATATGTCATCTTCAAAAATCTGTGATATTGGAAATATTTTTTACATCCATCTCTGAGGTATTCTGGGGGTTTCATTAAATATGCATTGTGTATTATATTGGTCTTGTTTTAGGTGCATCACTTGTGACTTTATTAGTCAATTAATTTGTACTAATACTGTACAAATGTCTGCCTTGTTGATGCCACTTATGTCTCAAAATACTGAGCAATTGCACTGACACTGAAAACCAAAAAGCAAGTCTCAAATCACACTTTAACAGAAAAGAGCAACAGGTTTACCTGATAAAAGAAGGAATTTCTGAAAGCGTTGTTGAAGTAGTTGTTGTTTGGGAGACTAGCTGCTATCTGAAGTGAAATGGCCGGAGTCTGTTGGAAAAGAGAGCAACAATCCTATTAAAAGCCTTTTTAATATAATATGCCTACTGAAGCTCAGGGTACAGTAAAACTTTTTAAAATATACATATATCAATGCTAATATATCTAGGAATTAAAATAACAAAGAAGAATTAATTAATAAATAAAGGTCAGTTTAAAGCCCCAGAGCTCTCACACCAAAGCCAAGTCACCTTTGGTCTTTAACTGGGATACAGGAATAGTTGGGAGGTTTCCTGCCTGAGTACTTCAGACTGCACAAAGGCTCATAAGAAATTAAAATTTAAAAGATAGCTTAGGGCCACTCAATAAAAGCAATTAAAAAATGAATAAGCGACAAGGTTGAAAGTAACAGTGAAAGTTTAGCACAAACCAGTTTTAGATTATGCAATGTGTGCATTAGGAATAGTCCATGCTGGTAGACCAGAAACTCTCTGGGGTTAAGGACTGATGGGTCCAAAGGGATCAGCTCTCCCTCACATTCCCACTGAGCATCGAGGACATCTACGAAACTCTTGCCTCTGTCTGGACAAAACACAACAGTTGCCAAACAGAAATTAAATTGTTTAAATAAACATACCGCACGCATACATACAGACAGACCTGCACTTGATGCAGGACCGTTTGGGAGGGAACATGAATGTTTGAACCAAATGTCCTAAAAATCCATTCAAAAGTTGCCAGACATTTACCTTAAAACCACAAACGTCAAACTGGTGGCCTACTGATTTTGGGATCATTAAATTTTATAGGTTGCATCTTCTGAGGTCCGTAATTGTCTGTACAAAATTCCATGGCAATTCATCCATTATATGTTGAGAGATTTCAGTCTGGACCAGAGTGGTGGGCCAACAGACCGACATTGCCATCCCTACAGGCTAGCTTGGATAATAAAAAACACAGTTTCTTGATATTAACACCAGGATTTTTTTTTTTTTTTTGCCACAGGATTTGCAGCAGCCTCAGTAAGACAGTTCTGATGAGAGTAAAACCAAACCATGAGTCCCTAAAGCCAAACAAACTAACATATGCCTGAGCACTGAGGTTCAGAAAATGTCTAGCATCTGGGCTTCATCAAGCCCCGGAGAGCGAGAAAATGTGAGTGGTTGAAAAAACAATCACAGTGCTAAAATACCCAATACTTCAATAAGGTTGTAATCTGCCCGTTTCACAAAAGTACAGCATCACATAATGGGACCCTTATTCAGTATTCAAAGAAAATACTTGGAGCAATCAAGCCTATATTCAGGTTTTCACCAGTTAGGCTTGATTTTGGGAGAACATATCTCTGATGTGTGTGTTATGCTTGATTGTCTATGAATGTCTGATGATTATGCTGTCTACTGGTGTCTTATACATATGTGGAATTCTGCATACAGTCGGTGCCTGTAGACGGCCTGACGGATAATAGGCAACCCCAACTATATCCTACTTACCAGCAGGCTCTCCTCTGAGAAGCCCTGCCCCACAGGCCCAGCCCTTCAGCTGTAATTGCACTCCCTTCAACATCTGGAACAGAGGAGAGAGCTCAAGCAGCTTGGTCCACTCCTCTTCTGGGGAATAAAAGCAACATGGATGGATAAAGTTAATGTGCCACACCACATGTCGCACATTCTAACTATGTATTATTTAACATCATGATGTTACCTGGGATTGCGGGAACAGACATATGTGTAGGCTGAGCAGACTCTTTCATCGGCTGGCTCTCTGTTGGGAAATCAAGTTAAAAGGAATAGTTCAACATTTTGGAAAATATTCGTATTCATCTTCTTGTGAATTAAACAGCTAACCTGGCTCTATCTAATGGTAGCAAAATCTGCCTACCAGCATCTATAAAGCACGCTAATAAACTCATTACATCAGCTTCATTTAATGCGTACAAAAAAATAAAATTAAAGAAGCTGTGGTTTTACAGGCGTTATGTGCAAGACTATTTCTCGGGCAGGTGCAGTGACTTCCTGGAGTCTCCACTGGCAACTTCATGGTTACGACTCCAATAAGTCACTGCTCCTGGCCAAGAAATTGTCATAAAACCACATGTCGTTCTTACACTTTGGTTTTTGTATGGATGAAACAAACAAGCAATAACGTGATAGTGAGCTTTACCCTTTTTCCAGTCTTTATGCTTAGTTAAGCTAACTAGCTGCTGGCTGTAGCTTTATATTTAATGGACAGATATGAGAGTGGTATATGTATGTATGTATCTATATTCTCATCTAACTTTCAGCAAGAAAGAGGATAAACATATTTTCCAAAATGTCAAGCTATTCCTTTAGAGGTATGTTTTGCTGTGCAGCTAGAATTATGAGTGCTTAAAATCCCCCCTATGTGTGTGTATGGATGTGTGAATATCTGTGTGTCCTTTCCCAGAAGTCCATTACTAGAATGTAGTAGGGAGCGTGTAATTGGTACATACAGTACAGTATAGCTCGCTCACAAAAACAACACTGGAGCACAGCACAGGACAGCACACGGTGAAAGGAGTCCTACATTCAGTACTATAATTTGTGCTTCATCTCACCCTGGGAGTGAATGCCAGATGATGCGGTGTGTCTTGGTGAGTTGTGTGTCGGCGCTGAGCTGGCCTGCAGACCATTGTCCCGGGATTGAGCTAAATTGACAGGCTCCCTCAAAGACTGGGTGGAGATACCTTCAGAAACACAACCTGTCAAATACCTTTTAAACCAAGCAAGGCAGAGATAAAGCCAATTCATTTCAAGTCAAAGTATCACCTCAAGTGGCTGTGCGGCTTTGTTTTGCAAGGTTAGTTTTTTACAGACCCAAGACATTATTTTGAGGTAATGCACTTTACTTTAGAGGGCTAGTTTGATAGAAATATGAACTATTTATGTTTTCCTTATTGCAAAATGTACCCTAGTTTTTTTCTGTACGTGCCATATACTGTACATAAATCTCTTAGCATAAGCACTTCTCAGAATCATAATAATCACCTGATTCTTACCTTTTTCTACTCCATCGCTAATCTCCAGAGACATTAAAAAAAAAACAGGACACCCTGGAGCTATTGATTTCTTACTCCAGGACACATCAACATGGTGAATTTGTACGAAAACAGTTTCCCTTCTCACTAATCTATCCTGCTGCACTTTCGCAATTAACATCCTTCATAATATTTCTATGTATTCTGTGGACACACTCTCTTTCTACACACATATACAGACATGTTATTACAGGGCTTGAGTGGCTTGAAAAGCACATACCTTTCACCACAGGCACAGAGGCTGTCCAGACTCTAGAGGCTATCTCCAACCCATATGCCTGCTTTGTTGAAAAACCTGAAACAAAAATCAAACTTAATGCATAAACCTGTCAATATTTTATATTTTTCTTATTGTCAATAAATCTTATGAAAATATCCTACTAACAAGCATTCTCTGTTTAGTCAAAGCCTGTTGTACTAATTATACAAATTAGTTTGTGCAAAAGACCTCCATTTAAAAAAATAAAAATAGAAAATCAAAATTAAAAACGCATAAATAAGCCTCACTGGGTGACATATTCCTTTATTACAATGAGCATGTGACCTGTAGTTTGTTAAGACTCAATCCTCCATACCGCACCCTGCCCTGCTGCAAATAATTCTCACTAAAGCACTAAATGTGTATTAATATACGGCTGAAAATAATCCCTTTTGGAAAATAAGTTAGTCTTTTAAAAATGATTTGGGTATTTTGAAGAGACCATTGGGCTTGGTCTTGGTATATCCATGGGATTTGTGGACAAGAAGAAGAATATATAACACCAGCCTTATCTGTAAAACCACAATAACAGAATGTGTGGGAAAATGTTGATAATGGCCACATATCTAGGAATTTGCAGGCGCACATAGAATGAAAGTACCAGTAAATATTGGCTGAAGTACAGTAATTTCAATTATTATATATTAAAACACATCAAAGCAGAAGATATAATGACACAGAGTGAAGAAGAAAATTAGTATAGCCATTATTTAATGAGGAATTGTGCTTTCTCCGGAACAATATGTACTGTATACTAAATGTTTGCCTACTATCATGTATGATCTAAATGTAGTACCCCTATATATATCAACATATATAAATATTGATTTAGTACCAGAGATGTGGTGATTGCAGGTGTTGGGAGAAATGCTGGAGGGCTGTTTGTCTTCTAGGAGCTGGTTCAGTCTCTCCAGCAGAGGCAAAGCCATCTGCTGGAGCAAACCCATGACCTTCACAGTCGGTGTGTGTACACTGCACTGGACCAGACCATATTCCCTGTACCAAAAGTTCCCACACAGCACTGCCTAGACAAACAAGAAAATAGACGCAGTTCACAATAACACTGGGAGAAATAGAAATAACTAAAACAAATATTTCTCAACTTCTTGATAACCCTCTATAGTTATGTAATTAAGCAACAGAGTTAATGACAAAAAAGAGCCATCCACTTCCCTGCATCATATATTTATGTTTATTTATATTTATTGATATTTATGTAGTGTGTTTGTGTGTGTTTTGACCTGAGCAGTGTCGGAGCGGAGCTGAGAAAGGTGTCTGACAAAGTGCAGCGCATTAAGAGCAGCCTCCAACTCTGTCTGTCTGGAACAACACTGCTCCCATAACTCTCTCTGTCTCAGCTCTCTGTCCTGGAGGACAAATGAACACAGGCATACGAAACAAGACACATAAAGTCTTATTCACATTTAGACAACAATGTTCTTTCAAAGCACAGAGCTGGCATCAAAGTTCAATTACTAGACTTTCCAAAGCTCCCTATAGCTTCATGAGTCATATACATTTGGCACTGGTGGCCTGAGACAGAATCAGACCTAACTGTTTCAGTCACCAATTAAGCTAAAGGGCCAAAAAAATAGACCATATAGCTTTGATTCTGACCGTAGCGTGGGGGGTTGTAGCCCAGTCACCTCCTTGTGTTATCCATTTTTCTTGGTCTTGTTGCAGCTGCTCCATACACACATCCACCTTATCGAGGCCCGACACAAGCTCTGAGTGCCAAACACACTGCTGATCCCACTCCTGCTCGTCACCTATACACACAGACAGACATCTACAAAGGCTGCCGAACCAAATAAAACATTGAACATTGAAATTATGTTAATTACTACACAACTGAAGGCTGCGATATGAGTCTCTGGCATGAAGTGTCTCTCTTTTGGAAAGCGATGAATATAACCGCAGTCATGATTGCCATTTCCTTCATTCTGCCAGCTTGCCATCCAATTTACCCAGAGTGAGGATGTCTAATACATGTGGAGGCAAGATCAGAGCCAAGTGGGAGCGTTGAGCTGCTCTCCTCTGGGCTTCGGCCTGCGCTGAATCCTGCAGCTCCATGGCTGCTTCCTTCAGCTGCCTCCCTGACCACTGGACCTGCAGCAGGGTACACACATACATTTGGAACATGAAAAGCGGAGGCACATATTTGCATACTGGCACACAAAAAGAAGAAACAAAGGTACGGGAGGCACACACGCACCCACTCACACACAGAGATACAGTGACTTTGCAGTTTGCCCTTACTCTTAGTTGTGCACAGAAAAATCTGAACACCAACTTGCTTACAGTACTTGCAGTTCACAGCAGGATATGAACAGCTTGACTAGAATTACTTTCCAATGCTGTTTGCCCCACCATTCATACATGCCCCTTACTCATTTCCCCACGTTCAAAAGGCTCAACCCCTTTGAATTTCTCCTCCTGTACTCAGAGGTCAGGCTATATAAGATATTTACAACAAAAACAGCAAACTCCACTCCAATGCTGACCTGATCAAAGTTTGCCTCTGTGATTCTTAAGAGACACTGGAACAGAGCTGAGTCCAGATCAGAGAGAATATCTTCCTCCCGCTGCTTCTGCTGCTGCCAGTAAGTGTTTCGCACACACACCTCTCTCTGCAGCGCCACTACCTGCCGTACAATAGCAGCAACAAAAGAAAGTACATCAGATTCACTAAAATCCATGTTGCTGAATTCAATGGGGTGCAAAATTAAAAGCTGGGGGTTCATCACATAAATACTTGAATCACTTTTATTCTGCATGGTCATATTAAAGGTTTCTTGTGTTTATCATTTATGTAAACATCTTTCTCAATTACTTCCACACCTGCACACTGTCAGTTTGATCCGCCACTGTTTGCCAGTAGGAAGCTGTGACAGGTACGACGGTTTTTCTCGACACCTCCAGCCTGGCTCCCACCACTGGGGCCAACACCCCTGTCACTGGGTCAACAGTCTGAGATCCATAACGGATGGCCACTAGTCCTGAGATGTGCAACAGCATAGACGTAGAAAAGGGTTCAACTTGTTTTATTCTATATTGTTTAATAGAATTTAAAAGCAGATTAGATAAACTGTATTGGGTGAACAGTGACCTGTAAAAAAGCTTGTTTTTCATTATACCTTTTCCGTCAGGGTCCTCCATTGTCCCTGCCAATGGTATTGCAATTCCGGAGACAAGGTCAGTCTGACAACCCAGCACAGGTACGCTAAGTCCAGATCCCATGGGGTCAGGATACTCCATCCCCAGCAGAGCTGGCAAACACATATCTGAACCTGAGACAGGCATCTCTCCTGGTTTGAAATGCACAGGAGACGTCAGAGGGTTAGAGTGGAGGAAAGAATAAATGATAGGTGCTCAAATATTTATTTCCCAAAGTGTAGAAAAGACTGACAGTTTTTATATTCACTTTATTTTAGAGCAAGAATAAGGTAACACTGTTCATCAGTGTTGCCTTTGGCTAAGATCAAACAACCTCTGACCAAAGTAAATGAAAAAAGGAACATGAAATGGGATTGTGGCTGCAGAGCACATCTGGCAAAGCATATTAAACACCACAAGAAACACAACTAAGAAGTTGATTATCAAGCAGAGCATCCATGACCGTACAACCAACTACAGCAACTGAAATTAGCCACAGTGAGCTGCAATGTGAGCAAAATGCAGAGAACATGATACGCCCGTTATGAGGGGAAGATTGGCAATGGCCTCGAACAGAGCAACAATATTTCAGTACTGACATGATTTGATTATTGATGAGTCAGGAGCTCAAACATCTTAAAAAGACATAAACATGAGTCAACAGTGCAATTAGCTGTCATATTTAAATAATTTAATTTCAGTGATATAAATGGAAATACTGATGATATAATAGTTTTGTGTTACCCGTATCTTATGGATAAGGACATGGGTTACATATAAGTAACTGTAGTGCATGCGCATTTATAATGTAGGAGAAGCAGGTCACATGCTTAGTTTTTGTGGAGGGTGGTTGCTTGTGACAAATAAAGGTCATGTGAAAAATCTTTGAGGTAGGAAAATGCCATTCTCCTTAGGCTCATGAAACCTTTCCAGAGTTAATTTTAAACTTAGAAATATACTTTTGTTCTCAGTAGTAGAAGGCACTTAGGGACAACACTGTGACATCAGGAGCACAAACGTTAGTCAAGGATTTTCTTTTCTTTTGTACAATATTGTACCTAAAATATAATATTAAATATTAAATGTTATTACTGTCAAAAGCAGCAACAGCCTTCAGTATATTAATTTATAGTCACATATCACAATAAATAGTGTGAAGAGGAAACAAATTCAAAAATACAAAGTGAAAGGCATACACTGCCTATTCTTCTTCTCAACAATGAGCAGATTTATATCAGTGATGGCAGTGATGACGAGCAGGTGTGTTTTCTCTTTTAAGATAATATTTCTCAAACATTAGCAAAAGTTTAAGACAGATGGCTCAAAGGAAGATAAAAAAAAGAGCAGCTAATTTTTGTAGGAATGGGTAGATGACCCACTTTAGAAAGTGAATTTGTGATGTATTGCCCACAAGTGACTAATAAAATCCAGGCATCCTCTCAGTGGTATTTCCTTACCTAGAGTCCCTCCATCCTGTTGGAGACCCATAGCCCAGTCCAGCAGGATCTCCAGCCTGGTCTGCAGCTGCAGCTGGCAGTGCAGACTCCTTCCCCAGGCCTGCTGGAGCTCCTTGGCTGCAGAGGGAAGATGGTCTTGTCGACCGCTCCCTCTCTCACTGCCCTGGTGGTGCTGCAAAGTTTGGTCTGACCCCCACTCCTCAGTTAGTGGCTTCAGGAGCTCCAATACTTTGAACATCACAGCCAGAACCTAATTGAGGATTGAGAAGTTTTACTTTCACGCAAGTCATTTCTTTAGTCAAACATCTGCTGAATTAATCTGTAATCTGTCTCATAACATTTACTGCTTTCACAGTGCTACAAAAACTTTCAGTTAGAGGAAATTTGTTTTATCATATTTCAAATGCAGTGTGTGTATCATACACCCAGAAACAATTCCTAAATGTATTGTAGTGAAATTAGGTGAATTAAGTGTATTGTTCTTAAATTCAGTAATACATTATCTTTGATATGTCTGATTTATTTTCTAAATTCATTCAAAAACATGTCATCAAGCACCTTGCTGTCTAGAAGAGCCTGGTATCCTCCTGCATTAGGAAGCAATTGCCCAGCCCGTACGCTAGCCCCTCCTACTCTCACCATCCGCCCACTAAGAGGTTCGATGAAGGGCTCGGCCAGCAGAACTCCCCCTACTGGCAGCACAGCTCCTACACAAACATACAGAACCAAATTAACTCACTGAACGTACAGTGACCTTGACATAGGCTGTACTGAAGACTCACCAGGGGCACTAACCTGTTACTGGATCTAGACTGACCCCAACAGTGAGCACAACATTCCCTGTCCTGGAGTCCAGCATGGGATATCCAATCTGTATGGGCTGTGGCAGGCGGGTGAGGGGACATACATGCACCCCTCCCAGTGGGTAGACTAGTCCTGTCTGGGGATGGATGGTAACAGCTAGAATGGGCACTGGGACCCCTGTGTCTGGGTCAGCCATGGGAACTCCCAGCTGCAGTCTCTGGCCCGGTCTGAGGCCTCTGAGCCGAGTGCTGGGCAGTGGTTGGTCTGAGTGGCGGGAGATTGGGTAAGGAATGAATGGTAGGAGGGGACTGTCCCACTTCCTGTTGTCTCCTGAGGGTAGAATAGCACAGGGTAGTCTGTTTAAAATGTGTCCACTGACATCCAAATAAGGATTTTTTTGCAAATTCTGAATTTTTTGCCCTAAGTACATCACCAGGATTTCAGCCACCCCCCCAAACCCCACAAGCACCCTTCATGTTACCTGTGCATGAGTCAGTTGTGAACACTAAAGTAGAGCTTGCAGGATCATAGGCAACATTGCCAGCTATGGGCATAACTCTGCCAGTCTGTGGGTGGAGGAAGAAATCGGGTGGCACTGCCATGGTGTGGCCGCTGCTCAGCAGCATATGACTGTGAGCATTCGGCGTTATGAGGCCTGTGACTGAATCACAATTAAGTGCTCGACAGACACGCAGAGACCCATCGGGACCTGGAGTGAGGAGGAGGGAGAAATAGCTGAGAGCAATCATCAAACTGTAAATTATTATGATGATGGTTTAAGCTGTTTGAATTAGAGTATAATCAAATGCTGGGTGGACAGCTTTTTCATGCTTATTTTTTCTTAAATGGAGCACTGAAGAACAAGTACATATTTGATTCAAGTAGAAAATCATGTTCCTTTATCATTTATGTTCACCTCTAACCCTCCCATTGGTGGGATAGCTTTGTGTAAAATGCCTTTACTCCATTTGATGAGATGATTATTCATATTATTATGATGATTACTGTTATTGGATAAAAATTTTTTACTACTGGTACCTTTACTTAGAATGAAACAAAACTTGAAAATACAAAAGTGAGTATGTATAATGTGAATGTAATTATGGCATCTCATCTGACCTCTACAATTAGATTTAAATGTAATTTTCTCGAAGTTTTTATTATTCTGTTGTCCAGAACATGCAGACATCATACAGCTCAGACTGTGGCATTAGACAGATTACAGGACTTCATGCATGGACCTGTATGGGTGTGAAGTAATACTGGGAATGTGTAGGTGTGTAGTGTAGAAACACGTGATTTCAGTATATTCAATTATTCTTAATCTAGAATGTATCTCATTTCTTAGGCCATCTTGTTGTTGCAGTGCACATTTTTAGCAATAGATGGTGTTGTTTCTCTACAATTCAAGGACAAAGTTTTTGGACTATTTAAGTAGTCCATGACTCCGGGGTGTTGGACTCACCAAAGATGTGCTCCTTGGTCAGCACAGTTCCAGTGTCAGGGCAGAGCAGCTTGGCCCCTGAACCCTCACCCAACAATCCCCAGGCCCCCTGACGCTGGCACTCTGCTGACAACAACTCTCCCATCTCGTCCACCAGGGACGTTAGCCTCTGGATCAAACTGAAGATGGGAAACAACAGATTGAAGATTTAAGGGGATTTCCTCTATTCTACTTGCTGTTTGTGACACTTTGCAAATGATATATGGAAGCTTTACTTTTGCTGGTGTAGTTCACAGGACGACTGGTTGTTGTTATAAACCTTGGACAGCAGTCTGGTGCACTCTCTGAGCTGAGCTGTGAACACACTGTGGACCCTCTGCTGGGTCTGCTGCTCTCGCCTCAGAACCTGGAGAAACCAGCAAAACAGTCACACCTAATGTAACATACAAACATACAATTTAGAGGTGAAATGTTTAATCAATGAATCAATTAGTTAATCAACAAAAAAAATTATCAGAATCTTTTTTGATAATCGATTAATGATTATAATAACTTTTCAAGCAAAAATGATTCCAGCTTCTAAATTATGAAGCTTTACAATTACTACCAAAAATGATCTGCAGATTAGCTGACAGTGACTTTTTAAAAATCTGTCTTGAACACATAACTGCATCTTCTCTTTCATTGTCCTTGTAATTAGCATAGATTCATTAGTTTTCAGAAGAAAACCAGGATTTTTACTAATTTTTATAATGGGAGATGTACAGATGGGAATGTAATGTAATATAAACCTGCAGCTGACTGTCGAGCAGAGTCCTCAACTGTGAGCCCAGAGTCTTTCGCCTGACCACCTCCCTCTCCACCTCCCTCCTCATCCTCTCGTAACCCTCCCCCATCCTCTCCTCCGCGATCAAGCGTGGGTGGAGAAGCTGCAGTTTCCCAAGCACTCCCTGGTATAGCTCCTTTACCTGTAAACACACGGACACATATATGAAAACAAAATGACTGCCACACAAATGGTATTTTCATAAGATAGCAGTCATCCGATCACACATCTGACCGCACCCTAATGCAGTTAGCACGCAACTAACACTGGTGGGACAGGCACGTTTGTGGGATGACACGGGAGTGAGAGATGTGTCATCTCCCCTTACATCTTTATCACTTCAGCTTTCCTGAGGGCTGTAACAGCAACCTCTGTCTCCTAAACTCCAGCCAGCAGTTTGATGATACAAACAGAAAGGACGCAGGAGAGAGGAGGGTGCGTCAGAAAACAGAAGCATTCCAGTGCAACACCCAATCTGTTTCAATAGAGTTGAACTTTATGAATGAAGAAGGGAATTAGCAAGTGAGTGATTGAATTGAACCAATGCTTGTGCAAAATGAGGGTATGTGAATTAGACAAACAATATCCAATCAAGCATAGTGTGTGCTAGTCCTGCCCTGCCCTGAGCTTTGCAGGTGCTGGTAGCAGTGGCATCGCCAAGTGATTTTGAAAGAGTGTAAATCAACTTGTGTAAATCAGGTTCCTGAATTTCAATGATGTGATGTGTGTGGGATGTTTCCCTACCATTGGGGCAGTGCAAACAAAGCTATATATTAACGTATCTAAATTGTCAAAACTCTTGATTTCTTTAAAATAATTTATCATGATCATCACTATATACTGATGCTCTGTTGAGGTATAAAAACCTACATTGAGAAATATTTGATGTAGCTTATGACCTTCTGTGAAAATGTATTTTACATGACTACACTTGTTGCTATTTTGATTAAAATTGGCCTGTATAATCGAAACAGAATGATACATAAAAATTTCTTTAACAAGTTAAAGGAATAACATCTAACTTTACTGCATTAAAATGTCTCAAAGCAACTAGACTTGAGACATTTCTTAAGACTGTGTAGGCGTGGTAGATCATGTTTTGATTGACATCTCCCTCGTTTCAATTGACATCTCCCCTTGCTCCATCAATCTCAAAGGCATAGCATCCAGGTTAACAAGGGGGATGCATTTTGGTCATTTTGCTAATAAGGTGGCTGGCACCCCCCTCAAATCACCAATGTCTAGGACATAAATGCAGAATTATTTGTGAGAAACCATCAGAAGGGAAACACTTTCCCAGAGATAAGAATTCCATGCATGAGAGTGTGTAACAGGACAGGGTATACTTCAATCCTTTCACATACTGTATGTTTATTTTTGCATTTAAACCAAGAGCTACAGACCTCAGTGGTGAGCTGTCCCAGCCGTCTGGTGACACACAGACTCTGTTTGAGCAGGAGGCTGTAGAAGGTGTTGCTGCTGAATGCCTCCAGATCCACCTGGTGTTCATAATCCCAGAACTCCTCCAAGGAATCTGCACAGACTGCTTTCAAGAGAGTGAAACACAAAGAGAGACAGAGATCAGTAGAATATAAACAAGTGAGAATTTGCAACAGCTGCAACCACATACACTAATGCATCTATGCATGTATGCATTTACACACGTACAACCTCACAAATATTTTGACCTCCATGGCAAATTTCAGCCACATACTCACAGGTAGAAAGTTGTGGTTGCTATAGGATGGACCAATGAACGGATGGACCAGCAGAACAAGACGGCGGGGCTTACTTACGCTACTTAAAAACGAACCTGTGCTGAGTCCAATGATGCCTCAAACAAGAGTATACGACGATTCACGTGATATGAAAGAGGGTCTGGCTAAAGTGTAGGGATCCGGCAAACCATCACCAATGAAAGTGTCTTTGTGTGTATGTGTATGATTGTGTGTGTGTGTGTGTGTGTGTGTGTTTGTGTGTGTGTGTGTGTGTGTGTGTGTGTGTGTCTTTCTACAAAGTTTGGCCTTGTTAGATGAATCCGTTAAGAAGTAATGTGCCTTTTGTTATAGGCCACTCCCACTGCCACACACCCTTTTTTTGCAAGTTGGGGCGTGAACACGCACACATTCACACACACGCACACACTTGACCTCCACGCCATATTTCAGTCTCCTAGGTAAAAAACTGTGCCCGCCACATGGTGACCTAATAAAACTGCTGGTAGCAGCTAAAACTCTATAATCACTGTCTCTGCTTGTTTTGGTACATCCATGGTAATGTTCACTTTGGTGCGCACTTTTGTTAATGTATACACAGAAACTTTAATAAAAAAATTTCTTTCTTACAGTACAAGTAGACAGCTTCCACTTTTTTCTCCCTTTGCCATTTTGGGAATAAGCCTTTTATAAAAAGCTGGCATAAGGGACGAAATTTTAATAAAAACCTATACCTGTCCTGTGACATTTGGACTGTTATCACTCACATGATATCAGGTGTATGAGCAACACCCAGGGGTCACTGTCAGTGTTATATAACACAAGGGTCTTCAAAGACCAACAAAGTGTCCGTGTGTTTCTGTGTATATGTAACTGTGTGTATGTGTGTGTGTGTGTGTGTGTGTTTTATGTGTGCACACTGCAGATGCATTAGTTGATGTGTTGCAGATTATGTTTGAATGTAAGTTATGTAACGTATTGACCTTTAGGCTTTCAAATAAATGAGCTGAGTGGTCGTGTGTGTGTGTGTGTGTGTGTGTTTATGTGTATGTTGTTACAGCTACAATATTGCACCTGGTTGAATGGAGTCTTGCGTCATTCTAGCTTGTTGATTTCGGTGAATCTTCCGAAGTGAGATCACCCTTGAGCCTTTGGATGAGTAGTCATCCATGTGGTAGGCCAGCTGCAGCGAGCGATACCGCGCCCTGACTGGCTCCTTCTCAGGCCATCCATATTCACGGAACAGGATCTAGAGGTAGATTTACGGATGTCAATAAGTGATACTTTGAACATGTTGTATTTAATGTGATAGTATGTGTTTGTGTATGTACTCTAACCAGCAGTGTAACACATAAACAGAGGATGACCACAGCTCCAAATAGCAGTCCCCCAGTCACCAGCCAATCTGGCCTCAGTAACAGGTTGCGTCTCCGACTGATTCCCACCCTGGTCACATGACGAGGGATGGTGGGGAAGAAGGGGCCGGGGTCATAACACTGGCCGCCTGCAGGCATTACCCGCACATACTGAGTAAGAACAAAATTGTTGGGTCAGTTTGAGTGACACATTGATGTATGTGCATCACAGCAAAATTAAAGAGCAGAAAGTGACAGAGTATTTGCCTTTATTTTACTGACTCAAATCAAGGAATTTGTCAGGTTTTTGTTCTAAATTTGTAAAAACTCAGTATCTTTCTATTGGTGGGTAGACCTTAGTAAGAGCAGAGAAATGCTTGGGTCATTACATTGTCATGTTTATGTCAATCTAAGGACCAAGTAAAAACCACGATCTGCAAACTTAAAATTCTATACCAGCAAATCCATGAGGTTGCCCTTGCACACATGGGTAAAGTGGTGACTTGATACGCATTTCTATCATTGGCACTTTTAACTCAATTTCTCCAAAAAAGGAAACTCCAAAAGACAAGTGAAGTGATAACAATGTCATTTTTTGTCATCAGCAAAGCAAGCTGTCAAAAAAGCAGTTACATCAGATAAACAAATCCAAAGATTTGAAAAGCTGAGGTAATGGGGTAAGAAATGCATCTAACATGTTTGTTTGGTGATAGGAATACACAATGCAATTTAGTGAGGAATATTGGATGAAAAAAAAATACATGTTTTTTTTTTGTAATGAAAACTTCACAGCGCACCTTTAATGCTTATATTATTTAAAATGTAGGTACCAAGTGTTTGTGCTGATGGCTGCTCAGTGTGAAAACATATACACCAGGCTGGCTAAAGACAACCGGGAAGAAGCTGGGAGGAGTCCAAGACAGAGTCAGCTCTTCCTTTAGATGTCTGAATGCACCCCAGTCAAAGTCACTGTTTGTGTTGTACAAGTTGTCTCTGAAATACATGAAGCAAGTGTAAAGCAAGTCAAAACACAGATTCACAGCAGTAAAAATGGATAACACTTGTATACCTAGCATCTGACTTACAGATCATACTGAGGATAGTGACGCGTGTTGACAGTGAACAGTATAACGTCACCCAAATGAAGACAAGTTGTGGGGTTCAGAACTCCGGTTACACTTGTTTCTCTCATTTCTCCTTTGATATCTCCCTTATTTTCATTAATTTCTCTACTGCCGTGACTGATATTTTCAACGCTGGTGACCACCCACAGAACGTCAGAATCTCTTTCTAAAAAACAACAGCACAGGACCTTCATCAATGCATTTGTATTTCATTATGTTGCATGTAAAATGTATCATGTATTCACTGTTATTTGTGTTTTAATGATCAAAAAATATTAATCTGTTGTGACAAACCAGCTGAGCTCTGAGGGTCCTGCTGTGTGTTGACAGGAAACAGTTGCTGAAGCTCCTTTGGGAGGCCACTGAGGAACCCGAGGAAGCCTGCCTCTGCAAGCAGACAACAAGACAATAGAGAGGAAGATGTGAGAGACAAATAGAGAGAGAGACGGAGAGTCACTTTGTGTGTTGTGTGAATGTGTGTGTCTCCACCTGTTGTCTGAACAATGTAGACAGGATGTGAGGAGTTGAGATGCCTGTTGCACAGAGGAGTCCCATGGGGATCCCACTGTTTAAAAACTGTCTCCAGCATGCTGCCTGAGATGCCCGACACCTGCACACACAATAACAGTGTTTTCCTTTAATAGGTCACTGCAACACGAGAGACGCTTTCACTACTGGTACAATAAAGGCGACATTATATGAAGATTTTGTATGCATTGTCTGACCAGGTAGTGTAGCTCAAACTATTCATTATGTTTATTCTAAGACAGTTTCAATGGAAATACTGTGTATGGGTATAATGAGTAGGAAGAACATGTCGGATTCAGTGGGTTTTAAAATACTAGAAAGTATGCCGTCTCTCAGTATTTTGTCCCTTTTGTGCATGACTATGTTGGTGTGTGTGTGTGTGTGTTTATGTAAATCTGCAGCTTCCCTCGCTAACCTGACTGTCATCGCTCCACACCAGTTCCATTTCACCACTGGACCAGCACTGGAGCTTCAGCTCAGTAGCTGGCCTTCTCCCGCATAGGCCTCCACAAGCAGCTCTTCCAGGAGGCTCTCTGCAAACACACATGCCCAGCTCTCCATCATAACCCCGGTAGTCCTCAGGCGATTGACACACCTGTAGGAAAAGTAACCAGTGCAATCAGCTTAAGGCTTTATTAGTGAACTCTTATAATATTTTAAGCCAAACAAAAATAATAATTTTCCCTGCTCTGTTAAGCTTTTGTCTGTGTATTCATTATTTATAAATCATCCAAAACTTGTAGCATTCACAGCCTGTGCTCAGTTTGAGTGTGTAACTAGGTGTAAGGTCATTTGTACCAAAGACCGCTATTGCAGACAGTGACAAAAATAAACAATGCATGGGGAGAACAGTGAAGGCCTTGCTAACTGACCACAGAGGAATCAGTCTATGGTTAAATATTAAGTGGGACTAATACAAGCCTGTGCTGGATAAACTATTGTCAGGTTCAAGGAGGAAAGGGCAAAGACATCTAGGTTGTACTCATTAGCTTTGCGTATGATTGTGGAGTATGCTTTATCAGTGTGTTCTGTAAACAGATCAGAGTTTGCAACTTAACTTATGTCTCTATCAAAATCCTCAAGCATCATTCAAACAGACCTTCAAGATGAGTTTCCTGTCCAGTGTTGCTTTGTGGAAGACATGCAAATTACCTTTGCTCTACTTTAGTGTGTACACATGTGTGAGAAATGATTGCACAAGTCTAACCTGCTGCCTGCAGTGAAGTGCCCACTGATATTTGTCCAGACAGTCTCCATACTCTGTACGTGTTTTTCCGTCTCTGCAGACATCGTACAGTTTGTGTACACACGCATCTCTGTTGTTGGTAGGTTGGTGGCCGATGGTACAGTGGCACCGCCCATCACTGCTCTGCAGGAAAGGCAGCAGGGTTCATTGTGTTGTATAATACTACAAACGGGTCATGGTGTGGTCAGTTTGTTACCTAATATGCAAGTTTGGTCATTCATAATTCCTTCATCTGTTTTCCCTTCCTTTTTTTCCATCATGTTTTACCCTACTTCTTTCCTTCATTGGTTCTTACATCTTTTTTTCCTGCCTTTTTTTGATTCCTTCATTTGTTTTCCCCTTCCTTCCATAATTTATTCATTTTTTAATTAATTCCACAATAATTCTCACACTAACACCCATGCAACAGTCAGAGAAAAAAAATCTTATTCCCCTTATTATGAGCTGATGAATGAAGGGCTCAACACTCTTGCAAGCTGCAACCAACTAGGAAACAAGACCCTACTGCGAGGGGAACCTGATCTAGAGCTCTTTCAGCTTGAAGCTACAGATTGTTCAGTCTAAAGTTTCTGAGAGACAGTGAGAGTTACTCTCATATTAATGTCCACAATGTATCCAAAGACTCAAGACTGACACAAAAAAATCATACGCTTGAGAAATTAGAGTTCTTCTTTGGGTTTATAGAACAAAGGGGGAGTTTACAAGACAAGTACGCAAGTGGGTGACAATAGGAGGTGCTAGTGTTGATATGAAAACGAGGAATACACAGTCACATAAACACACCAGAAGGCACACACATGCTGCAGGAATGGGAACTATCTTGAAAAAAAAAGCTTGGACACCTGGAAACTCTGTCCCTCTCCCTTGCAGATGCAGGTGTCCTGACCAGCCAGATGCTGCTGGGCCCCAGGGCCACAAGGCAGGATGGCAGGCAGACCTGGTCTAGGACAGTAGTGGTGAGGAGGACAATTCAGACAGCTGTGTATGGACATAGCATCAGCAGTTGGCCCATAAGTTCCCTTAGGACAGGGGACTGGAGTGGGGCTCCCCAAAGGGCAGTAGAAACCTGAAATTTGGCAAACATCAAAACATTTCTTACAAGAACCCAATAGTGTGGGAATATGGGACTTCACCGTTATGGATCAAATACCAGTTCAGTTTTTGTCATGTTATTAAAAGATCCTTGTGTGCAGTCGGGACAGCCTACCTGGCTTGCAGGGCGGTCTCTCCTGCGACTGTTTACTGAAGTTGTTTCCATGAACCAGAGTAAGGAGCACAGCACCCAGACACCACACACACCTGAAACTCTTGCATCTGCATGTCCTTAGCATGGTTAATATGTCCACCTGCTGACATAAAGGACTAGTGTACAAGTAACCCATCTGTTTTCCAGGGAGAATTCTTTAATTCTTCATCGAGGATCTGTAAAAAGTAATTTGGTTGCCTGCCTTGTTTTGGTCATAGCCGAGAGAGTAGTTACGAAGATGCTGTAGCAACCTCACTCCTTTGATAAACCTCCCCCGTTTGCTGTAGTTCTGCAGACATGCACTGATCTGTCTGTTGGTAGACAGAGCTGCAAGGTAAGTAGTGGGCTGGTTAGTCTGCATAAATTTCAATGGCTTGCTGAATGATTTATGAGGCCTGTGAGTTAAGGTGACAGTGACAGTGGAGGGACTGGTTGCTGGTACAAAACAGACAGTACAGCTGCCTGGTGCCGCCGGCTCACATTACTGCATTTGTGCTTCTCAATCCAACCATGAAACTGATTAATGATTTGGCTCCCAATGTACATCAACACAGCTTTGCTTTAGAGGAATCTACTGAGCACTACGTGTGTCACAGCGGCTGCTGAAGTCAAATTCAAATTTCACACATCAAGCTAAGATATCTGCTCATGCCAGCTGCAACTTTCAACTTCACTTGTAAATGAACCGAACACATATTGAATATTGATACTGTTGTTCATTTGTGTTTACTTGTTGATAATGCCTTGCAATCTTTTGGAAAGCAAAATAAGACTATGATCAAGGTCTGTGTGACCCACAACTGACAGGTAATTTGCATCAATAAATGTCTGTTTTATCTATAAGCTGATAGAGTATAAATGCAGTATAGCTCACAAACATGCGTCACAAATGCATTTATTTGTGTAATTAACGTGCATCTGGTACGAACACGTTACTTTACATGGTCATTCAAATACATGTTTGACAAAATTAGTTTGTTATTAGTTTTTTGTTTGTCATGGAAACTTTTGACCTGCATGGAGTTCATCTGATCGTAATCGCTGCACACCTGTGTACAATGACCAAGGTACGATTGTTACCCTTTGCTCCATGTTCCAAGGACACAGCCCTAGCTTATTGTGATATTTAGATGAAAAATCAAGAGTAATGGTTATATTTTCCATAACTGTAAATTCCTGCTTACAGTATGCGTACATATGCATTCATGCCCACATTGATGTCTTCTGTGAGCACATACAGTATGTTATTGTTGCTTACTGTTCAACAATCAGTACATCTGCAGAAAGCAGTCCATAGCTGTGTTTTTATGCACAGTAATCAAAGTCTCACTCAATCTACACTGTTATTGTATTTAAATACATTTTGGACTTTGAGTAGCTTGATTAACCTACATCACGGTAACCATGGACTATGACCCTCCAATGACGTCTCATAACTTACCTAACCGAAGAGGATTCAACTTTCACCCACATGTCCATCTCACTAGTGCAAAAACCCTCCACATCACACTCACAAAACGACTACAACTTAAGATCACAGCTTAATAAGATCACAGACAGGAAATTATTGGAAATATGAAGCCATTTTATCAACAAATGCAGAAACTTTGCACTGTAATAAAGTATTAGGACACAATACTGCACTTCAAGTTTAGTTGTACATTGACTTTTTCTTGTTTTGGTGGTAAAAAGATAGAACACACAGTTTGTGAAACATCAAACATTGATGTGTAAACTGTTGATTGTCAAACATCCAAAACAAGCTTTGATGATCAAGTCTCTATGAGCTGCTCCAAAACAGAATACACTGAATTATTACACAATTAAAAACATACAAAACATAAAAACACACTTCAAATCTTGCATAATTCTTAAACAGCCACAACAGACATGGTGGGCTCAACAAATGACCCCATTGTAAATATTCATATAATTGTGGTTCCTGGAAAAAATTTTAAAAAGACAGAAACCCAGCCACATTTCTTATCTGGCTGTGGAAACACTAACTTGAACTTGTTGAACTTTTTGGCTTTTCGACCCAGTAAACTTCTACCTCATTTTCACTTTTTTATTCAGATTAAGAGTGCAAAAGTGTTGTTGAGTTAGCCACATCCTTTTATATGATTATTATAACAGTATTCTTATCTTACTGCAGTATTCTGATTCTTATTCTATCATACTACTTATCACTAAGTACAGCATGTTATGCCTTTGAGACTATCTTAAAGTGGTGCATCCCTGTTGACGTGACATAAGTTCCTTAAATCAATGCTGGAAGAATGCTGTTAAGTTTTATGAAGGTTCAACAGTGGACGCCACTGGCATAGCCTCACTCTGTGTGTGTGTGTGTGTGTGTGTGTGTGTGTGTGTGTGTGTGTGTGTGTGTGTGTGTAGCTCTGTGTGTATATGTATGTTGCGTTCTGTCATCAGTATGACCCTCCACGTGTTGACTGTTGACACAGGCAGAAGTTGGGCAGCCTCTCTGATAACAAGGACCTTTATAAGTCAGATGACAGGAGAAGTCTTTCTGCAGACCCCCGATCCTCAGGTAAAGGCCAGCCACTTTTTCACATATTGATCTTCTTGTCTTCTGTCTTAGACTGAGAAGGGAATCAGTAGGGTAAAAGGAAGTACAGATAATTTATGGAGATTTTTTTCATTCTAATGTGAAATTCTTATGTATTTCTCTCACGTGTCCCTCCACAGAGAGATAAACATGCATCTAAAAGTTGTGATCTTCGCCCTGTCCTTCTTGACAACTTCAGGTATAAAATGCTCCTCAAATGCTGTTTAATACCCTTTATTTTGCAACGCATTTCTTTTTTTTAATGTCTGTTTTCTTTATCTGTAGCATACCCACTCCATCGTATCACCAGGGAGGCAACCTGGACTGATTCAAAGGCAAACCAGGCTCATGACAAGACAGAACTCACAAAGGATGTGGAGTAAGTTGCAGTTAAAGACCTGAAATAATTCTGCATCCATACACTCAAGTCAAGGTGAAATATAAAAAGAGAATCAATATCAAAACACTTTCTAATGGAGTACTTCTGTGTCTCTTTGCTCAGTAAAATCTACAAGAGCCAAATAGACAACAGTGGCCTTTACAACCAAGATGATCAGAACAAAAACCCGGTGGCAGAAGAGATGCAACGCAAGCTCAACATGGAGACGGAGCGTCTGCGTACCCGTCTGCGCCAAGAGCTGGCCGAGCTGCGGGAGAGGTTGTCCCCATCTCCGGCCCACCTCAGCTCCACCCTGGCCAGCATGAGGGAGCGCTTGGCTCCCCTCACCCAGCAGCTCCAGAGCTCCCTCAGCAGCAACACCCAAGATCTGTGCAGCCAGCTGAGCCTCTATCTGCAGGGCCTGGAGACAGCAGAGGCCCGGACAGAGGCCAGTCCCGCTATCCTCCAGGAAGCCTTCCACTGGATGAGCCAAACCGTTGAGCACAGCAGCTCCAAGGTGGCCGGTATCATCAGCGACTTCCATAGTAAAACCATCAGGGCGATCGAACATCTGAAAGAGATCAGTGCTAGTGAGGAGGAGATAGCCAAGTCAGAGCTCTGGCAGGAAATTAGCTCCAGGGTGGGACAGGAAGTGAGTTCACTCAGGGTGGAGGCACAGAACAGTTTGGGGGTTCTTAAAGCAGAGCTCGCTGCTCTGCTAGAAACTGCACGGCCTCATCAGGCTGAAGTGACAGCCAGTATGGAGCGGTACTGCCAAAATGCGGCCCTGCAGAGCCAAGTGTTTCAGACCTGGATGGAGAGGCTGTTTCAGGGGCTGGAAGAGGTCCAGGGAGGCTCCAGTCTGTCTCCTTCTTCTTCCTACTCGCCCATACAGCCAGCTGGCTCTTTGCAGGAGGACTTCTCAGTTAAACTCTCTGCTCTGATCCAAGACATTCTGCACTCAGTGCAGTGACAGAGACAATTGTACATTTTTACAAAAATGTCACAAGAATTAACTGCTGTTATTGTCACATTAATGATTCATTTGTCTTGTATTCTTGTCCATGAATTTGGTTTGTTGTTTGCCATTGTACCAGCAAAGTAAGTAGCCTGTAAATATTTATGAATGTATAGATTTGATTGATGTATTTGTTTCATTTTGTGTGTGGATGAGTGTGTAATTGTCAGTATATATTTACTGTACCAGGTAAAAAGTTGCTGCTTGTGAAGAGTAAAGTTGATGATGATACAAATTACCTGTTGGTATTTTTTAATTATATAATATCAACCACAGAGTGTGAGAAGTGATTTCAAACTTTATTTTTAAACTGTAAAAAACATAGCAACAATAACGACTTATATAGCCTACTGCAGAATGTAATGTGCTTAATATGTTTTAAGCAATGGAATAATGATTGTGTACAAGATACCCAAATATTGGCTCAAACTGGTAAGACTCTCCGTGGGAAGACTCCCAGGCTGTTCAGAATAATCAATATACATATATAAATCAAAGCAATTGTATAGTGACATGAAATATTAAAATTAATCTGTTCTTGATTGCTTACATAGTTTATGTTTCTCTTTTTACACATAGTTCAGAATTGACTGTTCCTTCATAACCAGTAAATGAATGCAGATGCAGTAAGTATACACAGAAAAAGTTATATAAGCGTATTTGCTTGGTTTCCGTAGTCACCTGATAAAAACAACACAATAAAAAATACAGTAACAATATGGTGGTGACGAGGCAAGACAATTTGTCAGTTGATCTTTTAGTCAAAAGGCATGATGTAATCCACCCGCCCAATAAAACTTCTTCAAGATGAACCAACCACCCAGAACCAGCAAGACAGCAGCAGCCGAGCCAAACACCACCCCCACCACCAGGCCCGTCACATTCATATCATCCCTCTGTGGTGCCACATCATTACCTGATGCACGCAGGGAGAGATCAATAGAGATTACTTTTTGGGTTGTAAGATATTAAGATGTATTTCTAAAATGATGAATGTGATCAAAATATACTCACTGTAGGCAGCTGCATATGGCCTGTCTTCAGAAGGGAAGATAAAAAAAAAGAGAGTCAGTGAAAATGTCAACTTTTTATCATGCTACACTGCAGTGGTGTTGTTTTTTACTGGGTCTAACCTTCTGTGGCAGTGTAAAGAGGCCCAACTGAAACAGTGGCAGAATCCTTGCTTTCTTTTCCAAAAGGAGTCAAAGATCTTTTTCTTCTGTTATTGCAGCCCTGAAAAAAAACATCCAGTTGTCATATGATGTAGAACTATGGCTTTAGAATATACATTTTAGGTTTAAGAAATATGGTGATTTATTTGTTTTATTTCATGATAAAATTGAAAAATAAATCACAGTGAAGACAAATTGGGGTGGTCTGGCATCCCTGTTTTGAATCAGTCCAAAATCCTTTGTTGCCCATCTCCCTCTCTACGTTCCCCATCATCTCCCTACTGTCAGCTATCAAATAAGGCCATTCAATGCCCCAAAAAGACAGCATTGTTATCTGTAGCAACTTTCTTTGAATGTGACTTGTTGTCTGCTCAACACTGAAGAAGTTATATGTGTGGTAATAAATTGTATAATTCAAATCTTCGTCGTAGAAATATTGCCATGGGGACTTTTGAAAGTTGTTTTCCACATATTAAAGCAGTATCATTTGCTCCTGGCTTCTCAACTTACAGAGATCAGCTCTTGACATTTGCTGGGCTCACAGAGTCTCAGTATGCAGTGCACATAGATGCTGGACTTTGCCTGGTCGCGGTGCTGAACGAAGCGGAAGGCCTCAAAGTTAAACTGGGCAATCGTGGAAAGGCCATTGCTTGTCACAGATGTCCTTTGGTTCGCTGAACAACTATTGGAGAGCAGAATTACGGAAGTTATATTATGTCCTCCATGTACAAAGCTATACTAATGATGTGTGCTTCCATACCCGGTGAAGAAGTTGTGCTGCTCACTTTGCGACATGTTGTAAGCAGTTGGAGTAGCAAAGCAGTGATCCAGCAGTACATGGAAACTGAAAACAGGACAGTAGGCCCAAGAGTTACAAGAATTAACTGTGTCTACTTTTAATTCAATATTTGTTTTTAGATAAACCAATTCACCATGAGCATCCACTCATCGAAATGTGCTTTGCTTACTTTCCTGTGAGGTTAACAGCCTTGACCTGCACATAGACCCTGGATCGTAGCTCAAGTCCTGTTGAAGGTACCACTAATGGGTAGCTGTAGTCAGTGTCCTGGAGAAATAAGACATCAGAATAAAACAAGTCAAGAGAATAGTGTGTATAGTGTGTCTAATAACTATAAACATCAATGCTAACTTGTACTTACATTAAAAACACCCATTTTCAGTGTGTCAATGAAGGTTCCGTTATTATCGCTGGTCGCCACAGAAACTGAGGAGCTAAACAATCATGGAAAAGAGAATTACTGTATCTACATTTCGACGTCATGTGTTGCCTCAAACACAATACAATAAGAATGTAGAACTTGCTTAATAGTCATCTTGTGCACAATGTAGGCTTTTTCAACATGACAGTTACTCACGCCACAATCTGTGTGTTGTTGATCAGGTACTCCAGCGGGTAACGACAGGAAAAGTGATAGTAGAGGTCTGTGGAGTAGCTGATCAACCCCTGATCAGATTTGGGTGTGTCAATGTACCCTGTGATGATAACTGACTGGATACTTAAGAAGCTGCTGAAGGGACCTGTGGGGTCTGGGACCTCATCCATAATCTAAACAAGACAACAAAAAACACATTCATCACATGACCTTCTTCTATATTGTCGCATAAATAAAATGTTCATTTAAATCCCTGTTTCAGTTAAACCACTGGAACTATTCGTCCAGTCTTCTACCAAACACCTTCTGACCTGAAGAGATTGGCGACAAGGGTTATTCTGACTGTGATTCACAGGAAGTTGGTAAATGATGATTGGAGGGTCCACACTGGTGTCAATCAAGCCCTGGCACTCCGTAGTGTTGTGGTTTCCGTTCAGAGCCAAGTCTGTGGTGTTGAAGCCTGCCCACTGAGCCGTGCACAGGTTGATTTTCAGGGTGATCATATTGGGACCACAGTCAACTATCAGGTCCGAATTGTCTATGAAAGAAGACAAAGAGAAACCGAGGAGATTTAAAGGACAGCATTGATTTATGCTTTAATATTGTGAGATTTCTCCTGTTGGAACCAGAGGGGAAATTAATATTATGATCCAGTTGCTGTTGCTGCAGAGACAGAGATGAGAAAAAGCAGGGAAGCAGGGAGGAAAAGTAATTTCTCAATTTGTGTTTGTCACAACAAATACACTCTGCTTTAATTTGTGCAGAATGCTCATATAAAACAGAACAATCTGGCTCAGTGAAAGTAATAGTTAACCTACCTGGGGTCCTATTATACTCTGAGGAGCAGTTGTAGAGACACAGAGCTGGCTGCAGGAGCACAACCAGCAGAGGGAGACAAAGGTAAAGAGTCATGCTGTCTGGAGGAGTCTCAGTGAGATTGATCAGTCCTGTACACCATTTAGATGGAGAAAAAAACAACAAAATTAACAATAATAGATAGAAGATGCAAAAGAATGCTAGTAATTATTATTGTTTGAGTATGATTTTCAGTATAAAATTCTGTTGAAATTTTTTTCTTTGACGAGACTGTTGATATTTACATTTTTCACTAATTCATAATATCTAAAATATAGCAATTTAAATCAATTAATTTCAAATGGACATCTATGTGACAACCTTAGAAGGGTCTTACCTTAGCTGGTACCTGAGCAGGTGTCACAGAAGTAGTCGTGCAATGTGGCTTTTATAGTGTTTGACAGCCTCAAGACACCTAAAACCTTAAAGGTGTGACTCTCAAGCCCTCCCTTCAACTAATTATAGACCTCTATGTACACACACACACACACACACACACACACACACACACACACACACACACACACACATCCACACTCACAAGCACACTTTTAGACAGCAGCAGCTCCTGGCAGGGCTTACTGTCAGATCTTAACCCAGCAGATTAATGTGTCAGTGGGATTTGATACAGATCCCTCGGGTTAACTGTAACTGCTGTTTCAGGTTTCCCTCCATCAAAAATGATTATTGAAGAACGGAGGTGAAAGTTATAGTTGTTGGCTGGTTGTGCTGAGGCAAATTAGGTTTAAACTGGGACGCAATGTACATATTTATTGGTAAATAAACTTGTTGTATTTCAGGGAAAGAACTGCAATTTGGAAACTATCAACATATAGTCATATATTTGTATTTAACTTTACTAAAAACTTGCAGGTACTTGATCAGCACACTACAGTTGAATGCTATTGGTAAAACAATGACTGAAAAGAGAGATGTGTTGTACTGTATTGATAACCCCTTTGATATACAAGATATAAAAATCATCGTGTAGAGTCACTGTGTTGACTCAAGGATTCATGTCTTGAGAATGAAACACCTTGAATGCTTGAAAGATGATCATGCTCGCCACAAGCTATGAAGTACTCATAATTCCCCTTGCATGTCAAACCTCTCCTCTATTGTGTCCGTAGGCTTGCATTGCAGGTAGTCTCTATACAGTAGCTATAGGCCACAACTGTTACTGCTGAACTGACAAGACACATTGTTCCTCGGAAATATAGAATGAAAAGGAGCATCATTGTTTTTACCAAAATGCCCATGGTGAGAGTAGACATTTGTTACACTATCCACAGATACGTCACTCTTTTACAATATCCAGTCCTCGCCTGCTTGTGAGGATTTTACATCCTAGGACACCGGTTTAGAAACAACTCGTTGGCCATTCTTCTGCACTCCAATCACATTCTCCATTTCATTTGCCTTTAATCCCTCCGGCTGCAGGGTCCGAGATAATGTCTGGATGGAGATGTCTGCAATATAATGCGGTTCAATCGGTTGATGGGTCAGGATAAACCACAAATAACCTAGAAGTTAAATAATCGTGTAAATTTCTAATAGCACATAGTTTGTGGCATGTCAAATTTTGAAAAGAGCATTAGTGTTCATCTTTACTGGTTCTTTTCACCAAGGCAGCAGTGGTTACTGACATATAATCACATTAGAAAACAATGAAAACAATTCCCAGGGCAGGACACAGATTTAGTTTTGAAAGAAAGAGGATACACTGGGAAGCTTGTGAGGAGACGGTACTGTACTCTGTGGGCATGTACAGTAAAGCAGATCATTAGTGAAGCTAATGACCCCCAGGGGTGGATGTGGCATATCACACAGGCAAGTCACTGAATAGTAAATTATGTTCAAAAACAGTCGCAACACTCAAAGGTTGCAGAGGTTTTTTTTTCTGTTTATAACTGTTATTATTATTGCTACACTAATAAGATAAATACATTTCCTTTTATGACACAATGCTGTTAGTTTCTTAAACCATATGAAATATTGCTGGACACGTTTAAATAGCTTTGCTGAGAATACATAATCATCTCGTGTCTTTCAGTGGTGGGAGAAGCATTCAGATCCTTAGGTAAAAGTACCAAAACACAGTCTGAAAATACTCCACTGCAAGTAAAAGTCCTTCATTCAAAATTTGACTCAGTGTTAGTACAACTACAGACGTATTATCAGCAAATGTACTTCATTAAAAGTAAAAGTATAACATTATATACATATATTTTTATATATGACCATATTAAATTGTTAACACTGATGAATGTGTAAGTAATATTTTTTACTGTTGTAGCTGTTGAAGCTACTTAATATAAAGTAAATGCAGTCCAGTGGTTCCCAACCGAAAGAGCCACAAGATAAATCAGAGGGGTCGGGCATTGAGTAATTAAGGGGAGAGGAAGGATGAAACATCTTTAATAATGTATTCTATGTAATAAGCTTATCACATATGTTTTTAATGTAAAATATTAAAAGTAACCAGTAACTCAAACATTCAGATAATTGCAGCGCCACAAAAGGAAAATAATCCTTCTGAAATGTAGTGGAGAAGTTTAAAGCAGCATAAAGTTGATGTACTCAAGCAGAGTTGCTGCTCAGCATTATTTCATGAGTAGTTTGGTGTCATCTGGTGGCCAAAATTAGACAGAGCTCAAATGCCTTGTTCTCTGTGTCTAATAGACTAGTGATTCCCCAGTGTTGAGGAGTGCAAGCCAAGAGACTCAACTTCCTCTTCAATACCAGACAGCACAGTGACAGCCACTGTGTATTGGGTTCCCTGAAAAAAGCCAAGAGACATCCCTTCCAGTAAACAAAAGATGTACAAATAATCTGGAAATGACAAAGAAACTAAAATAAAGTAATCTACAGTCAATAGAAAATCATGATTTGTTCTGCACCAACTGAGCAAAGTGGGCAACCCGCTCCCTGAAAGCATCAGGCTTAATGAATGCACCCTTCTTAAGTGTAGTATCAAATAATGTAATAATGGCCTTAAAGTGGATCGTGATTTATAGCTTTATTTCGTCAATTAATATAAATCTAATTAAATTACCATGTAGAAAATGTTGTTCCAGGTAGTATTCTGGCATAATAAATAAACAGCAAGCATTGCACAGAAGAGAACAGCGGCTAATGGGGGCCTACTGGCTCATTTTCGGCTCAAGGCCCCGCAACAGGTTAATCTGGCAATGTGTCTGCCCTGATCCTTAAGAACAAGTGTTTATCTACAAAAAGGCTGTCTCACAGGAGTTGTTCCTGTCTAGTGTCTTGTAAGCCCATATGGGCGGGGCAACATTTGGTGCCGGACGCTCAAATATACAAATCAATAAATACAGAGTTTGTCAAATGCACATGTGATGTTTAATTACATAGCAAGACTGTATTTACAGTTCAACATTTAAGTCCTGCTGTGAAATTATCTCCCCACATTATCTTTCTAGCTATCATCTTTGACTCTGTTGCCCAACAATAAACACACTGATGATGTGGGAAAAGCTCAACAGGGGCCGTGTTTGCAACACAGGTCACAGCTCATAATCATATGACAAATATTTGCATTTGCAAATGCACTTTAAATGCTTTGAAAGATCAAAACAACGATCATTGCAGCTCACACGTGACAAGCATCCAGAGGCTCAGACTGACAATAAGGCTCCCGCATGACAGACACACACGTGTAGAGAGAGGCAGATAGAGAGATGGCCTGAAGCCAGGTAGTAGGCAACAGACTTACACACAGAAAAACAACCTGTGACTGTCTGTCCTGTTTTAGGTCTCCACGGAGAGGAGCTGGTGTTTAGTCTGCTTACAAGGTCATGTGGTGAGTGTCTCTTTATTGTTTTAGAACAACTTCTCCTGATTAAAATCTTTCAGCATATCTCAGCACCCTGTACTGTACATTGTGTTACAGTACTAGATACAATAACATGGGCTGCAGAGAAAGGCCTAAACAGACTATGGAAGGTGTCAGAGACCTATAAAGAGGACAGCATGGCAGAGTATCACTGTTTTGACAGTTGTCTTTTACTATAAAGTGTTCAATGCAGTGTTCAGAGCATTTACAGTAGATAAATTTAAAATGGGAGGTGTGTCACTGTGTGTGTGTGTGTGTGTGTCTGACAGTAATAGTAGTATGTGTAAGGTTGTGTATTTTGTAAAGATAACATACTTTTTTTTACTATATTTCTTTAGTACTATATTGATAATATTGATAACAGTGCTTCAATTTGGTTGGGAAATATAAGATTTAGTGAAATACGTGTGTAGTTTGGGGAAATGTGTGAATGCAGTTGTGGTCAAACGTTGTTTTTTGAGCAAATAAGTATATGGATGACTAAATCTCCCATAGGTGTTGAGTTGGGGTGATGAAGATCTCATGACTGCAGAGGCCATAGTTTGTATATAATATTGTCATCCTCCACTCCCATAATGTAGCCGAAATGTAGCAGGATAAAGGTGATCACTCTGTGCTGCATTAGTGCTGATGTCATTCTTTTCTAAGGTATCATCATCAACAACAACAAAAACAGCAGTACTTTCACATGACTAAAGCAGGCCATGCTTGCCATCAACGTGTCAGCCTCTAAGTCTTTCAGGGAAAGTTTCAGTCTGATGATTCTGCTGGATTAAGCAGTGTAAAATGATTTATTTTTTGTTTTGTAACCAACCTGCTCCAGACTTCAATACACAATCCTTCATATTCTGGAAATGCCTGGAAACCAAACCAAAGCAATGAACAGGAAGTATAGTTCTGAAAAAAAAAATCCTTTCCTCTTCCTCCTCTGCATGCTTTCCTGTTCGAATGGGCATCTCTCTCTCTCTCTCTCTCTCTCCCTCTTTATCTCTTACTCTGTCCCTATCTCACTCTGTGTCCTTGCTGTGTCTCTCTTTTTGCATGATGTTTTCACAGTGTGCTCTGAGACAGTTTTCTTTTAAATGCTTACGTTTGCATCACTGGAGCTTATCATTTATCACTTATTTTTTATTTGTGGGGCTCACCAGCCACATCAGACATGTGGTATATAAACTTCACATCACAGGATATCGGCATGTTTACCAGACAAAGAAAAGGAAACTCTCAGTTCTACTTTTGACATGCACCATTTAAACTTTTGCTTCATTTTCTCCTCTGAGCTGCTTTCCCCAGACAGCACTCAATCACTGTGTGTGTGTGTGTGTGTAGTGGGATAAGAATGAGAGATAGGCCTACTCATTCCTTATTTTAATACAGGGAGCATGATACATAGTGTATGCACAAAGACCTCTATTCATCCCATTATAATGACATTACTATAGGCCTATGTGAAATGGGATTTTGCTAATTTAGTAAAGAGGACAGGCTGCACAAACTCATACCTCAGTGGTTTGAGTTTACATCTAGAGGGAAAAGAACCACTGAAAAGCAACAATACTTTCTCTTTTTCAAAGCAAAAATCTTGGACTATCTCACTCTTTATCCTCCCCCCCCCCAGCAGCCAGACGCCATATGCACGCCTTCACTGGTCGACCCACTTTCGACTGGACGGACTCTGCTGCCTCTATCATTCCCCCAAGTTTGTCACAGGGTTAGAAAACCTGAAGTTCGCCTTCTAACAAACTACTTCACACTTTATTTTAAGAGCCGTCGTCCTGCACTCTCGGGGGAACATGTAGAGATGGATTTTATGAGGCTGTTTGGCACTGTTATCGCCGTTTTGTTCCACCCTGGATCCGCTTCTAAAATAAATGGTAAGAACTTACGAGCGAAAAAGTCCCTTTCTAAACTCTGCAGAGACAGTAGGGAAAGGTAAGACTGAGACTTGTTTGTTTTTACCGAGAAAGTTTGTTGTTTTTTTTTTTTTTTCCCAAAAAAAAGGCTTGCACGCAGCGCTGAACATGTCTGTGCATTTGTTGTAAGGCACGTTTTTATTTTCGTGTTTTTTTTTTGTTTTTTTTTTTATGAGTGGTTTAAGGTTACGAAGTTGATAGCAGAACCACCGTAAAGAAGCCTAGAGCACACGGTTTGTGAATTATAATGATAAACTGGCTGCACTCAAACGCAGCACAGCAGCACGCGCGTGATGTGGTGGAAAAAGGGACATCAACAAGAGTGTTTGTGATTCAGATCACTGATATGCAGTCAGGAGGTGACTTCATTTAAAGAACTTTATAACTCCATAGTACTAATAAGCTACTGTAACAATAACTATGCTGCTTAATGACAACAGCATTATAAGTAAGGAGTACTAACTACACCATTATGCAACAGACGCCCAAGTGGCAGGACTCCTAGACATACAGCCTGTTACCAGGGGTCACAAGGGACTTTGAATTTTGGGATCACAAGCAAAAAGAAAGTTTGGGAAACCTCTGGTTTTATCTATTGTCTGCCTGTTTATTAGTTGGCATGTTAAAAAGAAAAGGTTATCATCATTGCCTTTAGACAATCGAGCTTAATTGTGAGAAGCCGTAATTAACATACTTCAGTCAATAATTAACTTAGTCATTGTGCCACCTCAGCAAACCCCTGCTTTATAGACATGTTCAGACTCCCTTATATGAACTGCCTTTCTTTTCACTGTCAGTGCGAAGCATCAAAACTATTTTGATTGGTACAAGACCAACCTAGAGAAAACAAAACAAATCTTTTTTAGGCCCTTTAAAATATACGTTTTAAACTATAATTTCACTACCAAATGGTTTACTGTACCCACGTTGCAGGAAAATGTGGGCAGACTTTGGCAAAAAATTCTGGTTCCTAATTTGTCCATGATAGTGTGGGATGTGTATATAATCTTCCTGCCACGTGGGTGCCATAGGAAATCTCCAGAAAACAAAACACCGTGCATTGATCATCTTGTTGTCGCCCTGATGCTGACTGCGGTCTCCAGGCCAAAGGATCTGTCGGCGCGGCACAGAGCGCCCATGCTACAAGGTGTCCTACATCCAGGACAGCAGGCGGAGGCTGACCTTTGAGGATGCCAGCCAGGCCTGCAGGTTGGATGGAGGCGAGTTGCTCAGCATTGAAACAGAAAGTGAGCAGCGTCTGATGGAGAGGTTCATACAACAGCTGCAGGCTGGAGATGGAGACTTCTGGATCGGGCTCCGTCGCAGCCCACAGCGCCACAGGGCAGGGACTCTAAGCCCAGGTTGCCCCTCGCAGTACTATTGGCTGGATGGAAGCAAGGCCAAGTTCAGGTCTTTCTCATTTTTCTAACATTTCACTCTTATGTATGAATGTTTCAGCTCCATTAGTGAAAATGGTATGAGCAATCGCATGGGGCGCAGCACACTATAAATGGAAATATCAGTGGAAAAAGGCTGCAGTCAGTTGAGATTTAGAAAACATTACTGGATTAAATGATGCTTGTGTGGGAGTATTGGAATGTCTGCAGTCCTTTGCAAGAATTTGGGAACGAGAAATTAAAACGTAAAGTAAAACAGTGCAATGTAAATTGTGCAACTTAAATGTGATACAAGTCTAAACATGTGCAACTTATTTGCTGCAGGAACTGGAATTGGGATGAGCCATCGTGTGGTGTTGAGATGTGTGCGGTTCTGTACCACCAACCCTCGGCACCACCTGACGAAGAAGGTCATTTCCTGTTCCAGTGGAATGATGACAAGTGCAACTCCAAGAACAACTTTGTCTGCAAATACCCAGAAGGTGAGCCAGCAGATCACAGACACTATGCTGTTGTACCTGGTTGTACAGTGCTGGAGAGTATTGAATCCACAAAATCTGAATTTTATCGTCCAAAGACGGTTGCCTAAATGTGGCCACTGCTGTCAACAGCTAACACTAAACAAGTAATGTGCAATTTTAATGTTGGTTGCCTGGATTACTGTAATACTCAGCTCCCTGGCAACCTAAAAATATACATTTGCCTGTGTTTAAGGTATACTTGATACCGTTAATATTTATTTTAAACTTGTTTCTCCTTATTGTCCTTTAATGTACTTAAATCCTCAGAGTATTATTTGGGGCTCATTTTATTTGGTTAATGAATTTGACTTCCTTTTTCTAATGGTTCTTCCTGTTGTTTGTTCTATTTCGGATGTGAAACGTTTTTTGAATTCGCTTTTATGTATTTAATCTTTTTTTATCAGCTGAGTGAAGGAGCACTGACTACATCATGTTACAAAACTGCACTCTATATATAGAGGATTGAATGGCTGAATGATTTGAACTTACTGGCTTATTTTTGTTGTCTTTTGCAGAAAAAGTACGAGTATTTACTGAGGAAGGGAACACAGCAAATGCAGGTACAACATTCACTTGACTACCCCACACATACTGTCCATGTATGCATTATGTTTCTGTGGGATACAAATAACAAATAAATGCAGGTTTGCTTATTTTTAGATCAAGAAAAGTCAGATTAAATGACCACATCTTTGCTTTTTTATCAATTACTTTCAGTGGTAACTTCCTTATCTCTAAATGAAGACCTCTAGTGGTCAAAATGTATTATGGGTTATTTTGGGTTGTTTATGTTGTATAATCTGCAGGTCAAATCTGCAGGTCACATGTAGTGAAGTACAGTACATGTGTGATGTATTTAGCCTTGTAGAAAATAACTGTTTCCATCAACAATAGATGTTATTCAGGAAAAAACAGTCAAACTCTTCAGTTGTATAAAAAGTGAAGCAACGTTTATTCAAAACTTATACAATACAAAAATGTATTCACATACATTCTGAAAAACTTCGAATAGGCTACTTTAGCTGAATTTGAATAGAGATGCATGGGTTCACATTATCTAACAATGAGTACATTTAAACAGGGAATTGCAAACAATAATAAAAATACATGGAATTTATTATACATAATACTTTTAATATTTTAAATCATACTCTTATTGTTTCTTTTGATAGAAATCAGTTCAAATTTCCAAAGGTTAGATAAGCAATTCCATGTGTCATATTGTTTCTTTTCATATATAACTGATGATGTTTATTGGTTTTCTGATACTGTTCCAGTACCATCTCTGAGGCCAAACTTATTCTCAACTACAGAAAGTGATGACAGGATAAAAATGGGACTGCCTGAGCCATCAGGTAATAAAAGAAAAAAGTGTTTTCAGGGAAACTACTACAAATTAATGTTTTTAATTAATGTTCAAAAGTCATCTTAAAAGAAGTACAGTAATATTCTTTCCTTTGCAGTGTCTCTCTCAGACAACACTCTGTATGTTTCCTACATCCTTTATGCAACCATTCCTGCGCTACTGCTGCTGCTGTTTGCAGCTGCTGGGTTCTTCTGCTACAAACAGCATGCTAAGAGGTAAAAGCATACCATATAGTTCAGATCTGTTGTATTTCAAATATAAAACATTGTGTTTCTGGATACAGAGTAATAAAATGGCATATTAAGAAGCATTTTAGAGGAAATAATGTTCCTTTTTGCAGAAGACATTAAAATATCAGTGTATACTGCATTTTCTGAATATTAATTTATCAGTGTGGCACATTGGTGCAGCTCTTTTCCAAGTATTTACTCAGTTTTGGTCTTGAAGAGCTTGTGGTTAGAAGATTAAATGCGTTTTCCCACTTTATGTGGCCTTTAAAGTGCCTTTTCACTGATGAGCAGTATGTCCTCTGTAAACCATGTTGTGATGACCCTACTTCTTTCATATTCAGGAGAAAGACAGAAACACAAAGCTACCCCAACAGATCAAAACCTTGGATGTCAACAACAGCTTCGCCTTACGCAATACAAGGACCATATGCTTTTAGTGACATTACCAAACTGCCTCACACGGCTCTGGACAGCAGTGTGCCAGCTGACATCATGACAAAGTACCCTTGTGTTCCTTCCCAGGACTCCCAGTGTGACGATTATGAGAATGTGTCATGTGCAGACAGGGAGAGCGGCTTTGTCACAAATGACATTTATGAGACCTGTAAAGCTCAGAGCCGACGCTGCCGCAGTCAGACTGGTTGGGTGGAAAATGAGATCTATGGATAACACTGTTGATGCGCCCGTCAACTTCATGCCAGCTAACGAATATGACCCAGCTAGACAGAGGAACACATTCTTCCTGTACACCTGGCTGGTTACTTGTGTGGTGCAGGATTACTAAAAACGTGGCTGTGTTGTCCTGGACTGTCATCCTTGAATCTAGATCTATCTCCTCTGTGTATCTCTAGTACTGCTTCCATCGTCTAAAGTTGCAAGTCAAATTAATGCTTAAAGTTTTGTCAACTGTGCCTCCATATTTAGGCCCAAAACATCCCAGAACTCTACCAATAGAGCTCTGAAATTATCTAGCAAAGTTTAATCTGAGCAATCTGGCATACATTTGGATTCAAGAGTAATAAATGGGATATATATAAAAATGATAATATATATATTTTAAATTAATAAATGTTATTATTAAACAAGAGTAAGAGTCTACAGCCATGCCAATATGTTCACAAAGGCCAATGCTAACATTGGGTTGTGCTCACAGTCTTAGTGTAGTGTGTTAACATGCTGAAATATGTGTATGAACACTAAAAACATTAAGTACAGCTAAGGCTGAGGGGAATTTCATTAGTTTTGCAGGTATTTGGTCATAAACCAAATAATTTAATAGATGAAAAGTAAGGGGATTACCAAAGTTATTATAATCCTGATGGCGCGATATGAATGTGTGTACAAATAGTTGTTGAGATATATTCAGTCAAAACCACAAATGTCAACCTTATGGTTGCGCTAATGTCATTGAGATACATCATCCAGACAAAGTCTAATGTAACGTCACAGTGGCACTAAGGCTTTAGTTTCAAAGAAGCATTAACAAACTCAAATAAGCAGAAATGAGTCAGGTCAGATTAGTGGTGCAGCAGTGCTGCTATATTTGGCATAGTTGATTGCACATTTAACCCTGGGAATAAGTGCAAGTTTTGAGGACTCACACAAGGTTACTCATGTTGTAAACAATCCAAAATTAAACTACTCAGCCGCTTTCCAATCACGTCACTAAATATTATGAGACACAAGGACAAAAAGATCCTGTTGGCTGTCTTCGGCAGTGGAGTTGTCCTATTCAAGGACTATTCTGACCCTTTCTCTAAATCTGAAGAGTGGTGTCAGCCCTGTGTAAGGCTTCCTGTTTGGACTCTGATGTCGGGGAACAGGACAGTACAAGCGGAAACACTGATGACAGAACTCTGCTGACCCCGCTAAACCTCAAAGCTGTGGGCTTTCCCGACTCCACCTGACTGTGTGAAAAACGCAACCCTCCCACTGATCTGACAGTACAGAGACTTTTTAAGGAGTGACCAGTTTGGAACATGTCATGGACTCATTTATCTGTGTTTGCTTGTAAAAGCACATGCCTGCCTTGTAAATATGTATAATAATCATGGATATACATTACCGAACACAAATGCCTGTGTTATTTCTGAGTGTGTACTGAGTGGGCTGTTGGGTCGATGTCTTGGAAAGATGAAGCAAGCCCAGTAAGGAGAGGCTGAGTGTGTTCTTGGAGAACGTTAGACAGGAAATGCCAAAAGCACATCTGGAACTCTTACATTCAGGAAGTCTATGCGTGACAGCGGAGGCCTTCGGAGCGCGGCTCTGCCTGCACGCTTAGTAACCCACTGTTTTGTGTTAGACTGTCACTGCATGAGCAACTGCCGAAAAATGGAGTGATGTAAATAAAGTTTGGTTGCAAGATATGGTGGTTGGACTCCTTATTTAATATTAATATGTGTATATTTATATGTGTTTGTATTTGTATACATGTGTAGGGGGAATGTCTGTGTGACATTACATGTGTGTGAATGTAAGATGCCTACAAATACTACTGAACTGAGAACAGTATTTTTAAAAAGGAAATGTGTAGCCTTGCTTCAATTTTCTATTTTTGCCAACAGATGGTGCTGTTATGTAGCTGACCAAACTGTCTTTGTGGCTGATAAAATGTCTAGTTTCTCATGAGGTCCTACATGTTACATTATATAATGCTATATTATAATATAGTTTATGGGATTGGGATGGGTAATGCCCATTGCGATTTTGGATTATATGACTTAAGAGCAGACATGCTGTGGAATGCATTTTTTTTTAATCTTTTTTTTTTTTATATTAAACCCTTATCTTAAAATGTATTATTTTCCATTCATTCTTGCAGAGCCCATTATTACGAGTGAGTAAAAGAGAAAAAGCTTGGCGGTTTCAGGGCTGATTTTGAATGAATCCTCTTGCATCTTTCGCTTGCAGCCCACAGGAGAAAAAAAAAAAAAAAAAAAAACAGAAAGAAAGGAAAAGCTCACAAAACATCTGCAAGGGGCAAAACTTCAAAGTTACCTATGCGTGCAATCAAGAAGGGGCAGGCGAGCAAACACAAATTCAGAATAGCAATTTCACCGGTTGACGTAAGAGGTGGGTCTGGTTGTCCCGGCAACCAATTGGCACTGAAGTGTGGAGCGGCTCCGTGGCCCCGCCCCCTGCACAAACACCCCGTGGCTCTGACGTCAATGCACGTCAGCCGGAGAACACGATGCCTCTCCGCGACTCAGCTCGTGCGCCCCGCAGCTGATAGAGGCACCTCGGGCCGAGATACCGCAGCCCCGTCGTGGCGTGAGAGCGCGGTGTGACGGCCCCCCGGGGGGGAAAAACACCCAGCGAATGGCCCGCTTCGCAGCGCCGCGCTGACGGGGGGGAGAGAGTGTCGCCGCACATTGGCGTCCCGGAGCCGCTGCGCCGGCGCGACGCGGAGATCAACTTTGTTCTGTTTTTTTTTTTGTTTTTTTTTTTTGCGTGTAATGGCCACGCTCCGAGCGGCGGCGGCGGGCGGTTTGTTTTCCTTTCGTCTTTATCTGTAGCTGCCCGAGCAAGCCCGTGTGAGCCCCCCCTCCTACCCTCCCCTCCTCTCCTCTCCTCCTCCCTCGCCTCCCCTCCTCCTCCTCCTCCTCCTCCCTCCCTCCCTCCCCGTGCGTCCCTGCTCGTCTGGCTGCCTCCTACTCTTCCACAAACAGTCCCAGTCCGAACAGCATGGTCATGGCTGACAGTGTCCAGAAACCGCTGATCCGGGGTCCGGTCCGAGTGGGCTTCTACGACATCGAGCGCACTCTGGGCAAGGGCAATTTCGCTGTCGTGAAGCTGGCCCGACACCGCATAACCAAGACCGAGGTGAGTGTGTCTGTGAACTAGTTAGCCCGAAAGCTAACTTGGGCTACTGTTCAGCTGAGTTACATAACTTTTATGCACTAGTTGACACCCCAGATATTCACGGCAGATGCCCAAATGCTGTCCACATCGTGCGCTAATAGAAACTTGGATCGGGTAACCGCCCCGGTCACTTGGCCGCTCCGGTGCCAGCAACAGCTGGTGTGTTTGAATCCTGCAGGTAACGTTACAGGGGCAACGACTGGCTGCACGTTCATCCCCCCCCCCGCCCCTCCCAAGCCCACATCACTGCCAGTAAGAGGTCTGACCACCGGTGCTGCCGGGAAACACAAACCGTAACCATGCGTGCATCGTACACCTGCACTCCTTTTGGTAATGACCCAGACAGTGAGGCAGAGTGTACCAGCTCAAGGGTCCGGCGGGTGTAAACATCCCAGTTGCTGTTTCTGGGCTATGCAGCATGGGTCGGTGGTCCCCTTATGTAATCCAAATAATGATGTGATTTAGTGGGTTCTTGTGCCGGCGTTGCCGAGAGCTTTGTGAGGAGTGGGATATGTCAGCCGGCGCTCTGTAATTGGAAAGCAAAGTGTTTTCTGCATGCATGCATGCATGCCTGCCTGCAGACAGCAATCCACTGACACGGCTCTGGGGTCTTCACTTAGTCTGATGTTACAAACACTGCACACTCTCAGGCGATGCATGCGGCATGCGCTCGGAAAGAACAGGGCTCGGATTTGTCTGGGTTTACTAATAGTTTTATGTCATCTATTTACAGAGAGGCCTTTCTCGACCAGTGCCACCGAGTGCCATGACTTTCTATTGTAATGACAGAGACACAGGGGTTTAATATAAAGAGTGTCCAGTCTGTGTGGGAAGAAGCTGTGCTGTATGAGACAGAGGGAGTTATAGAAAAATGGGCCGGGAGACTTGTGAAAACACACTTGCACCCTTTGATCCTTGAGCTCTAGAACCTCCAACTGTTTGTCGTTGAACGTGAGCAATCATAGTGTACAGAAAAACAAAGATTTACATCACTCAAACGAGAGCCTTGGTTTAATGAATAACTGGGCAAGAAAACGGCTCTTAGGACTCTTATCGTGTTCATCTGGTTATTAAAGCCTCTGAGGTGGTTCAGCGATAGTCGAGCCAGGTAATCTGCAACCGTGTAACACTAACAGCTATGTGAATGCAGGTTTTAGTTTCAGCCAAACATTACACCAGGTGATCTCACTGAGCGGCTGCCCTTCTACCTCAGCTGGTGTGGTAATTTGGATGAACTGAATTGAAAACATGCGTGTTGTTGCTGGTTTTCAGGCCACTGGTTTGGTAGAGGTCACTCAGCGCTGGACGGTACAGAGAGCCACCGCAGCTGCTTGGCTCCACCAGGCCCATGGCCAGAGCCAGGCTGTTTGTTAATGTGGCCAAGGTCAGCTGGAGAGGCAGGCTATCAACTTTTATGTGACGCCATCTGCCTTGAGATTTTGCCAGGGCAAAGGAGATGTTAGTCTGGAGCGTGTGTGTAAGGAAAACCAGAGTTTGATGACACATGAAACAGCAGATCTGATTCGCCTGTGTGCCTGTGTCTGCATATTCCTAGATAGGTGTACCTGTGTGTGTGCCTAACCTACTTTTTTTACTCATAGCCCCTGCGTGTTATACTGACCCATTCATCCCATTATGTACATAATGCAGCTTGTGGGTGCACATAGTGCTGGCTCATACCCATGTGGTCCTGTCTGTCAGCTCTGCAGATCATAGCACCGTCCTGCCTTCAGCGCTCTCATTACTTTACCTATAAGCGCAATTCCCCTGTAACTCATAGTCCTCGAATGACCTTGTGCCAGCAGAGTTTTCAAAGTCGTGTGTGTGTGTGTGTGTGTGTGTGTGTGTGTGTGTGTGTGTGTGTGTGTGTGTTAGTACTGTTGACAATGTAATCAGTTAGCGCAGATCTTTTCATGCAAAGTACCCTGTAATCCCTCTTTACTAGCCCAGTGATTTAAAATTGTATGCCCTAGAGGTCTCGACTTGTAGCTCGAGTGCCATTAAACGATTTTGGATTTCTTCGTAGGATTTAACGCCAAATTGCATACCTGTCTGCACTGTTCGGAGGGAGATAAGAATGGGAGAGTGTTAAATGTATCAAAAACACCCATTACTGCACATCTGTAAGTGCTCACTAGAAATATGCTAATGCGGATCAAAATGGGTGTCAGTGGGATGGAGGTGCCAGACTATACTTGAAGATTAAAACCAAACATAAGGCTGTGTTCAGACTGACATGAACACCGCATGAAAAAGCGCAGCCCCCTTATTTATTTCAAAGATAGCCCTGCATTGACACAGCAGGAATGCCAATGCAAAAAAAAATGCAGGATTATTTAGCAGGGAACGTTTGACATGGCTCAACTTTTGCCACAACACAGTGAGACGTCAACGGACTGCGATAGGCACTCAAATATGTGCAATCACACATTCCTGATTAAAAAAATGCTTTGTAACATGAATGTGCATGGTTCTGCGGTTAACGTGATGATCATCAAGATGGAGGATAAAATGATTGTCACTGTGATATGTTTCCAGAGGAAAATCCTGTGTTTTATAAAATGCATCCAGTGTTTTGGCATCTGATAAACCCTCAAACTCATGCATCTATTACACAAACCTGCCTTGCCCCGGATCCTGTTTTATTATCTCACCTTGGGCTGCAGCTAACAATTATTGTCACTATTGATAACTGTAGTTTCTGTAGTTTCTCAATTAATTGACAAATCGTTTGGTGAAAAAAATACCATGACAATTTCCCAAAAGCCCAAAGCTTGTTTTGTCTGACCAGCAGTCCAAAAGCCAAAGATATTGAGTTTACTATCATAGAAGACAAAGAAAATCAGCAAATATTAAACTAATCGATCGATCGGTCGTTCAGTCGTTCAGTCGTTTCACTCAAGCTAACCAGTGCCTGAGCTACACACGCACACCAAAGCAGCCCCTTATATTTCTTTTAATGCAACCCTGTTTTTTGGTCTGAACGCTCAGTAAGAGTTTTCTAACTTGATCCAACAGTGGTGCGGTTGCTGAGAGGGGAACTGGGGTCTGCTGTTGTTTACTCCTCCAGCTTGGCTCACCGACGCTTGGAACACTTCAGATCACACTGATGAAATGTTGTTTATGAGACCGTCTGACGAAGAGACGTTATTGCTTCGTTACCTACCGGACATCATTAATCAAAGCCAAGAGTGTTGAAGTTGTGTGTGCGATTTACACACGTACAAGACATTGCGCGTGTGTGTATATATCCAACGAGGCCCGTGTTTGCCTCTGCTGTACCTTCATGTGATATTTCATCATGGCTCAAATTGTATGTTTGTTTTTGACTGTTTCTGAATGTTTCAGCACAAGCTGTATTTAAGTATTTATCTTGTGTTTCTCTCCATGCTCTCAAAACTGAAAAGAACACAATGTCTCATTTTGCTTCTTGGAAAATATTTAATTACTGTCTGTACTAGTGTGTGTGAGCGTGGGGAAGTGTTTCGCATTGCCCATCAAGTCTGATGAGCTCGAACAATGACTCTATTGTATGTTATTGAGAAACCAACTGATAACAGTTGTATTGCTGTTGCTCGATCATTCTACAGGTGGCCATTAAGATCATCGACAAGACCCAACTGGATGCTGTCAACCTGGAGAAGATCTACAGGGAAGTTCAGATCATGAAGATGCTGGACCACCCCCACATCATCAAGCTCTACCAGGTGAGTCTTTAGCCTCAGTGCCTGTTATCTACAGTAGCTCAACAACTTTTGACTGCCTAACATGCAAGATATGAAAACAAATTTATAATCTTTTTAGTTGTGCTTCTTTCCTCTGTCTGCTTTCACTGATTTAGACTGCAGTACATCATTATTTTATCTGGGCTTTTGTGTATTTTCTGTCTATTTCGAATGGAAATATCTTTAAATTGTTATTCCCCATGTTGTTATGCTGTGTGAAGATAAATGGTTCAATCTGGTTCTTGTTTTCTCCTTTTGTAACCAGTTTCTTGTTTGACAAGCTGTGTCAAACAAGAGATTTTCAGGGAGATTTATTCTATCTTGAATGCCTCAACCTAACTTTTTCTTTGACCCATCCCATCACAACTCCTCACCGTATGTCACTGTCATTGTAGCAGTGAAGTTGGAAGAAAATCGTCATACTGTATATTTTTATTCCAGTTCCTCCAGTTAGTATACCACATGTAGGGATGTGTGTTAATAAACTTTGAAACTTTTAAAAACCTTTGTAAAATGTAGTAAACGCTGTTATGTCTCTTACACAAGTCTGAATTCACACAGTGTTATTTGTGCATCACCTGTTGTTGGTTTGTTGTCTAATGTAAAGTGTTCTGAGGGGCACCATAAGCTCCTGGGGCCACTTTCACAGAGATATTTTAGCCTGGTCTTTAGTATTAGGACAGTCTTAATTTTGCTCTTAAATTAGTCTAATGCAGGTGAGATAGTTTAACAAAAATGAATTAACCAATGAATTTTCACAGTAAAATGTCCTTGTAACTGTTTCAGTGCTTCCAAAAGGCAAATCTTTTCTACTCTAGTGTACAGAGCTGAGTGGTTTGACATGAAAAAATAATGAATTAACCCCAAATTCATTGAAAAGTAGTTTAAGCTAGTCACAAACTAGACAAGTTTGTGCAACAAATTAATTTAAACGTCTATCTGAGGTGTGACTATTGGTTAGTTTAAGCCATAGTCAAAGTCTAACATGCATTGCAGTGGGGTCAATGTAACATCTGTTGAGGGGGCCTAGAATTGGCCGTGCCTCTGGCTAATCTGTGAACAAATGTTCGTGGAGCCGAATTCACCACTGCTACTTGTTGATCGTTTCTCCAGGTTCTTTAGCAGTCAGGGTGTTGAAGCGCAGGACCAATCCAGGTCATTTTCTAATGCATTAGCAAACAACTGCTGCCTAGCAGAACCTGCCACCGCTGGATAGTTTAAGATAGGAGAACATAGTTAATGACTGACTGACGCTGTGTGCATCGTTGTGTGTTTTGCACTGTGTGAAGGTGCCACTGGTATGATTCAAACTAAATAATTTAACTAGTTGAAGATTATCTAAATTAAATGTTTTATTATTGTACTGGAACATCAGATCTGTATTGAAGTGTCAGACCATTAAGATTGTGCTTTAACATCAGATATGGATCTACATATGTCACGTCCACACTTTTTATTGACTGTCAGCTTACTTTTCAAACGTCTAATTAAGACCAGAATGGATTAATTGCTTCTTAAAAAACATAATTAATTATTTTTGTCAGCGCCCCCTGACTTTATGAGACCTTGAAAAAATATTTATTTGAATATGGAGACACAGTAATATTATTATTGTTATTTATTTGCACAATGATTTAGATAAAAAGACCTAAAGCGAAAGTGATAGGGAGTTGTTTGACAGGCTGAGCTGCAACAAGTTGGGAGTTCCAAGGAAATTAATCAGTGAAAAGCAAGTTTTTGATATTTTGAGAGTCACTATTTTGATGATTTGGTGATTCTATAAGAATCAGAATCATCTTTATTGGCCAAGTATGTGTACACATACTGGGAATTTTAGTTTAGTTTATCTAGAGCATCTAGAATCTAGAATGATGCTAAATAAAGTAAATTAACACTTATAATATATATTTACCTCTGCAGACACCAAATTGATGTGTTATTCTCCTGGTTTGTGCATGACGTCCTCTGGACACACTAGACACAGTAGATTCAGAGGTCATGGTTAAAAAACAATCACACAGTTTATAGTGAACTCTGGTCTTGTTCTCTTTCCCATAGTCCTTTTTCACAGAAGACATCTTATCATGTCACAGCAAGAAAAGCACTGGTGTAAATAATAAAATGAATTCCAATCATCTTTGTATCTTTCTCCTTTACAAAAATGCATTGTACACCATGGCTTTCTTTCTCAACTGTAAACTGCAAAGATGTCTGTCATGTTTAATTCTTGAAGTACATTTTTCATTGAGATATGATTTCATATAAGAGAAATCTGCTCAAATGTTTAAGGTCAAGAAGCAAATAATCTTGTACTTGTACTGTTATTAAATAAAGAGCCCATTGTCACTATAAGTAGTATGAAGAGTGCTAAGAGCATTTTTATAAAAATAAATCCCATAAATGTAATTTTCCTCATGCCAGCGAGGCACCTTTTTTATAGTAGTTGTATGCATCTTTTTACAAGACTCAAAGTTTATTTTCTAAAATGATTGGTTCTGGCTGTGGCACTTTGTTGGTACATTAACTGGGCAAAGGGAAACTTGTTTCACCTAGTTACCGCTTTCTTGCACAAAATAGCCTAACTCACCGCTTTTTGCCTATTCAGTTGTATTACATAAGCCTTTAAGGCTTCCTGTTAGTTTGTTTAGGGAAAGTAAATGAGTGTTCATTATCATTACACAACCATGTGGCACTGTTCCAGCTTTCTGCTGTGTTATTTTGGTGTGTATCATTATTTCCAACGGCCCATCCGTCCAATCAGCTCAGGTCAATTAGTGATTTCCTTTCCAGTCTCATAAACTGACCCCACGTTAGTTTGTTATATGTTGTGTGGTCTATTTTCTATTGATCCCAGTCTGCCATCATTTCTTTCACTTTTTTCCCCCCTTTTACTATTTCTCACCATCCTCTGACCCTCATGGGTGTTTCCCCTCTTATTCTAGACTGCCAAGACATTACACAGTTGAAATTATCACTGGATATTGTTTTCAAAACATCAGTACTACTAGTATTTCGTAGTAATGCTAATACAAAATGAGTACTTCATTTGAGTATCAATCGTATTATAGGAAATGCTTGAATAAATTGAGGATATTGGATGGATTGTAATCCTAAATTGATATCCTCTACACTACAAGTAATGCCCGCATTGTTAAAGCCATTTAAATAATTACATTTGAATGTATAAATTATTCATTTACATTCATCAAACAGTCCAGCCTGTATTCAGCATGTGATTTGCCACATGGACTACAGCTGCCCTTCTTCATGGCCTGATACTCAGACAGTCAAAAGAGCCATCCCAGTACATGTCAACAAACTGTATAACAAATTGTTATTTTTATGTGTGATTGGTTTAACACTGATCAGTCTGTTTGGAGCAATGATATTATAGATCATCTTCAGAGAAGGGCAGTATCAGACTCCATGAAGCACTAAACACAAAGAGCAGCTTGCATTTCTTAGTATCTTTAATTCAGGCTATAAATTCTCCACTTATATTACAATTTATTACATGACAGAGATTTGGCTTCAGTTATTTGCCCCATCGCATTTATTTACAACAAGGAGTGTGCCTTGTCTGGAGCCACAACACTATACTGTGTACTTAATGTGTTATCTCCATTGTATTGAAGTGGTCATACAAAAGCACAAGGCATCATATTGGATTGATATCTGGCCTTGCAAGTAAGGCTGTGTATCAAACCCCAATACCTGAGTCAATAGCACAGAGTATTGACTGTCATGGGTAATGTATAGCAGCACAAAACTGAAACCCTTTGCATCATATAGATATTAATTAATGTGTGTTGTCCCTGACAAACAAATTAAATAGAGAAACTGTTATTTAGTCAACATACGTATTAAAAAAAAGTCAAATAACACAAGCACTACTTGTAAGACTATTGTTAAAGTTGAAAACGCTGCCCAAAACATCTGCTGTGTCTCCCCCTTCTTTTTGCCTAATGCCTTCCCAGAATGGTATATAAAATGGATGAATTAACATCTTAAAAACAGCTCATAGAGCAACACATGAAGCGAGTCCACATGTCACTGCTGGATTTCAATCACAGCAAGAACAACAAACAATAGAAACATACCCGCCATAAATTGAATGCAGAACTCTCTTATGGTGGATAGTTTATCTTGTCAAACACAGGTGTAACCAATAACATTAATAATGGCTGCATTCCACTCAGGTGTGCCAGTGCCAGGGCCCTGCTATTGTACCTGCTGGTTTACTGGCACACCTAGATGAAACAGAGCCTTCGTTAAAACTATTAGTTACACGTGTGCTTTTCCTGCTGTGACAAGTTAAAATGTCCGCTGTGAGAGGGGTTTAATTCCCAGATTAGATGGTGTATTGGCTCACACTGCTACTGTACTTGTTTTGATAGAACGAGTACCTATATAAATGGGCTAAATTTATCAATCAGTTGTATTCCAGCTCCACAATACAGAGAGGACAAAATGTGTTTGTTACACAACCAGGGCCAACCAAAAAAAAAACAAACAAACAAACAAACTGGCTTTCATTTCCTAAACCCATGAATCGGTCAGTGTTAACAGATGGAAAATTGATCATAAACAATGAGCGTGGGATTTCTAGTGTGAATGTCTGGCTCACTGTGTCTGATTCATCCTCTCCTCTCCATCTGATTCTCCCCTCCGCATTTAATTCTATTCATCTCCTGAGTGTTTCTGCTTCTAAATCTGGTTCTCCTCCTCCTACACAACATAGCACCGTGTGAGGACTGAAAGGTTTTAAGTACCATTCAAATATACTCTGCAACACCAACCGTCCACCTACATTCTCTTACATGGATGCCATATTTAGACCCTGTGCCATTCATGCATTTTGTTTTGAGTTTTTGGATGCCAGACACTGCGGTTGAAGATCCAGAGAAAGCCATGTGGACAATTGTGTAATATTTTGGTTATTTGTATCTGTTGTTATAGTTCACTTTTTCCTTATCTGATCCTCTCTTGTTGCAAGAGACTGTTGATTTGGATTATCTGATGATATTGCTATTGAAAAGTGGTCTTCTGTGTGTATCCACATTCACTCTCCCACTCTTTTCTCCCCTCCCTCGGCCCCTGTTCCTTCGTCCTCTCTCAGGTGATGGAGACGAAGAACATGCTTTACTTAGTCACGGAGTATGCCAAGAATGGGGAGATCTTCGGTGAGTGATCTTTTCAAGTACAGGATCAATTTGACCTCAGTATCTTAAAAGCATTGTCCCACCCAGTTATTCACGTCCTCCCCCTATCAGTTGCACAAAAAAATCTGCACTGTTGCGTCATTAATGTTTCTGACAAACAAGGAAGTATCAAAGTCTTGTTGAGTTTGCGTTGCTCTTACACTTATCCTGGCCTCGATCTCAAAGGTCACATGATTGATGGAAGTCTGAGAACAATGTCCTGCTGTGGCCGTTGTCATGTGCTGCTAGTAATTACCGTACTAAATGTGCTGACGCTTTCTTGTCTTATAAAATCACACGACTGACGGCCTCTGAAGGCCGCAGAGACGCAGTCTCAAAGAGAAAAGACTGGTTTATTACCATATGTGGTGCAGAATCACTTGCTGCTCACTGGTTTACGACTCAGATGTTCAGAGTGCAAGATATCAAGATTGCTTTCTACATGCTAGCCAATAGCAATGTCATTCCTCAATTTTTCACTGATCGTTACATAACACTTAGATTAAATTCTGAAGACTATCAGTTAAACTTTTGTTCTTCTTTAATTTAAACTGTTGGGATGTTTAAGAGCAGATCAGCAAATAGTAGCGATAAAAAAGGACCATCTTTTTAACCACCATTTCATACACACATTTGTCATTCATGTGAACAGGTACAGCTATTAGTTTAGTTTACTTTACTTTTATTTGCACTGTACAAACAGCATTATAACTGATAACAAGTGAAACATGAAACAGGAGAGGTCAAGAAACTGTAGGCTTATAGAGTGGACCTTTCCCCAAAGCAAGAGTTTAAAAAATATATTAAAAGACATGAATGAAAATATAAAACACACAAAGAGCATTGCTGCACCAATCAGCTGATTATAATCATATGAAGAAAAGAAAGAAAAGGATGAATTAGACATAATGAAGTTTAATTTAACGCGATGATTTAAATGTAATGACAATTTTTTATTTTTTTGTTGGAAACTGCATATCTGTGCACCACAATATCTCAGGCGATGCGGACTGTGTCTGGATTAGCTAAGATTGAGTATTTTCTTATTAAGATTTAGGGCTGCAACTACTGATAATCATTCATCATTCATTATTGAGTGATGTGTCTATTTTTGCGATTAATCAATCAATTGTTTGGTCTTAAAAATGTTATTAAATAGTGAATGCCCATCACAATTTGTTTTGTCCAGCCAACACTCCAAATCAAAAAAATATTCAATTTATTATCACAGAGGACAAAGAAAAGAAGCTAATCCTCACATTTGAGAAGCTGGAAAGAGGGAGTGATTGAAAGACTTAATTATTATTACAGTTAATTATTATAAGTATTTAAATGCCAATTATTATATGATATAGTTATCAACTGATCTATTAATCATTTAATAATTTTGGCTATGTTAAGATTTCCTTCACATAAGAGATTGGGTCCAGAGCAAAACAACACCATGAGCAAGCTAAAGGCATGCAAGTGTATACACTATTCTTGATTTAAAAGAAAGAAAATCACAATATGAACAGTGAACACTCCAAAGGCAGCAGTCTTACTAGGAGCTAAATAGATGTCACATAAACAAAACATCTATGATTCATCATGGCAGGTTAAAGTTCTTTCATGATTAATTTTAAGTGACTAAAAAGGACCAGATGTTTTAGTTTTGACTCATTGTGCAACAAGTGATGGAAGCAGATCACAAAGAAAAAAACACAGCTTGCCTTATTCGTTTTGGACCTTTGGGACATACAGGAAAAAATTACTTGTTTGGTATGAACAATAATATCCAGTCAGTCATTTACCAGGTTTTGAGAGACAAAAATGACCAATAGGGAAGTAAGCTCAATATAGCCGTATAAACTTAATGCATGTTTCCAAGTCGACAGTTTGAATTTACAAGGTACATGATGAGTTTTTACTGTAGAAGTGGTTAACACACCGCTTGTAGTTAAGCTCAAATAAAGACACTTGTTCTGGAAAGGACAGACAAGTCAGAACATAGCAAAAATAGTACATGAAGATAAGAAATTATCTTAGTGTGCCATAGCACCACATGCGCTCTATCACTACTACACACACACAACACACACACTCAATTTGTACAATGTGTACATACTGTGATCTCAACTTAGTACATGGGGCATGTGCCTAAGGAAGGAGCACGTTTATTGCACTTTTTTTGTATTTGTTGCAGGATTGTAAATGGTTAGATCAAATATCGCAGGACTACTTTTTAAAAAACATTCCTGGAATCATTCTAGTTCTGAACTTGCAGACATGAACTAAGTCATATATTCAAATATTTCAAGAAGTTATAACACAAGTATAGACCTGTCTGATGTGGACAGCTTGTATGTGGATCACGATTCAGATTATTGGCCTCACCTATTAGACAGTCTGAGAATGTTTGCACTTAGCCTACTTCCAGACACAGTAGCCGAGAGGATTACTCTAGCGACAGTCTACGGTAAACTTAATAGTCGTGTGTGTGTGTGTGTGTGTGTGTGTGTGTGTGTGTGTGTGTGTGTGTGTGTGTGTTTCTTTGTCATTCTGAGGCTAGTGTTCCACTTGTGATGTTGACTCAGCACCAGCAGCTCCTGCTCCTGTGACCTAGAGAGAGCTGGGAAGTCTCAGAATGAATGAGAAAAGTTTGGTTAAAAACGTGAAGGGAGTACAGATATAAAACAGAAAGACTCATCTGTATCAGTACATAATAGCCACTGCAGCTTATTGTAGTCGGACCAAGCAACCGCTTCTGTTAGCCTAGTAAAGCTATACATATTGGCATATGTACATTTACATCTATTGATAGACATAGATTGATATAGATCAGACAGCTAGAGATCCAGTGCAGATATCTAGGGCCAGCTGCTCAGAATTTTACTTTTATCTTATTTTTATTTATTTGTATTTTATTCTTCTTATCTCACTTTTGTTCTGCACTCTTACTCTTACATTTACCTGTCCTGTGTTGCATTCTCATTGCTGTAGCTGCTATGACACCAGGGACTAATAAAGGTTTGTGTTCTCATGTTTCCCAAAATGTCGAACTATTCCTTTAAATAACCAATCATGATTGGTCTACCTCATTTTCCATAATCCATAGATTTTCTCATGGATCATCTCAGGGCATTATAAAACCACTGTGGCCTGATTCCTCAGACCCCTCTGCCCTGATTGCACAATGTAATATAGTTATGTAAGACATTTATATGTCATCATCAGCTGCAGCAATATCAGCGTTGACTCAGCCTGGCAGACACCGACTGGTAGCTGCAGCACTAGACTAGTATTACAGTATTCAATCTCAGAGAAATTGAACAATCATTTCTGATTTCCAAATATGCTTTCTGGAGATGGATCAAGTCATTCAGTCATGATGCACTCAGACAAATGGATAAGCTGCCAAGCCAGATCTCCAGCCTCTTCCTCCACTATTGCCCTCCAGAGAGTTGCCTCCGCTTTTCTGACATGATGAATTCATCAGGTCTGCTCGTGGCCAAAGGTTATAAAGAGCGGAAGATGTGAAGTTGTTGTGGATGTTTACCAGCCAACCCTGTTACAGCAAATCAGTGAGACAATGGATGAGCCTCTGATTCTGTAAATCAGTAAATGGTATTTTGGAGGAACAGGCAGGGTAATTTTTGTGTGTGTGTGTGTGTGTGCGTGTGCGTGTGTGTGCGTGCGCACCCGCACGCACCCGCACGCCATGAAGACAAAGAAGCACAAGGAGGCGGAGAATGATGGGTTCATTCCCGCAAAAGGGTGGGTGGGCACAGTAATGGGCACAGCAGAGGCATCCATGCCAGCTTGTTGGTGTGCCTTTGTGTCTGTCTGTCTGTCTGTCTGTCAGTCTGCGGCTCCATAGTCTGCCTCAAAACCGCAGGATGGATCAAACCTGGAAATTGGGTCAGCCACAAATAAAGTGGAGTTGCAGAGAGCAGAGGCAGGAGGGGAGAGGAGGCAGAAGAGAATAGACGAGAGCAGGGGACATCCATTTGAATTTGGAAGGTGGTGGGGAAATGTAGGGCATGCATATTTAAGAAAGCACTGCTGGAGAGGGGAGTATAATAGCTGGCAGTGAGTAGAATCACTCATGCAGATGTCTTGTCTGACTGATGGAAAGGGAATGAGACTGTTGACTTCAAAGAAGAAAAGGCTGCTTTCTGAGACACATTATTATTTACCTAGGCTGTCAATTTCTATTAAACCATAAAGAATCCTTCATACTTAGTGGGTCAGTTTTCTACAGATCTATCAGCTGTCAGGCTGTGGTAGCTTTGCTTTTGATGACCAGAAGAGGAAAACATAAATGAGTTGAGGAATGGCTGCCCAAAGTAGGACCAGTTGTTTGGTACCAAATAGCTTGCAAGGCTTTAATGTTCTATTTCTACAAAAAAGGTGTGACCTAAACTTTTGGAAAAACATGATGCATAAATGCTACAAAAATGTATAAATGTCTCCATTTCTAATTTAATCCCAATAGATAAAATTAATACCTACATTTTTGGTAGTGCTTTAAGGCAGCAGCTTTCCTCCCTTTTGATATTTACAAAAAGTGTTTTCACTCAAATGACAGGCAGCATCTTACATGGCAGATTTCAAGGATCCACGTGCTGACATTGTTGTTGACATTGACATGTTTTTCTACATTTGAGCTGAGTTAATTTGTGCGTATCTTCTTCAGTGATTGCAAACATTTGGAAACAGTGTAGTGTTTTAGTAATAAATAAATCAGAATGTCTGCTTCTGCACAAAATAATCAGCCCATCAGTATAATAGGTAAAATAAACTGAATAGATAAACAGAGGCACTGCCATCATCAAATAGCAGCATAAACATTTCAATTATTTACTGGAGGGTATTGCAGCCAATTATATATACTAAAAGCTATTCTTAACGGATGTTTGCGTAAAATACACATCCATCTTCAAACTCATCCTTCATTGTGGTCTTGCCTACACACCTGTAAAGTTTTGTGATCGCATCTTGCACGGTTGTGGCGCTGTCGCAATGACAAAATCTGTCCACAGACATATAAACACCTGGCAAAGTACTCAAAATGGCTTCTGTGGAAGTTCCCACTACAAAAGGTGATCCAGGTTTAGTAACCCTTATGAAATTTCAGTGTCCCTTGCAAAATGCAAATGCTTAACCCCTACATACATGATTGTTCCTGTTAGGCTAAGAAAGGTGTGAAAGCCTAAAACCCACTGAAAATTTTGCTTGACATACTTTATTCTTCATTTCCAAACTGTTATTTATGCCAGTCACACACTGTCAGTGTTGTGTAAACCACCTGTTTTTTAACTTTCTGATGGCATCAAGAAGCAGCTGTTCATCCAATTCAAACAGACCTGACCACAGACTAAAGAAGCAGGTGAATAGAAAGTATTTATATTTTAGCAGATAAAAATAACATAAAAAGGAGAACTGACTACTGCTATGTGACCATAGGGAACAGTATGTGTTCTAACTCATCTCACGGTCTGAATCACACTCTTAGGTCACATGACCTAAGATGACGCCTGTAGATTATGTTTTGGCTGCAGTATAGTGTGCCAAAGACATTGTATGGTAGATGTTCTTGTACAAATATCAAAGTATTGTAGTGATTTATTTGTGTGTGTGTGTGTGTGTGTGTGTGTGTGTGTGTGTGTAATCTAGCCTAATTTAACATTTAGTTTTTATTTATTTTTTCAAATCAAAATGTACCATTATTAGGAACGGCTGCAACTAACGTTGGTTGCCAGGGTAACCCTGGTTCTCTAAGAGCTAAGTGGGGTATCGCACTATGGGAAGCACCTTCTGACGTAAGCAATCATAGAAGCTCCATTACCACCACGTCAGGGGACAGATTGATTGTCTGAATAACAGGGGTTGGTCCGTCCTTCATAATAACCGCCTGTGGTCCAAAACATCATATTCTTAAGTGTATTTCTTCCACGTACCCTAACACATGCAGGCAGGACAGTGCTGTTAGATGCCTCTCGTTTTTAATTACAATACAGGTAGATGTGTGGCTTTGAAGAGCAACATGATGGGTTAGAGATTAATCAGATTAAATGTTATAGTGTTGTTCCCAGAAACAAAACCATGTTATTTTAAAAATCATAATCTATTAGTGGATTATTACTAGCTTTATGTCGCAATATGATTAATCAACAAATTTGTTTCCAGATTGTGAGCAATTATTTTTACATGTAAAACAATCAAATCTAACTGAATTTTTTCAGAAAAACAACATCCAAAGAAAAAAACCAAATGCTAATTCTACATTCATTATATATTTGGCACTTTTGTGATAGTTAACTGAATTAACTATCAACATATGATACCACAGGATTTAGCATATCACCAAACTCTACTTAACCTCGCCCTTGCCCTGACTAGAGACTGGGCGGCTACATGGTGAAATAACCCATGAGTTCAGCAAGAGTAAGTTATAAGCTTTTGTTTTTTTAGGCAATACTTTGTGAATGAGTACTTTGTAAGTATCCAATGGAAGAGAAGTTAACTGTCACAACCAGTAGCTGCAGCTGATATTTGGCTGATTATAACTTGGATGAAAGGGCAGTGCTCAGCTCCAGCTGGCTCCAGCCCAGTTTAACCCCTGAGGGGTGCCAGTATTAAATCAGCACCAACATCTATCAACACCCACATAGACGTGACTTTAATGTGGCTGCTGCATTTAAGTGGTTTGGGTATCAGTTTCTGATGTGGAAACAGAGTGTGTGTTTGCCCCTTGTCCTCTACACCACGCACGCACGCACACACACACACACACACACTCCCCATGCCTGCCCCACGGTGTTATCTGAAGCCCAGCCAGAGGTCTTGCCAACAAGCCCGTTCTTACCCATGTTTGTACCCTCCAAACCTGTGCAGCTGTTAAGAGACTTAGCTCCTCACCCAGCTCTCAGCAGAAGTGGAACACAGTAGTTGTTGAGCTGTTCCCTTATACCCCTATGATTCATACTTGTTCTCTTCACTTTCCCAGAATGCAACTCTGTATGCCTCACTGTGCTGAGTTCCTTGCCCTCGCCAACATTGTGTCAGTGGATTACTCATCCTTCCACTGGGGCAACATACCGCATTTTGTGCCGTGTGTGCGTGTGCGTGTGTGGCTGCGCAGTGTTGATTGCTTAGACAGTAATGGCTTGTTTTTCAAGTGCTACTGTAGCAACACAGTGCTGCTGTTCATACATAATTAAGATTAGTTGTGGTGTTAAGCATTTCAGTGTTTAAAACAGTCAAGCAAGATACGTTTTACAGCTGAAACCAGTAGTCCATTAATAAAGTAGTTTACAAAAAATTAATCAGTTTTGATAATTGATTAATCTGTTACATTTTTAAGCCAGAATGCTTTAAATGTACTTGTTCTTGCTCCTCAAAAGTAAATATATTCTGGTTTTCCTAATCTTCTCTAATAGTAAACTAAATATCTTTCTGACAAGATTCAGTTGAAGTATACTGACGGCTTAAGAAAGGGAGGTAGACCAAGAAAGGGAGAGGTTTGGTCCCAGATCAGTTATTACTTTAGAGTCTTGTTCTCCTCACAGGTGCATACTTAGACCTCCTCGACACATTCCCCTCCCCAATGTGTTTTTTGATTAGCAGTGTTGCAAGAACGCGGCCCTGGTCACTGAATGGCCTCCTTTATGGAATTTGCCAGCCACTATCTAATCAGGTTTTCCCCCTCTGTCAGTTGTTAGCTATTTATCAACCACGCTGTTGATGAAGGAACAGCATCATCTCTCCAAAGCTTAATTGTACAATAAAAATGAGTAAAGGACAAAAGTTGTCTTTGTCTCAACACAACTCAGTCAATCCTGAGTTGAGACAATACAGAGTTAAAACTAAGTGTTTACAATTCATGTTGCTGGCCTCAGGAAATATATTCCTCTACTTTAAATATCTAATGTTTAGTTGATGGCATGATGACAGACAGAGGCTTAGTTTCAAAATTCTGTCTTTGATCTTATCTTTACATAAATGCACTTGAGCGTAATCACAGCAATATTACTTGCAAAGAAGAGGCAAAAAGTTGATTTTATTATCTCGAGCAAACTTAGCTGCAAGTTCCTTGTGGGTTGTCACATAATTGCATTCCTTATATTTTGCAAACTCCGTTTATTCATATATAAAGTTTTGTTGGCCGGGTTTGTTGTGGTTGTTGTGCATTGCCGTCAGGTTTGGTTGGTGGTCTGTATCCATGCCAGCTGGAAGGAAAGCCAACACACAGTGTCCTATCTTGTTTGCCACAGAGTGTGAATTGAAGAGTTTGCAAGCTATCTGGACAGAGAGGTGTGAAGAGGAACCCTGCCGACAGCAACAAACACCACACTTTCCAAAGTTCACGGGGCTGCAAAAAATCACGCATCCTGTAAAATAGTCTGTCAGGCCAACTTTGTAAAAATTAGTGAACGCGGAGGGAGAAAGGTTAGAAAAACAGTAAGGGTGGTGTGAGAGCAGACAATGACAAAAAGGTCAGTGATCTGGATGCTTGGAGAAAGAAGACAGTGAAATTTATGGCTCTGGTCCCCTAGACAGTAAATACTTTGGTTTCATTTCTAAACAACCACAAACTCTGTCTCCCCTACTAATCTGTGCACAGCCTGTAAGCAGATAAATCCTATGTTGTCGTTACTTATTGTGTAAGAACCCAGGTTCATATTTACATTGCTATCTTGATCACTAATTGTCAAGTGTGCGAGTATGTCTGTGTGTTCACTGCAACCATACACTGATTAACTCCACACCTCCTACTAACCCCCCTGACTCACACCCTGTTCCAACTTGTATTAATGTGGACATAATGTAGCAGAAGACCATTTTCTCAGAAATCTCGTCCTCCCCTTTCCTCCTCCGACATTCTCCATTGCCTACTCACATATGTGCACACACACACACTTACTCATAAGGTTAGAACAGGGGTTTTCGAAGAAAAATTACATCGTACATCTTGCACTGAGTCAGTTTACAAAGCATGCTGTAATGTAGAGCAGCTGTAAACTACTATTGGCACCAGGCCTGCACCTCATCAAAAGTAAATTATCCTTTCAACACAACCACCAACACTCAATGGAATGAAAAATTTGCACGAATGAATTCTTGTCAACTGTATAAGGTGATACTGTACACTCTGTTTGAAAGGCCTGTAGAGTCATGTTATATAAGTCAATGTAAAATATTATCTGCATATACTTCTAAAATGACACATCACCTCTCTCCACTGTCTTTGTTTCTCTCGCTCTCTGGCTGCAGACTACCTGGCGAAACACGGCCGTCTCAGTGAGCTTGAAGCCAGGAGGAAGTTCTGGCAGATCCTGTCTGCGGTGGAGTATTGTCACAACCGCAACATCGTCCACAGGGACCTGAAGGCGGAGAATCTGCTTCTGGATGGCCACATGAACATCAAGATTGCAGGTACCATAATAAATGTAGTGCAGAAAGACCCATAAACTGATTTATGGATGAGAATTGCAGGATGTCTGTATGGAGTCATTTAGTTTTGATCCATTGCCTGCCATGATCTCAGTGCTGGTGTAGTTCAGAAATGTCTTAACTACCTGCCCAGGCCATTTGCACAGTGTTGCGAAGTGGTCAGAGGTTGCTTGCGAGATAGCTGTTGGCTGAAAGATGCCACACCAGACATCCTAAAATTTCAGCAAGAATCCAGCTCGTGCCGCCTTATCAAAACTGATGATCACAGGAAATTAAAAATCCCTCCCCAGCAACCCCCAACTTTAATTCTAAGGCGGAAACATTAAAGTGAGGACAAAAAGAGCAGGAGACCCAGAGGCAGATATTTGAAACTAAGATGGAGGTCTGTAGTACAAGCTTCAAAGTGTGATTATTAAGCTACTGGCATTTAGAGCTAGCTTGTGAGAATGTCACCCTACCGCTGTTTCCCCGACTGGAGGAGGGGGAGGCTGAGAGGGAATGAGAGGGTGGTGGACTGATACAGTTTAGGTTTAATTGGAGGAGGAGTGGAGGTGATAATATGGATTGGCTACTTTTAAGACAGAGTGGTGGATGAGAGGATGAAGGAAGAATGATAAGGAGCGGTGCATAGCAGGGTGGCAGGGCTGTGGCTGTAGCAGTGCTTCGAAAGAGGCAGAGGTTTATCTTAGGCTTCATTCAGAGCTGATACTAAAATCCATCTAAAGTGAGCTGATCACACAAGGACGGCTAAAAATACAGGTGTGAAAGGATACCATACAGAGTATGAATGTGTGCTCTAGGAAAAATGGCCTCTTGTCCTCAAAGGACTTCACATCATGGATTCCAAATAGTAGAATAAAATCATTACTTATTGGTTTTATAAATGTTACTTAATGGGGGGAAAATGACGTATGAGCACCGAGTGAGCACCTCGGTTAACCTTCATACAAGTCATGGCCAGTGTTTAGTGGCTTTTATTTGTTGTAGAAGTTAAAATCAGACAGAACTATACAATAACTGATAGAGAGCCAAGCGTATCACCTGCATCTTTATTCGTATCATCATGTCCGGTGTTTCTCAGGATGGCCCAAGATGATTACCTGGAGATGTTATTAACCCAGCAGTAATTTTCACAAACATGTCTGACTCACAGCCGATTGTCCGCACTGCAGATTAGATTTGAAGCAGGAAAACAATGAACAGAACATTACCTGGCTCGTGATTAGAGAAAAGGTCTCTGGGGAGGACATCAGCAGCAAGGTACATTCTGTACCTCTCTTACCTACAACATGCTCGAACAAGTCTGGTAAGCGGTAAATAAAGATTGATAGTAGTAAACATGTCAGATTTGTACTATGAGAAAGACTCATGTCCTTACTGCATTAGTAACATCGGCATCAATTAAGATCAGCCATGCATTCAACAATGGTGAAAGTGAGGTGAATACTTCCTTTTTCTTTTTGTGTTCACGCTTGGCTAATCTGCATCTAGAACTGATGGTTATTTTCATTATCAATCTATTGATTATTTTTAGACCTTAAAGGTGCCCTTGTAAACAAGCAAAAGTAATGTTTACATTCAGTGTAAAGCAAACGAATTGTGTGTTTCCTTGAGACCTGATAAACATTTAGGATCACAAATTTGATTATATATATATAATCAAGTTTGTGAACCTAAATGTTTGACATTTTTGCTTTATTAATGACCTAAATTTTTAACATTTTTTGTTAGTCTTTTAGCTAATTAACTAATTGTTTTAGCACTAGACTGAATATGCATGTCCTCTCCTGTGCTTCTATGGTGCACCTATGCTTCTGGGTTTTTCCTGCTGTCCAGTATTGTTTCCCTTCTTTCTAAAGGCCACCTCTAGTCAGTCTGTATGAAGCTTAACCAGGCAGCGGTCAGTCAAAGAAAGGTCATGCGCATGGTGGCTGCAGAAGAGAGAGGAACAGCAGCAGCGGGGGGTGCCCTTCATGTTTTCACTTTAAACTGCCCCTTCACGATCAAGTTGACAGATTGAAGGGGATGGGAAGAGAGGAGGAGAAATAACAAAACAAAAGCGAGTTGCTGGATCAGAGGAGGCAGCTCTTGTGGTTTAGCAGGAAAATATATATTCCATGTTTTGGAAAAAACTAAACTGGCCTACGAGAACCACTTTCAAAAACAAAATCCAAGATGTAATGCATTGTGTCACACACACTTTTATTTGAATTTTTCAAGGTTGAAACCATCCACAGAGTGATGTCATTAGAAGTGCACCAAACCCTAAAGGTGTTTCACACTCCATTAAATTATGTTGAAAGTACAAACAATCTGTAGATCAAGGACACCTGTTGGAGAAACAGTTTCTCTTTGAGGACACATTGGATTCTATAGTAATAGAAACAAATGGAAAACAATGGGGTCTGACAATATTAAACAAAGGATAACAATAGATCGTCCTAATAGCTGTTTCTCTGTTATCTCTGCCAGACTGCCTTCTGGCTTTATTTGATTTACAGGATCTTTTGCAACAATGTGTTGTTGGACCATGATGTGTCAAGTATTCAATTTGTTGTATTAGATTCGGATGAAGTCCAGTCTCACCTCAGAAGGTCAATTTTGTCGATATTCTGGAGCTTTTAAGGCCCTTAAAACATTAAATACACACTAATAAATAATCACAGATCAAAGTTCAAATTCAGCTCGATGAGCTTCTGATTCAAATGTTGCTAAATCCTGATTGGTGCTCAGAGGTGCTGACATCATCCAACTGAGCCCCGCCCCCTCCGAACCAGTTAAAAGAGCACAGAGACATAACATCTTAACATCTCTGAACAGTTATCAACATCTATCTATAAACAGCTTCTCTAATAAATATATGACAAAACCGTAATATACTGTCATATATACCATATTAGATTTTGCCCACTCCTAGCAAGCATTATAACGAGATATTTACTAAATTTAATACTGCAATGAAAATTGTGTGTGTATTCAGCTCCAGGTTAAGGTAATCTTTTAAGGCGAGACTATGTAGCTTTTACTTAATAGCGGCCACTGTAGGCACATGTGACACTTATGTAATAATGGTAAATTAGGTGCAAGTAGAGACGAGAACTTAAGTCAGCAAAATGACTCTGTAACCTCTGTTCTATATGAATATCTATTTAAAGTTTGCTAACATACCCACCATATGCTACCAGTCGTACCAGACCAAGTAAGGTTATATCTGTGAATCGAGTCGAGCGAGTTACAAATTTGCATTTGTAAGAGGAAGAATTTGTTACTTCTTTTTTTCAAAAGTTACATAGTCTCCCACAAACAGGGAAATGTTTTTTTTTTTTTTTACATAGTAGCAAAAGAGACTGAGGTTTTTTGGAGCCTGAAAGCAAACGAGGAGAAAGACGAGGAGAGAGAAAACGTTTTCAGGTGAAACATGAAGGCACGAAGGGAGCAAGTGAATCCAAGGCAACGCACCCTGAGCTGCAGCCATAACTCCAACCGATGCTCACACCTTATTAGAAATGACACTGTAACATTTCTGACTGCTGGATGCTGTCCTCTTACTGCGGCATTGTGACATCACTCATACACTTGTCATATCCGAACACACACAGTTTGATAAGCCGTTAGCTGGAGTGTTTTCCAGTGTGACATGTTTAGGCTAATATTATGGTAATGCTGTTGTGCGCGACACACTCGCGCTCCCCCACCCCGCCCTTCCTGCTGAGCTACGACTGCTGCTGGTAGCCTGCAGCGTGCTGGAGCGTTTGACGTCAACCGGTCTGCTCAGTATTCAGCTCCATGAAATGGGTCACAGCTTCTGACGATAAACCAACTGCACTGCTCTGCTCCGCTCTGCTGTGCCTGCATCTCACATCTCACCCTCACAGTAGCATCAGACAGCAAACATACTTGTGATAAACCCCACTGTGACGCTCTGCTTCACCCTCCGCTTTATTTCAACCACACCTGCTGGTACCTGCACCGCAGTAATTAAATGGATTGGAAAAAAACACGCACTCAGGTACATCGTGTCAACCTGCTATTTCCTTTTCAGCTGGAGTTTGCTCTGCGCTAATCTTTCAAACATGATTCCTGCATGTATTTTCCTGTAAACTACAATTTCCTGCACCCGTTCTTTTCCATACAGTCAAAATACAGCACGCAGTCTATATTTTTCGTTATTTTTTTTTCGTTTTCGTATTATCATCATCCATATCCCCATTTTTTTCCCTCATTAGAAAATGGACTGTAGAAGGGAGATCGTTGAGGTCACAGTATATGGTATACCTCTAAACCATTAGGCCTCCAGGTGCCCTCACACACCCTAAATTTGAGTGCTGAAACAATTAGTAAATTACACATATAATGTTCAGTTGTACAGAGGACAGCACCACAAACTATATCCTCCAAAATTAACATACAGTTAAAACAACACCTCTCTAAAACAGTTCAAACAAAAACTGAACATTATGACCTTCACAAAGGGATAATTTATCGCAGGACCTTTGTGTTAGACTACATTATCATTTACCATTAGCTATGTGTACCTAATAAAGTGGTATATTTGTAAACTGAATATCTTTGGATTTGATTTGGTTTGGCTTTGTTCATCAGACAAAACAAGACATTTTTTCAGTATTTTCTGGCATTGTATAGACTTAAAAGTCATAAAAGTCTGAATACGACATACAGTTGGTTGTAGACTCAGTCTGTCTCTTACCCTCACACACTGCTGTGTGTGTCTCTGTGTGAACCCACATCACCTCTAGTCCCATTATGTAAGACGGATATTTTTTTATCAGTGGTCTTTATTTGTTTTGCAATACATGTTTTCTGTTTATGTAACTGTATCGAATTATGGAAAAGGGGAGGGTGTGGAAGGTTAAGTGGGCCTGATTTTCTGCTCCTGTCACAGCCAAGTCCCATGGCACCTTCACAGGGTCCCACTGATAACGAATTAACTAAGCATGGAATTATTTTACTTATCTATTGTCTGTCGAGCCACTTTTTTAGATTTATCAGTTAATCATTTAGGCTATAAAATATTTAAAGATAATGTGGCCAGTCACAAATTGAAGAGATTCCATTGACAATGATTAAGATGCAGATAAACCATCAAATGTGAATCTGGTCTTGATAAATGATTTCAAATTATGAATCAATTATCTATCTATTCATAATCTCAGAAGTAAGCACAAGTAGAAAGTCTTGTAAAACCAAATGAGAGGAGGAGAAGGTTTGAGAAAGAGGGAGGTGGGGCGAGAGGGAGAATGATACGAACTAATAGAAAAAAGGGGTTCGCTGAATAATTGCAGGCATGCCAGTTGGCTCAGTGCGATTTGGTAAATATTACTTCAGCTTTTAGTTGGATTTTAATGAAAGGCAGACGTGAACTGTGTGTATTTGTGCATGTACGTTAGACTTCTCTGTCTTGTTCATCTGAAGAGTCAAATCTGAGTTTTAGTCACTCTTCAGACAACCAATCAGAGCACAGCATTGATGACCTCATGTCAGTCTCCAGGGGAGGTTACCTCATACAGAGGCCCATTTCCTCAACGTACAAATATGTGGATCACGTATTACATTATGCAAAACCTGCAGACCCCATGGAGACTCTCTGTCACAAGGTACAACCCACCTTTGTTCTGGACATTTTCTTTGGTTGACCACTTCAGCACATCAGTCACCGCAGCTATACTCTAGATATTCACCATGTGCCTAACCTCTTCCCTTTTTCAGTCACAACTAATACTTACAGTTAGTGGTTATCTTTTTACAGAAACTGCTGTGTAACACCATGTGAACAGCAGATTTTGGAAGGGTCTTTACAGTTTTAACAATCTAATATTTGAAATTATCTTTACCTTTCCTCCCAAAACACCCACCACCCCTCTTGTGTTTTGCCCTGTGTAGATTTTGGATTTGGGAACTTCTTCCAGCCCGGGGAGCCCCTGGCCACATGGTGCGGCAGCCCGCCTTATGCTGCTCCAGAGGTCTTTGAGGGTCAGCAGTATGAGGGCCCACAGTTAGACATCTGGGTAAGATGAATGATTGCATGAAGCCAATTGCACCGCATTATTTTGAATATTTTTTCCCAAATACAATGAAACAATTTTTTACATGTCGATCTCTTTCCTTGAGTTTACATTACTAAGCCACATGAATTCAGCTGATGCAATTCATTTTTGAGTATTCATATTTAACATGAAAACAAAGTCTGGATTGTGAAGTCAGCAGCTTTCGCTTCTGTCATGTGGTGCTGATTTCCCAACCAGTTTGTAGCCTGCTGTATATCACAATCAACATATTTCTGTGTATACAGTTTCTAAGTTTGTGAATGCAAACAGTAATCTCACAACTTTAATTACATCCAGACACCTCTGATTGATTAATCTACTGATTGGTTTTTCCTAGCTCCTGCCCTGACTTTGTTCTCTGTGTGTGCATCTTTTCCTGCTCACAGAGTATGGGAGTGGTGCTGTATGTGCTGGTGTGTGGTGCGTTGCCCTTTGATGGGCCCACTCTGCCTGTGCTTCGACAGAGAGTCCTAGAAGGAAGGTTTCGCATCCCCTACTTCATGACTGAAGGTAAGAAGAGACTCTGGGATATTAAACACAAAGTAATAAGATAGGAGACTATGCCAACCCCCACCCCTCAGTACCTCACATTCCTGTAAAATTACACGCATCCAGTGTATTTGTGAGACACCTTCCAGTACTCATACTGTTGAATGTACACTGGCAGACTCTCTTGCTGCTGCAACCAGTCAGGGGGTCATTTCATTAACGAGAGAGCATTACGCTCATTTGAAGGGGATACAGTAGGAGACACTCTGTCATTGTCCTCTGTAATGTGTGTACGTGCCTCAGTGTGTATGTGCATGCATGCAGGCTGAAGGGTGAGTCAGGTTGGCTAACTGTCTCAAAGCAGTCCTGCTGTTAGTGGCTGTCCTAGCTAGCTGGCAGCAGATTAAATCCAGAGCTGGAGCTGTTTATGTAACCTGGTGAAGAGCCAGCGAAAGCCTTCCAGCAGCTTGCCTGTCCGTCTCTTTGCGGAGACTCTGTCTGTCTGTTTGTGTGTCTGTCTGACTCATGCTCTCTATCTGTGAGACATCTTCCTGTCCGTCTGTGGCCCTGTCTGTTTCTCTTGTCTTGTTTCTCTGAATCCCATCTGCAAGTCTGTAGCACTTTCTCCACGGGGGGGTGGTGAGAGAGTCGACCAGATTTCCTTTTTTTTTTCTGTTCAGGACCTTGAAACAATTAAGACGTAAGGGGAATGTAAGAGTGTAATGTCAGCTCCGTGGCCAGACTGACATTCAAACCCGCCTCCCCACCCCCAGTCCAGCCCCTGTTCCCTGAACAAGGGGAACAGAGTGTGCCGATTTCTTCATCCAGAAACAGTCCACCTCATCTCCTCTTGTTCCTTTCACTGGCCAATGCTGTGGTGCACAGCACAGCCTAGTACCCCACAGTAAACTCACCAGAACATCTCAGCACTGTGAACGTTGTGGTCTACTCGCAGCTACAGTCAGTGGATGTTGTCTTATGTCTCCCCTGCTGTTGCATATTGCACAAGTCTGGTGGATTGTAGATCCGAATAGCCTAGAGTCATGTCATCCAGAACAACAAACAATCCAATCCCTTAGTTTGAATCCTTTCTCTGGGCATGACGTGCAGCTAAAACCTTCCGTAAACTGCAGGTCAAAGCATCAAGTGATATTTTCTTGATTAATAAATGAATCATTAGGTCTACAAAATGTCATAATGTGAAATGAAATGCCACATCGATGTCCTCAAATTGTTTGTTTTGTTAGACCATTCCAAAGATATTCAATTAACTGTAAAATGACTAAATGATTAATTAACCAACAAATTGCTTCATCTGTTAATTTGTAAAAAAAAAAATACTCTCAGCTTTGCCTTGTGAAGCTTAGCCACTCATGATGCTGCTTGTGGCATTTTTTTTTTCTGCCTTGTGTTGCAGCAATACAGCTAGCTAATCACAGCCCACACTGAAACAAAACCGTGTGAAATTCAAGTAAAATCTGCTGATGTTTGCTTTCACTTGCAGTTTGTGTTGCATTCATAAATGTTGGTATGTCGGGTTATGCTTATGTTCTCAGTCATGCATGATGGTAACATTTTATATATATTGGTATTAGTCTGAGTTTTTTTAAGCTCTTGTTCTTCTGATAAAATAACTAAAACAGGTTACATAAAGTCAGCCTCAGTACCTACTCTGTCAGAGTGCTGTTCTGAGTGGGGGGGTTGGTGCAACTCTACACCACTGGGACATTGCAAGTGTTAACTGGGATGGTTCTGTGGTTAAGTCATGGTGGTGTAATGTACTGGCTAAGAACAGTGTGTCAATCAATCACCAAGCCAGCTAGGCGGTTATGCAGTGTCGCCCCCTTTACATAGTCCAAGCTTCCCTGGTGGTTAGTAGCTTTGAAAAATGTGCTCAGCTTCAGCTGTTGCTATAAACACGGCTGTAACAACCAGCAGAGCCTGAGTAACTTCTGGGTCAAAGTAATTGTAGTGTATTATAGTGTATTTGATGCAGGTTGTAACTTGGATGCCACAGCATGGGGTAAAAGTGCAGTGGAGGGCACACACTTATGCACATAATGGGGAAAAAATTGAGATGGCTGATTTTAGTAGATCAGCAGGGCAACTGGGAAGAATGTGAAGCAGGGAGTTAATGTTGGCAGCCAGGTCCTTAGGCTTATGAACTGCTGAGGTCTCTCTCCTAACTCTGTGACAGATAACAGGATGTCTTTGGACATCGATAGAGCAGGAGAATAAGGGAAGAAGGTGACCTGCAGGAGGCTGCTCAGTGTCCAAATTGGAAGAAAGACAATACAATAATTTGATTTTAAAATGTACTTAAAAAAGGTCACTTAAGCAGAGCACATTAATGTTTTGTTTTGCGTTTTTTGAAATACTTATAGTTGCATTTTCAATCAGAATGGAAACTCAAAGTAGGGATCATTAATTTCAAAAACATATTTCGATAAAGAAAGTATTAAAGATCAAGGAAACAACCAGCTGCAGGTTTGTTGAAATTACACCTGTTTTGCTTTAAGGCCATAGCAGCAGGGTATATGGGTAAAGATGCCGTGTGGCGGGCAGGAATGCAGTGCAGACAGTAGGGGTGCAGGCAGGCCAAAGCAGCGCAGCCAGGGGAACTGTAATCCTGTTAAGAACCCAGCTGTGTCTGACGTCAAACTCATCCAGCCACTAACTAGAGGTGAGGAGCTCTCATTAGGAGGGGAGGCAAGTAGAATAGAGTGTAGACAACACTGCTCAGAAGTGACGGCAGAGGAAACTAAGAAAAGAATTTAGCAGAGTTTAAGCTCCTAAGTGTTATTTCTGCCCCACTTCATCTGGGCTACTTTGACGCATGACGCTGTGTGGATTAATTTGCTTCATCGTAGTTTATACAAGAAGAGCTCAGTGTTATTGAACATAAACAGTGGTAATTCAAAATATGAACGGCTATAAAAACCTTCTTACATCCTCTATAATTGTTCTTTCACCCCCTAACAGACTGTGAGCACCTAATTCGCAGGATGTTGGTCCTTGACCCATCAAAGCGTCTGTCGGTGGCCCAGATCAAGGAGCACAAGTGGATGGCCCTGTATGTTCCCGTACAGAGGCCTGTTCTGTATCAACAGCCTCTGTCTGCTGAGGGCGAGGCGGGTGTGGGAGAGTACAGCGAACAGGTCCTCCGCCTGATGCACAGCCTTGGCATCGACCAGCACAAGACTATAGAGGTGAGGACTGAGCGGGACTGAGGAGTGAGCTGTATTTATTCAGCGGGGGTATGAAGGGGTGAGGTTTTAAAGGTCAGAGCTACAGAATGTGGAGGAGATAACCTTGATAGTGGACAATGAATATGCATCACTACTTAAGTCTGTCTATTTTCACTACATTTCAGAGGCAAATATTGTACTTTTTACTCCACTGCATTTATTTAACAGCTATAGTTACTTTACAGATTTTACACACAAAACTTCTGGTTAGTTAGCAGCATCATTACATGGTAAAGAAGGCCATGCACTCTTTTGGTTAATTATTCAGTGGAACATTCGAAATGTTGACAAAAGGGGATCACAAGCTTATATTGACATCTAATAGTGCACAGTTGTGCTTTTTCAGGCAAATACACATGGGAAATGCAGTGGCAGTTCCACATATCTGATTTTTTTTCTTTTTTTTTTTCTTTCATAGTATTGTGTTGTTCTGTAAATGCTTAGATTTTTTCAGGTTATTATTCAGCAACAAAATCACAATGATCATATGTGAAGGTCTTTTAGCCCTGATTGGAAAATATATCCATTTCATCATTGAACATATCTGAATCTTCAGGCTAAGTATTTTTTTACCCACTGAAGTCTTTTCAAAGTCTGTACCAGCGTATTGAAGAGGCTTTTCTTTAATAATATATGTACATTCTATTTTTTGTATTTTTAATTTATACTCGTCTCTTTAGCTGCTGCAATAACCGAATTTCACAAAGGGAAAAGAAATAAAGAATGATCTTAGCATATTTTAAGGGCTGTCAAAGTTTAGTCATCCAAAATGGAAGTATGTTCAGTAATAACTTCCATTACCTACGTTACCATTTATGTTGTCTATCATCCTCCAGTCTCTGCAGAACAAAAGCTACAACCACTTTGCTGCTATCTACTACCTGCTGGTGGAGCGGCTCAAGGCCCATCGCTGCAGTTTCCCCGTCGAACAGCGGCTCGATGCCCGTCAGCGACGGCCCAGCACCATCGCAGAACAGACTGTCGTCAAGGTAACCTCAGGGCGACGAGGGGGTTCTGAATAAGGTGTACAGAGATTACCATCCACATCTCCCTGATCAAAGCTCCATAATTCACACCTGCACCCAGGAACAAACAAAACGAACAGACATGGCCCATTCTTTTATTTATCCAGCCAGGTTCTGTCTTCACCTGCTCTCTCCCAGTCTTTTCCGCCCAGCCTTGATCTTACGGCGTCTCCCTCAGCTACATTATTCATTATTTTCTTTTACTGTCTCTTCTTAGCGACACTGTGCAATTTGTCTTTCATTTCTCTCGCCATCTAGGATCTGGCTTTTTTGTGTCATTTGGATTAAAAAGTCAAATTCACAGCAGCTCAATTTTGTCAACAACTGCACTATTATCAAGGATGTTATTAAGTATTGGCTATGAATTGGAGAAGGTTTTTTGATTTAATGTCAAAGAGTCTGCTTCTCTGTTTTCTCCTTCTCTGCAGTCGACCAGTGGTTCAGCCCAGGTGGGTTTGCTCCCGCAGGGCGTTCGTCTGTTGCGCTCGCCTGCTGTGCCCCAAGCCTCCTCCGATGCTTTCACTTTTCCCCAGACTGCATGTACCCTGGAGCAGAATTTCATGGTGGAGGATGTCAACACACCCAAAGTAGGTCCAATACCAGTAAAAACAGGCTAAGGCTGCAGGGACAGGGTTGTCTTTTTTTGTTTGTGTGTCGTCTTGTTTGTGTTTTTGTCCTCTCTCCTCGTATGACGCTTACTCACATCCGGCTCTTCAGTTATGGAAATTGTAGTTATCACGGCCATTAGGCCATTATCAGCTTGCACAAGTATGTCCTGAAAAATTATCTTGAAAAGCTTGACAGTGATTCACTTTGATAAGCATACCCACTCCCTGTGTGTGTGTGTGTGTGTGTGTGTGTGTGTGTGTGTGTGTGTGTGTGTGTGTGTGTGTGTGTGCATGCTTGCCACTCTCCTTTGACGTTTCGAGCGTTCGCTTGCTCCGTCAACCTGCCAGAGTGCAGCTGACTTGTTCTCTTATGTAAGATCTCAGCCAGCACTCACATCAGACAGGACAGCTGCCTGTCCCGCACAGCTTATACACACACACACACACGCACACGCACACACACACACACACACACTGTGCTCGCTCATCTCCTGTTTATCTGTGCCCACTAGCGACCTTTTCCTCCAGGCCTGTTGCCGAGCTGACCGACTATTAGAGAACACAGACACAAGTGGTCTGAGTTGATGGCCTAACACACCTGCAGGGCTGCACGCACACACACGCGCATGCAGTATCATTCTTGCAGATTTCTTTTCCATCCCACCCCCTCTCCTGGCTCCGATAAAAAGCGATGTGTACGTTGTTTTGTGTGTGTGTGTGTGCAGAGAGAGAGACAGAGTGCATGTTATCTGCGTGAATAGAGCCTGGTTATGTAAGCAGTCCTGTGATGATGATGTGACCTAATGCGAAGCTGAGTGAACACACATGGACAGGAAGCCGCTGCGCTGCTCCAGCGATCACACCATTGTGATCTCCTACCCATCAGCAAACAGCTCATCATTTCTTTCTTAGTTTTTGGCTCTCCGGTTCTTTTCCCCTTTTTCCTTTCCATTCAGCTTCTTATCTTTCTCGTCATCTTTATCATTTAACTTCACTCTCCCTTTGTAACGCCGCCCCCCCCATCGTAAATTTCTCAATGTCGTTTTAAACTCTTGTCCTCTGTGTGTGTGTTTCTGTGTGTATGTCGGTTGAGTAACAGCATTTTTATCCGAGAGATAGACAGAGACAGAAAGCACATGGGGAATTGGGCAAAGTTGCTCTTTCTAGGCCAACACCAGGCTTTCCGGTTTCTGCGGCCACTCATGCAGATGATCTTTTTTCTGTGTGTGAGTGTGAGAAAATGAATTTCAATGTGTGTGTCGGTCACACAGCACTTTCAGTTAAAGCTCACTTCCTGGGACTGCATTCCTTTATCCCCACCCTCCACCTCTAGGCCAACACACACAGGCCTGCATGCTGTAACAAACACACACACACACCCCCAGTACGAGACCAACTGTGGTGAGTGAGGGAAAAACAGAGGGAGGAGAGTAACTAATGGAGCCTTTATTTTCAGTATGGTTGCCTTCTTGTATCCAAGTGGTCTAGTGCAAATGATGGATTTGTGTGTGCCCTTTGTGTGTTTTGCCTGTTTTGACTAACAGTGTGTCCTGGTTCCTTCAGTCTGGAGCTGTTTTCTCCCTATCAATTTTGAATGTATAGTTATCTATAGTATAGCTTTCTGTTCCTTTTATCTCTCCCATCTAGGTGAACGGCTGCCTGCTGGACCCCTTGCCTCCCCCCACTGTCCTCCGCAAGTCCTCCACCTCGTCGCCTAGCAACATGATGGAGACGTCGATCGATGAGGGAATCGAGACAGAGGAGCCCGACACAGAGGATGATCCGCCCCACCTGCCCTCGGCCTATCAGACCGCTCGTTTCGGCCAGCGGCGACACACCCTCTCTGAGGTGACCAACCAGCCAGGGCCTTCGAACCAAGGTATGATGTCACCTGATCACGTGCATCGAATGCCAGATTGAAGCTGTTTTTCTGGATCACTTCCTTTACATGTAATAAAAAACTTTTGTCCTCCAGGTAAATTATTCACTCTAGGCCACAACCCCTCCATGGGTAGCGTCGACTCGGACATGGGCTACGACATGGGCTCCATGCACAGCGACTTCGGTCTGCTGGAGGATCCCCCCTCTCTCAGTGAGGTAGTACCAGCCAACAGCTCTGCCCCCGGCATCAGCCCTACGCCTTTCTTGAGTGCTCGGCCCGCCAACCCAGCAATGGCCGCCCTGACTTCCCAGCATAGGGAGGCACACAACCGCTCCCCCATCAGCTTCAGAGAAGGACGCCGTGCCTCAGACACCTCCCTCACCCAAGGTCAGAACCACCTGTATCAATCTGTCTTTTCTATCCTACAACCCAGTCCATTTTTCTGTGTGGACCTTTCTTCAAATTACCCACTTCTCTATATGCACTCAGGCTACATTGGCTTCATAATATTAGGTGTCCTGGGTCATGTATCTTCCTCGAATATACCCATGCACTCCATTTGGGGTCGACCTCAAAATGCGCAAGGCCATACACATATAGTGACATATAGAAAAACACTGTCTGAAGTGGAAGTAAACAAGACAGGTTAAGAGAAATGCTTTCAAATAACCAATTTGTCAGATGTAAGTGTCAAATCAGCATGCTTCCTTAGGCCCAGTACACACACACACATATCTTTATATACGTATGTATGTATATGCTGTCATTTCAGATAAAAGTGCCTCATTCCAACTCTGTCATTTGCTCCCCCTCTGGTCTTTCACACCCTTTTTTTCTTCATCTCTTCCTCCTTTCTCTTCCCTTATCTCATCCTCTCCAGTCCCTCTGACAACTAGAACGGTGATGATTCACGTTGTGAATCACAGATGGATATTTGAAGGTTTCAGCCCACATATCTCTCTCTCTTCCCCCTTTTCTCTCTCTCTCTCTCTCTGCTCCACATGAGCGAGAAAGAGGAGCCAAAATATAAGAGGGGATGTTAAACTACCTATATCTCCCTCATGCCCAAACCAATTTTCTTCCTGTACAGCTACAGTATACTGTGCCTGCTTATTGTAAATCACCTGTGTTTTAGCCAAATAGAAACTATAATTAAAGCTAATAAATGTCTGTTACTTCCCTAGTTCTAATAAATGTCTGTTACGTCCCTAGTTCTACATTGACAGCCTGCACTGTGCTCTCCCAGTTGGTATTTGCAGTTATTTATTTATTTATTTATTTATTTATTTTCTGTAATCCTCTTTAGAGAGTGTTGATGCGGTGGCTCCTTTTGCGTCACACTGCTGACTCTTGTTTTAAATAACTCCCACCATCACGGTGAGTCAGGTCCTATCGTTCACAGCAACAGCTCGTCACCACTGGATGGGTCTAATCAGAGCTACTTGCTGTTGCACACAGACACACACGCACAGCCCCCGATACTGTCACACACCAACACAACAGCGTCTCATGACGTACATCCAGTCACATTGTCAGTAGGGGCGATGAAAACCGGCGACCAGTCATCCAGTTTGCAATCGTCTGTGAGGATTAAACCTGACTCTCTGGAAGGATAGAGGCTTTGACATCCTTTTGTAAAGGGAGAAGTGATTCTGTTGATCAGCTGCAAGAATCAATACTGACTTTGTATTGTTTGTGCTTTCAGGTCTGGTTGCTTTTCGGCAACACCTCCAGAACTTGGCGAGGACCAAAGGCATCCTGGAGCTGAACAAAGTCCAGATGCTGGTGGAGCAGATGGGCTCGGGGGAAGGGGCCGCCATGGGCCCCCTGGGACCACAGCATCACTTGCACAACCTCCTGGAGGTCAGTCCAACTGCATAATCACACAAAAGACGCACACATCCTTCACTCAAACCCATTCAAGACCTTTCTCTTCCCAAACATGTTCTCAGCCTCATTCCCTCTGCTGTCCTCACCCCATGTTGGGCAGAAGAAGAAAAAAAGAAAAGAAAAAAACGGGCACCCAGGCTGTTGTGTAACCCCAGGAGAGGCAGCCAACTGTGGCTTGTTTACTGTCTCCCGTCCCCCTGGGGCCTGGGGCCTGGAGCCTAGGCCAAAGTGAATGCAGCCATTGTTGAAGTCAGTCAGACTTAACCATCGTAGCGACTGGCACTCAATAGGCCCAAGCTGCAATCACACACAAAGACGGGCATACATATACACAAAATTATACAGTCACACAGACACACTGAAAGGGAAACCATTTGAGCAGATCTGTAGGCTTTCCTGTAAAAAAATAAAACTCACAAAATCAATCGTAGAAGCAGACAAGATCTAGTTGTTTTCCCTTTGTCCATCTCTCATAATGCAGTAACGCAGCTCTTTGTTGGTTATGATGCTCGGGCCCCATCATCCTTTTAATTTGCTTTCATTTCATTTAACTACTGTGTAATCCCTGTGGTACATGCCATTTAGAAAAAGGCATCTGGCTGATCAGTCACCACACAGGCATTTGGGCAGGAGACAGCATGGATAATCCAGTTAGACCACACGATGAAGCACCCAGACCCTGACACAACTTTATTAACCGACAGGAAAGGCGATCTGGGATACGCGTGTCCGTGTGCATGCGAGTACGTGAGCATAAGCTTCCTTTGTTCTAATGCTTTATGTTTTTGATTGAAGGGTGAGGCATCCAAGCAGGAAGGCCTAGCTTTATACCAAGGTGGGCCGCATCCGCCTCTCCTGTCCCGCAGACAGAGTTTGGAGACACAATACCTCACTCATAGACTACAGGTACAGTCAAACACCAACCACACTCACTCATTATGACTCAGTGATCAACTGATTTATACAAGTTTATGCGTGATACAAATATAGACCTCTATCAAGCTAAATGGCTGCTCTGCGTAACATTCAGTTATATCATGTGGAAATTTAAGGATTATCAGCTCTGCCATGATGCAACGATAATGAAACAGTTTGTGGCCTGTTACCATGGTAATTATCCTGAACACAGTATTTAGACCCAATCTCTCTTCTGCCCAAAAGGCCAACGTCTTGGCTAACAGTCCTGCTAGCTGCCAACTTTTCTGTAAGGATACTCGAAGTTTAGAGCAACAGCTGCAGGAACACAGGTAAATCATGCTGTAAATGTCTGTCTGTTTGGGTTTTTTTTAATTGTTATTTTCATCAAATATGTTTTCCTCTTGTGTTCTTTTTAGCTGTGGTGGCCTTTCACTGCTGGAATAAATCCAAATAAGAAGAGTTAGTCATACATTTTACCACACCAACAAGAACAGAACGTTTTTAAACACCCAGGAATGAAACGAGGTGTTAACCACAGTGACCTAGCCTGACAATCAGACTGACGTGCGGTTTTGTTTCACGTCATTCCTTCAACATGACATTGTGTTCATGTTAGGGTTATTTCTTGTTACAAATTACTTTGGGGTTATTTTGTTTTTGTTTGGCATTAGCATTTTGGTTTCCCAATTCCATTTTCATTCTAAATTTGGCCCACGAGTGCTTATGCGTACACTTTGCAAGATTGCTATCCTTGTGTTGATTCAAAGCTGATCTAACTGCTCTCCCCTCAGACTGAACCAGAAGAGGATGTACCTGCAGCAGCAGTCACAGGGCATGGGGCTGCAAGTCTACTTCAACCAGATGCAGATAGCTGAAGGATCCTACCCGACAGGCGGCCCCGCTCTGGACCCGGCGGCCTCTCAAAGTTCCCCTCAGGGCCCCCCCATGTCAGCCACCCACCAGCCTCAGCCCCAGCAGCAGGGCAGTCCTCAGGCCTCCCCTCCCTTCAGCCACCCCCATAGCCTGAGCCCCTTGATGGAACCGGGTGAGGGCCTGGTCTATGATCCCTATATGAGTCACCACCACTACACCCAACACCTGCCCCCTGGGTCTCACCTCCACCACCAACTCCACCATCCCCAGCCTCACGAAGCCTCTGCCAGCGGCCTGGGCTTCAGCTACCCTGCGGGCTGTGAGCAGCAAGTCCTTGGGATTTCCGCCGAGGCTCTTCACCCAGAGCAGTATGAGTTCCCGCTGGACCCCGCCTTGCTGCCCCCGCCTGCTCCAGGAGAGGCTGAGGCTGGAGCTGTGGCCAGGATTTTGGCTGGTCCGGGGCAGTCAGACGGCCTGGGTCTGCCTGAGCTGGGAGCTGCCCTCCTGGACAGTGAGATGATGGAGACTGTGGACTCCCAGCACGGCTTCGTACTGGTCAACTAAAGCCAGCTGATGGGGTTAATAGAAAGCAGTATTAAGCAATGAGAACCTACACAGCACTAAGAGCAGAGAGAATGGAGATAAGTGGAGGCCACAAGCGTAGCAACAGGGAAGGAGAAGTGTTCATTTTTGTATGACTAATACAAACTTAATTTCTTAGTTGTGATGAACCTCAGACAACCTTTCTACCAAAATCTTCCCTTAGCCTACCTCCCTTTCTCCCTCTCCTCCTCTGTTCTTGATCTCATTAGCTCTGTGAGGCAGGAACAGGTCCAATATGTGGCACAATGTGAGTTTCGTCGCGCTGAGGCGAGACTGCTGTTGTCACGGACGTTGTGCCACCTGTGACGACTGCGCCATGCAGCCGGGGGGGGGGGGGATCCTGCACATCCTGGAGGCTGCCAGAGTGCAGCATTTCACCTAGAAATGGTTTGGAAGTGAACTAATTTAGGACTGACGGACAGGCAACCAAAAGGACAATGGCTGGCAGTGCTTTTTGTATTTAAAATAGGACACCATCAACAACAGTAGACTGGTTATAAAAAGACTTTGTGCATTTTTTTTTATTTCAATAGATAATAAAACAACTGAACAAGAGAAAATTGCCCTCATTTATCACGGTACCATGGATATCACCGCAAATTCAAGTGTTAAAAGGTGTTTTTTGTCCACATTTTAGAACTTATTTTACACACTAATGTGAGCGCAAAGGCTAACATGACACTAACATATACAGTATTCCTCCAGAAAACAGTAGGTGACTTTTGTTTGTCATTCGCCTAAACATGATGATTTAAGCGCTAGGTTGGTGAGTAATCCACCATTTGTTGAGCTTGTGCTAGATTTGTGTTTTAAACAGTGCTGAACTCTCTCAAGCTACTTTTACTGACTAATGAAAATAATAGATATAACACAAATCTGTAGCTGCAAGCTTCTCTGTAGGCTATGTGACATAAATAATACTGTTTTCTTTGTTTTTTTGTAACTTGTAACTACTGATGCTGATTGATTTCTTACACTACTGAACTGCTATTCCACCTTTCCATCCGATCGCACACCCTTGCCAGGATTGATTATACTCAATAAGATGAGGATAATACCAGTTTTTGCAGACAAAATGGCCACACGTCTATTTAACTGTTGAATTGTGGGTCATGTGTTTGCCTGATAAATGAGGGCTAATGTAATTAACGTGTGTTTGGTTGAGAAGTAGCGGTGTTAGACAGTCAATATTATTCTATTTTTGTGGCAATACTGAAGCAATATTAATCCTTAATGTTGAGGGATTATGAATGGAAGCCTCACCTGTACAGCCAACTCTGATTGGTTCCCGGGGACCTCTGAGTCGTCAGCAGTGACATCACTTGAGCTGATGATGTAACCAGGAGATAATCTCTCTCATTCACTCACCCTGGAAGTGCAGGGACAAACCTGGAGACAGTTGTATGTATATATGTGTGTGCGTGCGTGTGTGTGTGTGTGTGTGTGCGCGCGCGCAAGAAAGAATGTGATTATGTTTGTTTGCACAAGTCATACTTCAAATTTGTCAAATAATTTGTCGTCATTACTGAAAATGACAAACACTGTATTGACGTCTCCATTCGAAATAACACAAACTGTGCTTTTCCCTCAGTGCACAGTTGTAGCTTTTAGATTAGTTCTGGTTTACATCCTCAGTGCTCCAGTCATGCCTTTGTGTCGTTCTAATGATGAATCATGTTTATAATAATGGAATGATCCCTTAAAGAATCCCTGCATTCGTTCTCATGAAAGAATGTTTCCTCTATGATGTCGGGGCTGCTTTGAGACGAAGACCAGCAGTACGTCAGTCACCTGACACTGGATTTTGACTGCAGGCTCACCACCGCTCTTTGACCGACAGCAAGCCAGCAACCAGAGCAACACCAGAGATCTTTTTTTTTGGGGGGGGGGGGGGGGGGTGTTTGCTTATTTACAGCATTTAGACTGTGTTCAGTCTACTTGAAGCGCACAGATGTATCTTCTCTGACAGATGATGTTTTAAAAAAAATTCATTGGAATCACAGGGCAGCGAACGTCAGCGGGCTGAGATGAGATTATTGGCCCGTCTGCGTGACCTTCAGAGGTCGTGGGTTAAACTGTAGGAGTGTTTGTTGTCAGACTCACAATCAGACTCTAAAGTACAGAGGTGGTTTGACTAGGAGTCTTTATAGTTGCAGAGAACAGTCTTAAATGATGGCTAGAAAATGTGGACCAACTGTGGTTGCAGTCCTGTGCAAGACTTAAAGGAAAAATCCACCCTAAAATGCTTTTTAACACTCTTTCACAACAGATTAGGGCCCTCAACTAATGATCAAATTATCTGCTGATTATTTTCTTGATTAATCAATTAGTTGTTCGGTCTATAAATCTAAATGTTGGAAAATGGTGAAAATGCACATCATAGTTCTTCGGAGTATAATTGATCAATATGACATCACATTGAGATATTTCTGGCACTGAACACATCTATCAAGAAAACATAATCTTTTGATGTCAGCCCCTCAGGATGGAAGAGCAAATGCTTCATAAGTCACCATTTTGCTCTGACACTCAAACAAGCAGAGATACTAATAACTCCAGCAACAATGGCCTCACTAGACCGGAGTGCACTGTAGCCACAAGACATGTTGCAAAACAGGTCTTGTGGCTGCATTAATAGTTCCGCCCTAAAATTTACAAACTAGTTGGTTAGCTGGATATGTTTATATGGTCATACACCCACATTTTATTGACAGGAATAAGCTCACACCCAGTTTATGGGTCATGTAGAAAATGTCCTTTTTAGAAAGAGAAGGAACTCAAGTACAAGAGTGTGAGGCAGGCACGTTCAACATAAAATAATAATTGTAGATTTTACAGAACATTCAAATGTCGATACACGGCGGTGCTGGAGTATTAAAGGGTGGGTTTCGCCTTTAAGTTAATATTTTGATGATTGTTTTTATTCAGTTTGTCAATGGTCAGACTAGACATATTGATCTTTGGAAGTTGAATACTGGAGCACTTTGACAACAAGGGGAAGACGAGATGTAGCGAGAGAGGAGGAGGTGATTGTAGTGGAGGTGGAAAAGGTTTGTATTGCTCTGCTGTTTCCTGGCAGATGAAACAAACCGTAATCTGTAGGAAACACCTTTCTCCTCTCTTCCCCACCAATAATGGACACAAAGCAACTTTCTTTCAAAGAAAGACCAGACACAGTAACACTTTATCTGATTGTTGAGTTTAATCCAAGAACACTTTTCAGTTAACGACGAGTGTTCTTTGTACAAATTAGAGGTGTAGTGAATCTTCAGTGTGCGCTCAAGTTGCACCGAGGTGAATTTTGTGTTGAATGTGAAAAGTGTTCAGTGTGCCTTTTACTTTTTTCAATCTAAATTAAGATTTTGAATAGCACCATTATTTCTGGTTTGGACCCCTTTATCATTTATTTTATTATGATTACCTTTTTTTTTTTTCTTTTCTTCCAAAAGTAAGTAGAGCCAGGTTTTACAAAGGTACAAAACCAAAGTCCCTCAGAAGTTTCCCTGTACGACCCACCGTGTGGAGTTTTGGAGCTTCTTTGTCAGCTTCTCTACCGTGCTTTTTCTTGTTGGTCAATCAGTGTATGCCATTTAAAAGTATTATAGCAATATTTCTCTAGTTGAAGACTAAAGTCATGACGATTCTAGTGGACGTGTTTCCAAGTATCATAATTTCACCTCCTGCTGATAAAACAAAAACATCAAGCTATCAATAGAAATCCAGTTTTATATTTACCTTCATTGATGTTGACCACACATAAGCTAACTTGCTGTTGAGATTAAAAAAGGTTTATTGAACATAAAAAAAAAAGAAATTGTGTTTTCTTTTGTGTGTGTGTTGAGTCATATAATTTGTCAGCGTGTTGTGACAGTAGCGCTGTGTGTGTGTGTGTGTGTGTGTGTGTGTTGATCCTGGTTACTGAAACACGGTTACCGAGCTGACACTTAAGTGTTTCTACCACACACTCTGCTATTTTCTCCTCATAATCCAATTGGCCTGTAGCTACAAACTGCAGCCGTCTGATAGCACCCCGGGGTTGCATGGTGTAGGTGTGGGTTAATGACCTGGAAAAATGAATCACACCAAGTGCTTGATATAAACTGTTGAGTCATAGCTCAACCTGAAATCATTTCAACCAGAACTAAATCTCCCGCGGCGGTCGATGCAGAATGAGCTACAGGACTGGTTCTGTTGTATCATTTAAATATTTGTATGCTCTCTCAACTAGACTTTTGTTGATTTTTTGCAATTAATACCGTCACTGCGTTACATACTTCCAGACTGTGCAGCTACACAGGAGATGACAGATATGCAGTTCTGCTCTCTCGAAAGTACCAGGATGTGAAGGCAGTCAGAGGATCGGTATTCAAAAGATAAAATGTTGAGCTGTCACTAATGACACTGTACCTGGACAGAATTATCCTGAGGCGGTGAACTCTACCCGTCGGGTCTGGCTTACATAATGTCAAATTGCACAAAATGATTATTCAGACATCCAACCCTACCACAGGAGAGTTCACACCAAATTTAAATTGCATGCAAAGGTGTTTGTTATTTGCACCAGGTGACACCGGACAAATTAGATCCGACGCACAAAGAATGCCTCGAGTCAGATCACATTAAGGGGTTGGTTCATCCAAATGACGGAAAAACACATTTTCTCACTACCTCTTTAGCCACGGCTGAGTTATTTTAACCATCAAATGTCAGTCAATTCATTACCAACAAGTGCACCAAGTGGCTACCTCTGGAGTTTTCAGAGGGGCCTCACTGAAACTTTCACAGGGTCATTTTCCATCCAAAAAAAAACAAAAAGCAGCGGAAACAAGAGACGGATAACTGACAACTAAAACCAAAAGTGTCTGCATGGTCACAATCACTCGAGAGTTTTTCTATTTATTTATTTATTATTTTGGTAATTTTGGTCAACTGACTCTGTCAAAGACAGGAGCACACTTCAGCGTGCACAAATCAAGCCGACAACAAACGTACACTCTGCTTCTCTTTTGTACAGCCAGATGTGAGGCGCTGCTACTCTTTTATACTCAGCGTTCACATGCAGGAGGAGGGACTGAATAATTCATCACCACTGAGAAGAACTGAAGCCCTGACCAGTCGCCGAGATCCGACATCACATTTAGTCCATCTCCATGGTGATCGGCTGTCAATATTTATGAAACCGCGTGAAACTCAAACACCTTTTCTGATAGTAAAGTGCGGCCAAAGGGTGTCCGTCCAGGTTGATTGGTTGAACTCAGCCACACGTCTGAGAAGACGTCTGTAAATACATTCAGGGCAAAATTATGCTCCTAGAATATGAAAGGACTTGTCAGTGTTGTTTGAGAGCAGAGGTTTGTGCCTGTTGTGTGGAAAGGATCAAGTAGAGAGAACACGTCAATCCAATCAGCCCACTCAGAAAGAGAACAGCTAATCCCACTAATACACCATCAGAGGTAGGTGGTGGTGGTGGTGGTGGGGGGGGTCAATCTGTTCATGGAAACCAGGGTCTCACTTCTTTTCCTGGGATCAGACCATGTACACAGCACTCTGTTGGTGCTGCTGATCCAAACTGATAAGTGTGAAACACGGGGTGGGTCACAGTCGACGGTGCCCGTACAAAACTCCCCCTCGATACTGATCGGATTTCGGTCCACGCAGCCTCACATTTTGCATCGGTTGCCTTTAATGCAAAGTTAATTTGACTCTGTGAAAGGAGCTGCGGGGCCGTGGCTTCACAGGGGATCCACCCATGAGCTGGGTTTGGGAAAAAAAAAAAATAAATAAATAAAAATCTCCTTCTCCTTCCTGCTCAGTACCTCCTGCTCTGGTATGAGAGAAGAACAAGAAGAAGAAAAAAAAACACTAGATAAAATATAAAGGGTATTTTTACACGCTTTAATTCTATATTTGAAAAGTGTGACCTCACCGCAAATTTCCCTTTAAGACGCAAGCATTTTCCATTTAAATGTAGTTATTTATAGTATGTATTCAGTGCCATTGTCTGCTGTTGAGACCTTCAACAGCAGGCTGTCTGTCACAGACACTCTTGGGGGAAGAGACAGACAGAGAAAAGAAAGCTGATACAAGGGCAGACGGCAATAATCTTCTTTTTTTTCCAATAAAATATCACAATATCAGAGGCCTATTCACTCATCAGGCCAAAGTATACTGTAATGACATCAATGGTTTCCATGACAACAGGAGGAGGGAGGATGACAACATCCTACTGCGTCTTTTAGTGCAGGAGATCACAGCACTGTTGAGAATTAGAGCTGCAAAAAATAAAAAATAAAGGCACAGAGACAAATGCTGCAGAAGGGGGGAAAAAAAAATCTACTTTTGTAACGAGCTGCACCTTTTCTGTGATATTCACTGTGCAATACACACACACACACACACACACACACACAAAGAAATCATTGAAAAACTACAAAGCCCGGTGCAGCAGACAGGGTTTGTAGCAAGTGAGTATGATGTAAATGCTGTAGCTCAGGATTACTAGTGGAAAGAAGATTTTCCTTAAGGAAATCAGCTTTTCACTGAAGGTCATACAGCACTCTTACGTGTCCCCCATTATTCAGCTTCAGTCCCTTGTCTCAGAACACACACTGAACACATGCTGGCCAGCAGATGGACGGAGTCGGAAATCCCAGTACAGATGACCCAGTAGTGTCTGGAAAAATCAGCTCCTGCAGGCTCTGGGGGCTGGACGTTACGGCCGAGCCAAGACTCACACACACACACACACACACACACACACACACACACACACACACACACACACACACTCTGCTTGAGCGATCACGTTTGGTCCGATGTTATGTAGAGAAGAAAGTTTGTACAGTTTATGAACCCCGTGCTGCACCGTTGGAAGATGACAGAAGAAGGGGGGGGGGGGGGGGGGGTGGGGCAGCAGAAGTGACAAGGTGACTTAAGGAAAGCGAGTGGGCCAACGCTCTTCTCCCTGACTGATGTTTGTCATTTGTCACCCTGAGAGCATCTGACCTCACTGCGTGTGTGTGTGTGTGTGTGTGTGTGTGTGTGTGTGTGTGTGTGTGAGAGAGAGAGAGAGAGAGAGAGAGAGAGAGAGAGAGAGAGAGAGAGAGAGAGAGAGAGAGCTGTGCTATGTGGGGGCTTTGCTTGACTCCTTTCATTATAAATGACACAGTCCTGGGAGGCAGCTGCATTGACGTCAGTGCTCTCAGCCCTGTCAAGGGCTCTGGCTGCTGAAAATCCCCTCAAATAACAGGATCTAAATAGAAAGAAATAGGTTGCTGCTGTTTCATTAATGCCTCGTGAACTCCAGTGGATTTAGGGAGCGGATTAGCCCCTCGCCCTCAAGTAATCATGTTTTAATGAAGATTTTCAGTTGTAGGAAAAATTGCAGTTCAAAGCTTTGGCGTGTTCCTCCCTCGTCTAGAACACCAGCTTAAAAAGAAAAAAAAAAAAAAACAGAACTCCTTGCAGTATTATATATGTGAGGAAAAGTCCAAATATGGTTTGTTTTTATCATGAGTCCCATAGGTTCCATCTACCATCAATCCTCCTCCTAAGCTCATCCTGCCTTGAAGCTGCTATATTCTAAATAGCTCTCGAGGTGGTCTCGCTGTAGCAGAATGTGCTGACACGCAGCAGCTACACCGACCTGTGCATTACAGTATATGTGCATAATGTGCTCTGGTGAGGAGGTATACAGTCAAAGGGCTGGGCGGAGGATTGGGAGGGCACATGGCTCCGAGGAGGGCTGATGGGAGATTTGAGGAGATTAAAAAAGGAAGGTTGAGATTCTCATAAAGATCTGTGCCGTGTGATTTATTGCCCTAATCCTCTGTTGACTGCTCATTTGGAATTTACAAAAAAGAAAAGAAAAAAAATAAACGATGGTGCATCTGAGATCTGCTGCATATAGGAACAAGCACAGCTCAATTTGTGGTGTTCAGATCGTGAAAACTGTGTAAAAAGGATATAAACATGTTTTTCATACATTCCACCTGCACTTGCTTGAGAAAGACAAATATTCTTTCCCAACCCTTCCCCTTATTTTGCGGCGTGGCTCCCCCTCGCAGTAGTCGGAGTGAGGGCAGGTGTCAGCTGCAGATCCTGCCCTCCGCTGCATGGTTCCCCGTGGCCAAAACAGCCCGAAGGACCCGCGCTTTCATCCGCACAGCAGCTGTCTGCCAGGTTAGAGCTGACCAAATATGAGACCGGGAACAGGTGAAATGAATCCCACATTTTCTTGAGTCCGTTTTTTGGGTTGAACATTATGCTTAAAAGGGTATTTTTACAAAGCCAACAGAGAGTATTTACCATTCTTGGACTTCAGGTTTCACATCACAAAGTCACAGGGGATTTAATTAGGCCTTTTTCTGATGCTGAACAACTTTGATATTAGATGGTCCGGTGAGACCAAAATCAAGCTTTTCTTGTATTGTAATAACCACTGTTTGCTGAAAGCACATCACCAGAAACACACGATCCCCATCGGGGAACCGCGGGGGGGGGGGGGGGGGGGGGGGCATCATCCTGCTTTGGGGATGCTTCTCTGCAGCAGGCCCCTGGAAGGATTGGGAAAATTGAGGAGAAAGTGACTGCAGTAAAAGACAGAGAAATCCTTGAGGGAAACCTGCTGCAGTCTGCAAGAAAACTGTGACTGTAGACGGTAGATTTGTTTTTCCAGCAAGGAAACAAGCCCAAACAAAAAGCTTAAGCTACACAGGAATCACTTCAAAAAAACTATGTTAGATCCTTGAGATGAAGATTTTTTTTATAATAATGGGATAAAGATCTAAACACATACCAAAGGTGACGTGAAGGGGGTGACTATTTTTGTAGTTATATTTGCACGTGTATGTAAATGACAGAAAGTATGGCTTCAATGCATTTATCTTTTACTTCTTTTACTGACTTTTCAACTGTTTTCATCTCTTACTCTTTAAATGACAACTCAACTGCTTTCAGTCCTCAAACATCAACTGACACATCCACTGCTTTCACGTTTTGTTTTTTGACTGAGCTCATCTGCTTTCACACTCGAATGATTTCGACTCCTTAAGGCACCTTCACCTTACTGATACTTCAGCTTGACAGCACTGAAACACTTCAACTTCCCTCAGTGCCTATGTGTAAACTTCAGCTTCTTTCAGCATTTACATTTGAACTGCCATTTCCACTTCTTTTTTTGAATTGCATTTTGACCGCCTCTTCAACTTCTTTCAGTATTTAACCTATTTCAAATGTTTCAACTGAGAAATTACAGCTGCAAGAACACACACATTTTCTTCAGATAGTTTTATCTTTTCTGGCTGCATTTGTTAAAAACACTCATGGAGAACTTGGAAGTGTAATTGTAACCATCCAAGCTATTTTTTACCTCATTATGCCTCCGCGGCAGCGACAGCCATGTTTTTGGGATTTTATAATGTTCTGCAGAAACACTTGTCGGGGGAAACTAAAATCTCAGTTCTTGTCTAGTGCAGATGAGGGTTGGTAATTAAATACCAAATGACACAATATTCAATCCTCAGTGGAACTTTATTGCTTGCAAGCCAGAGCCATCGTCAGTTACGCAGACATGACTGAAGAGAGGCAGCCTCCCATCAGTTTATACTTTGAAATAAAACACACACACACACACACATTAACAGTAGCGTTCAACGGGATTCACATGATCTCACCCAACACATCATTTCGACCTCGCCGTTATCTTCTTTTGATACTTTCTTTTACGAAAAACAACAGTTCTTCTCTTATCATACCTTTTTCGTGTTCCAAAAGGTCCGCCACCTGCACCTACTCCTCAACTCCCCACACACCCACTGTCTGGCCGTTTATTTTCTCATGTGAAAATACATAAAGCAATTATATTCTTTGTTTACAGAACTATGTGCTCCAACATCTTCCAGGACACTCTGACACTGGAAGGGGGCCTTCCAGGCTTAACTCGTTTATAATGAGTTTTCTTGTCTTGTGCAGTTTCACAACAACCTATATTTTGTAATATCATGGTGGAGAAATAGCTACTAAACACATCTAATCATTTCAGCAAATATGTGATCTCATTGGAAAACACATCCTTATTACAAGAAATTCCCTTCCACACTTTCCTGGCCATTGTTCAATGCAATAACCCAGGAACAGAAGGGGAGTTTGTGACCATATTTCATATTTGGGTGGATACTGAAGTGGCGACACCTTGAAACTGCGGTGACTGTTTAGATCTTCTGTGCTGCCGGGTTGGAGATGTGAGCGAAGCATCCACGTTTTAGTGGCATCTTTGCAGCAACATCCATATCTGAAGCATTGAAACTATAACTTCCATTACCAATTCACCTATTAAATTTCTTCAGTCTTCACTATGTATATTATATGAGTCTGGACAGACATGGATGTAAAGTGCAACTTTAATGGTTGGTGAACGCATAGAAACACAAGGCAGTAATTCTTATGAATCCAGTTTTCATTTCCTGATATCAAACTAGACTGTAAACTATGTGGTGATATATTTTAACAATAAAGCATCATTTTCTGACAGTCATCAAAAATCCACTTTGACTCAAGGTGAATACTGTTTACAGGCACTGTATTTCACTGGGAATCCACCAGTAAATTCACTTCCTGTCGCTTGTCACCATGTGGCAAATTGACAATTACTGTGACCAGAGGCCAAACTGTACTCGATCAGTGAGGAGTTATAAAAGCAGGCTACACCGGACTCTTTGTGTTACTTTATTCAGATCAAGATACAGTAGTACAGCATCCCAATTGTGAAGAGAATTCAAAATAAAAATAAAAAGCAGTCTTCGTGATACAGGACAATTAACAATCAAAGTTTATTCGAGAGATGAAAATGAGGGGGGAGGGGGCAAGGGAACAGCAGGAGTAGTTCAGGGAAAGACAAAAGTTTCTTTTATCAACAGATGATACATTTATTCAACCCGCCCATAACCATCCCAGCTTCCCCCCCAATAATAAAACATTGTGCAGCCTTGCGTACACATGCTCCATGTCTCCCATCCCACTTTCTTTGAAAGCATGCACTTGTTCTCCATCGCACAGAGATTTGTAAGCAAGAATCTTGGGTGGCCCTTCACATTCACTGACGTTACGCTTTTAAATCTCATGTACAGTGGAGGACTAAGCATGGAAACTGGGTGGCTCTAGGACACAAGGAGTGCCATGGTTTTGTTAGTCCCACGGCCCTGGTGGCTGTTGTCAATTTTGTTTTTACATCCCCATTAATGTCCAAGGAATAAAGTATCCCTTACAGAAGAAGAACAGAGCTGTCTCTTTACAGGACAGGACAGGTGAAAACTGTTTACCCAGACATACTGAAAGAAAACACCACTGCTTATCAAAGTCATTGGCACAAAGATTAAGAGCAATACAGAGAACATATTGCAGAAAATCACAACTGACTATTACTTCCCACCCTAGCACATCGACAAAACCACTGAGGATTTGGAGGAGGGATAATTACGAGCAACACTTTACAACTGAGCTGGTCCCTATTAAAGTGGGCCGAGGTAATTCATTTGTTTGACCAATTCAACCTGTGTTGCTGCAGAGAACAAGCAGTGCAGAAGGAAAGGGTAGTGTGGTAGATGGAGTTGGGAAATTACACTATTTGAGATTGATTAGTACATGCAATCATCGAGAGAGAGTTCATCAGATTACACGCAGCAATGGATACCCCATTACTTCTTTTGTCAGAGCTTTGAACAAAATAATCCTGTATAGCATTTAGGAGACACAACAGGTTTGGTCTGGTGGAGAAAGGGCAGCCTTACCAGTCCTGCACAGATCTTTCAATTACTTCTCTGGAGAGCCACACCAGCGTCTCAGGGAAAAGAGCTATCAGAGGGCCGGTTTGGGAGGAAGCGAGCAAAATAAACAGCTTGTCGAACCATCTGCTGCTCAAAGTTTGTGTCTAGCACTGGGAGAAAAAGTGCAGGAGCACAGAGCGCTCGCGTGGCCCTGGGTGCTAGGTAGTGAACACAGACACGTGGTATGCTGCAACGACCGTGGCTGAAGTACAACAGCGGCCGAGGATGTAGAAGGGAGGAATGTGAGAGGGCTTCTGGTTAGCGGTGCCCAGCTAGTACAGTAGCACATTAGTCAGCATGCACCACTTAATGCGATTTCATCAGACTTTGTTAAAGCACCCATTTACAGCGAAGAGGAAGGTTACGAAGAAGCCTGTGCTATGCCTGGACATGGTCTACCATTGGACAGTAAACAAAAGGAGAAAAAAAAAGGCTAAAACAATTGTTAACAGCTTTCTCTATACATTAACCAGTTGTTCCTGAACATCAATAAATATCTTGTAAAAGTGTTTGCGTTGTTGTTTCGCAGGGTTCGTCTGGTTTAGCCATGTTGGGTTGGTTTTATGCTAGGGCCAAAACTGTATAAAAAAAGAAGAAAAAAAACGCATGTCAAATATGATTCACGTCATTCAGAGTTTGTATACAATGATAGCAGAGACAAAGGCTTACCACTGATAGCCTCCTGGGCAAAGTACTTGACATCCATGTCTGTGTCTGTGGCCAGTTTCTCCAGCACTGGCTTCACCTCTGTTTGAAGGGCACTTTGGGACAAAGACGGGATGAGAATTATTTAAAATGTCAAAGCTGGTTCTTGATTTTAGCGTGATGGCACAATTGTCACTGAAGATAAAACATCTGATATCAAAATTATGAAAACAACATACCTGCTGTCAAGGACGGGGCCGATCTTCTGAAGGGACTTTGCCACGTTGAAGCGTACATTGGCCACCTGGTCATTGGACATCTTCAGGACCACTGGGAGCATCTGCTTAGTGGTGATCTCCTGGCCACATGCCTCTGACAGAGCCTGGGACACACAATACAGGTGGGTCACCGAAGAGGAACAGTGAACAACATTTACATATAACAGACAAAGACATTTTAAAAATAGGAACCAATTTAGTTTTAGTATAGTTAAAGAAAATGTGTCCAATTAAAAAGGAGGTTTAACAGGACAATGCCGCTGACTCACGTTGATGCAGAATAGAGTAGTCATCCTGTGGAGGTAATTGGGGTCGTTGGCCATACCCAGCACTTTGGGCACAATGGTGTTCTGAGCCCACTCGGCTCCAAACTTCTCCACCAGCTTCATAAGGTTACAGGTAGCCGCCTCACGGATGGCATACACTAAAGAAACGACAGTGACAATGTTCTGTGTGAATGGTGTGCTCGGATTTTGTCTCTTTCCAGATCTCCATGGCGGAGAGGAGATTGTGTAGTTCATATTCATGTGATGGAAACTTCTTACAAAATCTATATAGACTTTATCCAGTACACTGGGTAAATATACTAGTCCAAGTATCAGTATGACAAAAACACCAGAAATTGTGGCATTGGTATGTCATGTGAAACGTTAAAATGATAAAAAGAGATCTGCGTAATAGAGCCAGCAAAGGAAAGATTCTGGACTGATTTCAGTAGTCCGGTCTTTCTTTGAAGGGCTTACATAAGGGTTGCACAGCCCTAGCCCTAACCCCAGCCACAGCCAAACACACACACACACACACACACACACACACACACACACACACACACACACACACACACACACACACGTACGTACGGAAACTCTCACTAGCAGCATTCCAATGATGTAACCCAGCTGGCCCTTTGTCCTCAATAGCAAGCGTGTGTCTTTCTAATTGGAAAACTCGATGTAAAGAGAACACTATATAATCAGAGGGAAACATTTATGCAAAAGACTGTACTAGGTTATACAATGGAGCAGAGTGTTGTGTGGCTGTATGGGTACACAGCTCTCCCAGCATTTGAATATGGGTAATTGTCTAAAGAGAACCGGCCCAGGGCAAACCTGCTCAGATAAACTCACCCACCATGTGATCCTAAAGTATGATTTTCTAACTGTTAAGGACAATATAAGACCACAGCATGAATCACAGGCTGTAGTCTACAAGAACAAGGTAAACTGTAGGTTAAGTAAGTAAGTGTAGGTTAAGTACAGAAAGTCTGAAAGTGCAACAGAGTAGCTCAATTATTCCACTGTGACAAATTCAAACCGGAATGATGCAAATGGTTTGGAAGTTGTCTTTCACATTGCTCACAGCCACAGTATACTGTACATGAAGTTAGAAAGAAAGGGGCCTCTTACTCACAGCCTTCTATTACAGGTACATGATGGCAGGCAGCTGCAGACTGCCACACGTCACCCTTACCATAGCCTCCAGTTTTCTTATCCTCAACCTGTATGCTGATCAATATCTTCCCTTCAAACACAAGGCACTTTGTTCTGGTAATAAGGGTTGGGCGATATGGCCTAAATTAATATCACGATATTTCAGGGTATTTCTGTGATAACAATATTCTTGACGATATGATAATATACTAAAACATTTTGTCAGCATAAATGTTACAGTTATATATAAATATTCAGTAAAAACTGAACAAAAATTCTCTCAGTTGGAGCCATGGCTCAAAATATAAAAGGGAATGAGCCGGGCAGGAAGTCAGACAAAGGAACTGCACAGAGCATCAGGTCAATTGTCAAAATAAAAATACTCTGTACAGACTATCAACTGTAAAAACAGGCAAAAAAGGAAACCATTAACTATGTATGAAACTATGTAGCCTACTTACCCACGGTAGAAGCACAAAAGTCAAGTGAAAATGTCAAAAATCAACTACATCTGAGCAAGTCAACAAAACAGGGCAGGCAAAAATGCTCCGCTTTTGAAACGCTCCTGGTGGGGTATAAAGCCGTGCGGAGTATGGAACAAAACAGCGTTGTAGACATGACGTCATAGAGCCGTGCCCGGTGGAATTAAGGAGTTATATAAGTAAATAATGACAAGTTTGAGGAAAGTATGATAGCTTGTGCTTGCAATTTCCTTTTATCCATGCTTGTTGTTGCTGTGCATAACAGTATGATGTCTTTACGTCAACAAGTCGTAATATCGCCATTGTCACAATACGATAAAAAAATAATCATATTAAATTAAATTCAGGTTGTTCATCAGGTAGTTGGGTTGGGACTAAATGATTTTGAGAGGTTATGGTGTTGTGAGTACATAAATAAAACCCGAAAGCATGGACAATATATGGGACTAAATGTGCAATCATAGAAAAAAAAGAATATTGCCGCTTACATAACCATCTCTGTTTAAGCAACCACTTACAAATGAAAACACTATTCTGTGGCATGACATAATACATGCATTTTATGAGTTCAAATTGTTAATACTCAACAATTCTTAGGAAAATATAAAGTGCCTTACCGTGGTCAATAAGCCAGGCCATACAAAGGGTGTTGAGCTTCTCGTCAAAGAACTCCACTCCCTGGGAAAACATGGACACAGTGTAATTAGAACACTTTCCTGGATGTCTACAGTCAAATCAGGCCTGATAAAGTCCGTTTGTCTGCACATTTCTAATATTTCTGGTTCTACACATGGTACTAATTAGAAAGACCGTTAAAACATATTTTATATGGGTTTCAGCTGTGTTCCTAGACGCCATGACTCACCAGCTGTCCTGCCAACAGGGGCATGTACTCTATGATGGCAAGGCGGACCCTCCACTTTGCATCCTCTGCAAGCTCCACAATGGCCGGCAGCAGTGACTGGGAGAGCTGACGGATGCCAATCACCTCATTAACACAGTCTAGGTTGGAGATTATGTTGAGACGCACCTCAGGGCACTGTGACAGACAAGTGATTAAGATAAACAAGTTAAACTTATGGCAGAACGCCTTAAGCATCACAACAAAGTATTCAGATATTAGACAAATCATATTTATCTCATAAGCCTGGTATAATTCTAAATAAAATAAACCTTTTTAGTTTAATATTGAACAACTGTTTTTTACTCTATCCAAGTGCAAATTTCTTGGCCTGGCCAAGCCACTCTAAACAGAATAGACTTCCAAGTAGTTTTGTCTTGAATAATGTAACAGAGGTTTATATCCATAAGCCTTAAATGGAGATCTGCTTTAGTTCTGATTTGGACAAGATATTAACAACTGGAACAGCTAAACTTTTCATCCAAATAAAAAACAGAAGCCCAAAACTGCACAATTATTTGACACTCTCAGTCCGGCTTGATAACTAAGTGGGAGCAGAGTAGCAGCCACACAAGGCACTGTGACAATTTTAAATAATTCGTCCCTGGAATGAATGACATGTCTGCAGAATGTTTTCTACCTTTCTTCCTTTAAAACTGTCCTCAGATGCACTTTGAGTTATCAAAAATGGGCAAGTCAAAGCTGTCAGTTTGGACTGTAATCTAATTGGACAATCTTGGTCTTGTGTTTGTGCTGTGAGAAAATGGGGCCATCTTTAAATAGGAATAAGGAAAACAGTAGAAGTACTGATAACCTCAAGACATTTATATACCTTTGTGTCTAACCAGCCAAACTCACGTCTGATCTCACTATGCAAATGATTGTAATGGAAATGTGATCATTGGACAACGTGACTAGGCCACCGTTGTTCTAGATTAACCTGATACGTTCGAGGAAGAATGCACAAAGACATGCATCAGCTAAAACCCAGCCCCTTGTACCTTTATGCAGACTCATAAAACACATTCTACAACTGGTTAAAGTAACAGCTACAGTAACAAATACTTTTAAAAGAGTCTGAAATAACTGAAATGCAAAGCAGACTGATGAATGTCCGGCTTTTCATTATGCTACTCTGTAGACACAGCAATTCAGACTTCTAATTGTAAGGTCGCAGTCTGGCTGCTGACTGCATGAATCATCCTCCTACCCAGCCAGGTGGCAAACAGGTACATCTGGCAGCTGCAGCTACGTGGCTTTACCCTGTCTCAGACATGCTGATCACTAAAGGCCAAAGAAGTTGGTCAAACTCACAAGAAGCTTTTGCTGTGAATGTAACCAAACTAAGCACCGCCTTGAGGACTTCCAGAGCCAGCTGTCTAAAATATTTTAAAAAGTGGTGACGATGATTACAAGTTTGCATTTCCTTTACCTCGTCCTTGAGCTGAGCCAGGAAGAGAGGCAGTAAATGCTCTATTGTGTTGTCCTTGCCCAGGATGGTTGAAAGGCCCATAATGACTGAGGCCAGGGCTGACTTCACATGCTGGTTGGTGTCTGAAACAAGTTCCTGGTTAGAGACGGGACACAGAGGAGACAGAGAGATCAGCACAAACAAATAGTTAAGACAGAAAGTACGTAAATAAAACTCAAGACTACTAACACACTACAGAGAGGGAGGCTATAATCTCGTTGTGTATAAATACACAGCAAAAGTGGACTTAATACTAGTGCAGACAACAAACAAACAGTCATTGCAGTTAACTACTCTAGGTGGAATAACTTAAAATATGACGTAGACAGAAAAATGCCATATAATTATGGGGCACAAAAACTGAACATGACAGGGTAATGGGCATCGATTGTATCAAACTTAACTGATGAAACCTATATTGCATTTAGTAGAAACTAAAGAATTGTAGCGCTAATGAGAAAATCAATTTAAATTTTGCTTCAATATACAAAATCATTAGCAACATGCTTAACAATCTAAGCAGATCACCTACCCTGTAGCGGGACTTATGCTAAGTGCATGGATCACAAATCGTGTTCCTGAGTAATTGTCATCTGACCTTTTAAAGCTTTCTAAGGTTATGTACCAGTTTGTTGCTACCTGTATGGCTTTGCTCCACTGTTGATGTGTTGACATGATAAGCAAAGTGGGACACTGATCTGTACCTTTTACAAACAATCGTCCATAGATCCAAAACACTGCAGTTCTACCTGTACTGCCACTACTAATAGTGCATTAAAAAGTCAATGATATAAGAATTTTGTATCAGTAGCACCACGACTAAACTTATTGTTGAACCAAAGAATAACAGTGCCACCTGCTGTTGAAAATCAGACACTATCAAACACTGGCACACAGATACATAATGTCTTACTCACTAACTTTTGTAACTGCCCCACATAACATGCCCTCTTAATAGTCATTGATGGTTAGGGTTACGGTGGTGGGCACCTTTCGATATCTAAAGGCCTCCTGTCTCTACGGGTTGTAGTCAGACCACATCTCCTCTGTTTAAGTGCGCATGCAAATGCTTTGTACTTAAATGGGTTTATTCTGATCAAGCGCACAAAGCAAACACACTGATGATGAATCTAGAGCAGTGGAAACATTTTTATTCCTGAAAATTCACCCATCTGCTGTTTCATCCAAGATAGTGTTGAGGATTTTTTTTGTTTACAACTTGGTTGTTAGTAGGTCAGCTTTAACATTTTATTCATCAACTGACATCTAGGGGAATTAAAAAAAAAAAAAAAGGCTTCTGTCCAATTGGACTCATCACCACACTTGAGGTAGCAGCAATTGAGTTGGTAAATAAACTCTCATTACCAGAAGCAATAATGGCAAATATTAAAGACCCTGGTTGCAAAAAAACAACGCAGTTTTCATTCAAGCGGATGTTACAGCACCACATCTGCCTAAACGCTTTGGGGAAGACTATAAAAAGATAAACCTCTAGTCCTTTTCCATGCTTAATAACTCAAAGAGGTTATTAAGCAAATCAAAGGGTTTTTTGTTCAACTGAGAAGTGAAGCACCACAGAAATATCACAATGTGGCAGACAGAAAAGATTTATTTTTTACCTTGACACAGGGAAGAATGTGAGTCATGATGATTTGCTCACGACTGTCCTCTGGGAGGTTCTCACAAAATTCTAATGAAAGAACAAGACCACAACGTCATTGAAATATGAAACAGAGTGGACAAACAAGTCATTCAATTTAACCGATTCATGTCTCCCTCAGGCATTAAGGCTTTAATCAATTAATGTGTATTTACATACTGACCTTTGACTTTGTTGGCTGCAGCAGCGCGGACCTCAGCTTCACAGTCCTTCAGAAGATTCTGGAAGGCCGGGACCAGATCGTTCTTGGTGATCTCGGGCCCCACTGCTTTCTGGAGCTACATTCAGAGAGAAATCAACGTGTCTCAAAATCCAGATTAGCATTTGGGGAAAACATTACAAACAAACATTGTTCTCTCTCTCTCTCTCTCTCTCTCTCTCTCTCTCTCGCTCGTAATATTTGGATGACGCTTTTTGGTAGAGCAGGTTGTCCAAAAACTCTAAAGGTTGGTGGTTTGATCCCCAGCTACAACCTACAACCAACACACTGGAGGATGCTCAAGCCAGTGCATTCTTGCCAGTCCCAAGTCTGGATAAAAGGTAAAGGTTCTGTAAAAAAAAAAATCTGCTGTGGCAACCCCCAACGGGTGTTGCATTCATTGCATTTACAGAAAATGTGCTATTTCATGACATGTATTGTTATCTGGATATGAAATTAACTATAATCGGGATGTGAGATTTTGGTCATATCGCACAGCCTTCTTTCAGTTCATGTTTAAAAATGAATAAAAAATACTGACCTTTTTGTTAATTGATAAAAATATATACTATTACTACTTGATGAGAAGCTTTTTGTTTTTATCAAATTTTGAAAGTTTAGGTTGTCATTTCATTCGGTATTTTGTTTCCTGATCAATCAGCATGCACAGAGAAGTCTGCTATTAACTCACTTACAGATTCACATGCAAAAGGCCAAATACAGCCTGTTTATGCATTCTGAGTAAGAGAAACTCATGTGAGGAAGCTCTCCTCTAAACCTTAAATGGGTTGCTATAAAAGATCTTGCTGCATCTTTTTGGGTAAACTTTCTGCTCATTAGCACAGCATCATGGGTACACTTTGGTGCCAACATAAAGCCTGGATAAGTAAGTAGTCTTAAAACTAAACACTGAAATAATAATAATAAAAAAAAAAGGTTCAACATTGGATTTCTTCTAATCACTTCTAAAGAGATTATTGATCCTGTTATCACTTTGGATGGAAGATTCATACAAACAGGTTACATTGCTTCATCTTAGTTGAGATTCAAGGAACACTGACTATTTAGGAAATGTTTTTTGGTCAAACCCACAGTCAGATAAACTTAATTATCAATATCATCTCTGTGGGTCCAGTTCAGCAATGGGTCTGGGACATGCTTTGCCCAGCATAACTCACAATTATAAAAGGAGTGGGAACCAATAAGGTTACCTGAGTTAAGTTGTTGAAAGCTGTAATTTTTCATCTTTGATGGCCTTATTTACATGTTAGCTAGCAGGGTAGTCACCAGTACATTCAAAATTGAGGTTGTTTTGATGAGTTACGACAGTGTTCAAGGCCAGTAACTTCACAATGAGGACAGCACTTGTGAGATGTTTGGTGCTCTCAGAGCTCAGTGACTGATCGTCAAGACATAACTCCAATATATAAAAAACAAACAAACAAAAAAAAAAACAACCTTTGAATACAAGAGACTGAATGCACTTTTGATTCTACAGGTGTAGCATCCATTTTCATTGATCTTAAAAAAAAAAGGCACTGATATTCAAAAATCAAGCTGTCTTTGTGTCTATAATGATAATAGCTTTTAAAATTAAATTTGAGGGAAAACACCACATTCATGCATCGCCCACATTTGTATAATATTCTACCCGTCCTCGACAGAAGAATTGCCCACACTTTAATATTTTCCAGAGTGCACACAAGTCAATGACAACTTATGTTAATCATGGCATTAAGCCTCGTTTTCAGTAAGCAGGCAAAAGGTAACAACAAAAGGTATTGGTCAGTTTTTGCCAATTATACATTTAACAAGGGTGACAGCACGGGAGAGAGAAGGAAACAAGTTGGCTGCTTACCTCAGAGAACTTGTCAGCTACCATGTAGCGGACCCTCCAAGATTTGTCTTCTGCAGCCTGGCGCAGGGTTGGCATCACCAGGGTCTCCAAGTCCTCCTGAGGCAGCAGAGTGGCAATGCTGACACAAGCCTCCACTGCAAGCAGCCGCACTGAGTCCTGATAGAGAAAGGTAATGGGTTCAGTTAGGCCATCCCTGGGATTAACAGCCAAATAGACTTCAGGACAGAGTTATACAGTAGTTTAGGTTGAGAAGAAGTAAGACAGTTGTTCATACCTGCTCATCAGAAGCCAGCGCAGTGAAGAGGGAAATTATGTCACTTTTTACATAATCAAGCTCCAGGACTTTTGCAAACTCCCCCAGTTTAGATGCTGCAGCACGACGCACCATAGGAGTGTCATCTGAGCACAAGGTGCGAAAATGCCTAGAAATAACCAAAAACAGACATTTTATTAAAAAGACAAAACTGACTGCAGAACCAAATCAATGTCATGACATACATAATTTACATAACTGCAAAAAAGGATTTGGAGCACTCTAAAAAGTGTTTCCCTTTGTTAAGAAGCTACTTACTGGCGGATCTCAGCCTTGACCGTACTGGAGACACGGGGATAACAGACGCTGAAGAGGCCGCAGGCAGATGTGCGAGAAGTGAACCAGTCACCACTGGCCAGCCGCTTGACCAAAGGCTCAAAATGGACCTCCAAGTCAACTGGAGAGTGTTCCTGAGAGATCTTCCGCAGGGACTCCACGGCTTTATCTCGGACTACCGTCTCCTCCACTGTAGCAAGGCTCTCCAGAGGAGGCTGTGTATCAAGAGGGAATAGGTTTTTATAAGGGAAATGTTCAACTATTCACACATACAAGACTGAGGATGTGAATGTAGTTTTTATACTTTAAATGTAAGTAAAAGGTATAGGATAATTTAAAATATACACAATATTTTACATTTCATAGATAATGTTACAATATTTTTGTTTTGGGTAATTTAAAAAGGTAGTCATTGCTGACTTCTAAATGTTTTCTGTCTCTACTTCAAAGCAGGGGAGGGTTTGTTCCCTAATAAACACATATTTTAAATTAACTCTCCAGTGACTTACCAAGAGACAATGGACGTACTCTGGCCCTCCCACCAACATAGTGAAATTGCCAAGCTGTTCAGCCAGGGCCAAGAGCACCTCATCTTCATCATAGATGGTGTCTAAAGGATCACAGGAGGACTTGTCAGCATATATAAGGCCTGAACATGTGACACTATGACTGACAGTTAAAATACAACACATTCAGCATTTCTCCGTGTGATCTTCCTACTAAAAACAACATGAGGTCACAAGGTGCTTTTATTGAGTATGATGATTAACTTTATTACCTGTGAGGAAAGGAAGGAGTTCGGTGCGAGTCCTCTCAACGCCAAGGGCCAGAGCAATAGTGGACAGCTTCTTGATGCTGTTCAGCCGTAACTGTGACACAAAAAAAATGGACAGGGGTGAACACATTTACTAACATATATCAATGATAAACGCCAAGCCTCACTACACCCAGCTCATGCGGATGGAGTTTACTACATAAGTATTCCTCTTAACTTCCTATCTCGGCAACGGCCCGCGTCTTTTTCGCTATAACGAGCTAAGCCGATGTTAACTAACGTTACAAAAGGCGGTGACCTAAGACTGCCGAGTCAAAATGTTGGCTTTACAAATCACAGAGAGGGAATAAACCAGCGAACAACAGCGAGCTCTGCCCACTGCGGCCTTCACGCCCTCCTGTTGTTATTGCTAACTTCAACCCCGATGAGCGGCTAAACCAATGACCTGGTTAGCCCGTCTCGGCTTATTACTTGTTATCTTTACACTTCAGCTGACATAAGCACCGACCGACCGACCGAAAATGACATTAGCTACGACTCCAAATTAACAATTGACGTCCTAAATCATGACAGAAACCAGCTTGACTGGCGGGGCAGGGTGCGCCCGGTGGAAAAATCCTGATAGGCCTTAACCGGGAACGTTAGGTAGCATAGCATAGCTCAGCTCGCTGGTAATCAGATGCGCGACTGAGAAATACGACAAAATGGCTCAATTTAGCCGCAAAACACGAGGTGACGATCAAACACGACAGTAGCGTTCCTACCTGGACATCCTCGTTTCGCAGCTCATCAATGAGAACGGCGATAGGGTAGAGAGAGTCATCTCCATCAGCTCCTGCCATTTTGGATTCTGTTGCAGTTGCCGAATGGCGCTGTTGTGCGGCACTACGGGGTTTCTGCCAGAGAACAGCGACTGCAGGGCCCTGCCTCCTCCGCTGCCGCCTTCACGGACCCTCTTTTAATGGAGACGCCAATAAAACTCAACAACGTTACCTGAACAAACAAAACGTTCAAAAACATATGATAATGATAATCAAATAAAGAAAGTTACCCCATGGTTAAGGAAGCAAAGGTAACACATTCTATATGAACAGCTTGAATTAAAATTAATGTTTATTCGTACTCTAGCTTACATATAGCCAATATATACGAAGGTATTTGTATTCAATAAGTAAACCTAGAGTGAGATGACAGTTTGACCCCACTTGTTCCATCAAACTGCCGTCTGACATAATATTGATAAATAATAGTTATAGTAGTAGTAGAATAGATATTAATAGTAGATAGATAAATTCTAAATTGAATCGGACTAAAATGCATTCTTGATGTTTGGCTTGGCCTAGATGACAAGAGTATTTGTAAGTAATTACATTTAAAACATATTTTATGCAGTGTACAGTGTATATAATTGATTAGACATAATTAACTCAGCTTTATTTTAACTGCAACACACTTTACAATGAAAAGCAGCGGTGGCCCCTACATGCTACACACATAGAAAATGCAAAAATGTATAAATAAGACAAAGAATTTACACACATACCGGTAGTAGTGCAAAGAAACGACGTATTAATGGGATTGGGGTAATTCAAGAACCACTTTTATTTTGAAAACCGACGAGCCGGATGTGTTACTCTCCTTCCGGTTTCTGCGTCGCAGCCGGTCAAGATGGCCTCTCAGCAGCAGCAGCCCGGCGGGCCGATGTCTCAGCCCGGATTACAACAGCCTACTTCTCTACAACAGCAACAGCAGCAACTGAGCCAGCAGCAGGACTTTGATCCAGTCCACAGATTTAAGATGCTTATTCCGCAGCTGAAGGAAAGTCTACAGGTAATTGTGCCGCAGCGACATCTGGTCACAGTAGCTGAAGTTGGTTCAGCGAGTTCGAAGTCAATACTTTAATTTAAAGATGTGTAGAAATGCGCTTTAAACGTTTTATCGCTTTGTGTTTCATTTTTTCAGAATGTAATGAAGATTGCGTCCCTGAATTTGGCCCATAACACGTCTATTGACAACGGCATGTGAGTTGGCTGGCTGGGGGAAACGTTTCAACAATGGTCCTGGAGAAAGATGTGTCCGTCAGACAGGGCTCTGTTCATTAAACGTGTCAATGTATCTGTTGTTTCTTCCCGTTTAGCAAAAGCAGCGACACCTCTGTTCAGCGCTTTGACAAAAGCCTGGAGGAGTTTTATGCCCTCTGCGATCAGCTGGAGCTGTGTTTGGTAAGATTGAACGCAACACACACACACACACACACACACACACACACACACACTCTCAACCAAATTAACCAAAATTTGAAAAATTTCAAAAAACGAGGCAAAAAAAAAACGTTCACTGGTCACCACAGCTGATATAAATAAAGTTCAGCCCTTTTTAAATCCACATATAATTTTTAATAGAAGGGAGGTGTGAGCCACCGTCCCACATGAACTGACAACCCACCTCAAAGGAGCATTTACCTGACTTTGTCTGGGCTGGTTTGTCCAATATGGAAAAGCTTTTTATTGAATGCAGTGAATGGAGCATTGCCATAACACAGAGTATTGACGTGTTTAGTAATGTTTACACTGCAACAAGATAGGATTGGAAGTAAGTATGATAGTCCTTTCAGAAGAATTTCATCGGCAGTGGTTTGAATCAAGTGTTCCTGTCCCGCAGTTTAAATGTTGATTGAGGGGCTTATCCACCTTGTGGTCTAAAAATATAGCCCACATGGCTGTTTATGTGTAACACACGCCACATATACTGTATCTTCACTTAAAATACACCGCACAAACTCACGTGTTTTTCTCCTCTGTGCAGCGGCTGGCCTATGAGTGCCTCTCCCAGAGCATTGACAGTGCCAAACATTCACCCAACCTGGTCCCAACAGCCACCAAGCCAGACACAGTGCAGACGGAGTCCATGTCTTATGCCCAATACCTCGGCATGATCAAGTCTCAGATTTCCTGTGCCAAAGATATCCACAACGCTTTGCTGGAGTGTTCCAAGAAGATCGCAGGAAAGGGACAGCCTCAGGGGATCATGTAGACCTGGACCTGACTATTCCAACTCTTTCTGCATCTGGTGACATTCCTGAGAAACATGATGGATTTCATATCTGGGGGGTGTCCCATATTCAGATCTCAGTTTGGCGCTACATCGATCAAGATGCTGTTTCATTTCTCAAGATCCTGTATATTTGGTTACGATTTTTTTAAAGTAAGTTATGTTTCTTGTAAACGCTGTGTAAATATTCCTGACAATAAGACATGTACTACGACGACCAGCAGGTGGTGGCAGAGTTGTAACTTCCAACTCGATATTCACAAGTCTTTTGTAGCTTATTTGTATTGAATATTAAAACCTTTCTATTAATACAAATGTTTTTCTCATTATTCAGGATGCACACAGGAAGACCTGTGTATGCATAACATCTTGTCAGAGCATGATTCATAAGAGCAAAAACCCATCTGTTGGGGATGCAGGTACTCTAGTGACAATTAAATATATGGGAAGATTATTAAAATCTGCAGTGTAATTTTCTAAGGCTCTAAGATATTTTTTAAAGTCTTTAAGACTTATTTATTCAACTGTGCAGGTGGAGGACAACACATTTTAAGTTTCATTTCATTTGCCTGCAGTAAAGTTTTTATAGGTTTTGGAGGATCTTGTAAAATAAATATCCAATTTAACTCGTATTGAAGCAATAGTGTTGATATGGTGGAGGATAATGGTCGCCTGGTAACACCGTGGGGAATTTAAAGAGTAGACTCTTCGTGGGGAAGGAGAGGTTGTTAAGAAATGCACAGTTAAGAGTACAAACCTTAAACTAGATTCATACATTTACAAGTCCCTGTACAATGATTCAGTTTTTTTCCATGAATGACCTACTATGCCCCCTCCTGTCAGATGACAAATAAGCGAGGCATAAGTTTGACCAGTGAGTTAATTTAATTTTCATCACCCTAAGAAGTTCTCTTGAATGGCTCACCTTCCATGTTACTTAAACATATCAAGGACTATCCCTGAATCAGGATTTTGAGAGTCGGCACTTCAAACCAGAAAGTGCAGTGATTCAGTAGACAAAATGTGAGTTGACTCCGGGTCACCACGACCGATGAATCAAATCAGTGATTTTTAGGGGGCAGCCCTACAGGAAAAAACACTAACCACACTTTGGTCCTCATGCCCTGTTTTCCTGAAGACTGAAGAAGGACCCCGCATACACTTGCATCCTTGTAGAGCTACATGTTGGTCAGAGGCTACTTGATTCCTGTTTATCTGTATGTTGAATCTAAAGGATTAATGAACTCTGATACACAAGCAGGTGAGAGGGGAGCCTGGTGGGCTTGCAGCTGTGTTACACTGCTGACTACTGACAAGTGCTTAGATCCAAAAATACTACCCTGGGTCACTACCATACAGGCACAACGAGAGGCTCGTCACAACACACGCGCTCATAGACCCCCTGCAGGACTAAAGAAACATACAAACAGAGAGTTGTTCCTTAACAGTTATTTGAGATCAACTTCTTCCATTATTCTTGTCAGTAAATATCAAGATAAAACTGGCTTGGGACTGATAAAAAAACAAAACACCAGATTGATCTTCATATTTTTATTTTCAGACAATCTGTGTTGACACAGAATATATTTTTAGAGCTTGAAAAAATATACAAGAACAAAGCAAGAATTATTGAGAATAATCCATACGTCATGATTTTGTGCTATGTTCATTCGATGAAAAACAAGAGAAACCAAAGTAACATATAAAAAGGGAAGAGTTATCTTTTTCTTTTTACAAAGATTACAGTAGATAAAATACATAAATCTAAAAGGCATCAGGTACTAGACAATATAATTACAAAAAGACAATTTAGACATTGTCTTAAGTGCATTAGTGGATTTCAAACAGATAATAAATCACTACACTTTGTGTCATGTTGCATTGTCAAAATGACCTAATGTGAGAAACAGACGACAATCAGAATATCTTACATAGGGCAAACTGTATTCATCTGATGCCAAATTATATAAATGAATTGCTCTTTGACTGTTCATGTGTAATTATAAGTTATATCTATGACCCATAATTTCATGTTTATTTATTTCAATGTCCATAGAAATACTAATGACCCTTTAGTGTCCTGGTTGCTGTGAAATAAAGACCCTTTGTACCTTTAATGTTCTATAAGCGTATACAAGTATTAATACTGTTAAAAGGATTATACTACTGGATTTGAATGTTCTACAGCCAACACACTATAAACCACTCATTCCTGTCTACCATTCTCCAAAGCATACCAGCATAGGATTTTAGATTTTTTTCTACCTTTCAACTGCCTTAATTTTAGTTTTTTCATATTGTGCAGTATGCTTTGGAAAATGGACAGCAGTAATGTAAAATGTATAGTCTCTAAAATATTTCTAAATCTGGATCAATGCCTTATGCTTGATCTATCTTGTTGATGAAACCTGAGTGTGTGTGGGGTTACAGAGCACTGGAGTGTACTGTATGATGCATGAAAGACTTTAATAAGCACACAAACAGATGTTTTTACTGCTTTTTCGAGCCTGAGCCTTTCATGTTGCTTTTACCCTCAGTCTTGCCTTTTGATTGGTCACTGTGGAAAATACAAAACAAAGTAAATAATCACTTCAAAAGCTAAATTAATGGCAATATCACGGTTCATGACATGATAACAATAAACTTATCAAAGCAGTCTGCTTTGCTGCTATTAGTGTCACCCATTTGTTTGTCACTTGATCCTGAACTGCAAATTCTGGCTTGTCTTCAACACTACATGGGGTCTGAGCATGTAGTACTGACCTGTGGGCCTGCTCGGGCCTAGTGAGGGCAGCCCGGTGAACACCGCGGAGTCGGGGTTCCCCGAGGCGAGACATGGGGCCGGACGGCTCAAACTTGGACACTTCCTGCTGCCACTCATCGTCAAAACATTGTGCTTCAGCTGGGGGTGGAGGATCAGGATCATGTTAGACAACATTTGTTCTATGTATGTGGACTCTGGCACTTTTCCATGGAATGAAACTATGGCTGGGTAACATACCAGTATTTACTGCTGTATCTATACCCTCCCTGTCTTAAGGCGAAATATATATTAAAAATCTTTCACTTACATTCATCCATATTCTGAAAGTCCTGGTTGAACTCCTTCTCTCCTGTTTTCTTGTTGTATTTCTTCTCAACAACATGTCCCCTGTCCTGGATGTGGTGACCAATGGCCATCTTCTCCAGACCACTCTCAGAGTCTTTAACTGCTTGCCGGGTCTCCTTGATCTGGTGATAAAACATCATTAAACCCATCAGATACATCAGTTGGTCCATGAAAAAGTGTATTAATTCCAGAGATTAGAAATTAACTTGTTTATTTCCTTTACTCCTTATGTAAAAGGGCCAGTCAGAAAGTAGACAGTTGGAGTAGTCAAACACAAGTGTGTCTATTGATAGTATTAATGGCTGCGTTGCATTTGCGAGCGCCAGTTCCAGGGCCCTGGTATTGTGTATGCAGGATAAGCGAAATGATTTATGGTGCATCTTAATGGAACAGAGCCATCATACGCCAATGTGAGAAAAGTTTGCTTGCGATGATGTTCTCACAAGCAAAGGCCAGGGGGCAGTTATCACCATGGTCACTCGGGAGGGACAGAATGAGTGAATCTCCTACAGACAGATTCACTTCTCAGAGCTCAACGTACTGAACTGTGCTCTAATGTACTGCGATATAACGTAGTTACACATTTGATGGGGCACTTACCCCTCCAGGGGCACGGCGTGTCGACGACGTCGCCTGGAAGACCTTAGGAGGCTCATTTCCAACCTTTGAATATGTCATGACTGATGAGGAGCTGAATGAGTGGGTGTTTGAATCTGTAGACATATTCTCCTGAAACACACACACACACACACGCACACACACAGTTCAGCAAATACAGTTTATGTACCACAACAGTCTGAGAAAGCAGCAAAACAAAAGGAAGATAGCAGAAAATCATTACATGAGTAAACTCACAAAGTTTCTGTGCATATCCTGCATCCTGTTTTTCATGTTGGCCATCATGTTGTCGAACATGCCGAAAGGGTTCCTCATCATGTCCTTCACCAACACAAAAGGAAAAGGAAAAAATAGCCAAAGGCCAGAACAGTTGAATGGCTAAGCTGTTATGCCACATGGTCACTAGGCATTATCGGCTCATAAACAAACTTGATCATGTGTACAAACATACATGCAGGAGTAAGGCGTGCTAAACGTGTCATGCATGTGTGCCATCTGGGTCACTGTCACCAGAACATTCACATTTTATCACTGCACAGTATGTGACCTAGTAACATTCATAACAAAACTAGAACGTAGGTCCAGCATGCAAATAAACATGGTGTTTATGTCTTTATTTAGGGTTTTTCCTGTAAAGAGAATTTAAAGATGGCTGACTTGCTCAAATTCTGTGCTACAGTCCATGTAGGCAGACCCTTGGGATGTAATTGTTGTTTACTGTCGTTTATTTCAGTTGGATCCCTTATCTTTGCTTCAGCTGATTGAAATAAATACCGTACATATATTGGTGAAAACGTCCGCTTTACTTAGAGAGTTGACTTTAAGTTGGATGTAGGTGTTCTCTATTCCTGAATTAAAGTGACATTTTGCCAATTTTCAACCAGCTTTGAATCAAGACTATGTTGGTAATCTATGCAAATGAACAAGGTTTACTTTTCCACCATGTTACCTGCACCAAGAGCTCCCCGCTCAATTGCCAGCAAAGGTCGTGTCATCCGGTGGAGTTTTGCTGGCAAATTCCGGTAAACACTGGCGGACTTCCTCCGGCACAGGCAACATAGAGGAAAGGTAAACATTGTTCATTTGCATATACTACCGACATTACAAAGCCAGTTGAAATTCGGCAAAGTACTCCTTCAATTACTATGTAATCAATCAATTTTCCAGCAAATATAAGTAATTTCACTTACTACTTCACCCTTAGTATCTGTGGAGAGATTTAGCATATTCAACACTGTTTAACATTTTGAATATAGTATTTTATCATTCATAGTTAGAACTTTTTGCTACACTACAGTACTGCACTAATACTGCACTTTTATAGCTCGCAGATCCTTAACAACCATACCGCACAACCATACTGTAACTAATTTAAATAATTAAGAAATAACACAATCTTGTGTACATGGACCGGCATGATGGAACACATTTAGAGTTAATGGAAACACTGTGACCACTTTACTGACCACTTCTAGTCCGTGAGTAATGACCAGAGTCAGTTATAGAGTTAGAGCATGCATGAGAAACTCATATGATAATGTATTTGAAAAGCAGAGAACTCTACTAACCGTGTTGTCAATACTGCCAAAGGGCAACAATGACCGGCTCATATCCTGAGGATTCAAACAATATCAGTTTAGCAACACAGTATAGTGTTTGTATAGCATGTAACACACACACACACACACACTCAAATTATGTAGACTTTTTGCATGTTTGTTGAGGTTGCTTCCAGGAGCTGTTAGGTTGTCTTACATAGCTCACTAAGCCCATGACACAGCTACACAGAGCTCTTTCCCATGGCCATAAGCACAACCCTTCAAGGCCATGAACCCTCTGGGAGTGCAAGCACCAAGTAGTGACAGGCCAGTGAGGAGGGAGCAGCCTGCAGCCTTCAGTCAGACCCTGTGTTCTCTGGGCCAAAACCACAGGTGTTTATGACCCTGCGGCCTTGGATAAGCATCTCTGAACAGTCATCGCTATGTGTGTGTGTGTGTGTTTTCTCTATGGTTGGGATGTGGGGGGGTATTGTGTGTAATCAGTGGGGTGTTGAATGACTTGTGTTCCATGTGTAATTGGGTCGCATTGCCAGAGATTAGCATGGGTTTAACACTGAAACTGAGCTTCATTCTAGGAAGGCTGCAGTGGGCTGGACGGCCCAGTCCGGACAGGGATCTAACAGGGGTCAAAGAGTCCAAGGCTGCTCTCTCAGCTCTTTTCAAATGTCAAGCTGATGTAAAACACTCCTGACCGGTATCTATGAAGTCTCACAGACAATTTTATCCCGGAGTGGCATGTATGAACTAATAAATGCCACTTACATATGTGCCAGCTTTATATTTAGACTGGGGTTGAGCAGAGGAGAGATTGAGGGTGCAAAACAAGGGACGTAGACCCAGGGGTCTTTAACACATTATTTTAGGCTGTCTGGACAACTGCAGATTGACATTCTCTGCTATCTCTTTCTCAATCTGATATTGAACCTGCCACTGTGTCCTCTAAGGCAGGCTGCTCCCGCTCCTGAGGGAGCTATGAGTTACATGACCATAGGGGGCATTGTACTGTAGATATGATTCATACTTAAAAGGAAAAGTGAGGCTGTGCAGCAAACGTATAGGAAGTGGTGCATCACCAGGGAGTTGGAGGCATGTTGTTAAATTTGTGCTCTTGGAACTAGAAGACCACAGAGAAAATAATGAATCACTGAACCTGATTGTGGTGACTGCAATGTTTTTAAAGCAGCTGTAGGTGAATAAGAGGTGTAGGAGATGATTCATTTCACAAAGCCAAACTTTTGTTCACACTAAACCTTCGCAGAGTGCCAGAGCAGCAGGAAAATCTTACTTAAAATCGACAACAAAGATGATATCAGCTCAACCTCTGCTAGTTACCGCCTCTTCCCAGCCCGAGCACCACTGGTCTTGCTCAGTACAAACCACAGAATCAAAGAGTGTACCTCCAACTTATAGTGATGCTTGATTGTCATTTGAGAGTACTTTTATAAACAAGTGCCCAGATGAATGAGTGCTTTGAAAGGAGATATGAACCAGGTAGTGGATATTGGCAAGCGACTGGGAAATGTGAGAACTCATAGCAGCCTTGGAAGGTAAGATGGGGCTTATTTTCCCACTGGGAATCTACTGCTTAGCAAGCTAATACAAGAAGTACAAGCCTTCCAGCAATATGTGGCCAATATGTGTGTGCACAATTCTGTGCGTTTGTATTTGCATGCCAGCCCGTCTGTGTTATTTTGCATGCTGTGACTGTGTGTCACTGTGCTTGTAAGCACGTTTTAATACTGTATGTGTGTGTTTATGTACATATTTGTGTGTGCACATTTGTGCCTGTGATATTGGAGAGCAGTATGAGAGTGAGCTGTCTGTCATCTAGCTGCTAATGCACCAGCACTGCCAAGGCACGTTCTGCCAAACAGATGGACCAAAAGAGCAACAACGAGAAAAACAGAGTGTCCATGACATCCGCACACATGCCTTTACAAAGCCAACAACATAGCACCAGAGCTTCAGCCCTCTGACCACTGCTGGGCACCACAAGGCTGCTCCTTATCTTCAGACAAATGAGTGTGTGTGGGAGTTAGAGAGCAGAGTTCTGTGATCAAAACTGTGGATCCTTATGGTAATTCAGATAACCTTAATTCCATGTATGTTACTATACAGTAAGTTAATTGTTCATGACTATTAACAAAGAAGTCTAGGGTCTAGGACTCTAGGAGTCCAGCAGTCAAGGTTTTTGTGCTGCAAAAAACTCTACACCTGACACTTAATTTAAACTTTCATGAACTCCTCGTAATATTGTTCCTCAAAAAAAAAAAAAAAAACTCTGTCAATGGACTGAGATACTCATCAACATATTTAAAACTGTATATTGTTCCTAGTATTAGATTAAGTAATATGTTTGGATGGATGTTTTGCAGTGTAGCTCCATTCCACCCACAGTCACTGAGGTCATTAGTCAAGCACTCAGAGCCCCTCCTCAGCTGGCATTAGCTAGTTAATGGCATGATGCTAATAAAGAGAAAGCAGGTTGCTGGCTGTTGATGCTGGGCTTCTGATGAAAGTCATTATCAAGGATAAATATACAGAATCTGATGAGGTAGTGGGATTAAAGCAGGTGACAGGGACTAAGTTTGACTTAGCATGGATATATAAGCAGTACAGGGGATGATTTGATTTGGAGAGGTTAACGGGTGCAAAACATGGCAGACCAAAACTATCCCCCCTGCCTGCCTGCCTTTTCATTACAGTGCTGCACAAATAATGTCCAAATAATCCAGAACAATGGGTCCATGAGCAGTCTCCAAACACAATCCCATAACCACATATCGAAAGGCCACAGCTTTTGCAGCTCACATAACAGAAGTGTATGAAATCAAAGCTTTATGGGAGACAGTTATATTTGAAGATAAACTATAATTTAAGGTAACGTGACAACTAGGCAAACTAGAACGAGATCAAAATAAACTGTTATTTTCAGCAGCAGCTCACCTCAGCAGAGCAAAGCAGAATTCTCTGGGGTCCTATTGGTTTGAGTGTTAAAGAAGTCTGTGCACGTATTTGCAAAAAAGCAGTGTGTCAGTGGAACAATGCACTAAAAATAGGGCTCCTCTGGGCTAGATATAACTGTCCAGAGAGGCCAAGGGGGTTGCCCTTCCACTAAACCAGAGACTCACATGGCCCCATACCTCAGTGAGTGGTGCTCCAGTTACGCTGCCAGTGGCCAGCTTCCACTATAACCTTAGTAAACTTAGCGCTTCCTCCAAACACTAATCTGCTGTGGTTATAAGCCCATGAACAGTGGACAGAGATGATCATGAGGCCCAACTGTATGAACGAGCTACTGAAGCAGGTGATCATCCTTCGTCCCACATAGATCCAAATGATATGTATGTAGGCTAGTCAGTCACGTGTGTGTACACACATATGGATACTTAAATACACTGGATAGAGCCTTCTTGCCTATTACCTGAGTCCACAAGCTGACAAATCACTCAAAATTGTAAACTTCTTGAAATGCATATTCATGCATATCCTCACCCTGTGTCCGCCTCTCAGTGCCTGGGATGAGCTAGGATTCTCTCCCGTGTCACGACCACGGGTTCTCCCATCCATTATACTGGGCATTAAGGGCCCGCCGTACGGCTCGGAGAAGCTACGCATCATCTGCCTCATATGGTCCCTGTGAGCCCGGAATGTTTCCCTGTGGCAGAGGAAGAGGAAGCAAAGACACAGTGAATCCGAACATTCGCTAAGGAATTCTAAGCAACTCTGCAAGATCATGTTAAGGACTGCAAACCATGATAAAAGGTTCCTGTAGAGGAAAAAAAATAAATTAAAATGTTCCTTCCAGCAGACAACGCCCACCTATAATTAGTGACTTCTACTGTAGCACATACGCCAGCTTGGAGACCATCGCTAGATACATTCTTGAATGAACACTACACACTGAAATAAGATGCAGCCCTAAAATAATTCCGGCCAGACTTACACTCGCAGCAGAAGCAGGTGTTCACTCACGCGGTAAGTCAAAGTGACTGTAGCACACACTGTCAGTGTAGATAGCTATTCAAAAATGGTCAATTACTAATTACCTTCTCACAACTATACTTTTATAAATTCTGTTACTTCAAACTGTACTTTTTATTTCCTTCCAAGAATGATACATGACGGACACAAAATAATGTTTTTATTTTATTTTTTTGAATTTTTATGTAACCTTTAAAAATATAAAGTTTGATAAATTTCAGGGTCTCTCCTCACCGCAGTCGTTCCATCTTCCAGCAGCTGTTGCTAGGTAACAGCTTCATTAAATTGAAGCTGAAATAAGTAACGTAATGGGATTCACGACAATTTGGGTGAAATTCAATGAAGAGGTAATAAGGTATGGATGTGATGCTCCGTTCATATTTGATCCATGCAGAGTGACACTGACAATACTCGTTTATTTAACGTTAGTCTAGCTTTCAGGGTCATGGTCCATGCTTGCGGGCACACTTTGGAGTTTGTTTGTCTGGGGTTTTTTTTTTTTTTTTTGATGCACAGTCTATCCATAAAGTCTGTCTTGACTGGGATACACCACTACAAATGCCATTTTATCCCCGTGCTAACCTGCCTCTGAGAGTAGTTTGACTAATGCACTATGAGAACACACAAGACAAAACATTCTAACAACAACATTTCCTAATGCATTTAATATAGGTTCAGTTCAGCTACTCACGAGAAGAACGGATCCTCTTCAAACTCCCTGAGATTATTGTTGAACATTTCCACGGATTTTTTTTTTTTTTTTTTCAAGCTGTTAACAAATACTGAGATAACGATTTCTCGAGGAATAGTCCTGTCCGCCGCAGGTGTCCCGGCTCCAGCGCTCAGCCTCGGTGTGTTACTATGGACGAGGTGGAACGTCGCGACGTGATTTAGAACCGAACTCGCTCCGAACGCCGGCCACGTGACGTGAACCCGGCCCTCGGATTGGCTGGTTATTCGGAGCTTTGAACAGGATCTGTCCGCGGGCTGTGTGTTGTGGGTGGCTGCCATGGCAACGGCACTCTAGAAGGTTCCCGTAAAACTCTACATTTTCTCATCCTACCTGTGCGCGTCACCGCAAAATCGGCTACGTAAGCTCTGCGCAGGTAGTTATACCAACTCAAAACTGCAAAAAATATCAACGGTTGTTAAGCGGAAGAAGGAAATCCCAGGAGGCAAGTCTCCAGGGTTAAATTACTGCTTATTCCAAAGTGATTTGTTTCTAAAGTGAGCCTTGGTTTGCTAATTGTAGGGTGTGAAGACATTTTGGGACAGCCGCTGGACACAGGTGAGGAGGGCATACACACAAATGTCACTCACTCCAAGCAAGCAAGCAGGCACTCACACAGCAAAGCTTAATTTGTGTGCTTGCCTTAGCAAATCATTTTGTACATTCCCATTTATTATTTCATTACAACACTGACTATTTGGAGGGTACAGGAGTGACACACCGTGTCCCATACTCAGTATAGATTTACCATCTGGCTGTTCCACAAATAGGCCCGTGTGTGGAGCCTACACTGCCTTGAACCCCTGCTCAAACAGGGACACAACATTGAATAAACATAAACATCAATCACTCAATAGTATATATTTAAGAGGAGAGCAAAGGTTAGCACAGGTGAGAAGGCATTTATTCCAGTTTTATGTCAATCCTGATGCAAATCAAAGATATAAGGTTACCTCAGGGTAAGTCCGGCTACTTTTAGTTAGTTACTGTATGGCAGTGTCTATCTGAAGATACTGCTGCTACCCTACTTTAAAAAACACAAGTGTCACATGTTTTTGGTGAAAAGGGGAGCAGCCAATGACTTCTATAAATTAAATCCCATTGACAGGTTTATCTCTATCATTCACCCACAAAAGCACAAGACAGTTTTCACTCCAAAAGAATCACAACTACCTTTATTTACCAAATTGATTACAAAAGACAAAACGTATCAAATGCTACATCTACATGATAAAACAGATCAACTTATCTGACAGGAAGATCTTACTTTGTTAAATATAAATGAAACCAAATAAAGAACAGCAGATTGTTTTGTTGAATTCCATTTACATTAATAAAATAATACCACATTGGAACCAAAAACAGCTCATTTGCTCAAGTTCTCACAAGGTTTTACAATAGGTAAGAGAAATTAGTGGTAAAAAAAATGACTGAGACACAATAAAAGCAACCGAAACTGCACTGGGAACAAGAAGGATCCTCTGGGCTTCTGGTGTATTAGGTAACAGGACTTCCCATGAGCCTCTCCTGTCGCAGTGAGATCAGTCTGTTGAGCCACAGCTCCTCAGCCTTTTCCTTGTCCATGAACAACTGCACAATGGCATAGAGAGGACAGTTAGTAAGCAGACAGACAAAAGGTACAGATAAGGACAGATAAGGGACCGCAGGACTAAAGGGAACCACCAAGGGTTTAACTGTAGTTTAGACTGCCATTAAACATCAGGCCCTGGATTCAAGAACCAGCGTTGCTTTATTTTGTTTGAAAAATAAATTGAGACAAGCATAAAAACAGGTATGGATGACAGTAATTCTCAGAAAACAAAGCAAGAATATAATTACATTTTATATGATAGGTAGTGAGTCTACTGAAAAACACAAAATAAAAACTGCTTTTCTGGTATGTGAAAGTATAAAATCAAACTCATGGACACAAGTGAAGTAATCGGTTGGACTTTAAAACAACAGAAAACGTTGAAAAATTACAATAACAATTTCCCAGATAAAATGTTTTGTTGTTTGACCAACAGTGCAAGGAACCCAAAATATTCAATTAACTATTATGTGAGACCAGGAAAAGCAGCCAGTTGTCACATTTGAGAATCTGAAAGCATAAAGTTTTGCTTCTTTTGAACCTACTAAGAACAGATGTATTCCACACTACTACTACTATTACTATTTGGCACTTGAGTCATTACCAACTCCTGATGACATTGTATCTGTAGTATTATGGCCGCCCAGTTCTACCTCCTAAAACCTCTCACATTCAAGAATGTGACGGAAATGAATGAGCTATGTTTCCTAGTAAGTTCATGAGCCTGGCACACTGACCTCAGTGTGGACTTCTGAGTCACAGTGTTGATGTCTTAATACTAGAGTGAAGGCTGTGGTATCTCACATGTCTTATCAGTCTTTCCCTGCTTACTCACTGCAAAATGCACGTGAGAAAAACCTGTATTTTAAACATGTAACTCATCTAGTCCTGTGGGCCTAGCAGTGTGTGCTAGCCTGGTGACAGGAAAGGCCTACGCATGCGACTTGTATTCATTGCAGTACATCACCAGCAGTAATGATATTGATTGTAAGAGGGCTATAAAACTGCTGCTGCAAGTGTCTGACGTATGAAGGCATCTGTTTATTAGGAAGTAACATAATAACTAGGAGACTGAGAAGCAAGGCACTGAGGCATAGGGGAAAATTGGAAGATCATTTCTATATCCACTCTGTGTGTTTGTGTGAGGGTGAGAGGTAATGTTGACATGCTGGCTATGTGTACATACTGTACATTTATGCGATGATGTGTGTCTATTATTATGCAGATTGTAGAGCAATCCCGGCCATGTCAATCCTTCATTCCTAACCTATGCTGCTTACAGCTGCACTGCATGTTATCTCTGTGTTAGATTCAACACCAGTGAGTTCTTGTCTGTCGGCCCCGCGCTGGTGTCATGGTGCTAATGAGGCTGTGTGTGTGGGATGACAGTATCTGGGCTGGGCTAATGGGACTCATCTGTTCTAATTGGAAGTGGAGCTGGTGCTGGAGCTGAGGCCGGGGACCGCCTAGGGCATATTGCTACCATACATCAGCCTGTCTGAGGCTGTGTATGTGCGTGCATTTGAGCTGGGGGGGGGGGGCGGTTTGTGTGTATGTATTGTATGTGTGTGTGTGTGGGTATTTGAGGGGGTTATCTGCATATGTCAGGGCATAACTTAGTTTCCCCAGTGGAGATAGATGGCTGGGAAGCCCCAGGGAGTGTTATTGGAGTTTAAAGTTTCCTTCTCGTTTTTCATCATTGGACTGCAGGCAGGGGAGGAGGTGATGTTAGGAGGTTATAATCTACAACTCTGCAGTGTCCCATACTATACCAAGCACAGTATCAGAATATGCAGGAATGGTGTAAATAGTGGTGGTGGTGGTGTTAGTAGCAGCAGTTTTAAAAGAAAAAGTTTCTCCATCAGTGAGCACCATACTCATAAAAACAAGATGGTACCAAAAGATAAAATGACAAAAATCAAGATCAACTTTAGCTGTGATTGGAAGAGGATTGGAAGTTGTTCATTGGCTCGGAGGGTGTGTTACAGAACTGCGTGACATCTTCGTGTGATATTGAAGCAGAAAAATCTAAACCTAACAGTGAAAGGGTTTGCCTTGTGTGAACTTACACTTGGATGGGCGAGTGTGTCACTGTCATTGTAGATTATGGAGATGGGAAGAGTGACGTCCTGAGAATCTGACCTCTCCTCCTGCTTCACCTCAGCTGGCTCAGTCTGTACTCACAGAAATAAACAAAACATGCAGAAATGTGTCACATTCAACTAAAATTAGCACATTCAACTATTTAAAGAGGCTTTAGAGTACCATGCTACATACTGATACAGAAACTTGATTAAATATAAGCGTATACATTGTAAATGTAACTTATAAATTGTGAAAACAAAATAAAAAAAAGAATATACTTTATATTAACATATAACAATTCTCCCACAATGCAAAAGGAAATGGAGACACTACTCATGGCTGCAAAATATGAATAAATTGCAAACAGCTCCTGAAAGATTTTAGAGAACAAAAGTAAAACAAATATAAAATAACATTTTGCTTTCCCAAATTTATGGATGTCTTTGAACACACGTATTGCATAATGTTCTGTTGGTATAAAACAAAGTTTGTAGATTTCTGAAAAATATACTATAAAGATTGGTATATATTACATACTATATACATTTAGTATGAAGTAAAGAATTGCAATATGACATGTGTTCACCAGATGGCAGTGGAAGTCGGGTTCATGCTACATGCTTCTTAGAAGCAGTGTGTTGATAGTAATCAGCTTGTGTCCTAAATCTAATTTTTATGTCTCACTTGACTCATCTATCTGTGTACATGTGTCCCCTCGTATTTTCCACCTCAGATTTTCTGTAAGTTAGTCTAATTGTACTAGGCCAGCAACTGCAGTGTGAGCAGGCTCGTGCAAATATTCAAACACACAGAAAAGAATCAGCTTTATGACACCTGAGTTTGGTCAGTTGTGCTGCAATATTAGACACATTTTGTTACTTCTAAGCCAAAGGAAATTCATTTTTCCCTTTCTTTACAACTGAAAAGAACTTTCAGTTAGTGAATAAGGAAAGACGTTCTCCATCTCCCTCAGTCCAAGTCCAAGCTGATACAAGTGAAATGTGATATTTAGAAATGATTCTTCCTCCATCCCTGGAGGCATCACTTAAAACTATAATAAGCCCCATATTTGGAAGGATGGCCTGTTCCCCTTGTTGTACTTGATGAAGAAGATATATCAAAATTAATACTCTGCCAAGTCCATTCATGTTTCAAACACTCAACCAGCCCCAGAGCAAATGTTTACCCAGTTGGAAAGATCTATTTAAAATCCATTTGGCAGGAAACAAAAAGTGAGTGCAATATAAAACACACTGGTTAATAAGTATGGTGATGTGCCAAACATCAGATAGTATAACTGGTCATCACAATTCTTGGTAATAATATGCTGAATATACATTTATAATTAATGTAGCTTGCTTGAAAAATGGGAAAAATGTGTAATTAAATAACAATTAACCCAAAGAGATGTGTTATAGGGTCGTCAAACAATATTTAAATGCACAGTATATTCAGACATCATTCTCTTCATAGCAGCCAAAGGATGAAGTGTCTGGATATCTTAAGTAATATTTGACTAATGATGAGGACAATACCCAAGAGATTAATGTGAAAATCAATGAAGAGCTGCTTTATTAAAATGTGTAAACGTTTCAAGCGTATTCAAAAAACAACTGATTAAAATATTGCAGAGCTGCATCCCTTTTATGTACTTTTTTAAAATTTGAAGAAAATTGACTTTTCTGTGTTTTGTGAAGTGATTTTACATAAAGAATCTAACTTTATACACATGTGAGAACAGACCTGAGATGTAGGTGTGAAAAATGAAAGCTGCCACCCAGCTGGATAGTTGAACCTGGTTCAGTATGTGAAAGGGGCATTACACTCTCAGGCAGAGAAGGCAGAGTATACTGTGTATGTACAATCTGTGCAGTCTGCTCAGGCCAGGGCAGATTGGCTTAGTCCAGTCCAAGCTGCAGCCTCAAGGGTCTTGACCTTTGTGAGACTCACCAGGATGTGTCCCAAAAGTCTGTGCAGGTTTGCTGTCACATGTTGTCGCCTCTCTTTTCAAAACAGCCATGAACCCCAACAAATCTAATTCCTGCTCCTTCAGAGACATTTCAATAATGACTTCTGTGTTTTGTCTGCATCCGCACAACCAGAGGGGGGAGCGAGAGACTGACAGAGGAAGACAGAGGATGGCTGTTGCCTGCTGTGGCTTTTGTGTGGGTGCTACCGCTTTGGAGGCGGCGAACAGTGGAGCGTCTGATGAAACCGTCTCAGGTTGGAACAAGCGGCGCTGAATGAATGTTTGATTTGGTCTGGGCTGTCTCTGGACAGACGGCACAGCATTGCAGAGGTAAATTCAATAAGAGACGGAGTGAAAAGATAGCGAGAGTGAGGGGTAGGGAGAGAAAGAGAGACAGAACGCACCTTTATATCATCCCTGGATGATTTGAAAGCCTGAGGAACAAAAGAATCACTCTCGATGGCCTCAATGTCCTTTATCCTTCGCACTTGCTCCTCCAGAGAAGTTCCCTCTGAAACACATGTTACACAGAAAAGAGGCTATGAACAAAAGCATAAACACATGTCCAGAAACACACACACACACACACACACACACACACACACACACACACTCGTACACACACAGGGTCAACCATCCCTTGTCATTCTCTGAAAGCCACCAGATTTCATTTGGACTGGGCTTAGTTGATTGTATGTTATTTCTCTGTGTAATGCTCTTTGACACATACAATATAAAATATCAGATATTCCCCTATTTTAATCTTGGCCTCCATGAAAAAGGATTCTTGCTTAGCCAAGGGCATAGAGTTGCTACAAAAGGCAAGTGGAAAAAAAATACTAACAAGATAATAGCCAGACAGTGAATTACACTCAGATAATGCATTCTAAAATAATCAAAATATGAAAACAAACTCACTGCAATGGAATTTCATTATGGAGACTAAATGTGATTAGGTTTCATACAGTTTTCATGTATCAGAAAGTATTTTGCTCCGGCTTGTCCAATCAAACAAAAAGACAGAAAGGGTTTCCAGTAAATTACTCTCGGATATAAACACATCACGATTCTGCATATCAGATAATGAATCATTTCAAGAATTCAAGAGCAGTCTTCGTAGCGTAGGAGGGCAAAAATAGGTGTGCCAGGAAAGTTAGCAACAGAAAAAAAGACAGAGTCTGAATGCTCCCATTATTCTCTGGCTGTCAATCTTTCCACTGATCAGTCAATATTCATCCCTCTCTCCCCCATCCATCCGTCCTCTCCTGCACTCTCCCATCTCTCTATCTGTCAATCCAGCAGACATCCATGTTTTTCTGCTCCACTCATGTAGGCTGTGTCATGAAAACAAGTACACACACACACACACACACACACACACACACACAGACAAAGAACACTGGGATATAAGTACTCCCACATGTACAAAAGTGTTTGCAAACTTACATAATTTGCACTCACACTCATGGCTGGCATTAATACATGCACACACATACACACACACACGCAGACAGACACACACACTCACACTCTCTCTCTCACACACACACACACACACAGTGTGCAATTGGAGCTAATAGCAGGAATTAATTCAATCCATTAGCAGCTACAGAAAGGGGTGTCACAACAGATCTTCATGGCCCTGGTGTTTAATGAATAAATGAATATTTGTTCCGGCTTTCACAGCAAAGCATCACATGCTATCTCACACACACACCAAAGGCACACACACCCTATTATAGTTCATAATAGCACTCAAACAAACTCAGTTTTGATTTAAATGCACTGCAGAATTGGACAACTGACTGACAAGTGGAATTAAGCCTTCCTATATGACAGACTATCAGCTTGTCATCCTGTGCGGTAAGATGTGAGCAGAGGCGCACTGCATAGCAGCTCCAAAAATAGTCATTACCTTGACTGGGCTGCTAGATGAAGTCTGAACACTGGCCCAATATCCTCCTGGAGACTGTGGCCTGTCCTTCACGCCACTGTCACCACCGCTCACTGCATGGCTGCATGAGCTTGCATGTGTTCCAATGAAAACTAACGCCTGTGACTGGCTGACAATTAATTCAGCACAAATAATTCACTTTTTCAATTACCCCTTCTCTGCTGTCCTTTGAGCATGAATGCCCTACATAAAGAACTACCACACAAACCCACAAACACCGCCACGCTGACATGTATCCACACACACACAGCCCATTATCTGCTAGGATCTCTTTGGCAGGCCTGTCTGTTGCTGGGCTGTCCGTGTGCGATGCAGGAATCCATTAAGACCTCAGACTTTTTGACAAACACATTATTAGTAGATAAAATGACTTCCATATGCTGTTTGTCAG